>JABAKD010000002.1:10204619-10804619 GCA_012845835.1 Undaria pinnatifida | reverse complement strand
CAAGCCCAACTACTTTGCACGGCCAAATGAGTATCCACCTGTAGATTACGACGCCCAGGAGAAACAGTTATAGTTGCAGGCGGCGCGTCCGAAGCATGCCCCATATCCCCACGAAAGCCCAGTAAGTAGTAGTAGTAGTACGTGAAGAGTAGACCAACCGATGGAGGGAGCGGAGTGCGACTGAAATGCAACTACTGCAGACGGTAAAATATGTATCACAGGTGCGCTCCAAACCGACAGCGAGACAGACGGACAGCAGCAGCAGAGCCAGTGCCTACATGCTAAATTATACGAAAACCCTACTTGTACCTCATGCGAAGCTCACTTCAAGTGTTTTGTTTGTTTTTTACTTGGCTGCACCGATCGGCGGAAAAAAAGAACGATGCACAGCCAAGACGCAAACGGCGCATATGTTGTTGTGTCCCTTGCTTTCTCCGTTTCTTTTCGTGGATCTTCAACATCGTCTGGCAACTGCCAACATCATCTATCTGCCAACCATCCCAACCAAGAAATATTTAATGGGAAAGGAAGACAGAACGGAACCAACCAAGGATTTTCCCAACACAACGAACCACTGCTGCTGTAGTAGCCGAAGTCACATGGATGAGCAAACAATTGGCTCGGCCGCCTTTGAACCTATTCTGCCTGCAGTGGTGTGAACAGCAGCACAACGTTGGCACAACAGACCAAACCATCGATTCCTCCAATTATTATAGCTGCGAGTAGTAGAGGTATCATATCATACGTCGTTGTATAGACTATACATACAGAGTAGAAGTAGGTCTAGAAGTACAGCGCCCGCAGTAACCTACTAGTACGCACAGCAGTAATGCCCATCATGTTCTTGCCAGAACCAAGACCTCCAGAATGGCAGCGAGTGTACAAGTATCTACTTCAAAACCGTTAGCCAGCAAGTAAGTCCCTTATATTCCGTATTGCGACAAGCCGTATTGAAAAAATAAAAATACACTCGGGCTGTGAGATCAGCCGTATATATTATGAAAATTAAATACACCGTGAGATCGAGTATTTTGTCGAAACTCATCTTTGCAAGCTGTGTGTGATACTCCGATCGCGCGTATTACGGGTTGTGTGTCCTCATTAAGGATGTACGTCGGCGACTCCCCTTGCAACTACAGTGTAGCTACCAGGGTCAACAGGGTGATGTTAGGCAGTCTGTGCGCGGAAACCTTAAAATCCGTTTCTGAGGGGGACAAAATCTGACAGCTTGTGGAAGGAAATGCATCCGTTTACCAAGTGAATCTTGTAAATCGAACATTCGGTAAACGGAGAGCGGAGTTTCGAAGGACGTGGGGGCCTGGTTTTGATCAGAAGGGAGCGGGGGTGTGGGGGGGGTGAAGGGTGGGGGGAGGGGCGGGGGGGGGGAGCTCAATTTGTGCGTGGAAACTACAAATCCTTCTAGAGGAGATACATCCGACGGTTTTGGAAAGAATGCACTAGTTGGGGGGGGTGGGGGGGTGGGGGGGGGGGGGTAAGGGCTTTAGGGCGCATAGATGTAGGGGTTTGCCTTACGCGTGGTGCTAGGTCTAGGCGATGGTGCGGGTGGTGGGGAAGGAGGGGTCGTTGGGGCCGGGGGCGGGGGCGGGGGGGATTGCAGCAGCGGCATGGATGGCTCTAGAAAGATAATGAGGTGATATCCAGTGCGTGGAAGTGTTTATTTCTCTGTCTGGCGGATTTCGACATGAAGCGGGGCGTTTGAGAAAGAGAGAGGGAAAAAAAATAAAGAAGACGGGGGGGGGGGGGGGGGCGGAGGGTGTCCAGGAGGTTTAGGTCACATATAATATTAAAATACACTCCAGCTGTTAGATCAAAGATTTGGTCGAAACCCATCTTTGCAAGGTTGTGTGTGATACTCCGATCGCGCGTATTAATCATATATGTGCTTGCTATACGCGTGGTTGGTGCTAAGTCTAGGCGATCGTGCGGGTGGTGGAGAAGGAGGGGGCGTTGGACGAGGGGGGGGGGAATGAATGAACGCTACGTCATGGATGGCTAGAAAGATAATGACGTGGTATCAATTAGGTAGAAGTGTTGATTACTCTGGCCGATTTCGATTGTAAGTGGGGCGTTTGAACAGACTGGGCGGGATAAAGAAAATATACAAAAAAAGGGGGGGTGGGGGGGCGGGGCGGGGAGGAGGGCGCAAATGAGTTGGCGCTACGGCATGGATGGCTAGAAAGATAATGAGATGATATCAGCTGGCTGGTAGTGTTTGCTACTCTGGTAGATTTTGATTTCAGGTGGGGCGTTTGAACAAGAAGGATCGGGGGCGGGGGGGAAATCGAAATATGTGCGCGGAAACTATAACTCCTTAAAGGAAGGGGACAAATCTGACGGTTGTAGCAATAAGACATCCCTTTATATCACCTGCCTGGTAATATTTTCTATTCTAAAAGGTTTGATGTTAGATGTAGTATGCAACCAAGTCTTTGGGTGTAGTAAACAACGTGTTAAATCTTCATAATTTGTTGTTGTACATGGATCGAAAGATACAATATTTCAATCGATAGGTACAATCATGTAGTTACCAATACTTTCTGACATCGCTAGACTAATTATAAGAGATACGTATTGCCAAATATAACAGGCGAGATGATGTGGTTATGCACTGTCACCGCCATTCATTGAGCACGAGAGGGAGAAATGCGAATCATCAGTGTTTTGAAAGGGACGCTTGGTGTACCCGCGCTCAATTAAGTTACTTCGTTACTCATACTTCGCTTGGCATAGGTTGGGAGGCGATCATGCAGACGGTATGTACGAAGTACCCTACGTAATAGGTTGGTAGTGTGGTTTACCGCAATTTTTACATATCTGCCTTTACTTTTCAAATTATTATTTTCTCAAATGTACGATTTTATGCCCATGATTTTTACCCTGACGATGTGGGGCTCTGAGGTCGCTAATTCTAAGACAGAAATACAACTTACAAATACAGCAAGCGAGGCGACGTGGGCATGCGATGTCACCACTATTGAACGCTAGGGTGACTTTGCTTCGTTAGGCATAATATGCTACTGCGTTCGGTAGAGGTTGTCAGGCGACCATGCACGAAATACCCTGCGTAATAGGTTGGTCGTGTGGTTTACCGCAGTGTTAACAAAATTATCTGTCTGTACTTCTTTTTCACATTACTATTATTATAAAAAATGAAAATGCACTCCAGCTGTGAGATCGAATATTTTGTCGACACTCATCTTTGCAAGCTGTGTGTGATACTCCGATCGTGCGTATTGCGGGTTGTGTGTTCTCATTAAGGATATAGGTCGGCGACTCCCCTTGCAACTACAGTGTAGCTATCAGGGTCAACAGGGTGATGTTAGTCAGTCTGTGCGCGGAAACTATAAAACCCGTTTCTGAGGGGGACAAAATCTGACAGCTGTGGAGGGAAATGCATTCGCTTATCAAGTGAATTCTGTAAGTCGAATAACCGGTGAACGGAGAGCGGAGTTGAAGGACGTGGGGGCCTGGTTTTGATCAAAAGCGAGCGGGGTTGGAGGGGGGGGGAACGGCGGGGGGGGGGGGACTGGGGAGGGGGGCGGACGGACGGGCAATTTGTGCGTCGAAGCTATAAATCCTTTAAGGGGATAAATCTGACGGTGTCTGGGAAAAAAAAACAAAAAAAAAACGCCAGTTTATTATAGGCGGGGGGGATGGGGCGGGGGTGGGGCGGGTGGGGCAGCTCAATCTGTGCGTGGAAACTATACATTATTTTGAGGGGATAAATGTGACGGTTTTCGAAAGAATGCATCAGTTTCTCATGTATATCCTGGGGTTAGTCGTACAATCAGTGAGTAGAGAGAGGGCGGAGTGTTCGAGGGGGTGGGGGTGGGATGGGGTGGGGGTGTTGGGGAGGTGGGGGGTGGGGGCGGGGGGTGAGGGGGTGGGAGGGGAGGGTGGGGGGGGGGGGGGGGGGGGGGAGGGCTTTAGGTGGTATATATGTAGGGGTTTGCTATACGTGTGGTGCTGGGTCTAGGCGATGGTGCGGGTGGTGGGCGTTTTGGGCGAGGGGGGGGGGGGGGAGCAGCGGCATGGATGGCTCTAGAAAGATAATGAGGTGGCATCCAGTGCGTGGAGTGTTTACTAATCTGGCGGATTTCGATATTAGGTGGGGCGTTTGAGCAAGGGAGAGCGAGAAGGAGGGGGGAGGGGGGGGGGGGGCATTTTTCAGGAAGTTTAGGTCACAAATAATATTCAAATACACTCCGGCTGTGAGATCAAAGATATGAAAGGGCTTGTTATACGCGTGGTGCTAGGTCTAGGCGATCGTGCGGGTGGTGGGAAAAGAGGGGGCGTTGGAGGGGGGGGTTGAGGGGGGTGGGGGGAAAGAATGAAAACTACGTCATGGATGGTCAGAAAGATAATGACGCGATATCAACTGCGTAAAGGTGTTTATTACTCTGGCCGACTTCGATTGTGAGTGGGGCATTTGGACAAACTAGGGAAAAAAAGAAAAAAAGGGAGGGGGGAGGGGGGAGGGATCAAGGGAGGGGGGGGGGGGGGGGAGGGGGGGGGGGGGGTTCGAACAAGGGGGATCGGGGGAGGGGGGGGCGGGGGCCGGGAAATTTCAATATGTGCGCGGAAACTATAAATCCTCAAAGGGGTCAAACCTGACGGTTGTAGCAAGAAGACATCCCTTTATATCATCTGCCTGGTAATGTTTACTATTCTAGAATGTTTCGTGTTAGATGCCGTATGCAACCCAGTGTTTAAGCGTAGTAAATAACGTGTTAAATATTCATAATTTGTTGTTGTACATTATTATCTAGTGTACGACTATTCGCCCTGTTTTCTCCCCACTGCTGTCGTCGTAGATAGATGCTGTGTATTCAGGTATACCTGGTAATTGTTACACCCTTGACAGGTGGTCGCACAGGCGGGCACAGGCAGCAGCATGCTGCCATGCTGGTGTTGGACATAGATGATCCACTGATGATAAAATCCCCAGAAGAGTGATGTTTTGTAGAAGGGCCGCTTGTTGGGCAATCAAACTTAGAGAACAATAGACATCCGAGTCTAGAGGTGGTGGTGAGAGGAGTGAGAGAGGGTGGGGCACGCCCACGCTCTCTCTCGTAGCTACTCAGACCCTGATCATTCGTTTGCTACAACAATAGTACTTGAAGGACCCCGTGTACAAAAACAAACAAACAACAACGAAACACAACTCGTCGGGGTCCTCGTAGTTACGCCGCACCTTAGTCGAACCGTAACGTAACGCACCGTGTTTTTCCATTGCTGCCTACAACATTACCGATGCTACTGTTGTGCTCAGCTACTGCAACACGCTATTGGCAGAACCAGTGCTACCTACGTTGGCCGACGAATAGCGGTTAGCCGATCCCAGTTCTGGCCGGTTGTAGCTCGGGTAAACTTGCTTCTTGACTCGTCGCGATCCCGAAGCTACCGAGTGGTACTTCGTTACGTATCGTGACTGCTGCTCCCTGTTTACAGCAGTATTACAGTAGTGCTACGTACTGCTTCCCTCGGCTACAGCTACCTGCTCTCCTTTGCTATAGCAGTACTGGTGCTAACTACTGCTGCCCCAGGCAACAGCAGTGGCGCGATGAACATTAATCAGAGATTTAGGTGTTCACGCCCTAATATCTTTAACACTGTGGTCCTCCTGTAGATGTCGCGTTCATGTCTGGTGCTCTTGATAGTGGTGCTCATGAAAACATGCCCTAGCGCGTAGTAGATGATCGCTGAGTGGTGTTCCTTTTCCTTTACATCAAGCCAGGTAGTATAACGCAACCGCTTGCTTGAAAACGACAAATAACATTCCTCACACACCTGATACAGAGGAGACGCGGCAATGAATTGTATCGTACCCGCTATTAATAGTCCCCGTCAACAGATCATGCACAGAAGACACATTTTTTCAGCATTTTTTCTTCACGGGTGATTTCTACGGTGGTAAATTGTACAGCAGCGCAGCAGCCGTAGCAGGTATGTAGGCGCCAAGACCGGGAACATGTCCTGCCCGTATGAATAAAAATCCCTCGAACAAGACCGGTCACGGCTGCGATTGTTTCGGTTTCTTTCGCAGCAGAGTCTGTCATGATACTATTAATACTGAGACTGCAGTAGTACGACTATTAGTACTGAGACATACAGCAATAGGCTGGCCACCTAATTTTTATCTCTATTAATCGGTAATACGATGAAGAATCGGGATGAACACGGGGTGTTGGTTCTACTGACGACGACGCTGGGCGGAGATAACTGGTTTATGTTATCAACACAAGCCAAGCGAACAACTTCCGCGCCCGGCTAGATCGAAATAATACGCAAGTAGATAAAGGTATGAAATACTCTCACCATGATTGTGCGCAGTCGCGGCAAGCACGCATCACCAAAAAATAACACAACCACACGAGCCATGCGCGCAATTGGCCCAACAGTACACACGGCACGGCAAAGCATTGCACGTTAGCTCTCCATCTAAAAACGCTCGGGCGTTCGTGGCTTTCGCACATGCTGTGGGATACCTTGCACTACTGCTGCATTGCGTAGAGCGTTGCAACTCACACATGGCACATGGCGAGCGGGATGATACTTGCACACATGAATAATCGAACGGGACCCTCTCGCACGAACAGAAGAGTAAATTGAAATTTATCGCACCTTGAACATTCTCTAAACATGTAACTTTGACCCAAAATAAAAGGGCTGTTTTTGTCTAATACTCCGTATAAACTTCAAATTTTATCGTATAAGATTCGTAGTCGAAACCGTCGGTGGGCTGTGATCCCACTTCTCTCTGCGTAAGCAGAGTGTTCTCACTGTTGAACTTCGACGGCGGACTGTGTGACAACACGGGCTGGTACAGCAGGCCGTTGACAGAGAGAGGGAGAGACAGGAGATGATGAGAAGAAGTCCCAGAGATGCAAGAAGCACTAGTGCAAGGAAGTGAGAGAGAGCGATCGGAGAGCAGTTGTCAGTGCTCCCTCAGATCTCGGGTGAAAGGAAGAATCCAGCGGGGCCTTTCAAAGTCCCGCTGCGGGGAATCCGCTAGGCGGTGTATCCGCCGCGGAGGATCCGTCAGCGGAACGTGGAGGGGAAGGCTCCATGGCGTGTTCTAGACATGACAAATCTCCCGTGTTCCACAAGCGACCCTTCCAGAAACGATGTCTGGAAGGTCGAAGGGGTTTCGACATTTTCCCTCGGTGTGTTGGTTCAGGGACATGGTATCCACATCACCCCCCATTTCTGGTGGTGATAGAGCTCGAACCTCACCAAAACTCAAAAGTAACGGAACCATTATAAACCAGGGCAACAACACGTCTCGTTAAGATACAAACTTCCAGTGGCGATTCGCTAACGCTTGGCAGTTTGTACACTCCTTTTGACAAGATGGACAAGACTGAATGACAAACTGACAAACTGCTGTAGTGCCGTAGACATGTGAAAAAAAAATCGAACATAGGATCGGACATGATAATATTATAAAAATGAAAATACACTCCAGCTGTGAGATCGAAGATTTCGTCGAAACTCATCTTTGCAAATGGTGTGCGCGAACGCTGGATATGTATTGTCAATCCACCCACTGGTGTGCTACCGTGTCGAGTGCTTTTCAGTACTGAAAATACAAGTGCCCAACGATTTTACATGACAACAGAAGACATGAGAACGACCCCCCATAAAGCGACGGGAGTCGGGTCTCTTACGACTATCCATCGCGCCAATAAGTGCTAACCTGAGGTTGTACGATACATTGGTGTACACAGAAGACCATGCCCAACAAACCAGACTGCTGCAAATCAAAAGAAAACACATGAAAAACAACAAAAATCACGCAGGGCACTGCGAACGGCGACAAAACGAAGTCGCGAGAATACTCGTGTGACAGTACGCCGAAGACATCGACAAGTTGGCACTCGCGCACTAGATACATGCTCATTTTGGCTATGTTAGACCTGACGGTCACCCCCCCTGCAATTGAGATGATTTGGTGATTATCATTGCAGGCCTAAGGTACTAGTCTAGCTAGTACGGTGAACAATCTCAATCACGGGATCAAAACATACCCGATAAGCTGAAACCCAAAATACTGGGAAGTCAACCAAAAGCCATAAATAAGGTGCTAAAAATACAGTTCACCACGGAGGGCAAGGACAATACATTGGAGTACGCGGTACTCGCACTGGACAACAGACAAACCATGAGGTGACTACACCTTGAACGAAAAACAACTCCCGTAGGAGCGTGACACAAACGATGGAACCAATAACACAGGGCTGACATCAGTGGTTGCTCAGTCTGATGTGACAAAAAAAGCGCAAAAACAAACAAGAGAGTACAAGAAAAGCCCATTGAAAGTGCTATGAGACATCCGTGGGAACAGAATGGGACTTCCGTGTAGGAGGGTTAAATCCTGAAGAGTCCGTCCACAATATTGCAGCACGGTAGGAAGCAATCATATCTCTGCATTGAGGGATGGAGTTGACATGACGCCAGATACCCATCTGGGTAGGATAACCTTCCAACTTGAGATGATATTGGAAGTTGGTACGAGATGCTGCTCCTACACCCCTTTTACGTCCATCAATACTCTCAACCGTGAAGGCACCGATCATAACTTTCGGCAATGAGCCTTCGAGATTGCGCACGGGAAGAGTGGTCCCTAAAAATAAATCGTCGAGCGCGCCAAGGTCAAGGTCAGGGGGCGACAGAGGGACATACCTAGTAGTATGTTTTCATCCGGCCGAGGTGAACAGCAATCTCGGCAGGGTTGCCATCTTTAGTGACGCGATAGGTGACGGCTGACGTTTGCGCTCGCACGGTATATGATCCACGCCAGGGGCTGATCAATTTTGGGTTGGGACCATCACCTTCAGTGTATGGGCGGTGGATTAATGCCTGTTCTCCAGGTATGAGACTGGGAAACAGCAGGGTCTCATTTGCGATGGCTTGCTTATCCGCTCGCTCTTTGCGATTAAGGCGGGCCGGCTCGTATGCAAATTGCAAGTTTTCGACAGTCTGTTTAAAATAGTCGAGCTGTGATTGCGGGTGGACCTCCAAGAGAATGAGATCAACAGGTAGTACAGCTGCACGTCCAAACATCAAGAAATGAGGAGTTTCCTGGAGCATGGTAGAGAAAGCTGTATTTTGAGCTAACGGGACAAAAGGCAACAGCTCTGCCCAATTATCGAAGGACAAGTTGCTATACATAGCCAACATATTGTGGACAGTGCTATGCACACGCTCTAAAACAGAGTTGCCCGGAGGGCGAAAAGCGGCTGTACGCGTTTTCTTATACCCAAAAACTGACTGTAATTCCTTGGCCAACTCGTTTTCAAATTCCTTTCCTTGGTCGGAATGAAGTGTTTCTGGAGGGCCAAACACCGAAAACACGCGTTCGATTAGATGACGAACAATCATCCAAGCCGCCTTATTTTTTATGTTTATCAAAATCACAAATCGAGTAAGATGGTCGACGACAGAACGGATGAATCGATCTTCTTGTGGCGAACTTTTACACTCGGCAAGATCAACAACAACGCATTGGAGCGCGCGCGTGACAGGGCGGTGTCCCAAAGGCAACTTGGGCGGCGGTGGGATGACTTGCGGTGTTGGCAAGACAGACAAGCTTCAGCATGAGTACGGACATCCGTGGACATGGTCGGCCACCAGAATCTATCTCGAATGGTATCGAATGTTGCTTAAAAGCTTAATGACCTCCAGACGCTGGCAGATCATGACACGTATTAATGACAATTTTTCGGAGATATGTAGGCACTACCAATTGATCGCGGAAAGTGCTACGCTTCCTTAAGTGACCAGGAAGATACGATCAAAATAGCAATCCTATATTTAAAAAGAAGTAGCTCATCGTGTATTCAAATTCTCCACTAGGGAGAGGGGCCGATGTTGGTACTCGGAGATACTCAAAATACTGACAAAATTCCTCTTTCTGTAGATCGACAAGTTTCGCGGGGTCTACAGCAGGGAAGACGGACACAGCGCTCATGAATAATTCACGGTCGCTTTCGACAGGTGCTACGTCGTGCAAATCAGAAGCGGAGAGTTCGTGCTCGCGGGGCCCAGGTGGATAGTACGGTCCATCAATCGGTACATTGCGGCAAATAAATGGCGGCTAATCTGGGCTCGGAAGGGATAGGTTCCCCGTTGACTTCGCTAAAAGCACGAGACAGCATATCAGGCACGACGTTAAAATTGCCTGGGACATATTTGACATTGAGATCGTAATTCTGAAGTACGATCGTCCATCGGGTGAGCATGTTTGAGGTGTCCTGCATTTAATACAGGTACGTTAGTGCTTGGTGGTCAGTACAGCATGTGAAATGCTTGCCCCATAGGTACGGACGCCAGTGGGTGACAGCCCAAACCACAGCACAACACTCTTCAAGACTTGCATGGTCGCACTATAATGACGCTGGCTTTTCCAAAAGCGGTGACTATAATACGCGATGATGTCAAGATCGGGATCGGAGCTACTTTCGCGTGAGCGTTGAGCGAGAAATGCTCCTACACCTGCTTGTGACGCATCGGTATGGACAATAAATTCCCGAGTAAAATCTGGATATTGACGGACCGGCGCAGAAGGTAGGGCATGCTTCGCGCGAGAAAAGCTTCACGTTGCGCGGGCCCAAAAGCTTTCTTGAAAGCGGTATTTTTGACATAATCCTTACGAGTGAGTTCAACCAGCGGTGCTGTTATTTCAGCATAACCGTCTATAAAACGGCGGACATAGTTGAGTGTACCTAAGAATCCGCGATTGTCTTTGATACACTCAGGCTCAGGCAGTGCAGAAAATGCCCTTGACACGGTCGGCACTGGTTGAAATGCCTTTTTTTGAAATGACATGGTCAAGGTACTCGATTTCTTTCTGACCGAATTGAAGTTTGGTCAGTTTCAAAGTTAAGCCAGCTGCCGGTAACGCTGAGAACATTTGCTCGAGGGATTTCAGGTGAGCTTCGAACAAACTTAGAATTTAGACAAATAATATCGTCCATGTACGTAAGAATACCCGACTCAGGACCAAGGTGGCCTAGAGTGATGGACATCATGTGTTGAAACAACCATGGGGCATTGAACTTCAAAAGACATACGTTTAAAACAAAACTTGCCGGTTGGAGTGACGAATCCTGTCCGGTCGATGTGCTCTTCTGCGACGGGTAGTTGCCAGAACGCGCTGAGGACATCAGCTGTAGAGGTTAATTTGACGCCTCCGACTGCATTCAGACAGGAATCTAGGTTCGGAAGGGGCCAGCTCTTGCGGAAAATGTGACGGTTGAGGGTATGACGATAATCAACACAGAAACGAGGGCTACAGTTCTTCTTTGCGACAAGCGTACACGGGCTACCCCACGGGCTGGGACGTTCTTCGATGATGCCCCATTCAAGCATATCGCGAACACATTTATCAATGACAGCTTTAGCTCGAGGGTTGGCACGGTACGGGGGACGATCGATAGGACGGATGCCAGGAGGCACAGGAAATGTTGCTTTTCGGCATTGGTGCAACAACCTAGCTCTGACATTGACAAGGCAAAGACAGGACGGCACCGGGCGCACAAATCTAGGACAGAGACTTTCTGGACAGACGTAAGCTTTGTGTTAGTAAAGGCTTTGGACAGGGGACCTTCAATCTCGGATTTGGATTGAGCGAGTTCATCAACTGATGTAGGAGTTTTCGCAACGGCAATAACGTGCAATTGATCAAGCGTCACTACACACACAGTGTACAACTGACCAAGACACAAATCAATAGGTAGCGCAACCCCATCAGAAGACGGGTTTGCAATTTGCACGGCTACTGAACCATCAGCAGCATGCCAAGCAGCAAGAGTGGGGGTGACAATAATTTTCTCGAACACTGACGAGCTACTAGACTCTAAACCCTCAAGCTCAGACATGATTAGGGGTTCTACCACAACAGTAGAATCGTGCGCGGGGGGACAATCAGTAAAAGCTACGACAAGGGCCTCGTGTCTAGGTTTAAGATCAACACGGTCACGCAACCTGACATCAACTCTTTGTGCATCATGGTGGACAGCAGCGACGAACAGGTTATGGTCGCTAGAGACAGTGGAGGGATCAGCGGGGCGCGAGGCGGGGTAGCTAGTACGATGAACTGCTGGTATTGAATCAACAGTACAAGGAGAAGACATGACTTGGTTTTCCCAATCAAGAGCAGCTCCAAACATAAACATGACACTGTTATCAAGGAGTATTGAATCGGGACCAAGAGACGGTACAATTAACGCTTCGACGTCGCGCGTAATCGTACCAATGGTGAGTGAAAAAACAACAAACCCTAAGACATTCAACGGCGAACCATTCGATGCTCGTGAGGCAACGGTGGTCGGCGGAACAGGGTGGATAATGACAGAATGCAAGGTTGGGTGTGACGTCAACCATGCATGAGAAACTACAGACGAAACTACAGACACATCATTGGCAGTATCCACAGTTATTGCGGATACTGGATAGTTTTCCACAGAGCCAAAAATCTGCACTCTGCGAGACGAAAAGAACAAGGAAAACAGGATGGCGTTTGCATGCCAGCATCGAGCTGTGCCACGCAATTGTCTTTTTATTACTATTATCTGGGCGAACATCACCCATGACACTCAGGCTGGTGTGACGTGGCCGCTGAGTACTACGACTACATTCGGACACGCACGCAGACACCGAGGTATCATCAGCAAACGTCACCCGCTTGCGCGGACGGAGTGAGCTGGATACCTGACTACTTCGACCTGAGACAAGGACACTCTTAACAGACAAACCATGATCAACTCGGTGGCTGCTTCTACCATCGACAAGGGCATTCGGTACGAGACACGCAGTACCTTCTGCTACTGTTGAGGCGAGTTTCCTCGTCGCGCTAACCTCGCTTACCGGACAGGTAGCAAGGTGAGTCCCAACTGCAGGTAGCGCTACAACAGCTGGGCTCCGTCCATTGTCATCACCACGGGTGCTGCTCGTCTGGCTCCTGGGGTCGTCTTCAGCATCGTCGTCGCACTCGTCGTCGTCGTCGCGGTGGTGGCGGTGGAAACGACGAGAGTTTCCACGGGGGAAAGTCGACCTGTCGCGCTTTGAGGCATGGTTGTTTTCGCGGCGTGACCGCAAGTCGCGTGCCTTTTGCAGGCACGTGGACTCCCAGTGCCCTACTGGTTTGTCGCACCTATCGTACGTGCAGGGGTTTGCGTTGGTTGTTCCCTCGCTGTATCCCCCGCTGGCGCGGCTGCTGACTACTGCCCTGCTGCTGACGGCTCTGCTGGCGTTGCTGCCTTCTCAGCGACCGCAACTGACGGAAAGCAGCGCGGTTTAAGACAAGCGTGAATGACATGGCGCTTATAGTGGCGGCCCCACCAGTGAGGCGTGCAGCCTTATAACGGCGAGCACGCTCGACAGCTTCTCAAAAAGAAGTAACTAGTTTCTCCCCACTTTGCAACAATTGCAATGCGGGTGGCAGACTGTGTTGCCACAGTGTGGCAGTTATCGCTGCCCAAGGCGTACGACCCTTGGCATGACGTTCGACAGCCGATTCGAATCGGGACATTAGAGCGCGGAAACGTAGCGCAGAGGCGGATACATCTCGCCTTTTTCGGTCTTAAAAGTCGCTAGTTTAATGGCGCATTCCTCCACCGAATTAGAGAGCATGGGTATATCGAGAAGAGCTAGTTTGAGTTCCTCCCAGGTGGAAGGTGGGGCAAACGAACCGGGACTACTTATGTTCTCGGCATTGACAACGTTGGCACACCAATCAATCCTTCCTGACATTAGTTGTTGATATAGCGTAAGGCAACGACCATCACAAATATGTGGCAGATGCTCACAGGCAAGATTACCCGCGAACTTCTTGTCGTGCGGAGCTACGGCTTTCGCTCGGAAACCAAGAACGAGGCGAAACTGAGACAAGACCTCTGCGACATCAGCATCGGCGCTACCAGTTAAGCGCAGTCGGCTACGTACGTCATTGGGCGTGAAAGTGACAGCTTTCGGTGCGGACGGCACCCCTGCGTACGTAGCAACTGGTTGAACAGGGGGAGGGTTCGAGGGGTCAGACTCGGACAAAGCGGCAGACGAACTACCTGAAATACTCAGACTTGTCAGTTGTTGTAGCATGGTGTTGTGTTGGTCTGACAGCTGGCTGATCTCTCCTTTTTCCATATGCTCCAGCTGTTGGTTGATGATGCGACCCAGGCGCTCGCGGATGGAGACGATGGATGCGTTGGAAGTCGGCGAAGGGGGTTCTGGTCTACTCCCTTTATGCTCCTGGAAGCCTACCGAGCGTGGCAAAAATGTTTCCGCCGCTATACCGTCCGGGTACGCTCGGTCATTCTGGTGATTGAATAGAGTAGACATCTCAAGACTCACGAATCGACATGCACACGGTTTTTCAGCTGCCGTCAGACGCCAATAAGATTCGTAGTCGAAACCGTCGGTGGGTCGTGATCCCACTTCTCTCTGCGTAAACAGAGTGTTCTCACTGTTGAACTACGACGGCGGAGTGTGTGACAACACGGGCTGGTACAGCAGGCCGTTGACAGAGGGAGAGACAGGAGAGGATGAGAAGAAGTTCCAGAAATGCAAGAAGCACCAGTGCAAGAAAGTGAGAGAGCGGTGGGCGAGCAGTTGTCAGTGCTCCCTCAGATCTCGGGTGAAAGGAAGAATCCAGCGGGGCCTTCCAAAGTCCCGCTGCGGGGAATCCGCTAGGCGGTGTATCCGCCGCGGAGGATCCGTCAGCGGAACGTGGAAGGGAAGGCTTCGTGGCGTGTTCTAGACATGACGAATCTCCCGTGTTCCCCAAGCGACCCTTCCAGAAACGATGCCTGGAACGTCGAAGGGGTTTCGACACTTTCCATAGGTGTGTTGCTTCGGGGACATGGTATCCACACGTATCATAAATTATTAGACCGCACTGCTAGATCGACTGTGTCCGCTTAGGTCACTCGTACGGGAACCTCGTCGTATTTTCGATTCTTGGTCCTGGCCACCCTGCTGCGCAAAACCATCCCACCCCATTAGCTACATTTTCATCAGCGAGTTTGCCCTCACGAAGTTTCAGCCCCCTTGACGCCTCCTTTGTTATGTTGCGGTTGAGTCGGCCGCTCGTGAACCTTCTGGGGTTCTCCGTGCACGGCGATAAAAAAAAACATTGAGAACTTTACGTGATTCACTTACCTTTCCCTTCCTGACCGGTTTGGACTCTCTACTCACGCTCCGCTTTCGTGACAAATCGGTCTGGTTTTATCATCCACAACGTACGGCCGTAGCAACCGAACAGCTGGAGAAGCTTCCGGGAAGATAATATACCAGTGTATGGGAGTAGCTTTCCGCCAGTGGACCTAACAATCTGACGGCGCAGATTTCTGAGGGTAAGTTTCACGCCATCCCATTGGCCGATGATGACCATTTAGCGGTCCGCAGATCGGAGCTAAATCGAAAATCGAAAATCGGCGTAGCTGCATTTCTTGCCCGGGTCCGGCCCGTTTTGGCTCCGGGATGGGGTCAGGCCTCTCGGCCCAAGTTCTGAGGAGGGCGAACGTTTCGCCCAGCCATGGCCACCGTGAAGCTTGAGAAGCTTCCGGGAAGAGGACGGGCTAGTGTATGGCAGTCGTTCACGCACGACTTGCACCTCGCGCTATTTTGTTTCCATGCCAATGAGCGCACTGATACTATTAACACACGTGCTACCACTCACTGCCCCCGAGTGTCAAAAGAGAAAAGTGATCAATTCGAGGACAGGTAGAGAAAATTGTCCGGGGTTCGGGTGAGGGTTGGGGGTTGAGTCTACGCCCGTGCAAAGAGTGCTCACGCAAGACGGTCATGATCTCCCTTAGATACATAGATTTGCGTTGATGTGATACTGCTGATAGAAAACGTTTGATACAAAATATTCGACGCAGGTTGCGGGACAAAGTGCGATGAAGAACACGTGAAATTGTTCGATGCAGGATGCGTCAGCGTGTGTAAGTCCAATGATGTTTGTTGTGGTGTTTGTTTTCGAGCGAGCATGCTGGGCTAGCTGCGAGTAGGCTCTCGTACGACTTGGAGACAAGGGCTTAAGCTCACAGCAGCGCACGGGAAATTCGTGCAAGGGGGTTACGAAGCCGCGACGAAAAGAGCACGGGGGTGCGGGGGCATTGCGCCACCGTTCGGTGCCCAAAGCTTGCAAGAGTGCTTACTGTTTCGAACCGCGCCGCTCCTCCAACGTTCCAACGGTCGCTTTGGTGATATAATTTCAATCTATTAGTTTTACGGACCGGCTTGGTTCGGAACCGGACGCACGCTACAGTCGGGGTGCACCCAATTTTCCCGAGGCTCTTGAGAGTCCCCGAAGAAAAAATATTCCAAAAATAATTCCAAGTAATTTGTCCCCAAAACCAGGTTTCCAGGTGTAAAGGCGTTATGGAGATATATTCCTCACCTAAACGCAAAATACTTTAAAACATTAAAAGGCGAACCGACGAACATTCTCACGACCTAGGTAAACAACACGAATAATACTAAAAAACGACTAATGTAATTTCAGACACTAGACAGTGGTCTACAGTGCCAGAGTGCTATCGTATACACAAAATGTCCGACAACCACAATGCTGAGAGGTTGCCATCGGCACATATCGACAACTCACCGTCAACTCTGTTGATTTGGGATTTTCACCATGACAGTTACTTATCAGTTTCGTGCTGTTTCGGGCTATTGGACTACCTAGTAGTACCTGCGTGGCGTTCTTGACGGTAGAGCTGTGAGCTCTCGTTCGGGAGCTCACTCTTCTCGAAGGTCTTACGCACGAGTTCTTTTCTCGGAGGTCTCACGCATGAGTTCTCTGCTCGACTTACCTCTACCCTGAGGTTGGGAAACGTAATACAATGACTTGAAACCTACCCCGCTTGGAGCTAACGAACAGACCCCAAACTGTCTTTTGCTGGAGTACTGGAAACAAAAGACATCCAGCCGCCTGACCATAGCCACCTTCGCGTGAAGATTGGGCAAACGCACTTCAAAATTATGATTTCACTGTCAAACATATCCGAGGAAAATGAAACCATAATGACAATCGGGCGATTTTGGGTTAACCCCTTTAGAGCCCCAAAATCCCCCCTATGCTAACTTCAAGTAAATTTGTCCCCCAAAGGGGTTCCGGTTGTAAAGGCGTCATTCAGAAAATGATGTAGCTAAAAAATGCTACCGCTCTCGCAGTACGCGTCACCGGAACCTCAAAACTCCTGCGAATCGGATCGGATCGGATCGATTCCACATCCGTAAAATGCGATTCTTCTACGGACTGTTCTTCGGTAACCGCAGGAAAAAGCGCGCCCCCCCCGCAGGGGGACCGTGCATGAGAACCGCATTTGAACCGTAGTATCAAAATTTGGCTCCCAGAGCAGAATCACTAAAAAGAACAAGTCACTTAGGTGAGTATATTAGAAATGACACAGCCAGACGGGCGGACACACGGACACTCGAAATTATTCGCCGAGAACAAGTCCTACCGACGCTGAGAAGTAGCTTTCACAAAGAAAGGGACAACCATGTTCTGGGCGATGACGAATTGAACACGTTGAGCTGCGTGCCCAAAGTTGATTTGTGTTCCATGCACCACGCATTACCTCCAAAACGATAGTTGAGGAACATGTGAATATGACATACAAGTCGCTACACACTACTGAAATGTTATCCAAGAGACACAACCGAACATTAGTGGTGGACACGGGGAGGGGGGGGTATCCTTGATAATTTAGGGCAGTTACGATCCCGTCCTTCGCGCTTGGGATCTGCCTCAAAGCAATAACAAAAGCAGCAGTGGCAGTAGCAGCGCTAATTTCTGTGCGATCGCTGCCGTGTGAAAGTCCACCCTGAAACCACACACCTCTGGCAGTTCACAAAGCGCCAGGCTATAGGCTGGGGCAGCTAAAGCCAAACAATGCTGCTACGTAGATGTTTTGTGCGTCCTTCAGGGCTGACGCCGTTGAGCTAGTGCCTGTTCCGTGTAAGTAACAGCATCCCCCAACCTGGACACTTTTCCTTCTAGCCTTTTCTCGCCTCGGAGACGTTTCGCCACATACAGGACGTCAAACCGTTCTGGCATCAAAACCAGCGCTGTGGTGCGATCGTCGTCCCCTACCACGTCACCGCCGTAACCCACGAAGGACGCGTCCGTCACGGTGTCCGACAAATGGTAGAACATCTCCAACGTTTGTGATACCAGAGCGTAGATCGTGTTGCCTCCCTCAAACCTGCGTCTGCGCGCTGCTTTATCAGCATCTCTGTCCCGTCTCCTAGATACACTGCCTGTCCCATAGCTAAAATCACCAGCATCGCCTTCTGCGTCAAGAACACCGACAGCTCGCGGCCCTTGCCTGGTCGCGGCTGTCACCCTTGCCGCAGGTACAGCAGGAAAGTGTTCACCGTGAATCCTGGGTCATGCATCATAACCCACCTCTTCCTTATGCGACGGAACTCGGCCGCACACGCGTTAAAGATAATGCTGTCTGCCTCTAAAGTGGTGCCAGAGTCGCGGACACACCTTCCCTTTGGCTCTCCAGTTGAGAGCCAACGCTGGAACAGGCTTAGCTCCGAACACGGGGTCCGCAAATTGTGATGTTTTCTTCGTCCCGCATGCCACGCATTTGGGAGCTAGCTCTCGCTTTTCTGCGCCACCCAGCCTCCTCACAGTCGAGTAGAAGCACGAGGACCTGCTGCACAGACAGCTGCTGGTGGGCATAAACCCCGGTTTAACAATCATCTCAAACCGCAGCACAATAGCAGCCAAATGCGCCTCCCACAGTCTAGCGGCCTCTCTGTGCCTGCTAGATTCGCGATAAGCTTCAAGATTGGTTTGGATTTACGATCCAGCAGAGGGCTCTCGTGGCACACGCTGCAGAGGTGCCCAACGTGAGACAGCTTTTGATCGCACGACTTCCAAGGACCTTCCCAGCCCGTTGTATCACCGCACACATTTTTACCGCGCGCCCTTCCGCGGGCGCGCCTCGCTGGTGTGGGCGCCGGTTGTTGCACGCGAACGGAGCGGCAGGGTTGCGAAGGCCTCCCCGCGCTGCCTGTTGCAGGCAGGGGGGGCGGGGGACCGTTCATCAGGTCGCCCAAGAACCTCCTGCTATTGGGGATACGGCGTCGACCTGCCCGCCGAAAGCCGCCGCCTCCGTCACCGTCACCGCCACCGCCACCACTGCCATTACCTCTGCCATCACCACCGCCGTTGCCAGCGTCACCATCACCGCTGCCGATACTGCTTCCCTTATGACCACTGTTGCCACCGCCGCCAGCACATTCAACATCTCCGCCGCCAATACCGCTACCACCACCGCTGCCATTATCACTGTCGCCGTTACTTTCTGTCACGCTGCCGGTGCCGCCCCCGGGCACCGATTGTGGCCGCGGATCAGACACGATCATGGAGTCAAGTGCGCCGTCAGCGCTACCGCCGTTGTTCTCTCCGCCCGCGATGTAACCACCGCTACCACCACTGCCGCCTTTCATACCGCCGCCACTCTCATCGCCGTTGCCGTTGCCATCATGGGCGCCGTTACCACCGTCGCCGTTATTACCGCCACTACCACCGCTGCTGCCCCTGGATTTCGATTCTCGCTCTGTGGTTCGACTTCAATCACGACGTCAAAGGCGCCGTCAGCTCGTGTAGATCCCATCTCACGAGCGCTTCTTTTCCTGGGCAGCCCCCGCCTGCATTTATCTACACCTTGGTTTGGAGGGAGAACACCGTCACACGATCGACCGACGTGCTTGCGTTGAGAGATTAAAATTGTTGCACGGGAGTTTTTCGACGACGGCTGGCTCACCATGAAGCATCGCGGAGCCACACTATTAATACGGTATGCTACAGTAAGGGAGGGGTTACCTATTTTTTCCCTTATTGTTAATATAAAGAGGAACTTAAAACGTCACCCAAGACGACCTATTCTTCATTACAAATAATGAATACATTTGTTAACATAAATGTGTTCGCCAAACGCATTGGTTGCTTCCTGAGCAGACGAGGGCGGGGCAAACAACTAACCTATGGCCTGAAAATTATCCATGCAGTTGAGCACGGGCCATCAACGGGGTTGGTTTATGTTGATTGTTCTTATGAACACGGCAGTTAGGATCCATTTTATATGATGAGGGAGTTCCACATATTGATGAGGGATTTATGTATATGATATCAGGGGACAGTCAGCTGGAGGAATGGGAGGTTTATTTCGCAGATTGCTTCCTTGCATGAATCGCCACGAGCTGTCACTCGACGGCTGGATAATATAAGAGTTCTGTGTCACCGTCTGGAGTCATCATCACGCCTTCCCGCGCCAGCTACGCGTACACCTTTAGAGATCTATCAACACATTAGTGAGTTAGCCGGTTGATTTCTATTGGTAAGCGAAGCCAAGGCCAGCCTATAGAGGTGGGAAAAAGCCAAACATGTCAGACCACGATAGTCAAAACATTGAGGCGAGCGTGTTAGCAGAGAGAGAGAGCAGAGAGAGAGAGAGCAGAGAGAGCAGAGAGAGATAAGAGAGATGAAACATGAGATCGAGGTCCTGCGACGGAAAATGGAGGAGCAGGAGCTGCGCGCCGAGAGGGACGCGCTGCGCGCAGAGGTCGCTAGGGGGGCCGGGGGGGGGAGGAGCGGAGAAACCACAGCGAGGGATTCTACATCGTCTCCTGCTGTGCCAGCATCTGGGCTGGCAGCCCAATCAGGCACGTCGCAAATTTCTCTGTCTCGTCCGAATTGGTCTCATATAAAACCCCCCAAGTTTGATAACATAGAGGCGCACTTTGGAAGGTGGCGTAGCAAGTTCCAGGCGTTTATATCATCAATTGGTTGCCTGTACGTCCTCAAGGCAACCGATAATCCTGTGATGGTAGGTGACATCAATGTGTCTCAGGAAGAATTGGAGCGGAGACACACACCGAAAGAGATCATTGATGCGCGTGTGGTGTATGGATTGTTGATGGACTCAATGACTGGGTATGCCATAGCAGAATTCCGCATGCAGCAAGCCAAGTCGCCAAGTGGCGCATGGCAGGAGTTGGAAAACTATTACATGCCGAGAACCCTAACAGCAACGCATAGGTTGAAGAGAGAATTTGAGGCCATACACATGGAGGAGGGAGAGGACCCCCTTGTGTTCCTCGGTAGAGTCGATAAGGCGGCCGATGAATTGGCCATGCTTGGTTGTGGTAAAAATGTAGATGAGGTAAACAGACACATTGTCCCTAACCTTTCATCATTATACACAATCCAAAGCAAATCGATTCTCTATCGCCCGTCAATCCCTCGTTCCGAAATTGACGAGATTATTCGGGATGAATATGTGAACGATAAGTTGGAAAAGGAGATGGTGACAAAGGCGTTGGGAGTAAAAGTGGGGGTAGATCTACATGCCTTGTACGCCGGCGCTGTTCACCCTGCTGGTGGATCAGGCACAGGTTCAGGTAGTCGAGGGAGGAACAAGAGAGGGGGAAGGTACAAGCAGCAGCAGCAGGAGCAGCAGCAGCTATTCCAGCAGCAGCAGCAACAGCAGCAGCAGCGGCAGCAGCAGCAGCAGCAGCAGCAGCATCGGCAACAGCAGCTATTGCAGCAGCAGCAGCAGCAGCGGCAGCAGCAGCAGCAGCAGCAGCGGCAACAGCAGCAGCAGCAGCAGCAGCAGCAGCAGCAGCAGCACGGTTACCCACAGCAAAATTGTTGGGACAACTCTGGTCCAAATCCATTTGGGACGGGGGGACAGGTTTCTGCAATGGGTTGGGTACCTACCGACCCACCGTCAGGGGTTATGCCGCAGATGGCCCTGCCGCCGGTGGGAAATCCTACGTGCTGGGGTCCCCCACCGAACCCAGTACCACGTGGTCAGAGGGGGGTATGTTTCAGATGCCATAAGTCAGGTCACTACGTAGCAGAGTGCTCGATTTCCCCAGCACACATGAACGTGGCGGTCCCTCTTACAGCACAACAATACCACCACCCCATGCACTATGGTAGTGACTGGGTACATGAGACACCCCCTGGTAGTGATGGGTACACCACATCGGTAACTCCCCCATCGCAGCCCTTTTCGAACACTTCCCACGAGCAGAAGAACGACGGCAGTTGTGCGCTTACGTCCAACCCACATCTTCTTACCGCACAGATTACACAAAAAGACAAGGATGGTCACAGCGGTATTTTGGGGGGAAATGGGAGGGAACAGTGGATAGCTGATTCGGGGGCTACTTTTCATGTAACTGGTAACCCCGCCGGCATGGTAGGTTGTAAACCCCCCCCTCCTGGTAGGAGTACGCTGGTAGTAGGCGACATGAGGTCGCTGCAGGTGCTGTGTTTTGGGAAGTTACCACTGATAACGCACTGCAAGCAAGGAGATGTTCGGGTCAAACTCTTGGACGTAGCTTACGTACCAGGTGTACAATTCAACCTGTTCTCGCTCCATGCCGTCATGCCGAAATGCTCCGTCTCGCTCGATGCCGAAGGAGTTCATATGTTAGATGGAGTTTTGTCGTTCTTGCGTAGGGACGCTGGGTCTTTTGTAGAGGCCACTAGAGTAGTAGAGACCTTAATTGCTACCGCCGGGTTGGCCCCGGGAAGGATGAGGAGGATTGACATTAACGACCTATATGTTTCCCTTGCCCACTCCCACGCTGATACCCTCCGAGAATCGGCACGGCAGATGAGAATCAAAGTTTTTGGGGAGTTAGTTCCGTGTTCTGGGTGTTCCAAGGCGAAGGGGAGGAGGATGGCGGTACCATGGACGACGGAGTGCCGTTCCACCAGGCCTCTGGAGCGTCTCTTCGTGGATCTATCGGGGCAACAACCGAGGTCTGCCGGCGGTGCGGAGTACCTTGTGATGATTGTCGATGACTACTCGCGGATGGGATGGCCGTACGTTTTGTAACGGAAGTCTGACGTCCCGATGGCCTCCGCTGGTTTTCTGGCTGATATTAACGCCAGGGGTACCCCGTCCATCGTCGAATGCATTCGATCAGACAACGGCACGGAATTTACTGAGCCGGAGTTCGTGGCGTTACTCAACAACCGTGGGATTCGCCGCGAGTACACGCCTGTCAACTCCCCGAAGCACGACGGTGTGGTCGAGCGTCGAATAGCCATGACGCTCGAGCTTGCTATGGCGTCCCGCTTGGAGGCTCCCCGTTTGTTTGGCGACGCGAAGATGCCGCCGACGCAGCCTCTATGGGCTGAGGCGTGTAAGTACGCCAGCGACGTAATCAACATGACGGCAAGGGTCAGGGACAAGCCGGACATGCACTCGCCATACCGGAAGTTCCACGGGAGACCGCCATTTGCGCGGCTGCTCCCGTTCCTGAAGCCGGGTTTTCACCACGTAAGGAGGACCCTAAAGTCGGAGCCCAAGGCGGAAGCTTGTTTTTACCTGAATGGTGGGAACAACCACTCGGCAGATTGTTGCAAAATTCTGCTGATGTCTGGGCGTACGTCATACGCCCGCGACGTTACTTGGGAACACCCGAGGAAATCGTTTGTGGGGGTATTGCCTCCGGAGGGGAAGAGCTCACCCCCGCCACCGTCGCCGCCGCCGTCCCCGGGTACGCCGGAGCCTCTGGGAGATGCCAGAACTTGGTTCGAGCCAGCGCCACCATCCTCGCTGTTGCCGCCGCAACCGCCGTCACCACCGCCGCTGCCGCCGCCGCCGCCGCCGCCGCCGCCACCGCCGCCGCCGTCACCGTCGCCGTCACAGCCGCCGTCATCGTCACCGCCGCTGCCACCGCCACTGTCACCGCCGCCGCCGTCGCCGCTGCCGCCGCCGCCGTCGTCACCGCCGTTACCGCCGCAACATCCACTGCAGCCACAGCTTTCTAGGCGTGCTGATCGGGAGCTCGGTAGTTACAACCCGGACCCGGAGGATGACGGTGTGCAGCGGGGCAGGACCAGGGGGGAGACAGTGCGACACCGAAAGGCTGAGGCGGGCTCGGATGGTGATGATGTGCAGCTAGGCAGAACTAGGAGCGAGATTGCGCGGAACAGAGAAGCTGCGGGGCATGGGCTGCTGTCGTTAATGGCAGCGAGAGAAGGCATAGGTCACTTGCTTTTTCACCAAGCCCCGCCGCATGATAGTCCCCCTCTTCCCACACGCCTGGTGAGCGAGCCTTCAACGCCGAACTCGTATACTGAAGCATGTGCGGATGAGTATTCGGCTGTTTGGAGGCAGGCGATGGAAAAGGAGTACCGCGGACTGGCGAGCGCGGGAACGTTTGGGGAGATGTAGCAACCAGACGGACTGAACGTTATCTCGGCGGAATGGGTGTTTGCCTGGAAGTCCAACGAGCATGGCTATGTGGTTCGAGCGAAGGCGAGAATGGTGGCGCGAGGTTTTAAGCAGCGTGAAGGTATTGATTTCTTTGATATTTTTGCTCCGACACCTGCTGCGTCTTGTTTTCGTTTGTTGGGTGCTATTGCGTGTGAGTTGGGTTTGGATTTGTGTCATTTTGATGCCGAGCAAGCATTCGTTCAGTCAAGTCTGGACGAGGATGTTTTTATGCGACTACCCCCTGGTTGTGGTGAAATATCCGGTAAGATAGTCAGGTTAAATCGCAGTCTCTATGGCTTGAAACAAGCGTCGAGGTCGTGGCATAACCATCTTATCACCCACATGAAGAGTCTTGGATTTGAGCAGAGCCTAGCTGATGCGTGTGTCTTGCGATTGTTTGAGTCGGGCTCTGTTTCCATAGTAACAGTAGTGCATGTGGATGATATTTTTGCAGTAGGGCTTAAGGCTAGATGCGACCAGTTTTGTGAAGACCTTAACCATCTTGTTCCGATGAACAATCTGGGCGAGTTGCGGTGGTATGCTGGTTGTCGTTTTTCGAGGAATTGGGATGCTGGTACTTTGACGATTTCGCAACAAGCTCTCGCTGAAAACACCGCGGCGAGGTTTGACGTTAGTTCTGGGAGGAATACCCCACTTTCGACTGGTCTGAAACTCGAGGAGTTGGACAAGAATGAACCTGTGGGTGATTGGCCTTTTCGCGAGTTGGTAGGATGTTTGATGTGGCTGGCGAATCAAACACGACCGGATATTGCAAACGCGGTGAGGGCGGTAGCAAGGTACGCGAACCAGCCTAGGGAAGTACACTGGAGGACAGCAGTTGGTATTTTAGAGTATGTCTTTTCTACAAGTGATTTTGGTTTTACGTTTCAGAAGGGGAGTGGGCGTGAGCTGGTAGCGTTTGCGGATTACGACTACGCCAGCAAAGCCGCAGACAGGAGGTCAGTTTCAGGTGGAGCTATAATGTGTGCGGGCGCATGTGTTTGCTGGTTTTCGAGAACCCAGAAATGCGTCACATTTTCGACCACTGAGGCCGAGTATGTAGCACTGGCAGACACCATTAAGGAGACGATGTTCTTACGATATGTGTGGAATTTTATTTTTCCGGGGTTTGGTACGTCGTGCATGACGATTTTCGAGGATAACGAGGGGGCGAAGAACCTAGCACAAAACCCAGTGTGCACGTCGAACTCGAAGCACATTGACGTACGACACCATTCTTTGCGGGAGCTTATTTTTAAGGGGGAGTTTGTTAATACTCATGTCGAGTCAGATGATCAGCATACAGACGTCTTGACAAAGCCGCTCGACTATATTGTGACTTTTTGCTATCACCGGGATTTTCTGATGAACATTTGATGTGTTTGTCGGGTTGAGGATAATTATATCTTGATTTCAGAGTACTGATTTTAATTGTTAGTTTTTCCAAGAGCTGTTTGGTTATTCAAAATTTGAGTTTTGAGCACAGTGCAACATCCCGCCGCTACGTGTGCTACACATTTCGTCGTGCACGGAGGAGGGGGGATGCTTTTCGCCGTGCAGTGTGCAGAGTACGATTAAATCTAATTTCTGCGGCTGTTTGTATTTTCGTATGATAATGCGGAGTTTGTTTTTCCTGGTTCAGCTTGTAGGCCCCGTACTGAGTTATAGCATCTCGAGGAAATCGGGGATAATTAGAGAGTTTATTTGAGCCATACATCCGAAGAAAAAGGCTGTTTTCTGTGGCTAATTTCCAGGATGTTACCGTTTTCCTAGTAATTATTTTCAAGAAAGTTTGATGTTTCCAGTGCAAGGCTGTTATTATTTTGTTTGAGAATTTGAGGATTTGAGAGCTTTGATTTTTTTCAATGGACGAGTTAAGTTTTCATATTGCGTTTTTGGTTTTCGAATTTTGGTCTGAGATTGATTTGCGTCGATGACGATATTGCGATATATCAACTCTGAGATGTTGTGCCTTGCCATACTCAGAGCAGGGGGGATATCAGTATGCTTGCCGTGTATAATAAAAAGGGGGGATGTTGATTGTTCTTATGAACACGGCAGTTAGGATCCATTTTATATGATGAGGGAGTTCCACATATTGATAAGGGATTTATGTATATGATATAAGGGGACAGTCAGCGGGAGGAATGGGAGGTTCATTTCGCCGATTGCTTCCTTGCATGAATCGCCATGAGCTGTCACTCGACGGCTGGATAATACAAGAGTTCTGTGTCACCGTCTGGAGTCATCATCACGCCTTCCCGCGCCAGCTACGCGTACACCTTTAGAGATCTATCAACAGTTTATACTACCAAGAAAGGTACTCTCAATGAACTAAAAAACACCAGATCCGGGTGCGGCAAAGGACATGTGTTTTGTGCTTCGTGTGTCGAAGTCTGACACCTGCATCACTACCTCTGCTTGCCATGCCCATCTCCAAACTGGGAATATTTCGTGTAGACGCCCGATCGTGTTCGCAGCGAGGTTGCGCAACTCAGCTTGGGTCTCCGTCGATGCTGCGTCCGAATCGCGTCTGTCTGAAGTCTTGGTTCCAAGGGTGATTTGAAGATATTGGCTCCAACTCGATTTCCAAGCTCTTGACTCCAAGCTGATCTACGGGGCCTTGGCTCCAAGTTGATTTTTGATTTTGTGCTCGACAATCTGACGGTGATGAGAGGTAGTTTTAGCGTATCATGTTATTATGTTTTGCCTCAACGACAGCAGAGACAGGACATGCAGGACACCTGGAGTGCTAACACAGCTTTGATTTCTCACTCGCGATATGATTCATTCTACACTAACTTCAGATTAACCACGTCGGAAGTGATGACTTCTTACAGTAATTTATAAACTTATTTCATATACGTCAGCTACAAGTTCGACCAGTTGAGTGGTCACTACTCGGTCTTGCAAGCTGCGAGATGCTGTGCTTCGGCCGCGCGTTTTGGAATTTCCTATTTCCGTCAAAATGACGGCCTGCGGTTCTTACTACAGCAATGCAGCATATGCAGCATATGGCCCCGCCCGCCCCCAAGAAGTGCCCCTCCATTCATTGCAAGTAAGGGTGGAATGTTAATGTGACCACAACCTTGAGAATACACCTTTACACAATAACAAACATCGGCGAAAATCGCCTAGGATAAAAAACTGATGAAACAACGGAAACTCTAAACCTTGTGCGCGACAAAAATGAAGGCACGTACCGGGGGAAAGAAGGGAAGACTCTTTTGACCACGGTTCGTCCAGAAGGTCGATGGGGATAAAACCTCGTACAAGTTGAGCAGAGAAGTAAAAGTATTGTATAAACAAGACTCATGCACCGTATGCTTTCTGCTCCTTCCTAACCTCAAGCAGGACCTGGCACCAATATTTGCAGCGCTGGGCCCTGATCCAGGACGTACTGCCAGTATTTATGTACTGGCTAGTACTGCTGTACCAGCTGAGGGAGCTGCAAGTGCTGCCAGTACTCTGACGACTTGCGTACGTCCTATTACGGCGGAACATTCAGTAGTAATCAAAACCAAATATGGTGAGTAAAAATAGTGGAATATGTAGGTTATTGTGTATACCGTGGGTCCTGATTACTATGGTCCTCCGTGATACGATATCGTCTCACAAAACAACTGAAACCCATCAAATTGCGCGGTGCCGAGAGAGGTGCGAAGAGAGGGAAGAGAGAGGGACGCACAACGGGCGCAGCTCCTTGCAATCCCAGAGCATACGGTTCGCGCTTACGCGCTCACGGCCTCCGGACTGGATCAGGCCCCGACCCAACCAGAAGCGTAAGCCCTAACCCAGCCCTAAAACTGTAGACGGCGAGATTATCGTGTGCGGTGGGATCAGGATTGGCCACTGAAAATGGAGGGTGTGGTCTACTGGGGTTGGTCCAATAACGCATTTCACCCTCAAACACTAAACCCCTAAGTTAATGACGTGCGGCTTGCATTGCTAGGACTGCAAGGAGGTTTTGTCGGCTGCTGACGCAGCCAGTAAATATCGTTCTGGCTGAAGCTACCAGGGCCCAGCCCTAAATAGTGGGGTGTAATCATACGCAAGTCCTGCTGTAGAGATGCCTTCTGCCAATCCTTCTAGCAAAGTAGTACAAGTCCAATGCGGAGCACTCCCTGCTGCAGTACTGCAGGTTTCAACAAGCCAACCTGACGTGGTGCCTGGTAGACTCTCTATGGTGACACCGTCTGATCCATATACTGCGCACTACCAGTACACACTACTGCCTGTCTACTATAAGGCCATGGGGGGGCCCAAGCGTCCCCAGGTCCCTGGTTTTCCGGTGACTCTAATATCTAGTCTAGACTACATGTTTTATCGGAATAGTAAGAAACATTGCTATGTTAACACGCTGCGTGTAGAACTTCGGCTGTTTCGTGGCTTAGTGGTAGGCTACACCAGGGTCAAGAGCGCTTCATCCACAGATGCTATGAGTCTGCAGATTGGTTTCCCTCCGGTTCTCAGCAGAGGTTCACACCTCGACTTTGAGGCGCTGCAGTGATCGAAATTTGGGGTACACAAAACGCGACAAAAAGTGATCCCCAACTGAACGTGTGCACTTCTTCACTAGCGGGCAGCTACAGCTCCCCACAAGCAACCACGGCCCGCGAAATTGAGGGACGCTCTCTGGTGGGGTGTATGACGACGTCGGGTGCGCCAGACAGCAGTCGTAAGCAGCCAGAAGCGACCCACGACATGTTTTCGGGATTTCGAACTTGCGAGCCAGCAACACCAAAAGCTCCCGAAATCGCTGAAATGTTTTAATTCACGCGCGGGAGCCTAATACGATGGGTACCTCAGCGACAAAAAGGGCTCGACCCCCATGGTCTTACCTGGCCCGATAGTTAAATTATTTTCGCGCGAAGCGCCAATTTTTTTTTGTGGCCGAATTTTTTGGTCAACGGCACGTACGTGTAAAAGATCACAACTACAGGCAGTAAATGTTGCATAACTTTCGATCAAATGGGAGTACGTCGGCAAACAGGGTATCGGATTGAAGCGCTTGATGTCGTCTACCCCATGGGATGCCACGTAGAACGATCGACGTGGAATACAGTGGGCCAAGACCGAACGAAAATAAAATATGTGTCAATGTATCTGTTCTTTCAAGAATACAAAAGTAGAGCCCCGAGTACAACCGAGATTACGCCACTACATGCTCCCTCAAGCTACATCCATAAACGCATGCCTGCACAACGCGCCTACCCTGTGGGCACGATAATGAGCTGCCCGAGACAACCATGCCCTCGAGGTACGTGATCTCGCTAACAAACGCGAAATCTTTCATTGGCGTAGATTTATGGTCCACCTACTTCGAGCTGCACCCCCCCGGGTAAGCATCATCCCCGACGCAGTGACACTCGCTACCGACCATCCGGATGGGCCTCGTGACAATCGGGTTAACTTTGACGCGGCGTCGACTCTCTGGCACGGTGCAAATGGGACCTGCAGATGACAAGAACTGGTTGTGGTGACGTTTGAAGGCTCCGACTCGCATCTTGTGCCCGCACGTACGGCAGTGCTGGTTCCGCCGCTTAGCACCCGCCGCCGAAGAAGCGCCTGACACAGCGCTAACATCAGCACCAGCAGCTCCGGCAGCTTGCGATGAACTGCTGGCTCCTCCCACCTCCGCCATCTGCGCAGGAAACGAAAAGCATCTGGCGGTGACGGCAGCCAGGGCTCTGCCGGCGCGACTGCAGCGCCTTGCACACCCATGGGCGCACGAACACAGCAGTACTAGTCTACAGCAGCACTACTACTTGTACTACCAGAGTTGCGCCGCGCACAACCCCCGTGTCGCTCGTTGATTGGCCTGTACTATAGTGTACTATGGGGAGGGACTGTGTAGAAAAAAAGTAAAAGGCCTAAATAGAGCATTCTGATTGGCCTGTACTATGGGTAGGCAGGTAAGACCATGGGGGTTGAGCCCTTTTTATCGCTGATGTACCCATCGTATTAGGCTGGGGGGAAGATGGGGGTTGGGGGTAAGGAGTACAACGTCAACTGCCCCATGGACCGGTGGTTGATGAACGGAATCCAGCACTGGGGCCTTCGGGGAAGAGCGGGTTAGGGCGGCGAGGTGCGTTTGGGGTATGTGTGCGTGGAGCGAAGTAGGGGGAGAGGGAGTTTGGGGGAGGGGACGCTTGGGTCCCCCCGTGGCCTTATAGTAGACAAGCAGTAGTGTGTACTGGTAGTGCGCAGTGTGTGGATCAGACGGTGTCACCATAGAGAGTCTACCAGGCACCACGTCAGGTTGGCTTGTTGAAACCTGCATTACTGTAGCAGGGAGTGCCCCGCATTGGACTTGTACTACTTAGCCAAAGATTGGCAGTAGGCGTCTCTACAGCAGGACTTGCTTATGATCACACAGCACTATTTAGGGCTGGGCCCTGGTAGCTTCAGCCAGTACGATGTTTACTGGCTGCGTCAGCAGCCGACAAAACCTCCTTGCAGTCCTAGCAATGCAGCACTACACTGCAAGCCGAACGTCATTCTTAGGGGTTTAGTCTAGTGTTTGAGGGTGAAAGGCGTTATCGGACCAACCCCAATGGACCACACCTCCATTTTGAGTGGCCAATCCTGATCCCACCGCACACGATGATCCCGCCGTCTACAGTTTTAGGGCTGGGTTAGGGCTTACGCTTCTGGTTGGGTCGGGGCCTAATCCAGCCCGGAGGCCGTGAGCGCGTAAGCGCGAACCGTATGCTCTGGGATTGCAAGGAGCTGCGCCCGTTGTGCGTCCCTCTCTCTTCCCTCTCTTCGCACCTCTCTCGGCACCGCGCAATTTGATGGGTTTCAGTTGTTTTGTGAGGCGCCATCGTATTACGGAGGACCATAGTAATCAGGACCCACGGTATACACAATAACGTACATATTCCACTATTTTTACTCACCATATTTGGTCTTGATTAATACTGCATGTTCCGCCGTAATAGGACGTACGCAAGTCGTCAGAGTACTGGCAGCACTTGCAGCTCCCTCAGCTGGTACAGCAGTACTAGCCAGTACATAAATACTGGTAGTACGTCCTGAGTCAGGGCCCAGCCCTGCAAATATTGGTGCCAGGTCCTGCTTGAGGTTAGGAAGGAGAAGAAAACAAGCGGAGCATGTGCTTTGTGTTTACAATACTTTTACTTCCCTATTCAACTCGTACGAGGTTTTATCCCCAGCGACCTTCTGGACAAACCGTGGTGAAATGTGTCTTCCCTCCTTCCCCCCGGTACGTGCCTTCATTTTTGTCGCGCACAAGGCTTAGCGTTTCCGCTGTTTCATCAGTTATTTATCCTAGGCGATTTTCGCCGAATTTTGTTATTATGTACAGGTGTATTCTCAAGGTTGTGGTCATATTACCATTTCACCCTTGCAATGGAGGGGCACGTCTTGGGGGCGGGCGGGGCCATATGCTGCATATGCTGTAGTGCTGTAGTAAGAACCGCAGGCCGTTATTTCGACGGAAATAGGGGATTCCAAAACGCGCGGCCGAACCACAGCATCTCGCAGCTTGCAAAACCGAGTGGTGACCACTCAACTGGTCGAAGCTATAGCTGACGTATTTGAAGTATGTTTATAAATAACCGTAAGAAATAATCATTCCCGACGTGGTTATGCTGAAGTTAGTGTAGAACAAATCATATCGCGAGTGAGAAATCAAGGCTGTGTTAGGGCTCCAGGTGTCCTGCATGTACTGTTTCTGCTGTCGTTGAGGCAAAAACATAACACGAAACGCTAAAACTACCTCTCATCACCGTCAGATTGTCGAGCAAAAAATCAAAGATCAACTTGGAGCCAAAGCCCCGTAGATCAGCTTGGAGTCAAGACCTTGAAAATCGAGTTCGAGCCAATATCTTGAAACCCCCCTTGGAGCCAAGACTTCAGACGCGATTCGGACGCAGCATCGACGGAGACCCAAGCTGAGTTGCGCAACCTCGCTGCGAACACGATCGGGCGTCTGCACCAGATATTCCCAGTTTGAAGAAGGGTGTGGCTAGCAGAGGTGGTGATGCAGGTGGCAGACTTCGGCACACGAAGCACGAAACACATGTCCCTTGCCGCACCCACATCTGGTGTCTTTTGGTTCATTGAGAGTACCTTTCTTGGTAGTAAAAACTAACCCCGTTGATGGCCCGTGCTCAACTGCATGGATACTTTTCAGGCTATAGGTCAGTTCTTTGCCCCGCCCTCGTCTGCTCAGGAAGCAACCAATGCGTTTGGCGAACACATTTCTGTTTACAAATGTATTCATTATTTGTAATGAAGAATAGGTCGTCTTGGGTGACGTTTTGAATTCCTCTTTATATTAACAATAAGGGAAAAAATAGGTAACCCCTCCCTTACTGTAGCATTACCGTAGTAATAGTGTGGCTCCGTGATGCTTCATGGTGAGCCAGCCGTCGTCGAAAACCTCGCGTGCAACAATTTTAATCGCTCAACGCAAGCACGTCGGTCGATCGTGTGACGGTGTTCTCCCTTCAAACCCAGGTGTAGATGAATGCAGGCGGGGGCTGCCCAGGAAAAGAAGCGCTCGCGAGATGGGATCTCCACGAGCTGACAGCGCCTTTGACGTCGTGATTGAAGTCCAACCACAAAGCGAGAATCGGAACCCAGGGGCAGCAGCGGTGGCAGTGGCGGTAATAACGGCGACGGTGGTAACGGCGCCCATGACGGCAACGGCAATGGCGATGAGAGTGGCGGCGGTATGAACGGCGGCAGTGGTGGTAGCGGTGGTTACATCGCGGGCGGAGAGAACAACGGCGGTAGCGCTGACGGCGCAATTGACTCCATGATCTTGTTTGATCCGTGGCCACAATCGGTGCCCGGGGGCGTCACCGGCAGCGTTATAGGAAGTAACGGCGGCAGTGATAATGGCAGCGGTGCAACAGTGAATGTGAGGGAAGCAGTAATGACAGCGGTGATGGTGACGCTGACAACGGCGGTGGTGATGCCAGAGGTGATGGCAGTGGTGGCGGTGGCGGTGGCGGTGACGGAGGCGGCGGCGTTTGGCGGTCAGGTCGACGCCGTATCCCCAATAGCAGGAGGTTCTCGGGCGGCCTGATTAACGGTTCCCCGCCCCCCCTGCCTGCAACAGGCAACGCGGGGAGGCCTTCGCAACCCTGCCGCTTCGTTTGCGTGCAACAACCGGCGCCCACACCAGCGAGGCGCGCCCGCAGAAGGGCGTGCGGTAAAAATGTGTGCGGTGATACAATGGGCTGGGAAGATCCTTGCGATTCGTGCGATCAAAAGCCGTCTCACGTTGGGCACCTCTGCAGCGCGCGCAACGGGAGCCCCCTGCTAGATCCTAAATCCAAACCAATCTTGAAGCATATCGCGAATCTATCAGGCATAGAGAAGGCCGATACGAGTAGACTGTGGGAGGCGCATTCGCTGCTACTGTGCCGTGGTTGGAGACGATTGTTAAACCGGGGTTTAAGCCCACCAGCAGCTGTCTGTGCAGCAGGTCCTCGTGCTTCTACTCGACTGTGAGGAGGCTGGGTGACGCAGCAGAGCGGCGAGAGCTAGCTCCCAATTGCGTGGCATGCGGGACGAAGAATATATCACAATGGCGGACCCCGTGTTCGGAGCTAGGCCTCTTTCAGCGTTGGCTCTCAGCTGGAGAGCCAAAGGGAAAGTGTGTCCGCGACTCTGGCACCATTTGAGAGGCCGACAGCACTATCTGTAACGCGTGTGCGGCCGAGTTCCGTTGCAAAGGGAAGAGTTGGGTTATGATGCATGACCCAGGATTCACGGTGAAAACGTTCCTGCTGTACCTGCGGCAAGGGTGACAGCCGCGACCAGGCAAGGGCCGGGAGCTGTCGGTGTTCTTGACGCAGAAGGCGATGCTGGTGATTTTAGATATGGGATAGGCGGTGTATCTAGGAGACGGGACAGAGATGTTAGTAAAGCAGCGCGCAGACGTAGGTTTGAGGGAGGCAACACGATCTACGCTCTGGTATCACAAACGTTGGAGATGTTCTACCATTTGTCGGACACCGTGAAGGACGCGTCCTTCGTGGGTTACGGCGGTGACGTGGTAGGGGACGACGATCGCACCAAAGCGCTGTTTTTGATGCCAGAACGGTTTGACGTCCTGTATGTGGCGAAACGTCTCCGAGGCGAGAAAAGGCTAGAAGGAAAAGTGTCCAGGTTGAGGGATGCGGTTACTTACACGGAACAGGCACTAGCTCAACGACGTCAGCACTGAAGGACGCACAAAACATCTACGTAGCAGCATTTTTTGGCTTCAGCTGCCCCAGCTCTTAGCCTGGCGCTTTGTGAACTACCAGAGGTGTGTGGTTTCAGGGCGGACTTTCACACGGCAGCGATCGCACAAAAATTAGCGCTGCTACTGCCACTGCTGCTGTTGTTTCTGCTTTGAGGCAGATCCCAAGCGCGAAGGACGGGAGTGTAACTGCCCTAAATTATCAAGGATACCCCCCCCTCCCCGTGTCCACCACCAATATTCGGTTGTGTCTCTTGGATAACATTTCAGTAGTGTGTAGCAACTTGTATGTCATATTCACATGTTCCTCAACTATCGTTTTGGAGGTAGTGCGTGGTGCATGGAACACAAATCAACTTTGGGCACGCAGCTCAACGTGTTCAATTCATCATCGCCCAGAATATGGTTGTCCCTTTCTTTGTGAAAGCTACTTCTCAGCGTCGGTGGGACTTGTTCTCGGCAAATAATTTCGAGTGTCCGTGTGTCCGCCCGTCTGGCTGTGTCATTTCTAATATACTCGCCCGACTGACTTGTTTTTTTTAGTGATTTTGCCCTGGGGGACAAATTTTGATACTACGGTTCAAATGCGGTTCTCATGCCCGGTCCACCTGCAGGGGGGCCGCGCTTTTTCCTGCGGTTACCGAAGAACAGTCCGTAGAAGAATCGCATTTTACAGATGTGGAACCGATCCGATCCGATCCGATCCGATTCGCAGGAGCTTTGAGGTCCCGGTGACGCGTGCTGCGAGAGCGGTAGCATTTTTTAGCTACATCATTTTCTGAATGACGCCTTTACAACCGGAAACCCTTTTCGGGGACAACTTTACTTGAAGTTAGTATAGGAGGATTTTGGGGCTCTAAAAATAAAGGGGTTAACCCAAAATCATCCGATGTCATCATGGTTTACGTTTCCTCGGATATGTTTGAAATTGAAATCATAATTTTGAAGTGCGTTCGCCCAGCCTTCACGCGACGGTGGCTATGGTCAGGCGGCTGGCTGTCTTTTGTTTCCAGTACTCCAGCAGAAGACTGTTTGGGGTCTGTTCGTTAGCTCCAAGCGGGGTAGGTTTCAAGTCATTGTAATCCCAACCTCAGGGTAGAGGCAAGTGGAGCAGAGAACTCATGCGTGAGACCTCCGAGAAAAGAACTCGTGCGTAAGACCTCCGAGAAGAGTGAGCTCCCGAGCGAGAGCTCACAGCAGTCTACCATCAAGAACGCCACGCAGGTACTACTAGGTACCCAATAATAGCCCAAACCCCCGAAACGGCACGAAACTGATAAGTAACTGTCATATTGAAAATCCCAAATCAACAGGGTCCGCGTCAGTTGACGGCGAGTTGTCGACATGTGCCGATGGTGACCTCTCAGTATTGTGGTTGTCGGACATTTTGTGCATACGATAGCACTCTGGCACTGTAGACGACTGTCCAGTGTCTGAAATTACAATAGCCGTTTTTTAGTATTGTTCGTGTTGTTTTCCTAGGTCATGAGAATGTTCGTCGGTTCGCCTTTTAATGTTTTATAGCATTTTGTGTTTAGGTGAGGAATATATCTCCATAACGCCTTTCCACCTGGAAACCTGGTTTTGGGGACAAATTACTTGGAATTAGTATATGGAATAATTGTCCTTCGGGGACTCTAAAGAGCCTCAGGAAAATTGGGTGCACCCCGACCGTAGCATGCGTCCGGTTCCGAACCGAGCCGGTCCGTAAAACTAATAGTTTGAAATTATATCACCAAAGCGACCGTTGGAACGTTGGAGGAGCGGCGCGGTTCGGAACAGTAAGCACTCTTGCAAGCTTTGGGCACCGAACGGTGGCGCAATGCCCCCGCACCCCCGTGTGTTTCTCGTCGCGGCTTCGTAACCCCCTTGCACGACTTTCCCGTGCACTGCTGTGAGCTTAAGCCTCTGTCTCCAACTCGTACGAGAGCCTACTCGCAGCTAGCCCCGCATGCTCGTTCGCAAACAAACACCACAAACACCTTTGGACTTACACACGCTGACGCATCCTGCATCGAACAATTTCACGCGTTCTTCGTCGCACGTTTTCACGCAACCTGCGTCGAATGTTTTGTATCGAACGTTTTCTATCACCAGTATCACATTTACGCAAACCTATGTATCTAAGGGAGAATCATGACCGTCCTGCGTGAGCACTCTTGGCACGGGCGTAGACTCAACCCCTAACCCTCACCCGAACCCCGGGCTATTTTCTCGAACCCGTCTCCGAGTTGATCACTTTTCTCTTGTGACACTCGGGGGTAGTGTGTGGTAGCACGTGTAGTAATAGTATCAGTGGGCTCATTGGTATGACAATAAATAGCGCGAGGTGCAAGTCGTGCGTGAACGACTCCCATACACCATCCCGTCCTCTTCCCGGAAGCTTCTCAAGCTTCTCGGTGGCCATGGCTGGGCGAATCGTTCGCCCTCCTTAGAACTTGGGCCGAGAGGCCTGACCCCATCCCGGAGCCAAAACGGGCCGGACCCGGGCAAGAAATGCGGCTACGCCGATTTTCGATTTTCGATTTTAGCTCCGATCTGCGGACCGCTAAATGGTCATCATCGGCCAATGGGATGGAGTAAAACTTACCCTCAAAGATCTGCGCCGTCAGATTGTTAGGTCCACTGGCGAAAAGCTACTCCCATACACTGGTTTATTATCTTCCCGGAAGCTTCTCCAGCTGTTCGGTTGCTACGGCCGTACGTTGTGGATGATGAAGCCCGATCGATTTGTTACGAAAACGGAGCGTGAGTAGAGAGTCCAAACCGGTCAGGAAGGGAAAGGTAAGTGAATCACGTAAAGTTCTCAATGTTTTTTTTTATCGCCGTGCACGGAGAACCCCAGAAGGTTCACGAGCGGCCGACTCAACCACAACAAGACAAAGGCGGCGTCAAGGGGGCTGAAACTTCGTGAGGGCAAACTCGCTGATGAAAATGTCGCTAATGGGGTGGGATGGTTTTGCGCAGCAGGGTGGCCAGGACCAAGAATCGAAAATACGACGAGGTTCCCGTACGAGTGACCTAAGCGGACACAGTCGATCTAGCAGTGCGGTCTAATAATTAATGATACGTGTGGATATCATGTCCCCGAACCAACACACCTATGGAAAATGTCGAAACCCCTTCGACCTTTCAGACATCGCGTCTGGAAGGGTCGCTTGGGGAACACGGGAGGTTTGTCATGTCTAGAACACGCCACGGAGCCTTCCCCTCCACGTTCCGCTGGCGGATCCTCCGCGGCGGATACACACCAGCGGATTCCCCGCAGCGGGACTTTGGAAGGCCCCGCTGGATTATTCCTTTCACCCGAGAGCTGAGGGAGCACTGACAACTGCTCGCCCACCGCTCTCTCACTGTCTTGCACTGGTGCTTCTTGCATTTCTGGGACTTCTTCTCATCCTCTCCTGTCTCTCCCTCTGTCAACGGCCTGCTGTACCAGCCCGTGTTGTCACACACTCCGCCGTCGTAGTTCAACAGTGAGAACACTCTGTTTACGCAGAAAGAAGTGGGATCACGACCCACCGACGGTTTCGACTACGAATCTTATTGGCGTCTGACGGCAGTTGAACAATCAACGTGTGCGTGTCGATTCGTGAGTCTTGAGATGTCTACTCTATTCAATCACCAGCATGACCGAGAGTACCCCGACGGTATAGCGGCGGAAAAAAAATTGCCACGCTCGGTAGGCTTCCAGGAGCATAAAGGCAGTAGACCAGAACCCCATTCGCCGACTTCCAACGCATACATCGTCTCCATCCGCGATCGCCTGGGTCGCATCATCAACCAACAGCTGGAGCATATGGAAAAAGGAGAGATCAGCCAGCTGTCAGACCAACACAACACCATGCTACAACAACTGGCAAGTCTGAGTGTTTCAGGTAGTTCGTCTGCCGCTTTGTCCGAGTCTGACCCCTCGAACCCTCCCCCTGTCCAACCAGTTGCTACGTACGCAGAAGTGCTGTCCGCACCGAAAGCTGTCACTTTCACGCCTAATGACGTACGTAGCCGACTGCGCTTAACTGGTAGCGCCGATGCTGATGTCGCAGAGGTCTTGTCTCAGTTTCGCCTCGTTCTTGGTTTCCGAGCGAAAGCCGTAGCTCCGCACGACAAGAAGTTCGCGGGTAATCTTGCCTTTGAGCATCTGCCACATATTTGTGATGGTCGTTGCCTTACGCTATATCAACAACTAATGTCAGGAAGGATTGATTGGTGTGCCAACGTTGTCAATGCCGAGAACATAAGTAGTCCCGGTTCGTTTGCCCCACCTTCCACCTGGGAGAAACTCAAACTAGCTCTTCTCGATATACCCATGCTCTCTTATTCGGTGGAGGAATGCGCCATTAAACTAGCGACTTTTAAGACCGAAAAAGGCGAGATGTATCCGCCTCTGCGCTACGTTTCCGCGCTCTAATATCCCGATTCGAATCGGCTGTCGAATGTCATGCCAAAGGTCGTACGCCTTGGGCAGCGACAACTGTCACACTGTGGCAACACAGTCTGCCACCCGCATTGCAATTGTTGCAAAGCGGGAAAAAACTAGTTACTTCTTTTTAAGAAGCTGTCGAGCCTGCTCGCCGTTATGAGGCCGCACGCCTCACTCCACTATAAGCGCCGTGTCATTCACGCTTGTCCTAAACCGCGCTGCTGTCCGTCAGTTGCGGCCGCTGAGAAGGCAGCAACGCCAGCAGAGCCGTCAGCAGCAGGGCAGTCGTCAGCAGCCGCGCCAGCGGGGGATACAGCGAGGGAACAACCAACGCAAACCCCGCCCCCACTGCACCTACGATAGTATTGCCGGTCGCCCCGGTGGCGTATCAGGTTATCCTCGAGAGTGGTATAGGTCAGTTTTGTGAGTTCGAGCCCCGCCGAGTGCATACTCGTATAAATTCGTTGGGACTTTTTCTTGTGTACAAATTGACTTGCGGAAAGCGCGAGAGCGTGAGTTAGCAACACTTGATGAAAACCGACGAGCAGTGGGATTGCTGAACCCTCTGCGCGATAAAAATTGAAGGCAAGAACCGGGGGGGAGAAGGGACGACACCTGTGACCACGGCTTGTCCTGAAGCTGGAAAGTAAAAAGTGTGCGAAAAAAATAAATAAATAAATAAAGTGCGACAAACCAGTAGGGCACTGGGAGTCCACGTGCCTGCAAAAGGCACGCGACTTGCGGTCACGCCGCGAAAACAACCATGCTTCAAAGCGCGACAGGTCGACTTTCCCCCACGGAAACTCTCGTCGTTTCCGCCGCCACCACCGCGACGACGACGACGACGAGTGCGACGACGATGCTGAAGGCGACCGCAGGAGCCAGGCGAGCAGCACCCGTGGCGATGACAATGGACGGAGCCCAGCTGTTGTAGCGCTACCTGCAGTTGGGACCCACCTTGCTACCTGTCCGGTAGGCTAGGTTAACGCGACGAGGAAACTCGTCTCAACAGTAGCAGTAGGTACTGAGTGTCCCGTATCGAATGTCCTTGTCGATGGTAGAAGCAGCCACCGAGTTGACCGTGGTTTGTCTGTTAAGAGTGTCCTTGTCTCAGGTCGAAGTAGTCAGGTATCCAGCTCACTCCGTCCGCGCAAGCGGGTGACGTTTGCTGATGATACCTCGGTGTCTGCGTGCGTGTCCGAATGTAGTCGTAGTACTCAGCGGCCACGTCACACCAGCCTTAGTGTCATGGGTGATGTTCGCCCAGAAAATAATAATAAAAAGACAACTGCGTGGCACAGCTTGATGCTGGCATGCAAACGCCATCCTGTTTTCCTTGTTCTTTTCGTCTCGCAGAGTGCAGATTTCTGGCTCTGTAGAAGACTATCCAGTATCCGCAATAACTGTGGATACTGCTAATGATGTGTCTGTATTTTCCTCTGTAGTTTCTCATGCATTGTTGACGTCACACCCAACCTTGCATTCTGTCATTATCCACCCTGTCCCGCCGACCACCGTTGCCTTACGAGCATCGAATGTTTCGCCGTTGAATGTCTTAGGGTATGTTGTTTTTTCACTCACCATTGGTACGATTACGCACGACGTCGAAGCGTTAGTTGTACCGTCTCTTGGTCCCGATTCAATACTCCTTGATAACAGTGTCATGTTTATTTTTGGATCTGCTCTTGATTGGGAAAACCAAGTCATGTCTTCTCCTTGTACTGTTGATTCAATACCAGCAGTTCATCGTACTAGCTACCCCGCCTCGCGCCCCGCTGATCCCTCCACTGTCTTTAGCGACCATGACCTGATCGTCACTGCTGTCCACCATGATGCACAAATAGTTGATGTCAGGTTGCGTGACCGTGTTGATCTTAAACCTAGACACGAGGCCCTTGTCGTAGCTTTTACTGATTGTCCCCCCGCGCACGATTCTACTGTTGTGGTAGAACCCCTAATCATGTCTGAGCTTGAGGTTTAGAGTCTAGTAGCTCGTCAGTGTTCGAGAAAATTATTGTCGCCCGCACTCTTGCTACTTGGCATGCTGCTGATGGTTCAGTAGCCGTGCAAATTGCAAACCCGTCTTCTGATGAGGTTGCGCTACCTATTGATTTGTGTCTTGGTCAGTTGTTCACTGTGTCTGTAGTGACGCTTGATCAATTGCACGCTATTGCCGTTGCGAAAACTCCTACATCAATTAATGAACTCGCTCAATCCAAATCCGAGATTGAAGGTCCCCTGTCCAAAGCTTTCACTAAAACTAAGCTTACGTCTGACCAGGAAGTTTCTGTCCTAGATTTGTGCGCCCGGTGCCGTCCTGTCTTTGCCTTGTCAATGTCAGAGCTAGGTCGTTGCACCAATGCAGAAAAGCAACATTTTCCTTTGCCTCCTGACATCCGCCTTATCGACCGTCCCCCGTACCGTGCCAACCCTCGAGCTAAAGCTGTCATTGATAAATGTGTTCGAGATATGCTTGAATGGGGCATCATCGAAGAACGTCCCAGCCCTGGGGTAGCCCGTGTACGCTTGTCGCAAAGAAGAACTGTAGCCCTCGTTTCTGTGTTGATTATCGTCATACCCTCAACCGTCACATTTTCCGCAAGAGCTGGCCCCTTCCGAACCTAGATTCCTGTCTGAATGCAGTCGGAGGCGTCAAATTAACCTCTACAGCTGATGTCCTCAGCGCGTTCTGGCAACTACCCGTCGCAGAAGAGCACATCGACCGGACAGGATTCGTCACTCCAACCGGCAAGTTTTGTTTTAAACGTATGTCTTTTGAAGTTCAATGCCCCATGGTTGTTTCAACACATGATGTCCATCACTCTAGGCCACCTTGGTCCTGAGTCGGGTATTCTTACGTACATGGACGATATTATTTGTCTAAATTCTAAGTTTGTTCGAAGCTCACCTGAAATCCCTCGAGCAAATGTTCTCAGCGTTACAGGCAGCTGGCTTAACTTTGAAACTGACCAAACTTCAATTCGGTCAGAAAGAAATCGAGTACCTTGACCATGTCATTTCAAAAAAAGGCATTTCAACCAGTGCCGACCGTGTCAAGGGCATTTTCTGCACTGCCTGAGCCTGAGTGTATCAAAGACAATCGCGGATTCTTAGGTACACTCAACTATGTCCGCCGTTTTATAGACGGTTATGCTGAAATAACAGCACCGCTGGTTGAACTCACTCGTAAGGATTATGTCAAAAATACCGCTTTCAAGAAAGCTTTTGGGCCCGCGCAACGTGAAGCTTTTCTCGCGCGAAGCATGCCCTACCTTCTGCGCCGGTCCGTCAATATCCAGATTTTACTCGGGAATTTATTGTCCATACCGATGCGTCACAAGCAGGTGTAGGAGCATTTCTCGCTCAACGCTCACGCGAAAGTAGCTCCGATCCCGATCTTGACATCATCGCGTATTATAGTCACCGCTTTTGGAAAAGCCAGCGTCATTATAGTGCGACCATGCAAGTCTTGAAGAGTGTTGTGCTGTGGTTTGGGCTGTCACCCACTGGCGTCCGTACCTATGGGGCAAGCATTTCACATGCTGTACTGACCACCAAGCACTAACGTACCTGTATTAAATGCAGGACACCTCAAACATGCTCACCCGATGGACGATCGTACTTCAGAATTACGATCTCAATGTCAAATATGTCCCAAGCAATTTTAACGTCGTGCCTGATATGCTGTCTCGTGCTTTTAGCGAAGTCAACGGGGAACCTATCCCTTCCGAGCCCAGATTAGCCGCCATTTATTTGCCGCAATGTACCGATTGATGGACCGTACTATCCACCTGGGCCCCGCGAGCACGAACTCTCCGCTTCTGATTTGCACGACGTAGCACCTGTCGAAAGCGACCGTGAATTATTCATGAGCGCTGTGTCCGTCTTCCCTGCTGTAGACCCCGCGAAACTTGTCGATCTACAGAAAGAGGAATTTTGTCAGTATTTTGAGTATCTCCGAGTACCAACATCGGCCCCTCTCCCTAGTGGAGAATTTGAATACACGATGAGCTACTTCTTTTTAAATATAGGATTGCTATTTTGATCGTATCTTCCTGGTCACTTAAGGAAGCGTAGCACTTTCCGCGATCAATTGGTAGTGCCTACATATCTCCGAAAAATTGTCATTAATACGTGTCATGATCTGCCAGCGTCTGGAGGTCATTAAGCTTTTAAGCAACATTCGATACCATTCGAGATAGATTCTGGTGGCCGACCATGTCCACGGATGTCCGTACTCATACTGAAGCTTGTCTGTCTTGCCAACACCGCAAGTCATCCCACCGCCGCCCAAGTTGCCTTTGGGACACCGCCCTGTCACGCGCGCGCTCCAATGCATTGTTGTTGATCTTGCCGAGTGTAAAAGTTCGCCACAAGAAGATCGATTCATCCGTTCTGTCGTCGACCATCTTACTCGATTTGTGATTTTGATAAACATAAAAATAAGGCGGCTTGGATGATTGTTCGTCATCTAATCGAACGCGTGTTTTCGGTGTTTGGCCCTCCAGAAACACTTCATTCCGACCAAGGAAAGGAATTTGAAAACGAGTTGGCCAAGGAATTACAGTCAGTTTTTGGGTATAAGAAAACGCGTACAGCCGCTTTTCGCCCTCCGGGCAACTCTGTTTTAGAGCGTGTGCATAGCACTGTCCACAATATGTTGGCTATGTATAGCAACTTGTCCTTCGATAATTGGGCAGAGCTGTTGCCTTTTGTCCCGTTAGCTCAAAATACAGCTTTCTCTACCATGCTCCAGGAAACTCCTCTTTTCTTGATGTTTGGACGTGCAGCTGTACTACCTGTTGATCTCATTCTCTTGGAGGTCCACCCGCAATCACAGCTCGACTATTTTAAACAGACTGTCGAAAACTTGCAATTTGCATACGAGCCGGCGCGCCTTAATCGCAAAGAGCGAGCGGATAAGCAAGCCATCGCAAATGAGACCCTGCTGTTTCCCAGTCTCATACCTGGAGAACAGGTATTAATCCACCGCCCATACACTGAAGGTGATGGTCCCAACCCAAAATTGATCAGCCCCTGGCGTGGATCATATACCGTGCGAGCGCAAACGTCAGCCGTCACCTATCGCGTCACTAAAGATGGCAACCCTGCCGAGATTGCTGTTCACCTCGGCCGGATGAAAACATACTACTAGGTATGTCCCTCTGTCGCCCCCTGACCTTGACCTTGACGCGCTCGACGATTTATTTTTAGGGACCACTCTTTTCGTTCCCGATCTCGAAGGCTCATTGCCGAAAAAAGTTACGATCGGTGCTTTCACGGTTGAGAGTATTGATGGACATAAAAGGGGTGTAGGAGCAGCATCTCTCACCAACTTCCAATATCACTCAAGTTGGAAGGTTATCCTACCCAGATGGGTATTTGGCATCATGTCAACTCCATTCCTCAATGCAGAGATATGATTGCTTCCTACCGTGCTGCAGTATTGTCGACGGACTCTTCAGGATTTAACCCTCCTACACGGAAGTCCCATTCTGTCCCCACGGATGTCTCATAGCACTTTCAATGGGCTTTTCTTGTACTCTCTTGTTTTGTTGTTGCGCTTTATTTTGTCACATCAGACTGAGCAACCACTGATGTCAGCCCTGTGTTATTGGTTCCATCGTTTGTGTCACGCTCCTACGGGAGTTTTTTTTCGTTTAAGGTGTAGTCACCTCATGGTTTGCCTGTTGTCCAGTGCGAGTACCGCGTACTCAAATGTATTGTCCTTGCCCTCCGTGGTGAACTGTATTTTTAGCACCTTATGTCTTTTGGTTGACTTCCCAGTATTTTGGGTTTCAGCTTATCGGGTATGTTTTGATCCCGTGATTGAGATTGTCCACCGTACTAGCTTGACTAGTACCTTAGGCCTGCAATGATAATCATCAAATCATCTCAATTGCAGGGGGGGTGACCGTCAGGTCTAGCATAGCCAAAATGAGCATGTATCTAGTGCGCGAGTGCCAACTTGTCGATGTCTTCGGCGTACTGTCACACGAGTATTCTCGTGACTTCGTTTTGTCGCCGTTCGCAGTGCCCTGCGTGATTTTTGTTGTTTTTCATTTGTTTTCTTTTGATTTGCAGCAGTTTGGTTTCTTGGGCATGGCCTTCTTTGTACACCAATGTATCGTACAACCTCAGGTTAGCACTTATAGGCGCGATGTATAGTCGTAAGAGACCCGACTCCCGTCGCTTTACGGAGGGTTGTTCTCATGTCTTCTGTTGTCATGTAAAATTGTTGGGCACTTGCCTTTTCAGTACTGAAAAGTACTCGACACGGTAGCACACCAGTGGATGGATTGATAATATATATCCAGAGTTCGCGCACACCATTTGCCTTTATAAATGCCTCATTCCGTTACGATCTGTTTTCGATACAGACACGGACGAACCACTGCATACATTCTGTGTCCGTTTGTCGAACGGTTGTTTTTGTCTCCCACTGCACACTCCGACATCGTTGCATATCTGAGGCACAATGCTTATATGCACGATCACTGTCAGTCAACTCGTCGTCTTTTATCCATTTTTATTTTGTCTTTTTTTGTTTTCATTGGATGCGACCCTCAAATGTATACTGTTGGCGGTCGTCTTGTCTCGACGTCGGTCACCGCCCAGGATGTTATATGTACCACAATTGGCTTCTGATTCGGTCTCGAACACCCATCAGATGCCAAGTGTAGCGTGATCAGCCAAATGTCTTTGTCGCAGTATAGTCTAACATGTTTGATGTATAATTGTTTGTCTCCGTCAGGTAGGCCGTTTTGCTTTCCAGCACATACGACTCATGTCACGCCTGCTGAGCCTTCAGCCATGTTGTCCACACGATGAGTATACACACTCGTTTCGTGTAGCGTGCGTCTAATTAGCATCTTTTTTGCTAAAAAACCTGGGATATTTACGATTCATTGTCGTTGCTCTCGCACGCCTCTGTTCAGGATCATTTTTCTATATTTGTCATAATCCACAGCTGGCCAGCCGCAATGTCCGCGATATGTACTTGACCATACCGCATGCGAAATGATTATGCTCTTGTCATTCGCTACATATTATCATGTCCGATCCTATGTCCGAATTTTTATTCACATGTCTACGGTACCACAGCACAGCAGTTTGTCAGTTTGTCATTCCGTCTTGTCCATCTTGTCAAAACGAGTGTACAATCTGCCAAGCGTTAGCGAATCGCCACTGGAAGTTTGTATAACAACGAGGCGTGTTGTTGCCCTGGTCTATAATAGTTCCGTTACTTTTGAGTTTTGGTGAGGTTCGAGCTCTATCACCACCAAAACTGGGGGGTGATGTGGATACCATGTCCCCGAACCAACACGCCTAGGGAAAATATCGAAACCCCTTCGACCTTCCAGACATCGTTTTTGGAAGGGTCGCTTGGGGAACGGGAGGTTTGTCATGTCTAGAACACGCCATGGAGCCTTCCCCTCCACGTTCCGCTGACGGATCCTCCGCGGCGGATACACCGCCTAGCGGATTCCCCGCAGCGGGACTTTGAAAGGCCCCGCTGGATTGTTCCTTTCACCCGAGAGCTGAGGGAGCACTGACAACTGCTCGCCCACCGCTCTCTCTCACTGTCTTGCACTAGTGCTTCTTGCATCTCTGGGACTTCTTCTCATCATCTCCTGTCTCTCCCTCTCGCTGTAAACGGCCTGCTGTACCAGCCCGTGTTGTCACACACTCCGCCGTCAAAGTTCAACAGTGAGAACACTCTGCTTACGCAGAGGGAAGTGGGATCACAGCCCACCGACGGTTTCCCGGTCTTGGCGCCTACATACCTGCTACGGCTGCTGCGCTGCTGTACAATGCACCACCGTAGAAATCACCCGTGAAGAAAAAATGCTAAAAAAAAGTGTCTCCTGTGCATGATCTGTTGACGGGGACTATTAATAGCTGGTACGATACAATTTATTGCCGCGTCTCCTCTGTATCAGGTGTGTGAGGAATTTTATTTGTCGTTTTCAAGCAAGCGGTTGCGTTGACATATACTACCTGGCTTGATGTAAAGGAAAGGAACACCACTCAGCGATCATCTACTACGCGCTAGGGCATGTTTTCATGAGCACCACTATCAAGAGCACCAGACATGAACGCGTCATCTACAGGAGGACGACAGCATCTATCTACGACGACAGCAGTGGGGAGAAAACAGGGCAAATAATCGTACACTAGATAATACTGTACAACAACAAATTATGAAGATTTAACACGTTATTTACGACACTTAAACACAGGGTTGCATACTGCATCTAACACGAAACATTCTAGAATAGTAAACATTACCAGGCAGGTGATATAAAGGGATGTCCTCTTGCCACAATCGTCAGGTTTGTCCCCTTCAAGGATTTATAGTTTCCGCGCACATATTGAAATTTCCCGCCCCCCGCCCCCCCCTCCCCTCCCCCTCCCCCGATCCCTCTTGTTCGAAAAAACCCCACCGCTCCCCGCCCCCCCCCACCTTTTTTTTTTTTCCCTAGTTTGTTGTCCAAATGCCCCACTCACAATCGAAATCGGCCAGAGTAATAAACACCTTTACGCAGTTGATATCACGTCATTATCTTTCTGACCATCCATGACGTAGTTTTCATTCTTTCCCCCCACCCCCCTCAACCCCCCCCTCCAACGCCCGCTCTTTTCCCACCACCCGCACGATCGCCTAGACCTAGCACCACGCGTATAACAAGCCCTTACATATCTTTGATCTCACAGCCGGAATGTATTTGAATATTATTTGTGACCTAAACCTCCTAAAAATGCCTACCCCCCCCCCCTCTCCCCCCTTCTCGCTTTCCTTTGCTCAAACGCCCCACCTTATATCGAAATCCGCCAGATTAATAAACACTTCACGCACTGGATGTCACCTCATTATCTTTCTAGAGCCGTCCATGTCGCTGCTCCCCCCCCCCCCCCCCCCCCCCGCCCCGAACGCCCCCTTCTTCCCCACCACCCGCACCATCGCCTAGACCTAGAACCACACGTGTAACAAACCCCTACATCTATACCACCTAAAGCCCTTCCCTCCCCCCCCCCCCCCCACCCCCCCCTCCCACCCCCCCACCCCCCGCCCCCACCCCCCACCCCATCCCACCCCCACCCCCTCGAACACTCCGCCCTCTCTATACTCACTGATTGTACTACTTACCCCAGGATATACATCATAAACTGATGCATTCTTTTCAAAACCGTCACATTTATCCCCTCAAAATAATGTATAGTTTCCACGCAGAGAATGAGCTGCCCCACCCGCCACACCCCCGCCCCAACCCCCCCCCATGATAAATTATTGCATTTTTTTTTTTTTCTCGACACCGTCAGATTTATCCCCTTAAAGGATTTATAGCTTCCACGCACAAATTGCCCGCCCGTCCGCCCCCCCCCCCCCCCAGCCCCCCCCCCCCCCCTCCCTTTCCCCCCCCCTCCAACCCCGCTCGCTTTAGATCAGAACCAGGCCCCCATGTCCTTCAACTCCGCTCTCCGTTCACCGGTTATTCGACTGACAGGATTCACTTGATAAACGAATGCATTTCCCTCCACAGCTGTCAGATTTTGTCCCCCTCAGAAACGGGATTTATAGTTTCCGCGCACAGACTGACTAACATCACCCTGTTGACCCTGATAGCTACACTGTAGTTGTAAGGGGAGTCGCCGACCTATAACCTTAATGAGAACACACAACCCGTAATACGCACGATCGGAGTATCACACGCAGTTTGCAAAGATGAGTTTCGACAAAATCTTCGATCTCACAGCTGGATTGTATTTTCATTTTTTATGATAATTATGTGAAAAAGAAGCACAGTAACGGACAGATAATTTTGTTAACACTGCGGTAAACCACACGACCAACCTATTACGCAGGGTATTTCGTGCATGATCGCCTGACAACCTCTCCCAAACGCAGTAGCGTATGCCTAACGAAGCAAAGTCACCCTAGCGTTCAATAGTAGTGGTGACATCGCATGCCCACGTCGCCTCGCTTGCTGTATTTGTAAGATGTATTCCTGTCTTAGAATTAACGACCTCAGAGCCCCACATCGGCAGGGTAAAAATCATGGGCATAAAATCGTACATTTGAGAAAATAATAATTTGAAAAGGAAGTGAAGGCAGATATGTAAAAATTGCGGTTAACCACACTACCAACGTATTACGTAGGGTACTTCGTACATAGCGTCTGCATGATCGCCTCCCAGCCTATGCCAAGCGAAGTATGAGTAACGAAGTAACTTAATTGAGCGCGTGTACACCAAGCGTCCATTTCAAAACACTGATGATTCGCATTTCTCCCTCTCGTGCTCAATGAATGGCGGTGACATTGCATAACCACATCACCTCGCCTGTTCTATTTGGCAATACGTATCTCTTATAATTGGTCTAGCGATGTCAGAAAGTATATTGGTAACTACATGATTGTACCTATCGATTGAAATATTCTATCTTTCGATCCATGTACAACAACAAATTATGAAGATTCACCACGTTGTTTACTACACCTAAAGACTGTGTTGCATACTACATCTAACATCAAACCTTCTAGAATAGTAAATATTACCAGGCAGGTGATATAAAGGGATGTCTTCTTGCTACAACCGTCAGATTTGTCCCCTTTAAGGAGTTATAGTTTCCGCGCACATATTGAAATATCCCCCCCGCCCCCGATCCCTCTTGTTCAAACGCCCCACCTAAAATCAAAACCTGCTAGAGTAGTAAACACTACCAGCCAGCTGATATCATCTCATTATCTTTCTAGCCATCCATGCCGTAGCGCCAACTCATTTGCGCCCTCCTCCCCGCCCCGCCCCCCACCCCCCCTTTTTTAATTTATTTTCTTTATCCCGCCCAGTCTGTTTGAACCCCCCACTTACAATCGAAATCGGCCAGAGTAATAAACACTCCTACCTAATTGATACCACGTCATTATCTTTCTAGCCATCCATGACGTAGCTTTCATTAATTCCCCCCCCCCTCGTCCAACGCCCCCTCCTTCTCCACCACCCGCACGATCGCCTAGACTTAGCACCAACCACGCGTATAGCAAGCACATATATGATTAATACGCTCGATCGGAGTATCACACACAATCTTGGAAATATGGGTTTCGATCAAACCTTTGATCTAGCAGCTGGAGTGTATTTTAATATTATATGTGACCTAAACCTCCTGGACACCCTCCGCCCCCCCCCCCCCCCCCGTCTTCTTTATTTTTTTTCCCGCTCTCTTTCTCAAACGCCCCGCTTAATGTCGAAATCCGCCAGAGAAATAAACACTTCCACGCACTGGATATCACCTCATTATCTTTCTAGAGCCATCCATGCTGCTGCTGCAATCCCCCCCGCCCCCAACGACCCCTCCTTCCCCACCACCCGCACCATCGCCTAGACCTAGCACCACGCGTATAGTAAACCCCTACATCTATGCAACCTAAAACCCTTACCCCCCCCCCCCCCCCAACCCCCCAACTGGTGCATTCTTTCCAAAACCGTGGCTCGACCCCCATGGTCTTACCTGCCTACCCATAGTACAGGCCAATCAGGAGGCTCCATTTAGGCCTCATTTTTTTTTTCTACACAGTCCCTCCCCATAGTACACCATAGTACAGGCCGATCAGCGAGCGACACGGGGGTTGTGCGCGGCGCAACTCTGGTAGTACAATTAGTAGTGCTGCTGTAGTACTGCTGCTGTGGTCGGCTCTGCCCGAGCGACACAGGGGTTGTGCGCGGCGCAACTCTGGTAGTACAAGTAGTACTGCTGCTGCTGTAGTACTGCTGTGGTCGGCTCTGCCCAAGCGGCGCCCCAGCGGCGGCGGCGTACCTCAAAAGCACAAAAACATGAGGCAAATACATGTTGTCCACGCCTGCCGTAGGGCGGTCTTTATGGCGCTGCTGCTATTCGCCTGGGATGGAATTCAGTGTGTGGTCGCTCCTCCTGCCCCTGTCGGAAGGCTGGCAGGGAAGCAGAATCGAGCGGGTGCGGGCAAGCCAGCAGTTCATCGCGAGCTGCCGGAGCTGCTGGTGTTGATGTTAGCGCTGTGTCAGGCGCTTCTTCGGCGGGGGGTGCTAAGCGGCGGAACCAGCACTGCCGTACGTGCGGGCACAAGATTCGAGTCGGAGCCTTCAAACGTCACCACAACCAGTTCTTGTCATCTCCAGGTCCCATTTGCACCGTGCCAGAGAGTCGACGCCGCGTCAAAGTCAACCCGATTGCCACGAGGTCCATCCGGATGTTCGGTAGCGAGTGTCACTGCGTCGGGGATGATGCTTACTCGGGGGGGTGCAGCTCGAAGTAGGTGGACCATAAATCTACGCCAATGAAAGGGTTCGCGTTTGTTAGCGAGAACACGTACCCCAAGGGCAAAGTTGTCTCGGGCAGCTCATTATCGTGCCCACAGGGTAGGCGCGTTGTGCAGGCATGCGTTTATGGATGTAGCTTGAGAGAGCATGTAGTGGCATACTCTCGGTTGTACTCGGGGGCTCTACTTTTGTATTCTTGAAAGAACAAATACATTGACACAGAATATATTTTCGTTCGGTCTTGGCTCTCCTCTTGACCACTGTATCCCACGTCGGTCATTCAACGTGGCATCCCATGGGGTAGACGACATCAAGTGCTTCAATCCGATACCCTGTTTGCCGACGTACTCCCATTTGATCAAAAGTTATGCAACATTTACTGCCTGTAGTTGTGATCTTTTACATGTGCCGTTGACCAAAAACTTCGGCCAAAAATAAATTTTCGCGCTTCGCGCGAAAATAATTTACCTATCGGGCCAGGTAAGACCATGGGTGTCGAGCCAAAACCGTCAGATGTATCCCCTAGAAGGATTTATAGTTTCCACGCACAAATTGAGCTGCCCCCCCCGCCCCTCCCCCCCCCTTCACCCCCCCCACACCCCCCCCACACCCCCGCTCCCTTCTGATCAAAACCAGGCCCCCACGTCCTTCAAAACTCCCCTCTCCGTTTACCGAATATTCGATTTACAAGATTCACTTGGTAAACGGATGCATTTTTTCCCTATCATAAGCTGTCAAATTTTGCCCCCCTCAGAAACGGCTTTTATAGTTTCCGCGCACAGACTAACTAACATCACCCTGTTGACCCTGATAGCTACACTGTAGTTGCAAGGGGAGTCGCCGACCTAAATCCTTAATGAGGACACACAACCCGTAATACGCGCGATCGGAGTATCACACACAGCTTGCAAAGATGAGTTTCGACAAAAATCTTCGATCTCACGGTGTATTTGATTTTCATAATAAATACGGCTGATCTCACAGCCCGAGTGTATTTTTATTTTTTTAATACGGCTTGTCGCAATACAATACGGAATATAAGGGACTTGCTGGCTAACGGTTTTGTAGTAGATACTTGTACACTCGCTGCCATTCTGGAGGTCTTGGTTCTGGCAAGAACATGATGAGCATTACTGCTGTGCGTACGGGTAGGTTACTGCGGGCGCTGTACTTCTAGACCTACTGCTACTCTGTATGTATAGTCTATACAACGACGTATGATATGATACCTCTACTACTCGCAGCTATAATAATTGGAGGAATCGATGGTTTGGTCTGTTGTGCCAACGTTGTGCTGCTGTTCACACCACTGCAGGCAGAATAGGTTCAAAGGCGGCCGAGCCGATTGTTTGCTCATCCATGTTACTCCGGCTACAGCAGCAGTGGTTCGTTGTGTTGGGAAAATCCTTGGTTGGTTCCGTTCTGTCTTCCTTTCCCATTAAATATTTCTTGGTTGGGATGGTTGGCAGATTATGTTGGCAGTTGCCAGACAATGTTGAAGATCCACGAAAAGAAACGGAGAAAGCAAGGGACACAACAACATATGCGCCGTTTGCGTCTTGGCTGTGCATCGTTCTTTTTTTCCGCCGGTCGGTGCAGCCAAGCAAAAAACAAACAAAACACTTGAAGTGAGCTTCGAATGAGGTACAAGTAGGGGTTTCGTATATTTTAGCATGTAGGCACTGGCTCTGCTGCTGCTGTCCGTCTGTCTCGCTGTCGGTTTGGAGCGCACCTGTGATACATATTTCACCGTCTGCAGTAGTTGCATTTCAGTCGCACTCCGCTCCCTCCATCGGTTGGTCTACTCTTCACGTACTTGTACTACTACTACTACTACTACTTACTGGGCTTTCGTGGGGATATGGGGCATGCTTCGGACACGCCGCCTGCAACTATAACTGTTTCTCCTGGGCGTCGTCATCTACAGGTGGATACTCATTTGGCCGTGCAAAGTAGCTGGGCTTGATAATTATTGAGGAACGACAGGTATTAAATAGAAGACCTTCGATTTGATGAAGTAGACCCTCCATTTAATGGCATGAATTATGGTTGTGTAGTTAGTACCTGTGGTACCTCGTAGTCTACAGAAGCAGTGCAGAACAGAACTACTCACCCAGGAGGAACAACTATTTACATGAACTGCGGCTCTTACCTGCAGTCCACACGCTCTTCCACTAACCCTTACGCCAACCCTATAGTATAGTCTAGTTGTGCCCGTACGGTTGGGAGTAGATGCCAAAAGGGATGCGGTCCGGGCGGGATGAGGATAGATAGAGGTGTTGACCAATGAAAATGAAGGTGTGGTCTAATGAGCACCTCATTTCAACCGTTTCAACCTTCAAACACGAAAACACCTAATTTTAGTTTTGGTTAATAGTAGGGTGTGGGCTGTTCCGCAGTCCATAGGTAGTTTGCAAATAGGCGCGGGAAAGGGTGTGTTTTACCCTAGCGTCATCTTGACGATTGAAGAATTCTTGGATATATTCATTCCCGCATTTTTTTGTGTGAAGTTATTCAAAATTAATCTACGTCGTACAGTTTCCATGAAATATACGGGTGGCGTGGGTTCGGATCCTACCAGAGGTTCGGGTTGAAGTAGAAAACGGTGTTGGACTGTTCGAAACTTGTACTATCTCTTGCATAGCCTTGGCTGTGCCGTATGCACCTGGTGTGTCTTGAGGCAGTAGTTGTAATTTCGTGCCCGGTTCAGTCTAAATAGCATACAATACCATGGCACCAAGTAATCAATGATCAGCTGTCGATGTGATTTCAGCTACGATCATAATCATAGGAGGTTTTCCCGTCATGTCCGTTACGAGCAGAGAGCAAGCTGTAGGGCTCTTATTGATAATATCAGTGCGAAGATAATGGCAGTGCGGCATCTCTGCAGGACCCTACACAGTTGTAGTTTATCAGTGAAACTGCTTCTGTGTCGGTATTTCTGTGCTTACTTCTAGTCCGGTCCTATGGGCTAAGTCTATATAACCTGCCAGTATCTGGTACTGTGTGTATAACATGAAACATACAGTCTCGTCTTGGCGATACAAGAACTGCCCTCATTGGCCGCAATTCCAGTGTGCGTCGTGTTGGTGGTTGCTGTGTGTGTTCACCGCCTTGCGTTTTTCGTCAACCTTAGCGCCCCGTGTTCTGCTTTCTGTTCTCGTTTTTGTACTGACTCGCTTCCCCATTGCACGCCTCCTTTCCTTTTCTGTTTTAATATTTGCACTCATGTTTTGCCTCCCTCATAGGATGCGCTGGACAACGCTGGACCAGGCACGACGATCCTCCTGAAGGCTGGCACCTACTACGAGGCTCTCAAGAGTAGGGTGCGTGTTTGTTCATTATTGGCAGAAAGTATACTCGTCACCATTTTCGCCAGAGCATCCAAAAAACTCCTTCGCTTTCTTTTTGCTCATCCCATAGACTACATTATCTCAGCACTTTTTACTTTTTTTTTCTCCCTCCGTAGACGAAACTCAGATCCATGGTCGCTAAGCAGGCGCTTCTCACCCCTCCCACTACTGTACGCGCCATCGATTTTATCGCGAGAGGATTTCAACCCTTTCCTTCCCCCGTCGACTCGCATCGAATTGCGCCTGCCTACCCACGGAATTTCCCTAGGCGCTCGCAGCAGTTAGTTGCTTTTGATTTTTTTATTTACAGCTGCTGATGCCAACGAGCGTTGAGATGCTCATGTTGATCATGACTGACTGGGGCTGCTGTCAGATTCAAGCGATTTTACAGAACCAGACAACGCCGTTCTTTCCTCAGCTTTTCATTTTCGCTCTTCTTATTAAGCTGCGATTATTACTTGTTGATGCCATGCATGCCTCTATAATTGCTGGCAGGGAATCCGACTTGATTCTTCCTTTAGTTTGCCGTGCTGTCTTGCTGCTTCTCGTGCTGTACTGCTTGGCCCCCGTTGCTAGGCTGTTAGCTGTGCTGTGCCACCCTTGCTCTATGCTGTGGCGTGCTATTCTAACTACTTTTGGCGTTTTCTATCTACAGTAGTACAATCTTCGTTTGGTGCTGCCCTTGCTCTGTGCAGTGTCGTGCGTTGCTGACTGCTTCCGGCGTGTGCTGCTTTTGTCATCTGTGTTTGGTGTGGTGTGTGTGTTTTGTTTTCCAGGTCGACGGTACGAAGGACCGGCCGATCACCATCAAGGGTCCCAGCAGCGGCGGCACTGCCATCGTAAAGGGGGACGACAGCTCGGAGGCCTGCGTGGAAATCAACCACGACTTCTACGTGCTCGATGTGAGAACTGATTAATCTACATACATACATACATACATACATACATACATACATACATACATACATACATACATACATACATACATACATACATACATACATACATACATACATACATACATACATACATACATACATACATACATACATACATACATACATACATACATACATACATACATACATACATACATACATACATACATACATACATACATACATACATACATACATACATACATACATACATACATACATACATACATACATACATACATACATACATACATACATACATACATACATACATACATACATACATACATACATACATACATACATACATACATACATACATACATACATACATACATACATACATACATACATACATACATACATACATACATACATACATACATACATACATACATACATACATACATACATACATACATACATACATACATACATACATACATACATACATACATACATACATACATACATACATACATACATACATACATACATACATACATACATACATACATACATACATACGTCCACAAAAAATTGAAACACTCCTTGTCGCCTCCCCAAATGCTACAAGGGTAAATAATTAAGTTTACCCAAGACAATTATCCTGTATTTTATTCACTCTTTCAAAAAAAGCATTCGCCTCCCGCCTCCAGCCTCACTAAGCAGCAATGTTATATTAATCTATATATTTGCTGATGAGATGCCCCCAAGTTTTTGCAATACATCCCCTAATCGAACATGCCTTCCAAATATTTCAAGATTCATTCCCGCATCACGTCAGACCGCAGACTCCTACGTTTAATCTTACACTCGCACCTGTCTGAACAAACTTGTCGTTAGTCTATGTGCGAATGCAAAACAGGTCGTTATATGTATGTGGGATATAATGCCGCCTCTTGTGTTTTTTGCTCAAGTTTGTTGTTTGCGGTTGATATCACGGACTGACTGCTCTGTTGGCGAGACAACAGCATCGCGGGTAGGGACGACCGGGCAGGCGCGCGTATTGTGTTGTTTGCCTTTTTATTTTTAGACGTTTGTTTGTTTTGCCATTTCATGCTCAGCAGTTCGGCATGTTTTGTGTTTATCTCGTACATAAAGCAACCCGATCATTATTCGATGACTCACAGCGAGTTTTTAATAGTTCCTGGAGCGGCTTGATGGGATTTAACAATACTTGGTTACTTTTTGTAAGCGGAAAACATGTCTCCACTGCTGTCCCCAGCATTCAGTTTATCTCCTTCCGCAAGCGCAAACGCGAAATGCTTCGATGAACGCGCATGCCGATCGTTGAACATTGAGCTCATGTGCCGTGTCTGTTGCATCCGTATATTGGTCCGTTGGTAACTACCAATAATAGTACAAGCTATTGCACCCGTATCATACATTGGTTCGTTGTTAAACACTACTAGGTGAATAAAATTAATATTTGAAGCCAAGACGCACGTTCGTCCACTTTTGTCACTTGTTACTGCAGAATGATACTTGTGCTTGTTACTTTTCCATCTTAGTCTGCTCTGCATGTGCCACATTGTTGAAACAGAATTTTAATACAAGGTGGCTTACGTTAAAAACCCCAAATGTATTTCCCGGCGAATGTTTACGTCGTTTTTTCGATTTAAACCGTGAATTTTGCACACACACGTCGACCACCGTAGCCCAATTTTTCTTCGGCGGAAAAAGAAAAAGAAAACCCCACGCGGGTCAGGCCTCGGGATGGGCATGTGTTAAGATACGGCCTCGAAAGGCCTTTAATTCTCCGAATATGGAATCATTTGGATGGGTTTCGTATGATAAGGTTGGCGTTTTATATTCGGGAAAGTTAGGAAATAGGTCGGAGGCACGTGCCTCCTATCTCAGAAGCTATCCGGGGCTCTTGTGGAAGCAACGGAGGGCGTAGGAACATCGTCTAACCCCTCGCCATGTCGATGGCCCGCGGGAGGTTTTTCGTATGACTTCTCCCTTGTGTTAGCGCCTGTGTTCCCCTCAATATCGACGAGGGCTCGCCTCGCCATAGTAGTATATTTTCTGTGGTTGGTTTGCCGTGGAGCCTTTCCTGCCCCCCCCGCCGCACCGGCGGTATGCGGCAGGTTCTACAGCCTTTTCTGCCCCCCCCCGCCACACCGGCGGCACGCGGCAGGGTTTTTGATGGGTGACTTTCGCCTTGTTGCAGGGTCTGCGTTTCTTTCGACTGCTTTTCTTCGCGTGTTCTTGGCCCCATAGCCACTGACCGTTAGAGGTGTGGGAGTTGATTTTGAGGAGCCGCATCTTCGACTTATGGTCTAGTTCGTAGTACCGGGGTTTCCCCGAATCTCCCATATTTCTGCATATGCGACTCATCAGGGTGGGCTAGTGTTGAGATACGGCCTCGAAAGGCCTGTAATTATCACTTGAGATCATTTGGATGGGTTTCGTATGATAAGGTTGGCTTTTTTTATTAGGTAAAGTTAGGAAGTAGATCGGAGGCACGTGCCTCCGATCTCAGAAGCTATCCGGGGCTCTGGTGAATCGAATAAAGCTACGTACCTACGAAGGCAAAGAAACTGAGTACTCTCTGAGGACCTGCTCAATTGGCAAACCTGCAGGGGGCACTCTGTGTCCCCACCTATCATCTTACACATGTAGAACACGTGTGCAAAATTTCAGGGTCTTATCTCGCAAAAACGGCGTGCGCATTGGAACTTCTGTGCATGAAAAGGAGCAAGATACGTTATTTCCTTCAAATTACTTGGTGGTTTTAATGCAGGATCCATTTTTTTCGCTAGATTCTGCCTAATGTTGAACACAGCCAGGTCAGATCTTCGATTTTTTGCACGAACATATCTACAGACATGCCTTAAGATGGGGGTCACTACTGTGATACCAACTATTTATTTCCACTCGTTGACTAGATATTGCGAACGGTATTCGTGGGGGAGAGAATCTGTTTTTTTTTTACTTGAACCAGCCTGTACGATGTGGTTGCGGGGCGCATGCGCTAGCCTTGGTGCCTACCTCCTCGTGTATTTCATGTCAATAATGTCATACAAGGCTCCCCTCCAGGACGCAAGTGCCTAGGGGAGTGGCGCAAGGACACACTATTTCCACTACCGGACGCAATTACCATTTTTGTTTGTACATTATACAAAAAAAACTTTCCCGGAAAAATAATGAATTCGAATTTTACCCGCACAGAACTTCTTGGGTGTACTCAATGGCAGTACTTTTGGCACGTTTTGGCTATACTCGATAGATAGATATAGACGTGCCCACGACCGATCTGTTCTTGAGAAAATACACACAGCACCGCTTGATGACGCACAAGACTTTTACAGCGTATGATATGTATGATTTCGAGAAGAGCGTCACAATTCGAACTCCAGCTTACTAGGGGCCGCCAGGAAGCGAGAAGGGGCAAGTGTGGCGTGGGATGCGGCACGTATTGAGAACGAGGGAGAAAGAGGACCAAAACACGTGATACATGCTATGACAAAAAAGCAACTCGCCGCCGTAAAGAGAGGATACAGCACGGGCACGCACATGGTCCTACTTGTAGCGTTTTGCTCTCCGCACGTTGTCTGCTGTCTGCCATCTGCGATCTTCGCAAAAAACACAGAAAACTAATCGCTGAAGAACTGCCTCTGTGGATGTAAATGTGTAAGGATGGGTTGGTATCTAAAATATTACTATTACAAAGATCCCTATGTTTCCGCATCAATGGACACGCGCACCCAGAGCGGCAGCACAGCAGAAACGTGTGGTATGGTGGGGCAACAAATTATGACAGGCTACGACGCAAGAAACTCGCCGCAGCATAGCGAGGGCACGCCAAGCGCACATAAATGGTGTCACCTACCGCTGCCGCTAAGCGGCAGGGTTGTAGCGCTGTGCTCTCCGCATGTTGTCTGCTGTCTTATCATCTGCGATCTTACATGAATAGTATTGCCTAACGCTGCTGCTGTGGGGTAGAGTTGTAGCGTTGTGTTCTCTTGGTATGGCACGATATCATATACGAAGCACACCAACATGAATATGAGTATAAGGATTGTTTGAGTACTAATATTATATTGAAACGATCCTTACACTTCACGCCGGCATGTCACTTTACACTTCTTGCCAGAAGCAGCAGAGTCATCCCACGGTAGGGGTTGCACCCAATAGTCCCTGAGTTCCTCACATGAGGAACTCAATATCTCACCCGAAAAATGACTTCGAAGGCATTCGTTCGCAAAACCCGACCAAGCTTCTATGCCTCAGTCAAAAAAATAAAGTACTCGTGAAAATACATCATTGACCGGCAGTTCCTCACATGAAGAACTAAATCGCCCAGGGACATTTTGGCGCAGAAAGTGCTACCCCTACCGTGGGATGACTCAGCAGTAGCGGCAGCAGCGAGAGGTAGTGGCGTATAGTCGGGTAGAGCATCGCAGGCTGGCGTTGTGCTCGCCGCATGTTGTCTGCTGTCTGTCATCTGCGATCTTACATAAATGGTGTTGCCTACCGCTGCTGCTGTGCGGCAGAGTTGTAGCGCTGTGCTCTCTTGGTAAGGTACGATATCATATACCTGGTACTCCGTAAGAAGCGCACCAACATGAACATAAAAATAAGGACCGTTTGGGTGATAATGTTATATTCAAACGATCCTTACACTTTACGCCGGCATGTCACTTGACAGAAGCAACAGAAGCAGCAGCAGCGAGAGGTAGTAGTGGCGTATAGGCGAGTAGAGCATCGCAGGCTCCGATCAAAGTAATCCCCTACTACAACAGCAGCCACACGCGCAGAGCAATTTTTCCTCTTTTTTTTTCTTGTGCACAAATTGACTTGCGGAAAGCGCGAGAGCGTGAGTTAGCAACACTCGATGAAAAATGGACGAGCAGTGGGATTGCTGAACCCTATGCGCGATAAAAGTTGAAGGCAAGACCCGGAGGGGAAGAAGGGGCGACACCTGTGACCACGGTTTGTCCAGAAGCTGGAAAGTAAACGTGTGTGAAAAATAAAAGGAGCTGCATCCTGCTAGGGAGCTGGACTGCTGCTGGGCGCTGTGTTGAGGTATTAGTCTAGTGGGGTATTAGTCCGTTTGACCACTTGCCAAAGGTTAACCGATAGCTTACCCAAACTAAGCCTTATATCACTCTTCCCCCCTGAAACGGCGGGATAGCAGGTCGGCCGGATATACGGGCCGACCTCTCAATATCCAAGCCGTTTCATTTCCTGAGGATACCAGGGAGAGTATTTTTCAAGTTTGACACGGGGCAAATCTGAAAAGTTTATTACTACTGTGGATGGTGGGGATCGAACCCACGACCCAAAAACCCATGGGCCTGCCGACGACGCCATTTGTTAAGGTACTAGTGGGGTACTAGTTCGTTTGACCACTTGCCAAAGGTTAACCGATAGCTTACCCAAACTAAGCCTTATAGCAGCTGTGCGGCAGTGTTGTGGCGTTGTGCTCTCTTGCTTGGCATCGTACGAAATCATATACTCCGTAAGAAGCACACCAACATGAACATAAATACAAGGAACGTTTGAGTACTAATGTGATACTCAAACGATCCTTACACTTTACGCCGGCATGTCACTTGACAGAAGCAGCAGAAGCAGCAGCAGCGAGAGGTAGTGGCGTATAGACGGGCAAAACATCGCAGGCTCCGATCAAAGTAATCACCTACTACAACAGCAGCCACACGCGCATAGAGTTGCAGACTGCTGCTGCTAGGGGGCTGGACTGCTGCCGGGCGGCAGGATCGTAGCGTGGTACTCTGTGCAAAAATAGGAAAATGTACGTGTACCCTCTACGAGCAGAAAAACCCGGTTTGCATCCAAATCTTACGTGTGTACACGGAGATAGTGGATGCAGAAACCCAAAGAACCAGGGGATTTACCTTCTTTTTTTTTCACACACGTATACTTTCCAGTTTCTGGACAAGCCGTGGACACAGGTGTCGTCCCTTCTTCCCCCCGGTTCTTCCCTTCAATTTTTTTATCGCGCATAAGGTTCAGCAATCCCACTGCTCGTCCATTTTTCATCGAGTGTTGTTGCTAACTCACGCTCTCGCGCTTTCCGCACGTCAATTTTTGCGCAAGAAAAAGTCCCCTCGAATTCATACGAGTACGTATGTATGCACTTGGGGGGATTCGAACTCACGAAACTGACCTATACTTATACGCCACCGGGGCGACCGGATATTTTTTCTCAAGTAAGTGTGCTCAAGACCAAAACAGTTTAAAAGGCTTGCCACGCGCGACACACCCTGCACGGATCGCGCCCAAACCTCCGGCAACGTGACCCCGACGGTCGAATTATGCCCACCCCATCCGACGTTTCGGACAAAGGTGCGAGCCCGAAGAGATGTGCCCGAAGAAACCCCCCCCCGACAATAATACATGTACATATTCCGACTGCTTATTCCGCTGTCTCTGCTACCGGTTTTTGTCTCCGGAGTTCATCTCAATACATCTTGTCTCATGAGGCATTCCCATGTCTCAAGAGTCTGTTCATGTTTCATGTTGTGACGCCCCCCCCCCCCCCCCCCTCCCCGCCCCCTTCTCCCACCTACGACTTTGTTATATACGTAGGACTTCACGATCTGCGGACAGATCAAGGACGACTGCAACAAGAACAACGTCAAGGAATGCTTCCGCGAGAAATGCCTCATCATAGGGGGCCCTTTGTTTGTGCCACTGAGCCATACCAAGCTAGAGGGGGTATACTTGGCAGTAGTACCTGGTACCTGGTATATCATGCTGAGCCCAAGTTTTTTTGACTGGCGGGTCTCTTCGACTCAACCACCGAGGAACAAACCAACATATTATTATACCGATACAGCAGCAGTGGTTGCAATATCTTTGCTTTTTTTCTTCAACTACCTTGTTCGTGCTGTTCAATTTGCGTTTGAAATTGGCTTGCTCACGTATCCGTCAGCATTGTTTCATCGCATGGCGCCCACATTTTCTCGCGATCGGGGGGTTACGGCTTCTTCTTTCAATTCTCCCCTGTTTCCTCGCTTGCTCTTTTCCAGGCATGCCCGAACGCCGCAACTTGAAAGCTCGAGAACCGTCACCGCTCCCTTACCCTATCCGCTGCTTTTGAATGTATGAGTAGCCGTCATATTACTATCCCTCATATTGTGATTATGCCTCCCCAAAGCCGCAAACGGGTTCAACGCGAGTTCCCGGCATCTAGATTGCTCGGTTAGCCTGACGCATGTATCTCTGCTTTCGTTTTGTACTTTTTTCCACGCATCAAACATATGACAAATCTACATTCGTAGTCTACATAGATCACACATGACATATATATTACAATCTATAGATCGTATAGATCCCATAGCTCTCATCATAGCTCTCATCATTGTGTGTTGTGCAGGATCTGTGTGGTACAGGTCCAACCCAGGAAACACGTATGTGCTAGATCAACATGATCACCTGGTTCGCGCCCGGCAACACGTGAGCTATGTTGAGTGTATTAACCTCTTGCTTGGTGTGTACCGGGTATCACGTATCTGCAACTCTCCCGTCCCCTGGCTTCCCGTTTTTTTTGCTGTTTTTTTCAGGCACCCGCGAGCACCGCAACTTGAAGCTCGACAACGGCGACCACCTCCTGTCTTCCGTCGACGGGTGTGTGGTGAAGAACATGAAGATCAACAACTGCGGTGGGGAGGGTATCCGGCTGCGCTACTTCGTGACCCGCTGCACCCTGTTCCACAACCGGATCACGTCTACCGGCTGCTTCAACTTTAAGTTCGGGGTAAACCGGGGCATCAAGAACGGAGAGGGTATTTGTGAGTTAAAGATCTCGCTATCATACTTAGAAGTATTCCTGCAAATGCTGCGACCCTAAAGGTACCTCGGCCGAGGGCACCTTCAGCGCGCGAATACATGCTGCCTGGTAAAATAGTGGAACCTATACAAGGGGGTACAAGCTTGTAGTGCGAAGGAATTTGGCCGCCCCTACTACTACTGTCTAATACCGCCGTTGTGGCGTTTTTGTGTTATTTCACTGTTTCATTTAACTCAGGAGTCATCCCAGGGTAGGGCTTGCACCCAAAAGTCCTTGAGCTCCTTACATGAGGAACTCAATATCTCACCCGAAAAATGACTTCGAAAGCATTCGTTCGCAAAAAAACCCGACCAAGCTTCTATGCCTTAGTCCAACAAATAAAGTACTCGTGAAAATACTTCATTGACCGGCAGTTCCTCACATACATGAGGAACTCAGTCGCCCAGGGACTTTTTGGCGCAGAAAGTGCAACCCCTACCGTGGGATGACTCTTAGTGCGAAGGAATTTGGTCGCCTTTAGTCTAGTACCTCCGTTATGGTGTTATGTTATTTTCACGGTTCAATTTACAACCGTGTATACCTTGTTTGTCCGTCCGGCCATGTGCGACCTTCCCTCCCTCCCCCCTTTTCTAGACATTGGAACCTCGAGCAACCAGTGGAACAAGAACCCGACGGGCGAGCAGGACATCTGCCGCTTCAACCGCGTATACGAGAACTATATCGACACTCGCGTGAGTCGTACAGTAATATTCATATCCCATCATAGCAGTAGTATAGTATTACTAGTACTACTAGTACTAGTACTAGTACTGGTATACTAGTACTAGTATTAGTGATGGTGGTGTTAAGGCATTAGTGGGGTATTAGTCGGTTTGGCCACTTGCAAAAGGTTAACCAATAGCTTACTCAAATTAAGCCTTATAACACTCTCCCCCCCTGAAACGGCGGGATACGAGGTCGGCCGGATATACAGGCGGCCCTGTCAATTATCCAAGACGTTTCATTTCCTGGGTATACTGGGGAGAGTAGTTTTCAAGTTCAACATGGGGAAAGTCCGAAAAAAAATACCAGGTGTATTATAAAAAATGAAAATACACAAAAAAAATACATGAAAAAAATATATTATAAAAATAAATATACACTCCAGCGGTGAGATCGAATATTTTGTCGAAACAAAAAAATATTATATGGTGGATGTGGGATTTTAACCCACGAACCAAACAAAACATGGTCTGTCGACGACGCCATTTGTTTAAAAATTAATGCGGTAGTAGTCCGTTTGACCACTCACTTGCAAAAGGTTAACCAATTATTTACCCAAACCAAGCCTTATAACAGTGGCGGTCGTGGTGCTGGCAGTAGCAATAGCAGAAGTAGTAGCAGGAGGAGGGCAATGTCGCTTGAACCGCGTATATTCAAGAATACATTATGGACACACGTGGGGAGTCAAGTTAGCTTTGGTAGAGGAGTCAAGTAATCTTTTGTAGCAGTAGTACTGGCTTTGTCGTAGTATGACAGCAGTATCAATAGCAGTAGCAGGATCCGCTTGCAACTGCGGGCGAAGGAATTCAGGTCGACTCTTGTCTTGTCCACCTTGACAGTATTGCTGCTACAGCATCATGATGCATTGAATATCACCGTCGCGAAGTGCGTCGATCCCTTCTTACCGTGATGATTTGTTTTCTTTACAATTTTGTTTTGCTTTTTTTTTTTGTTACTAGGGCAATGAGTGCGTCGCTGTCAAGGAGGGCGCGATGGACACCGTCATCGAGACCAACTACTGCACGGGCCAGCTCGACGAGGACTCGGCGGGCATCGACAGCCGCGCCAGCACGACGATCATCCGGTACAACAAGGTTGTCGGATGCAAGGGCGCCGGCGTGCGCCTCGGCGGGCACAAGGTCGGACACGACCAGTACGGCATCGCTTGCCAGGTGGGTGGAGAAATATGTGGTTTGTTTCTTTTTAATTGGGAAAATTCGTGTGACGTTTTTTTCTCGTGTGTTTCGGCATTTTTGGGTTTGTCATGTCCTGGGGAGAGGGCTGTTGTGGTCGGTGGTGCCGGCGGTTGGTGCAGTTGGTCGACCCAAAACGATCCACACATGTCATTCGACGTATTTTTCCACTGTAGATCTGGTCTGATAGCAGATAGCATAATGCTCCTTGTATGATGTTTGACGACTACTACCCGTTACGTGTGCCGCGACTTTTGGCGAAGCAACCCTATTTTTTGTGCCCCCGACAACCGATGGATGCCTTGCCTTTCAGGTGTACTGCAACATCCTCACAAACAACGAGTACGGTGGTATCAAGATCATGACCGAGCCGCACCAGATACGCCAGAACACCATTACCAAGCCCGGCCACAAGGTACAACGCTGATCCAGCGGGCCATTAGTCTTGCTTGAGTTCCGGCGGAGGGTACACAAGGGGTTGTACAAAACCGCTCGTATGATTCTCCCTCCCTGGACGTAACTCAGATCAGGGGTCACTAAGCAGGCAGGCTCTTCTCCCCCCTCCTCACGAAGATATCATAGCGTCGTAAGTTTTTATCGCGACTAGCCTATAATTTTCCCCACGCACGCTACTCCCAGCAGTTGATTCCTTTGTTTTTATTATTTTGGCAAGTACACTCAAAAGTCCGGCCCACATTAGTCTACACTTTTAACATTTAAAAAAAACCACCCGCGTGAGATTCGAACCCAGAACCAACTATTAATAGTAGAATTCGAGGGTAACTACTTTCAATATACCACCAGGGCGATTCTGTCAGATACTACGATTTTGCGGATTTTCTGAATGTTTGGAACCCCAATGGTTAAGGTTCCACCGCGTTTTGTGCGGGAACTCATTGGCATAGGTTCCACCTCATTGTCTCAGAGGATCAGATCACAGTACACCCCCTCCCCCATACGCTCCCCTCCCCAGGACATCGTTCAACTGAGTGAGTCAAACCCGTGCCCAAGCTATCTCCTCTCGCTTGTGACTCGTTTGTTGCAATTAAGGCAATATCAACATCCCAATTGGACGTTGTTTGCGAGGTATCTATCAAACTGATCCCTTCCCATGCTCGCACCTCTCGTGTGAATGTCTTTTGGACCATAAATATATATTGCCAGTACCAGTGGGACCTCACCCATAGAAGCCGGTGTAGTGCGAAGGAATTTTGGCCGACCTGTTCCCATACGATGGCCGTCGTATACAGAGTTGTTGTCGTGTCCACCGATTTCAATCGCCCATTACCTAATGGCCGCCTTACGAGTATTGTAACCGCCTTATAGGCCCCGCGACTGTACATACCAGCACGTTCCGTGGACAATGGCTGAAAGTAAGCCTTCCCACGCTCCCTCCCACCCCTCGTGTCCAACGTCTTTTGGCCCATTATTTTTTTTGCAGTACAAGATGTTCCGTGGAGAGTTTGCCGACAAGTTCGAGGAGTCCAGCGAGTGCCCCTTCGACGTCGACCCTCCCTCGCAAGATATCGAGACGACTAGGTGGTTCCAGACCTGCAAGGCTTAACTCGCACATGCAAGAGACGCCGACCAAACCAAGGGGTGGGGGGAGGGAACATCATGCAATGAAACCGACCAATCAGCATAGGGAGGGGGGCAACGCCATGGAATAAAACGGACCGATCAACCAGTGTAGTGATTGTCTCGCGACTTGTTCATTTGAGAGGAGCACTCGATGGATGATGATACGTGCATCTGAGCGTTGTTATCAATTGGTTCAGGTTTACTGTTGACGGGGAAAGGCCAGAAACGGCCTTTCGGCGTATCCCGCGAAGTTGATTCGACATTGGAGGGGGTCTGCCTTAATTGGTTGCGTGTATTACTTCGACTGAAGCATGCAACACCCTACAATAGGAGCATTGACTGCTACAGGTAACGCCTTGGTTCTACATGGGACGCCTAGCGATTGGCGGTGGGTTCGAAACTGTTTTCTCCATGTTTTTGGTTAAACGTTTTGGCCAGAGACAATTATTGGGGAGCAGGCAAAAGAGCCGTTGCATGTGGTGAGTTTTCTGCCGAGTGCGTGCGTGGACGGACTGAACGCTCGAAATCCGTCCCGACGTACATTTTTGTTTGCATGTTTGGGGGGATGACAAGCTGAGATGGGGTTTGTTTTGTTGCGTTCCGGATTTTATTTTTCTGGTGGTCATGAGCTGAGAAGAGGCGGTTTGTTTTGTTGGTCATATTATGGACCAGAAGATTCCGGGGGGTTGCTGGTTTGGCGGGGAGCTAAAGCTATAAAATAGTAAAACAAAATGGTGCATTCATCTCTAATTTGTGGCACTTAAGTTTGTCGGCAGGAGTTAAAAAGTACCAGATTTGTTTACGTGTTGGCCGACGGGGGGGGGTTGTGGCAGGAGGGTTTTTACTGGTTTGTCAGAGCTGCCTTCGTTTAGATGTGATCACTCCTAAGGCTAAATTGTGTGCTGGGCTTTCCGGCAAGCTACACGTTCTCAATCAAGTTAAGGAAGGTAAGTCTTGGTTATTTTTTTTGCCTTGTTGTACAGGTTTGCACGTTTGATTGATTTGGGCTGGGAGGGGTGATAAACCGGCATCGAGTATGATACGGTCATCATGGTAACCCAAGTGGCAACGTTGTCAGCCTATGATTGGTGCCACAAGCAGAGTTGGTTGGGCACGGTTGGCGTGCAGCACGTCGTAGAGTCAAGCAGCCTGCTGTAATGCAGCGCCAGTGCTATGCGTTTGGCGTGCTGTTTCGTTTCAGCACGCCATGACAACGAAGAAAGACTGGTAATCTACTGTTGATTGCAACAGCAGTGCATGCTCTTTCTTGTACTACCGTAGTGTAGAAAATACGATCGTAGCAATGTTGTATTGGCCCAACTTTCTTTCGGCACCAGTGTTTAGGTTTTCTTGTCACCGGACTGGTCAATTTGGCCATCTACAACGCTTTCTGCACTACTAATATAAAAGAAACAGTAGATTCTAACAACCGAGTATTATTTCGTTTGCATGCTGTTTCGCCCGATCGATATCTATCTGCCGTTGTGATCTGTTGTGCGGGATCTGAGGTGCAGTATATATCCAATCCAGGAAATATTTTTCTTATGTGCTAGATCATAACACTTCCTCCCTTTCTTTGCCAAATGACCACCGAACCCGCCACCGTCTTCATCGCACATATCTCTCCACCCGGTGTCCCCGGGACCGGAAAACGCCTTCCATGTTCGGAGCGCTGGCTTACTGTCAAATCCACCATAACCGTCAATAACACAACTGCTGTTTGTGTTGGATTAATGTTATTAATGGTTTTACGCTTTCACTTTTGGGTGTTGTTCTGGAGTTTCGATTAATTCCATCATAATTTCCACTGATGATGATGATGCCACTAGCAACCAACGCTGCATGCTGTCGGATGGCAAATGAAACAAAACTCACAGTACTATCGTTGTTTTTCTCACATTAACTCGCATAATCATGTCCGTCTGCGGTCACTCACAGGACAGGCTCCAGCCACTCTGGAGTGGAGGAATACCCCAGGGAAAAAGCACACACACAAAAAGCGGTATATACACGCATATATATATCATAGCTGACGCAATTCATGCCTCCGCCAGAAACATATAAAAAGTGAAATCGGGAGTCAGCCTACGATGTGCCAGGTCCATACTGGTTCACACATCTCACTACTCGCTCCTGCAAAAACCGACAATACCGCTTGCCACCCAGGAAAGACTACACACGTACATAGTACACGTAGTACCTATCACAGCACATACGCACGTCAGACGCAAGTCAACTGAAAAATAGAAACACAGAAAATGAAAGAAGAGAAAGGAAAGGAAAGGAAAGGATGGGAACGGAAGGAAAAGAAAAGACAAGAAAAGCAAGAAAAGACAAGACAAGAAGAGGAAGCAAGGAAAAGAAAGAGGAAAAACGTCATACCAGCAGACCCTAGGACGGACTGACTAAATACGGCATTGGGCTCATAGAGGGTATCAAGCAGTGATGTCGGATTACGGCTGGAGATGCTTATCCTTACGCGTTTTTCGGCAAAATGGGTTTTTTGCGTGCTTACGGATAATTACGGCAAAAACAGGGGACGTTTAAGAAACATCCCCGCTAGGATCAAAAGGCACGTCCAAAATTGTGCAGACCATTATTTTATATATTTTTTCGCAATTTATGTGAATTTATAACCTATTATTTAGGAGAGGACGTGTGTAGGAGAGGACCGAGGCGCCGCATGTCCATAACCGTCTTCATCTCCTCTCCGATCTTGGCATAGTAGGCCTCGGCGAGGCGAATCTCCGCGATGGTCGTCCTATGCTCGGCACGCCATCCGGGGTCCTTCGACACTGCTGTGACGAAGTTGTGGAAAAGGTAGTGCTTCCCCGCGTCAAACGCCAAGCCGGTCCCAAACACGAGCGCTGCGAAAGCGTGGTGTGTTTCCTTCCTGACACCTCCCTTAAACAAAGAAGGGATAGTCTGCTGAGAAAACGCGGCATCTCTGGCGCGCTTCGTCAGGACGCCCTCGTTCGTGAGGTTGACGGTGTCGAAGTATGCCTTCGCCGCCAGCACAGCCGCCTCCGGTGGATTCTTTGCTGTGCACACCGCAACGCCGTGCCCCTTCTTCTTGAGGAAATGAGCCGCCAGCCGAGCAAGGGTCAGGCTGATTCTTGGTCGGCATGACTTGCAGCTGCCACGCATGTTGGTACCCGCGCCCGGTTGGCCAGGAGGGATTTCGATGTAGGGGTCGAACTGCTCGCGTACACCTGAGTGCTTGGACTTCTTCGCGATCCAAGATGCCATCGCCATGCTCGCAGCAGGTTGCAGGGTCACAGAGCTGGCTACTGGAAAGCAAAAATGCGGGGGTTTCCTAGATATTTTTACGATTTTCGTTTATAGGGGACTGGGGGCGTAGCGTAATTTCGCCGGCCCAGTCTTATTACTTACCGCCAAAACGGCTCGCCGTAAGGACGTAATTACGTAATCCGACATCATTGGTATCAAGTGCATCAATGGCACTGGGGACAGAACGCAACAAGGCAAAGAAATCAGGGCGGCCTTACGCTAACTTGTGTCGGCCATTGGAGAGCCCATAAATTTCAAGACGATGGTGGCCAGACCCAGGCTTTAGTTGCTTGGGCAGGTGTGAAATTAATAGGTGGGGACACAGAGTGCCCCCTGCAGGTCTGCTAATTGAGCAGGTCCTCGGAGAGTACTCACTTTCGTTCCTTCGTAGAGATGTAGCTTTATTCGTTTCCACCAGAGCCCGGGATAGCTTCTGAGATCGGAGGCGCGTGCCTCCGATCTAATTCCTAACTTCCCCGAATATAAACCGCCAACCTTATCATACGAAACCCATTCAAATGATCTCAAATTCGGATACCTACAGGCCTTTCGAGGCCGTATCTTAACACTAGCCCACCCTGATGAGTCGCATATGCAGAAATATGGGAGATTCGGGGAAACTCCGGTTCTACGAACTAGACCATGAGTCGAAGATGCGGCTCCTCAAACCCCACTCCCACACCTCTAACCGTCTGGCTATGGAGCCAGGAACACGCGAAGAAAAGCAGTAGAAAGAAAAGCATGCCCTACAGCAAGGCAATAGTCACCCATCAAAAACCTGCCGCATGCCGCCGGGGTGGCGGGGGGGGCAGAAAAGGCTCTAGAACCTGCCGCATGCCGCCGGTGTGGCGGGGGGGGCAGGAAAGGCTCTGCGGTAAACCAACCACAGAAAAAGTACTATGGCGAGGCGAGCCCTCGTCGATATGGAGGGGAACACAGGCGCTAACACAAGGGATAAGTCATGCGAAAAACCTCCCGCGGGCCATCGGCAAGGCGGGGGGCTAGACGAGGAAACGACGAATACCCGGGATGGAAGTTGTCAACACTTACAGCCCCGCTAGGGGAGGAAGTTTTTAGACGAAAAAAAAAAAAAACAAAGCAGAACAAATACAACACACAAAACATAAAAGAAGACACACAGACCCGTACACTGGTCGCCCCCCGGCTCTGGGCTGAGGAGGGCGTCGGCAGGGCGAATTTGAACAATGACAAAAAGGCGACAGCCCTGCGCCTCAGATAGCGGCGTTTTACCCGAACCCTGACCCGGCACTGAGCAGGGGGTTCGGCAGGACAGAAAAGAGAAAAAAAATGGAAAGAACCGCCCCAAAACTCGATGAACACCCTCAGGACACTACGAACGACCCAAAGACAAAGACGCAAAACTCATACCTCAAAAAAATGAAGAACTATCGAGAAGCGGTGGTGGCTTGGAAGTCAACTGGCCACGGCCGCGCCTCGAGATTAGTCTACGTTACGTTGGATTCCCCGAGGAAACGCACTGGCGATGTGAACTTGCAAGCACCAAGAGCCTCGTACGGCTCCCGTTGAAGTCGTGTAGCGCGCCGGGGGAAGAGGGAGTTTAATCGGTCCCGGGTCGTCCATAAAGCGGACCAGGTATACCTTGTCCTCGGTAGTGCTCGCGCTGATTTTTCCTAGCCACCATAAACCATCGTCTCCCTTGTACCAAAAGTGGGCTCCCTTAGGGAGTACTGTGTCGTGGTAGCGACGGAGCCAATCGGTGCGGGGAACACAGGCGTAGCCCAGCGCTAGGAAACGTTCCCCGTTGTTGCGGGAGAGCTCACGCTGTGCCGCCCCGATCCGCATTCGGCGGTAAAGGCGGTTGGTTTGGCGGTGCTGGTCCGGGGTTCCGGCCCAATAACGCAAGATGTGGGAGCGGGAGAGGTGAAGGTCCATTTCCCGCTCCCAGGACGGTTCGGAGAGTCCCGCCCAATGCGTCTTGTATAGCACCGCGATGACGCCACCTCGCCCCCGTACCGACTGATGACCAGTGATCTGCTCCACCTCCAGCCGTTGGAGGGGAGTCGAAACGTCGTCTTGAGTGACGTGGTACGGCGGGGACTTCTTGGAAAACTTGTTGAGCACATACTGTGTCAGCCCCGCCGGTAGGTATTTGGGCATGTCCCCGCTGTCGTGGGGGTTGGCACAGGGTTTGCAGCGCTCAATAGCCACACGCCGACGAGCGTCCGAACCAGGCAGGTCGGAAGGGAGATCCAAATAAAGGAGGTTGCTCCCGAGCGGCGAGCCGTCCGGGGTCTCGGCGGCGGAGCAGGGACCGACGGCCAGGACCTTGTATGGGCCCGTCCAGTTAAGCGCGAGTTTGGCCTTGAGTACCTTGGCGTCGGTATTCGCTTTCACACCCTGGCGGATGGTAGAGGCAGAATTGTATACCCATGCCCAACCACCCACAGTGAAGTTAGGTGCTGGACGCAGCGCGTCGGCGAGGGCGGAGTTTCTGCGGTTAACACGGGAAACGGTGAGGGCGTGGTGTGCGCGGACAATGTCGTTCGCGCGCTTTTGCCGGTCGGTGGCCAAATCGCAATAGGCCAGGTGGTCACGGGCGAGACTCTGGTGTCCCACGACACCTTTGCGGTCGAAAATCGTCAGGGGGAGCCGTGGGAGTCTGCCCATGTGGACCTCGTTGGGCGCCAAACCCGTCGCCGCGCTGACAGAGTTGTTGTAAGCGAATTCGACGTGGGGCAGATGCGAGTCCCAGTCGTCTTGTCGCTCGTTGACGACCATAGCCAGCATTTGTGCCATAGTGTGATTTACCCGCTCAACGCCCCCGTTACAGTTGGGATGGTAGGAGCTTGTAGCAAGCTTGTGTACACCTAACATCTGATATACAGCTTGTGAAAGCTTGGAGCAGAACTGCAGTCCGTTGTCCGAGAGTATGGTGCGCGGGCACCCCCACAAGGGGATGTATTGGTTCACCAAGATATTGGCTGTACCTTCCGCGGTGAACTCAGCGGCAGTGACGGGGAACATGTCGGCCCGACGACTGAAGCGATCGGTGAACAGCAGGATGTAGGTGTTGCCTCGCGGTGTGACCGGAAGGGGGCCGAAGTAGTCAACACTGACGGCGATACCTGGACCTTCCGGCAGAGGCATTGTGATGATGGGCCAGCGGACAGTCAGCCGTGGGGTTTGTCGCGCTTGGCACTTCAAGCAGTGGCGAAGCCACCACCGGGTACACACACTCATGCCAATCCACCAATAAAAACGCTCCAGCATGCGCAACGTGCGCGTGGTGCCAAGGTGGCAGGAGGCCGTCGAGTGGCAAGCTTGCATGATCCAAGGGCGCATGAGCAGGGGAACGTAGATGCGAACTGGCTCGTCGTTTAGCAAGCAAGCAGCTCGCCCCACAGAGTTCGGTTTGTCAGAGCTTGTTGGCGGCAGTGTCGGGTTACGGACGAGTAGGACGATGTCGTCGTCGGTTGTATGTAGTCGACCCTTATCCGCCAACTCCTCGGTCTGAGAGGGAGGGACGCTTGTGCGAGAGGTAGCACGCCAAAAAGTCGGGCGGCAGGACCGATGGCCGGCCGATAGAAACGTAACGCATCATGGCGTGGCACGTCGGCTCAGTGTGCTGCTCTCGCTTCCAATCGTCATGTGAATAACGCGCGACGGATCAGCGAAACGCAATTCAGCAGCGTTGCCAAGGGCGTCCGACCTTGTATATGGGGTCGGCGTGCCACCAGGAGAAGGCGTGAGCCGTAAGAGAGGAGTTCTCATATAGGCTCTGCATGGTCGCGGTCGGACGGTAGTGGCACCGTGCGGACCGGCGAGTCGGCAAGAGCAGGGGTCGCGGCGGTCGACGGGGTCGGCCGCGGCCGTGGGACTCGCGGCGGGGTTGTACCTCGTCTGGAAGATGGCCGAGGGGCCCCGCCAGGCCCGAATCCATAATCTACAGCGGGGGTGCATTACCCGTTGTTATCGCTGTTCGTCGGCGCGTTGTCGACGACGGAGGGGCTGGAGTGCCAAGCATGGCGGAGACGGACACAGTCGAACCGGTGCTCGCGGTGGGGGCCGTCTCCTGTAAAGAACTCCGGGATAGATAAGTCGGCTGTGCGATGGGCGTCGCTTCAGCCAGGGCTTCTGCGGAGCCCGTGCCGCCCTCGATGGGTATGGCAAAGACCGAAGCGAAAACAGTGTCGGCGGCAGGTGAAATCGACCCGCGGCCGGTACAGCCTTCGGTAGTGGCGACGGAGGCAGAAACACGAGCGACGAATCTCCCCGGGGAAACAGAAAGGCCGTCAATCCTTATACGTGGCTCGTGTGTGCGAAAATCGTGAAACGCGGTAGAGGTGAGAGGGAGCCCACCCAAGGCAGCATGTTCAGTGCGGGGCACGAGCCCACCCAAGACAGTGCTTTCGGCGAGGGGTTCGAGTCCACCCAAAGCAGTGCTTTCGGTGTGGGGCACGAGCCCACCCAAGACAGTGCTTTTGGCGAGGGGCGCGAGTCCACCCGAACCGACTCCTGGGATCGGCGAGGGGGGAGCGCGCAGCCCGCGGGTCCGTAGGAGGTAAATACCGCTATCTCCAACGGGGTTGAGGCTTGTCAACCCCACGAGGTTGAATTTTTCCAAGCCACTGCGGTCATACTCCGTAGCGGGCTCTGGAAAACGGGCCGGAAAAATCGGCGATGCCCTTGGCGCTGCCTTTGCGGTACTCGAGTGTGCAATCGAACGCGGTGACGAACTCAAGCTACCGCTGGACTCGTGCATTGAGGGTCCCCACTTTGCCAATGCTCTCCTATGTATTGTGGCCGGAGAATATGCGGAACTTTGTTCCCCTCAGTATCCTCGGAGGTGTTTGGGAACCCAAGCAATGCTGCCGGTCCCCAAATCTATAGGAGTCCAGTGCCTCTCCGAGTCGAGCGTTGCTCGACTGATAAACGCGATTTTCATAGTGAACACAACGTCGTCCACCGTCACAGTACCCTCGACAAAACAGGGGCAGTGTTCTGACATCGCAAGGTCAGGGCCGACGCTAGAAGCTATCTCCACAACTTCACGGCTTTTCATTGGCCAACGCGCCCGAGAAATAGGTCGGAAACGCCGAAGGGGAAGCTTTGCGAGCGCTGGCCGCTGTGAACGGTCTGGTTGCGGCGCGGACGAGATTTCTTGGTTCGTGCACTCGCAGTGCAGGTGCGGAACCGACTAGGGGAGGCCGGGTGCGCCGACCCGGTCTCATTGTCGCAAATAGCTGCGCGAACGGCAGAAAGGGCCTCACCGAGCAAGTATTCCTCTCCCCTGGCATGGGCTGTTGGCCCTGGGACCATCCGCCCGGAGACCAACGCCCCACACTGGGTTCAGAGGGCAGGGTTCAGCCAGAAGCTTGTTGTCAGAGCTCAAAAGGTGATTTTTTTTTTTTTTTTGTGGCTGAATTCTGCTTGAATTTGGCGTAGGTGCCAGGTGACACGGCGTTTTGCTTCTCCCTGTCCCCAACAGCGGAGTCAAAGTTGTGCACGCCTCGACCGATGCGTTTGCGTGTGCTTGGACGAGGCGACGAAATAATGAGCCCCACTGCTCGATGGTCTTGCAAAAACTTGGTCTTTTCGGCCATCATGTCCTGCTCCGCGCAAGAATATGATACGTCGTCCACGGCAAACGACGAAGGGGACCAGGGTGGAAAATAGGATGGGAGCTGCCAGAATAACACCACTTGGCTGTGGAGTATTCGAGAGAAGGGTCAAAATCCGTGTTGAAATTTGGGCCTGCAATGTCCCCGTCCAGGAACACCAGGCCTCGGGAGCACGACGCGAATCCGAACCCGTGGTATCTCGCCTCGGGTCGTTCTTCGCTCGTTGGCGGAAAAGCGCGAGAATCCGCTCTAACTGCGCCCGAAAAATGGCAAAAACCGACGGTGCCAACCCGTCGGTAGCCTCGTTCGGCATTTGTGGGTCTGCAATGTCCCCTTTTGGAAACACCAGTCCTCGGCTACTTGGGCGTGTAATGTCCCCTTGCGGGAGCACCAGGCCTCGGGAGCAACATGCGAGTCCGAACCTGGGGTTTCTCGTCTCGGGTCCTCCTCACTCGCTGGCGGAAACTCGTAAGAAGCCGCCCTCATTGCACCCGAAAACGAGTCCAACACCGACGGTGCCAACCCGTCGGTAGCCTCGTTGGGCATTTGGGTCTGTAATGTCCCCCTCTGGGAACACCAGTCCTCGGCTCTTTGGGCCTGTAGTGTCCCCCTCAGGAACACCAGGCCTCGGGAGCACGACGCGAGTCCGAACCCACGGTTTCTCGCGCCGTGGCCTCTTCGCTCTTTGGCGTATAATCGCAAGAAAACTGCTCTAACTGCACCCGAAGGAGCTGGGGCTCTGAGCTGTTTCTGCTTGACGAGGGGCGCGATTCTTCCGTAAATTTACGGGAATAGCGTCCAGCTGATCAGGCTGGAGGCCGTGGAGTCACCACTGGCCCGTCGCGCAGTGTCGGATCTTCTTCCTGTGCCACTGGGGCAGACGTAGCCTGAAACACGTGGGTTAGCGTGTTAAAAGACGAAGCAGGGTCCGTAAACCCTGTGGGCGTCTTCTGGAGCGGGGCTCGGGCAAGGCAATAATATTTTTACCCGAGGAGGCTCTCTTCCGTTATGTCTCTTGGAGAAGGGAGACGAGGTAGCTAATCTTGTCGACTCCTCCTTGATGGAAAAAAGGACAGAGCGCCCGCTCTTATCGCGAGCAAACACTGGATCGAGCCTCGCAAAAGATCTCGGTGTTTTAGTGTTGGCCTTCCCACACCTCAAATCGACCGCCACCTCGTGGTCAGAAAAAGTGTTTCGAGGGTCGACCGTCCCACACCTCAAACCGACCGCCACCGCCTGGTCAGGGAGAGGGGGGGATGCACACATACGCGTAAAAAAGGCGACGCGCCGTCGCTGCAGCTATATTGTTGCGCGGCGCGTACCTAGAGGGGGAGCGCGCAAAGCGCAGGCTCCCGTGCCATGGTTGATGGGGGCGGCGTTTGGAGCGCGTACCCCCATTGCTGAGTTTATGCCGCGGCTGAGGGAAACGGCGCTGGAAGCGCGGTTCCCGTTGCCGAACTCAGACCATGACCGAGGGGAACGTCGCTGAAAGCGCGCGTTCTCGCCGTCGAAAAAGAAAGAAAAGAAAAAAAATTACCTGGCTGGAGGAAACCACGCTTGAAGCGCTAGTTTCCGCCGCCGGTACTACGCCGTGAGAATCGTCCGCAGACGGCGTAGGAGCCCGTAGGCTCTTGACAGAGGCAATCTGTGCTGCGTTTCTGGACAGGCTAGCAACAGAACACGAGCATTTCCTGAAACCAAAATAGGTACCCCCCGACAGTGTTGTCGACGGTGCCGTACCGCCGTCGAGCTGTCAATTGCCGTTACGGAATGTGCCAGGTTGGCGCGCACATTTATTTTCGCCCGGGTTGTGGGCTGCTCCAAAGCGCATTCGAGAAGCGGGAGCGGGGGCAGAAGAGGCGGGCGAGCGCAGGATACCATGGTGATCCGACGTGTATGTGGTATCGTTGTAACAGTTTACCTGGCCCTGATCCTGAAAGATGGCGACGATTTTTCTTGTGGTTGTTTGGGCGAGAGGATTTGTCGTCTCGGCGGTAGCAGACCATGCGTGTTTGTCAACGTCGGTGTGCGTCATCGTCGCCAAGTTAGCCTAGTTCAGGGTTCAAGCAGCCACTCGCAGTAATATAAGGATGCCTACAATGCTTGAAGGAATGGTTGTCTTCGTGGCAGTTGAGGCAAAGCCCCCGGTTTTCTCGGAGGGCATCAGCGCGAGGTGAAAGGAGGCCGCTCCAAAGGGGAGGGTCGACTGTCTTAAACGAGGCCTTAACGGCGAAACCTTCTGCATAATGATGCTCTTCTAGTGGCCAGCAGTTCGATGTGTGGTCAAGCCAAGGGTCAGATGAATCATCGATGGGCATGACAGTTGAATGATGGCTCGATCCCGTCTGCCACGAAAGCGACTGGGACGGCACTCGGCCCTGGCCGCGCCCATGATCGGCGGGCCGGGGCCCCGACAGGGCGCATGACCGCGCTCCCGTCGAAGAAACAGGGAGAGAAAAAATGTTTCGCCGTTGACGGCAGGTGTCTTCTTAGTCACTAAAAAAACCGCCACATAGCATCCAACGAGATGTACGGCCGCGGGTTCGTTGCCTTCGAACCAGGGTACAACGCAGGCAGGAGAGCCGGAAATTGCTCATTCGCCGCCACCCGAACCACCTCCAACACCACATCCGTCCCCGGAGACAAAACACGCTCACTCCCCGTAGCGGTCGGCATGAGTACGCGAAACTCCCAACTGAAATCAGAAAAAGGCATGTTACACATTCCAAAAGTATGCAACGTAGTGTAGCCCTCCTCCGTATCAACCCCGTCGAAGTGCGTGATCAGCAGACGCAACAGGAGGGTGAAAGCCTCAGGCCCAGATGCTCCTCCTGCCATGGTTTTTCACTTTTTGCCTGCTACCACGACCACCTCGGTGTGGTCCGTGCTCGAGGACCAAGACGAGCGGGAGGAGGTTGACGAGCTGTCCCACGCTGAACGCCCTCTCGCGCCATTCCTCTGCCAGAGCTGCGGCCAACTGCCCCGGTTGTTGGACCGAAATTGCCCCCTCGGCGGCGCCCTCAGGCACACCAGCACCCGATGCGCTGTCACCCCCGCGGCGGCGGTGGTGGTCGCCACCCCCACCATTTTTGCTGCCACCCCCACGGTTGCGGTCCCCGCGGTCGCGACTGTCGCGACATTTTCCCCGGTTTCGTTCTGCCAACTCTTTCTCCGGGGTCCGGCCAAAAGACAGGGTCGGGGTCCTCGTCGTGGGCTATCAGCAGGGCCTTGACGAGGGCAAGGGTCGGGGCGGCTCTCGTCTGTCTAGCATAGGGCGTACAATCCACGCGAGCCCAGGCCGCTTCCATTGAGGACGTCCGCTTGCCGCGACGCCGGCCTCTCTGACGGGAGGAGGGCGCAGGCCGTTTCCACCACCGCGGGTCGCCAACGCTGAGGAGAAGACTACCCGCGGTGCAGACGCCATGCACGCAACGATGCCCTTGAAGAAGGCGTCGTTCCCGGGTCGTGGTCGCTGGGATGCGACACCCTGCGGGCGCGACGAAGGCAAGAGGGCCGCGTTAGCTCCCGCCACAGACGACGCAACTGATTGAGCGAGGGCTTGTTGCGCCCTCTTCGCAACCAGGGACGACTCCCGCGCAGCGGTCTTCGCCTGTTCGATATCTTCGTCAAACCGACGTCGGCGTGCTATCGTCTGGTTGACGTCGTCGAGCGCCCGCTGGGCCCGCGCCGCCGCGTATGCCAAGACCAAGGGGGCGGCATGGGTGCCCCGGTCCCGGGAGCTCTGGGGGTGGCGCTCTGTCGAGCGCGGAGAGCCCAAGTGGCGGCGGTGGTGCCCTGTCGAGCGCGGGGGGGGGGCAGCTGGTAGCGCTCCCCCGGGGCTGGCGAGAGCTGGCGTCGAGACGCCCCCGAGTCCAGTGGGGGTTGGTCCGTCTCCTTCTCAGCGCGAACCAGCGAATCGACCCGCTCGATTGGTGGGAACGGGTGGAGGTATGGTGCTCCGTCTTCTGTCTCGTCACCGGAACCCGCCACCGATGGTTCCCCCCGTCTCGAGTCGCGGCATCTCGAGCGAGCTCTCCCTGTCTCGTGGGCATCCAGGTTGGGGTGCGTGGAAGACCTCAGCCAGCCCCGAGTAGCCCCCATCGTCACTGGTGGACATGGTGCCTAGGTGCAGTGAAGGGGGGGGGGGGGGGATAGGAACGACGCGTGAAGAAGCTATGGAGACAGATAAATTGTTGTGGTGTTCCTGCTCCAAGTAGCGGTATATCTGTGTTTCAGCAAACAGCAACAATATGGGCCTTGACTCCATCCAGCCTCAGTGATGGTAGCAGCCACGTCAACTAGCCGTATAAGAGGAGTACAGCAGTAACAAGGTACCAATCATCATAAACGCAACATAAGAGCAGCGCCCAGTCTGACCGTAGGGTATATGGGTAACGCCCGCACGAACCGCAGCACAAGGAGCCAAAACTGGGCAGCACTGACCCCAACCGCAGTGCAGGGGGTGCAACACAGTAAAGGTACGTCTGCAGCCATCGCACTTAAACAGGCATCATTCGACCTAGGCTGGGGGAGGTAGCACAGGAGAGCGTCGCCCAAAACACCGACGCTCATCGGACCAAAACGGGCAGCATTTACCCTAGGTGTAGTGTAGGGGTTATCATAAAAAGGGTTCGCCCAACACGCCGACGCTCATCGCACCAAAACAGGCAGCATTTACCCTAGGTGTAGTGTAGGGGTGGAGCACAGTGTAGATCGCCCAACACGCTGACACTCATCGCACCAAAACAGGCAGCATTTACCCTAGGTGTAGTGTAGGGGGGGGAGCACAGTGAAAGGTCACCCAACACGCTGACACTCGTCGCACCAAAACAGGCAGCATTTACCCTAGGTGTAGTGTAGGGGTGGAAGCACAGTGAAAGATCGCCCAACACGCTGACACTCATCGCACCAAAACGGGCAGCATTTACCCTAGGTGTAGTGTAGGGGGGGGAGCACAGTGTAAGATCGCCCAACACGCTGACACTCATCGCACCAAAACGGGCAGCATTTACCCTAGGTGTAGTGTAGGGGGGGGAGCACAGTGAAAGATCGCCCAACACGCTGACACTCATCGCACCAAAACGGGCAGCATTTACCCTAGGTGTAGTGTAGGGGTGGAAGCACAGTGTAAGATCGCCCAACACGCTGACACTCATCGCACCAAAACGGGCAGCATTTACCCTAGGTGTAGTGTAGGGGGGGAACACAGTGAAAGATCGCCCAACACGCTGACACTCATCGCACCAAAACGGGCAGCATTTACCCTAGGTGTAGTGTAGGGGGGGGAGCACAGTGAAAGATCGCCCAACACGCTGACACTCGTCGCACCAAAACGGGCAGCATTTACCCTAGGTGTAGTGTAGGGGTGGAAGCACAGTGTAAGATCGCCCAACACGCTGACACTCATCGCACCAAAACGGGCAGCATTTACCCTAGGTGTAGTGTACGGGTGGAAGCACAGTGTAAGATCGCCCAACACGCTGACACTCATCGCACCGAAACGGGCAGCATTTACCCTAGGTGTAGTGTAGGGGGGGGAGCACAGTGAAAGATCGCCCAACACGCTGACACTCGTCGCACCAAAACGGGCAGCATTTACCCTAGGTGTAGTGTAGGGGTGGAAGCACAGTGAAAGATCGCCCAACACGCTGACACTCGTCGCACTAAAACGGGCAGCATTTACCCTAGGTGCAGTGTAGGGGGGAAGCACAGTGAAGGATCGCGCAGCCAACCGTATAAAAATGGGCAGCATCTGCCCCCACAGTAGTGTAGTGGGGGGTAGGACAGTATACGTTCGCGCACCAACCGTATATTAAAAAAAAAACGGGCAGTATAACCCTCCCAAACAAAGTAGTTTCCCCCGACCGCACTAAAGGGGGACAGTCGCGCCTGCAGTAGTGCTGATTGCTGCAGTATCACTGCTGTGTTTACAGGTAACGGTAATTTCAACCGCACCAAGATGGGTAGTGTAGTACCAACACCAGCTGTAGAAAAATGTGCACGCCCACAGTCGAATAGAAAGGCTGTTTGCCCCCAAAGGTACCGCATTAAACGGGCTGTTCTCCACTGCACTAGTAAAAACTGTGAAGCGCAGTATCTCCGCGAACTGTGTAGTAAGCGCTCTGTAACGGGCAGTAGCTGTCCGAACATGTGCAGAGAAGAAGAAGAAAAAAATTTCCAGCGTAGACCCTAGCAATATCGTGAAGGGCAGCACATGTACCGGCAGGAAGACGGCCTAACGCCCGGACAGCTGAAAAAAGAATCCGTACCCACTCCCACCGATAAAGGGACAGTTACGTTGACAGCAGTGCGGAGTGCCGCACGGTCACAGCTGTGCATACACAGAAAGTGGTATCATAGTCCCCGCGTACCCATGAATGGGAGAATATAGGGCATCGCACATACCAACAGCCTTGCCCAAAAAAGCCAGCACAGAGTTTCAGCGTTCACTAGGTTCAAGTTCTAGTCACGGAGGGGCCAGGACGGAAAAAAAAACCTCTCGAATCGAACTTGCAAGGAGCACTCGCACAGCAGTGGGGGGTGTCAGAGCTGCGGTGCTGTAACTGTGGACGCTGGGGCAGTGAAGGGTCGAGCTATGTGGTGTATGAGCAGGAGCAAAGTAGGCGGCTTGGCTGCTGTACAGTGACTTCTACAGTAGAGAATCCGGCGGTATATGGCAGGCATTGACAGCGAGCCCATTGTGCTGCACTGTAGTTGGCACCTCTGCAAAAATGATGGTGGTTGAAGCTACGCGACGGACAGCAGTAGTGGAACGCTGTTGATCGAGAAAGATCGGAGAGGGGTCCGAGGTGCCAAATTCGTAGCTTGTACTAATTTCGGCAGAAAGGGGGCACAAGGGCTGCTTGTTCGACGCACAAGAATGATCGACGTACGTACTGAAACCCATACGATAACGCGTGTACTGGAAAATCTCCAAACGAAAAAGCCCAAACATTCCACGAGCACCGCCTGTTTCTTCCCAGGTAGATCACAAAGGAAGGAGCCCCGACATGAGCTCCTAGAGCACGGTGCCCGTAGTCCAAGGGGGTCCCGCGAAGGACGGTCTGGCACCGACAGCAAGGATGTGCTGGGCGATGGGCTCTCTCAGCGAGCGAAGTCCCCTTCGAATGTCATTCGAAGGGTTAATTCCAGTATGCTTGTCCGTGGCATGTCATGCATATGCCTCCGAGCCCCAAAGCGCGAAAAAAAAAGTACGAGTCGATGGCCGATCTTGGGGCTTGTGCTGGCAACTCGCGGATATGTGCTGTGCAACATGCTGGCAGAGCGCGGAGCAAACAAGTCTGATGGGTGGGGCTCGGGCAGTTCCACTGCGGAGTGGTCTATGACCAGCTGGCGGTGAACTGATGCGGCCAAAGGCCGGGACGAGGGGTGTGCTCCGAAGAGCAGTGTCGTCCGCCTGTACTCGGAAAGTGTCTTCTGTGTGGTGCGTGCCCACCAACCAACAGGAGGGACCAAAATTCGAGACGAGGAGTGTGCTCCGCAGAGCAGAGTCGTCCGCACGTACTTGGAAGGTGTCGTCCGTGTGGTACGTGCGCGGCGACCAACAGGAGGGGCCCCTGCCATCTCACTGCTGTTGTGGTCGCCGTTGTAGGAGGAAGGGCGCTCCCTCCATTGAGAAGCCACCCGAGAAGGAACAGGGGTTGTGGGCTCGATGGAAAGCAAAAGCAAAATCGCTACGAAAAAAAAATCGGAGAAACCGGAAGAACGCTGCCACAATAGCACATCAAGCTCGACGACGCCACTTGTGAAATTAATAGGTGGGGACACAGAGTGCCCCCTGCAGGTCTGCCAATTGAGCAGGTCCTCGGAGAGTACTCACTTTCGTTCCTTCGTAGAGATGTAGCTTTATTCGTTTCCACCAGAGCCCGGGATAGCTTCTGAGATCGGAGGCGCGTGCCTCCGATCTAATTCCTAACTTCCCCGAATATAAACCGCCAACCTTATCATACGAAACCCATTCAAATGATCTCAAATTCGGATACCTACAGGCCTTTCGAGGCCGTATCTTAACACAGGACGCCCCCCCTCCCCCGCCCCCTCCCTCCCCCCTTCCCCCCCCTCCCCCCCCCCCCCCCCCCCCCCCGCTCCCTCCCTCCTCCCCCCGCCACTCCCCCTTCCCCCTGGCCGCTTAGAGATGCCGAAGGTGGATGGCGCTGCCACGGCCTTTACGTGTCGCTCTGCAGTTCTGCATCTCTCCGCGTCATGCAATTTCCGCATGAATGACTCTGCTCCCTCCTACTCTATCCGTCAAAACCATTTGCCGGCCTTCTGTGCATCCTTTCGCCACCCTTCGAACTTCAATCCAAAGGCCGACATATCCTCCTTCAGGTGCACCATCCAGTCCTTCTCTTGCCCCTCTGAGTAGCCCTCTTACCCCCAACAAGCTCCCCAAACATCACCCTCTGTCGCAGACGATCCTCCCCCATACGTGCTACGAATCCCGCAAACAATATCCTCCGTTTGCGCACTATCGCCTCTATGCTCTTGGAAGCTGTCTTGGCAAGCGCGATAGGGTGTGGTCGTCGCGCTTCCGTTCCCGCCACCCAAGGCATCGGAGAAGCATGGAGTAGTGAACCCATCGTAGCCTGTGATAGTCAGGGCTTGTTCGGGTTCCACGTTATGCAACTGTAGAGTAGTGTCTCCATCACCTCGGCTTTCAGCAACCGCACCTTCAACCGTAAACGCACACCCGGGCGATAATAAATTTACATCTTGTACCGCTGGAAGCACGCCCAGGCCTTATGAAGATGCCACGATATCTCGATGCTGATAGCCCCGTCCAAGTACACAAACTCGATTATCGTTTGTTTGTATACCTAGCCGGCTGACTTGATTGTATGTGTCACTGAATACTAGAGACGCCAAGACCAAGGCTACGGTAGGGGGGTCCCCTTTTGGGCCTTTTATTTCAGTGGCTAGGGGTCACTCGCGCGAGTAACGCCTTTGCTCGTACGAGATCTTACGATTTCTTCATGTTTTACATTGACGAAATCAATCCGCAATGCAAAGGCGATCTAAGCTGCGCCAAAACAAGTGCCTAAACCATCTTCGTCCGTGGGGTACACAGAGCCACTCGTGCGAGTGGCTCTAACACACCAGTGAAAACGGGGGTACCCCCCCTACCGTAGCCTTGGTCCCAACGCTAACCCTGGCGCGCTTGAGATGGCAGAGGCTCTCCGCGGCTTTATCCGAATCCCACACCCAAGCCCCACCCGCTTATCTCGTCCTTGCCCTCGCCCCCGCCTCAGCCCCATCCCAGGCACCGCTCCAAGACCGAAGCCTATACCCACGCTCATCTCCAGCCTCAAGCCCAACTCCTACCCGGATCCCAACCCAACCCCCGTCGCCAACCCCAGCCCTAGCTGCGCACAATGTGTATTTCACAGTCTCTTTCTATGTTCACAGTCTCCTACTATGTGAATCCTACTCTCTGTTCTTGTGCCACACGGGCACAAATTTGTAGCCACGTCCTCCTCCTCCCGACTACTGGTATATCTCTTTCTTCTTTCTGGTAGAGGTCCAGGTCCCCTACACGAAATCGCAGTTTCAGCGTTTTTGCGTAGTCCGTTGGGCCGTGCAGATACGTTTTTATTCTTCCCTCAACCCCCCGTATATCTGTATGTGCTTCTCTCCTCTTTCGCCATATTTCTTAGCGCTAGCCTTTCCCTTTATTCTGTTCTTTGTTTTACTTCTGTCTTGCCTGGTCGGGGGGACTTGGTCTATCCTTGTGCCTAAGCGGCAGGGACGGGAGAAAATTACATTGTTTTTTGGTCATTTAATAAATATATTTATACTGTTAACACCTACGCTTGACATCCTTGTCGGATGGAAAAAGAGGCAACAAAAATAAGGAACGAAAATATTAAAAAAAACTTAGGGCAAAGAAAAAAAGAAGAAAACAAGAAGGATCTGCTCAGTTCGACGGCTCCCGGGTGTACTGTAATCGTGCCTTTGATGCGTGCTACGACAGGAGGTGCACCACTTTTTTTCCGAGAACTCCTCAAGTTGGGAACTTAAGACCTCTCCTAAAATCTGATTCTTGGAAGAAAATAAAGCTGCTACCAGCTGCTGGAAAACCCTATTCCCTAGCTACAAGACGAGAATCATGCAAAAAAATGGCCCGTTTCCGATGATTTTGGGTCAAGAAGCCGCGTCATTCGGGCCACCTGCACTATCTACATTTTTGGTTGAAACTCGAGAAAGCTTCCATGGAAGCTTCCACGGCTTCCACGGAAGCTTCCATCGCTTCCATGGAAGCGTTTATGGAAGTGGTGGAAGCTTCCATGGAAGCGTGGAAGTTTCCATTGAAGCTATAGAAGCTTCCATGGAAGCATACAGATCTCCATGGAAGCTTTCACACTTCCATGCCGAAGGTTTCGTTGAAGTTACCTCCACGGACGTTTTTCGTGGAAGCTTCCAGGGAATTTACTTCCACGGAAGCTTCCACGGCAGTAACTTCCACAGAAGCTTCCATGAAAGCTTTCACGAAAGTTTTTCCCACGGAAGCTTCGATGAAAGCTTCCACGAAAGCTACTTCCACGGAAACTTCCATAGAAGTTTTCAAGGAAGTAAAATTAGTTCACGGAAGCTTCCGCAAAAGTTTTCGTGGAAGTAAATTGCTTTCACGGAAGCTTCAACGAAAGCTTTCGTTGAAGTAAATTGCTTTCACGGAAGCTTTCGTGGTAGTAAATTTGCTTTCATGGAAGCTTTCAAGGAAGCTTTCGTGGAAATGTATTGCTTCACAGAAGCTTTCGTGGAAGAAATTAGCTTTCACGGAAGCTTTCACCGAAGCTTTCACGGAAGCTTTCACGGACGTGAATTCGCGTCTACCGAAGCTTACAAACTGGAGTAAATTTTCTTCCACGAAAGTTTTTCATGGGAGCTTTTACGGATGCTTTCACGGAAGCTTTTGTGAAGGTAAAATTCTTGCACCGAAGCTTTCGCGGAGGTAAATTTGCTTCCACGTAAGCTTTCACGTAAGCTTTCACGGAACCTAACCGTAACCCTAACCCTAACCCTAACCCCTAAACCTTCGTGGAAGCTTCCGTGGAAGCTTTCATGAAAGTTACTTCCATGAAATTTTTTGTAGAAGCTTTTGTGGAAGTTACTTCTATGGAAGCTTTTGTAGAAGCTTCCATGGAAGCTTTCGTGGAAGCTTTCGTGGAAGTTGATCCCATCAAAGCTTTCGTGGAGGTTACTTCCATGGAAGCTTTGGTGGAAGCTTCCACTGGAACGAAAGCTTCCATGGAAATTACTTTCATGGAAACTTTCGTGGAAGCTTCCGTGAAAGATTTCGTGAAAGCTACTTCCATGGAAGCTTGCGTTTTTTTTTTGCGAGGAACTTCCAAATTTCCCATGAAAGCTTCCACGGAAGCTTTCGTGGAACCTACTTCCATGGAAGCTTTCGCGATAGTTTCCGTGGAAGCTTGCGTTTTATTTTTTTGCGTGGAAGCTTCCATATCTTCCATGTGAGCATCCACCGCTTCCATAGCTTCCATGGAAGCTTCCATGGAAGCGGTGGAAGCCTCCACGGAAGCTGTCATGAGCTTCCACACAAAAAGAAAGTAGTGCAGGAGACCGCGTCGTTCAGAAACCATTTCAGACGAAAAGTGCTACCTCTATATTTCACTACATGTATGAGTCATCCCACGCTAGGGGTGCAGCAGATTCTAAGAAATTTCTGAGCTGCTAACATGAAGGGAGCTCAATATCAACACCATCCATCATCACCACCACCCGAAAAATGACTTCGAAGGCATTCGTTTTCGCACAACCAGACCAATCTTCTATGCGCTAGTCTCCTAAAAAAAAAAATCGTAAAACTACTTGATCAATGACTAACCGGTAGTTCCTCGTTTGAGTGGAGTTCGACCGGACAGGTACATTATTAGTTAATCCAACAACTGCAACTCCTACCGCGGGATGAGTCCTTTGCTGCTACCCTGTTTCTTATATGGTGTCCTGTACTACCGTACACCTCGTCGTAATTTCCCTTCATTGCTAGGCGAGCGTGCTACACACGCCAAATGTTGTAGGAAACCTCTAGGCTAGACGGAGCATCGTACGTTCCGCTATCATATCAGCTGGTACCGTATTGCCTGCGTGAAAATACCTCCACATTATTATTAGGAGAAACAACGTGGAAGGATTAGGCTTCATTGTCGGCTGTATTGCCATAAGATACTGCCTGCGCTCAAATGACTGCAACGCAGCCCTAACACCTCTTGTGGAATAAATACTGCCACGATTGTATTATCGTGAAATGAAACGCTACTGCAGTGCGGGTTGACAGGAGGGTTAATCAAGTTCAACAGTCGACGGAGACGAGGCCAGCTACTTCAAAACGAAAAACAACCCTGTTATCATCATACCCAATGAACACTATCATATAATACCCCAGAGACACTACTATTAAAATCATATCATACAAAGATCATCGGCATCAGCTACTAAATAAGCACGAAATTGTAGATGGTGACGTTCCGACATTGAAAAAGTAAAATCACGCGCTACGATAATCACGGCGCACCAATTAGTTCAGTGAATGAATAAATGAACGAATGGATGAATGGATGGATGAATGAATGAATGAATGAATGAATGAATGGATGAATGGATGGATGAATGAATGAATGAATAAGTGAGTGAATGAATGAATGAACGAATGGATGAATGAATGAATGAATGAATGAATCAATAAACGAATGAATCAATGAATGAATGAATGAATAAACGAATGAATCAATGAATGAATGGATTAATGAATGAATGGATAAATGAATGAATGCATGAAGTAATGGATGAATGGATGGCTGAACTAATGTATGCATTTTTTACTGCGACTCGTCGCTTGAGGAGCTCGCTATTTTACACACACACACACAAAAAACACAATTCAACAAGGACGATTCAACAAAGCAAAACTGAAAGAAGTGTTTTTTTTTTATAAACAAACCCACGGCCTAGGTATACAACAATCATCTCGATTGGAAAAATAAAATTCCGACGAATTTGGATTGACGCGTTTACAGCTGGAAAGCCGTTTTGACATAAATACTTGGAGGAGTTTGTATAGGGAGAATTTTTAGAGCTCTAAAGGAGGAGCCCCGTCACTCAGAAACGAAAGTCCCTAGAAAATGCTGCTTCTATCGTATCCCGCGTTTAAAGTTAACTCAATAGTAGTGGGCATAGCCTAGAGGTGGTGTGAACAAAAAAAATATTTGTAAAACATAAATAAAGGGCTTTCCACAACAACGAGTGTGGGAAGTTGACGAGCCCAATCAGGCACAAACCCTGTGACGAAAAAGTGCTATATAGAGAAATAATAAGGAGACACATGTATGTACTGCTACAGATATCTGTTTTGTCCCCCTCAATGCGGGGTATAACACAGTTTCCGTGCTTAGAACACGGCTGAACGCCTTAGTCTTGTTGGCCCTGGCATTAGCAGGGGGGTCATCGACCTGTATCCTTCACGAGGGTACAAACCCCGTAACACGCGCGATCGAGAAGTATCACACGCAGTTTGAAAAAAGCTGAGTTTCGATCAAGAAATGTTTTTTGGTCGATCTCACAGCTCAGCTGAATGATGAAGTGAATTTTTCATTTTTTGTAATATTGTGGAAGAATCGTGGTGCCAGAAGGTATGAGGACAGGGACGCAGGGGTATCAGCTTCGCTTGGAGACAACACCGGTTCTTCTTTGTTGATTTCTTATTATTGGCGTTGAGCTGTGGGAAGCTCGAGGAGACAGGAAAGGAGGAGGAGTGAGAGCATGGGGGTGGGGTGAGGCTCACAGAGTTCGCTTCACCCCAGCATTGCTGCTGTGCTCTCTTCTGGACCTTTACCTATGGAACGTACAAGGAACGTTCTCCTGGATCTTCTATGTTCCCATGATGAGCGCTTAACGCGCTTACTTCTATCTATCTCGTCCAGAAGCGCTCCGACGTCTGCACAGTAAGCGCATTCGAGGCACGTACCCGGTAAGGCTATTAAAAACACACCATGATGACCACTGGGCTGTGCAGTCCGCGCTGTTGTATGGTGTACATCTAATAAAGGCGGATGGAATGAAGAAGAGCTGATGTACACATCGATCAGCGGTAAAACCAGGGGCGGTACGCGGTAGCTCACGAGCGAGCGGATAATCTGATATAGAGGGTGTGTGTGTGATCATCCTCGAGGGGGGTTGGCAGGGTGTTGATGTCGTGCATTACCGCAGTCCTGAGGACCGGCAGGGACGTGAGAGAGAAGAAGGGAGAGGGAGGTAGGGGTACAGAGGGAGGGAAGGAGGGAGGGAAAGGGAGTGAAAAAGGGAGCGAATGAAACGCTATATCCTCTAAAGATTGTATCACCACCGCTACAAAGCGGATCAAGCTGGTGGTGCTGTAATAATTTGCGAACATGTTTCAGTCTCGTTGAAACCTGCGAGATATTGTCATCTGTCTATCTGGTATCCGCGTGCTCCCGCAGAGTTTTTTTTTGTGGGACAGAGGTCAACCGTTTCACAACTCTGCCCGGAAGCGCGCGGTTATCAGATATCTCGTCGAGTACTGGGCCGTTATGAGCACACGAAAGCTTCAACGACAGCTCTATATCGGTTGACCGGTTTCAAAAAGAAATAACTCCGCACGGGAACAAGCCGATACCGGATGTCTCGCACAGGTTTCAGTGAAACGGTAGGCCGATTTCACAACTCTGCGGGAGCACGCGGATACCAGATATCTCGTCGAGTACTGGACCATTGTGGGCACAAGATAGCTTCAGCGAGAGCTCTATACCATGCCCGAACAGCCGTGGCAGTTCCGGGACAATCCGAGCCGTGTTGTGCAAGCGCATGGCGGTGTCGTAGATAGCTTACGGCACCGGTGTCGTAAGCTGTAATTAGCATTATTATCTGTTACTACGAACTCTACGAATAAGCAAACGCGGTGTAACAGTTTTGTCTACTGCTGTCACGCTGGCGCTGATTGGACGGAAGTTAGTTTTTCCACGCCAGATTCCAATGTAAGAACACCATGTAGGGCGATGTACACCCATGGGAAATGCGAGAGCGCACAGTTCAGAACAGAGAAGGCGAGGGTCGGTCGGTGTGGGAAGAGGAAAGCGAGACCTGCGATCAAGATACCCCACCAGAGTTCACCGTTGTGGGCAGGGCCATCTACGAGGATTTCTGTGCGGTGAGTCCAATTATATCCAAACAACCTGCGTGTGTGTCGTCTCTGTTTCTGATCCATGTTTTTGGAGGAGTGCAGATGACACATGGCAGCATGTGGCATGTTTAACATGTATGTGCAGCAGCCCAGCAGGGCGCGGCAGAGCGCAGCAGAGAGCGGAGCACCAGAGCAGCTGCAGCAATGTGGAATTTGAATTTTGGAGTGCGATGGATATGCTGATGCCATGCCACTGGGTACCCCACTCGTAGAGCTCAGCAGGCTGTGGTCTACGGCGGTCGTGTAATGATGTGGATGCTAGCGCAAGTAGGCCGAGCAACCGAGCAGATTGCTGAAGTCACAGCGCGCCGTACAGCACATGCTTTGACATTCACGAGGGCATTCGCATCTACAACTACGAGTATTAATGCTACGGGGGATCCCACAGGAATATTTTGAGTAGGAGCTCGTATGGAGGCATTTCGCGTACATATCGTATATAAACCACTTGAAAACAGAGTATGGCATCTGCAAACAAGATCCTTATTTCGAAAGTTTGGAAAATAATCTGCAAAGATCCAATAATTAATACAGAGCTTTTCGGGTGTTTTTAGCCCTTTTTTGGACTCCATAACTTCCTATCCCTATGAAATATTGTTTGCGTCCGGCTTTTCTCCTACGACTCGAGAAGAGTTATATCATCCGCCTGGCGAGCAGCGTGCTCTTAGCGATAACCGTCTTTTTAAAACGAACACAGGAGTACTAGTCTACAGCAGCACTACTACTTGTACTACCAGAGTTGCGCCGCGCACAACCCCCGTGTCGCTCGCTGATTGGCCTGTACTATGGTGTACTATGGGGAGGGACTGTGTAGAAAAAAAATAAAAGGCCTAAATGGAGCATCCTGATTGGCCTGTACAATGGGTAGGCAGGTAAGACCATGGGGGTCGAGCCATAAAAAGACGGTTTTCGCTCAGCATGCTGCTCGCCAGGCGGATAATGTGAAAGATTGGGTCGCAGACGCAATCTGGATTTTGTTGGAAAGTGAGAATTGAGGTGTTCTTCCATGATTGGTTATCGTGACGTATTGTACCGAGGACACAGTCAACCTTGGAGCAGTCTTCTCCTTGCTGCTGTGGTGGGAGTATACAATACGTACAGCAGAAGGGGTACACGTAGGGCCGCCTGATCGCACGACTCAAAGACAGCGTGCAGTGGAGGAAGCGGACGGCGGCAGCTACGCAAGAATAGTGACTGGCTAGCCAGTGGTTAAAGTGGCCAGAGTGGACAAGGTGTGCTTTGGTTGGCGCAATTTTGGTGACCCCTGACTGTTCACACACGAGGGAGCCAGCAAGTCGGGGGGTGGCGCTGGAAAGGGGGCGGCTACCAAAGCAAAGCAGGGGGGTCGGCGGCTGCGGGGAGATCGGCGGCGGGCGCTCAGGGGGGAGGGTCGGTCGCCGGTGCGGAGGCTTCGCGCGGCGAATAGGGGTGCGGGCCTCGCTTGCGGGCGGGGCCGACCTCGGGGGCAGGACAGGGCGAGGCGGGAGCGAGGAACGCACAGCTCGTCATGCCGGGGTCGGTGGGATCGACAAAATCAGGTGTGCTCAGGGAAGGGAAGTGGGGCGTTTCGCTAGTAGGTCTGTGTGTGTCCGTAGAGGAAGTTATGGGGGTCGAGCCTTCGCGGCAAATGCCAGTTCACGAAGGAAGTTCTGGCCCTCGCCTCGCGGACGTTGGGGTGAGCACAGTGCGCGGTGGCGACGGGGTGTCTCAGAAACAGGACCGAGCGTGCCCCAGCCAGTCCGGGCACGGTAGCCGTGCTCGGTGGCAGAGCGATGATGTTTGCGGGTGGGTAGCAGCGTGGCGGTACCTTTCGAGTGTGCGTGGGGGGAACCGGATAGCTGCTACACGGGCGTTGCAGAAAGTAGCGAGTGAGTTACTGTTGTTTCTGCAAGATCATGATTATCGGTTTGAGTGCATGATGGAACCAGAGCAAGTGTTTTCGGGGCACCAAGAAAGTGGGGCGTCTCGCTAGTAGGTCCGTGTGTGTCCGTAGAGGAAGTTATGGGGGTCGAGCCTTCGCGGCAAATGCCAGTTCACGAAGGAAGTTCTGGCCCTCGCCTCGCGGACGTTGGGGTGAGCACAGCGCGCGGTGGCGCCGGGGTGTCTCAGAAACAGGACCGAGCGTGCCCCAGCCAGTTCGGGCACGGTAGCCGTGCTCGGTGGCAGAGCGATGATGTTCGCGGGTGGGTAGCAGCGTGGCGGTACCTTTCGAGTGTGCGTGGGGGGAACCGGATAGCTGTTACACGGGCGTTGCAGAAAGTAGCGAGTGAGTTACTGTTGTTTCTGCAAGATCATGATTATAGGTTCGAGTGCATGATGGAACCAGAGCGAGTGTTTTTCGGGGCACCAAGAAAGTGGGCCGTCTCGCTAGTAGGTCCGTATGTGTTCGTAGATGAAGTTATGGGGGTCGAGCCTTCGCGGCAAATGCCAGTTCACGAAGGAAGTTCTGGCCCTCGCCTCGCGGACGTTGGGGTGAGCACAGCGCGCGGTGGCGCCGGGGTGTCTCAGAAACAGGACCGAGCGTGCCCCAGCCAGTTCGGGCACGGTAGCCGTGCTCGGTGGCAGAGCGATGATGTTCGCGGGTGGGTAGCAGCGTGGCGGTACCTTTCAAATGTGCGTGGGGGGAACCGGATAGCTGTTACACGGGCGTTGCAGAAAGTAGCGAGTGAGTACTGTTGTTTCTGCAAGAACATGATTATCGGTTCGAGTGCATGATGGAACCAGAGGGAGTGTTTTCGGGGCACCGCCTGAATCCCTCACGAATCCTAGAGTGGTTGGGTCGTACGGAAGGCTTCCCTGAGGCGGAGAAACTGGCTCGCATCGCGGAGCATGGGGTCCCCGTGTGGGTAGCTAGCGGTGGGGACCTCACTTTCGCACTCCGATACGAGAATCACAGTAGCACCGACACGTACTCGAATGACATTACTGACAAGATTCGCGATGATGTTAGGCTCGGCCGAGCGTTCGTGTTCCCTCGGGTGGCGGCTGCGCGCATTCCGGGATTACGGGTCTTGACGTTGGCAGTAACGAAATCCGGTACGAAGTTGAGCGTGGTGCACGACTTGACTTTCGCTAGCGGTACGTCGACGACAGGTGTAAACGGCGACACCGATTTTTCATCGGCTCCAACGTGTGAGCTCAAACATGTCTTGCGCGATATTATCTGGCGGATTCTATACCTGCGGCAGCGATTCGGGTGTAGGGCGCGCATTGTACTGGGCAAAATGGATGTTAAGGATGCGTTTCGGCAAGTTCCAGTCGAGATCACGCGCGCGCCGGTGTGCGGATACGTGTTCGGGGATTTGGTTGTGGTTGGTAGGCGACTGCAATTTGGCTGACGTAACAGTCCAGGTTTCTGGTGTTTGTTCTCGTCGGCGTTGGAGCATGCTCACAATAACACCTCTCGCTGCAATGCGGTGTGCACGGACAGTGGTCGCGATGCCACGTGGCACGTCGTAATGATACCGCCGCGCGAATCGCAAGCGGCAGCGCTGCCGCCGGGCTACGTCGCCCCGCCTGGGCGGGGCGGTGACATAAACGATCCGTTCTTCGTGCGTTACTATGTAGATGATGGCGTTTGTGTTGAGGGACAACGGTACAGCTCGGGCGACCGCTGTTTGTGTGCATCGGCGTCTCTTGCGTCCGAACACTTCCGCTTGTTCGGCGATTGTAACCCGACGGACCCTCCCCTCTTGGCGAGGAAAAAGACTTCTCACTGGGACACCCAGTTAGAAGTCTTGGGTTGGGCAATTGACTCGGGAGCAATGACCATTGCGCTCACTGACACGAAAGTGGCTCAGCTGAGGGCTCTGCTCCTCAAGTGGCCGAGGAACCGTCGGTACGCGTTAGAATCCGAGGTACGGGAGCTGCTGGGAAGTTATTGTACGCCAGCGAGGTGGTGCGGCCGGGCAAGTTTTTCGTGCGCCGTATGCTGAACATGCTTGGTCTGCCCCCCGTGAAGCGGTGGCAGGAGAAATTTGGGGGTGGCGGCCAGTGGTCCCGAAGACCGGGCCGTCTACCCCTCGGCCCAGAGTTTCACGCTGACATTGGGTTTTGGAAGTTGATGGTGAGCGAGGAACTTGCACTACCGTTGTCCTCGCCGCTGTATACTCGTTTCCTACAGCGCCACTCTCGTACGCTAGTGTCAGACGCGTCGGGGACGGCCGTGGGAGGCTACTGCTTGGAGACAGGGGCAGGGTGGCGGTTTGAGGTAGACCAGGACGCAAAATCTCGTTTGAGCCAACGTGTCAAGGACCACAACGATCTGTCTATCAACGTCCTTGAATTGTTGGGGATGGTAATCACGGCTTGGATGTTTGTCGTTGGCGCTGGATCACAGCCTAGGTTTGAGGGCGAAAACGTGTTGATGTTGGGCGATAACATGTCCGCGGTACATTGGATAGGAAAATGTCGGGGGGGGACTGAGCCGAGGTCTGGGGCTCTGATGCGTATGCTAGGATGCTCGGAAATGCGTAGTGGGTGGTGCTTTCGGGCGAAACATGTGGAAGGAATTGCGAATACGCTGGCCGACGGTATTTCTCGGTGGGAACGAATCGATGTTAACAGACACCTTCACGAATCTCGCCCGGACATTACATGGCAGGAACAGGACCGGGGGGAGACGGGGAGGGCCCTATGTACAGGGATAGTGGCGTCCAGTACATCCGCGGGTCAGTTGCGGAGTCATCTGAGCGCACTTACGCGTCAGGTTTCAGGTCTTGGACTAAATTTCGCGGGTTGACGAGCGCCGTTTTGTATTTTTCGGAAGACACCCCCAAGACTGATATGGTATGGGCGCTGGTAGACTTTGCGGCTCGGTGTTGTGCGTCGGAAGGCAATAAAGTCGGTACGATTAAAAGTAAGATAGCGGCGGTGCAATATTTCCATCGCGTGAAGATAGGCAGGGAGCTCCCGACTAAATCGCCCCTGCTGGAACGCGTTTTCAGCGGGATATCGCGGGCACATGCAGTAGCGGGCACGGAGAAGCGGGTGCGCCGCCCGGTGTCATGGGAAATGTTGTTGGACGGGGAGACATTGATACTGTCCTGGGGCAGTGGCGGCCGAATCCTTTGGTTGTGTCTGGCATTGGGATATTTGTTTTGATGACGCGATCCGACGAAATTTTTGCGACAGACGCCGGCGTGGCGCACCAGGTGCATTGTTTGACTAGGGGGGACGTTGCGTTTACTCAGGTGGGGAGCAGTTGCCCTTTTTGCGGTGGCGGGAGGCGCGTACGGTAGAGATTCGTTTTCGCGGTCATAAAGGGGAACAGCTTCAAGCAGGCGACGTGCTAGTACGAACACGAGACGCTGTTCGGGGCTTGGGCTCGAGCTTGCGTGAAGGGGGTGGAGCCGTGGCGCTGCTTGTGGAATTGTTGTTTATTCACCCTAACTTGCCGAGTTCGGCGCCGTTAGCGTCTTTCCGCGAATCGGGACGGGTAGCAGTGTGGAGCTACGGGCAAGCACTCCGGGCGTTGCGAGAGGTAGTGGCAAAGTCGAGGCAAGACCCAGCGGAATTTGCACTACACTCGCTCCGGATCGGGGGCGCGTCGCGCTTGGCGGCAGGGGGGGGTTGTCAGAACGGGTAATACAGAGAGAAGGGAGGTGGAAATCGGATGCGTATAAGGTCTATACTCGTAGTAATATAGAGGATTCGGGACAAGTGTCACGAAAACTAGCTCGACAGGACAGGTGTCTCCAAAGAGAGCCGGGACAAGGGACGGAGTGGGGCCATAAATAAACAGTCATTTGGACTAGCCTCGTGGGTGGAGGAGTTGGATGGTATAGTACCATCTTGGGGGTCTCGGCTGTCCGAGACTGTGTTTTGGCAGTAGGACTGATCGGAGTTAAGGGGAGGGAGACAAGGGTGTATTGCCTGGCACGAGGAAATACCGCCGAAACGGGTTGCTGCGGTAGACGTGCCAGGCATGGGAAGTTTCCCTCCCAAACGTCACAGATACTAATGATGAACCAATTCGAAAGATAAACAACAAAGTGGAAGATTGGGTCGCAGACGCAATCTGGATTTTGTTGGAAAGTGAGAATTGAGGTGTTCTTCCATGATTGGTTATCGTGACGTATTGTACCGAGGACACAGTCAACCTTGGAGCAGTCTTCTCCTTGCTGCTGTGGTGGGAGTATACAATACGTACAGCAGAAGGGGTACACGTAGGGCCGCCTGATCGCACGACTCAAAGACAACGTGCAGTGGAGGAAGCGGACGGCGGCAGCTACGCAAGAATAGTGACTGGCTAGCCAGTGGTTTTTCTCCCGCCCACCCGCCGCTTTTCTTTCGAAGGTGGGGGAACGGAGATCAACTACGCGTGTGTGTAAATCATAGGCCAGTTGTCTATTCTCATTTTTTTTTCTTCATTGGTATCTGTGGGGAGGAGTTGGATGGTATAGTACCATCTTGGGGGTCTCGGCTGTCCGAGACTTCTGTGTTTTGGCAGTAGGACTGATCGGAGTTAAGGGGAGGGAGACAAGGGTGTATTGCCTGGCACGAGGAAATACCGCCGAAACGGGTTGCTGCGGTAGACGTGCCAGGCATGGGAAGTTTCCCTCCCAAACGTCACAGATACTAATGATGAACCAATTCGAAAGATAAACAACAAAATTACTCTTCTCGAGTCGTAGGAGAAAAGCCGGACGCGAACAATATTTCATAGGGGTAGGAAGTTATGGAGTCCAAAAAAGGGCTAAAAACACCCGAAAAGCTCTGTATTCTTGGTTGGATCCTTGCAGATTATTTTCCAAACTTTCGAAATAAGGATCTTGTTTGCAGATGCCATACTTTGTTTTCAAGTGGTTTATATAGACTACATATGTACGCGAAAGGCCTCCATACGAGCTCCGGCGCCCGGGAATCTGCCAACATTGGCAGGAAGGAGCTCCTACTCAAAATATTCCTGTGGGATCCCCGCGGCATTAATACTCGTAGTTGTAGATGCGAATGCCCTCATGAATGTCAAAGCATGTGCTGTACGGCGCGCTGTGCGACTTCAGCAATCTGCTCGGCTGCTCGGCCTGCTTGCGCTAGCATCCACATCATCACACGACGGCCGTAGACCACAGCCTGCTGAGCTCTACGACAGTGTACCCAGTGGCATGGGATCAACGTATCTATCGCACTCCAAAATTCAAATTCCACATTGCTACGGCTGCTCTGGTGCTCAGCTCTCTGCTGCGCTCTGCCGCGCCCTGCTGGGCTGCTGTACATATCATACATGTTCAACATGCCACATGCTGCCATGTGTCATCCGCACTCCTCCAAGATCATGGATCAGAAACAGAGACGACACACATGCAGGATGTGTGAATATAGTTGGACTCACCACACAGAAATCCTCGTTTTTGGATACAGTTAGTTGGACTCACCACACAGAAATCCTCGTCGATGGCCCTGCCCACAACGGTGAACTCTGGTGGGGTATCTTGATCGCAGGTCTCGCTTTCCTCTTCCCACACCAGCCGACCTTCGCCTTCTCTTTTCTGAGCTGGGCGCTCTCGCGTTTCCTATGGGTGTACATCCCCCTACATGCCGTGTTTACATTAGGATATGGGATGGAAAAACTAGCTTCCATCCAATCAGCGCCAGCCGTGACAGCAGTAGACTAAAATGTTACACCGCGTTTGTTTGTTGATTCGTCGAATACGTAATAACAGATAATAATGCTATCTACTATTTAAAACATCGGTGCCGTAAGCTCTTATCTATGACACCGCCATGTGCTTGCACCACACGGCCCGGGTCGTCCGGGAACTGCCACGGCTGTTTGGGCATGGTGTAGAGCTCTCGCTGAAGCTATCGTGTGCCCATAATGGCCCAGTACTCGACGAGATATCTGGTATCCGCGTGCTCCCGCAGAGTTGTGAATCGGCCAACCGTTTCACTGAAACCTGTGCGAGAGATATGGTCTCAGCGTGTTCGCGCTTTTTCTTTGTGAAACCGGTCAACCGATATAGAGCTGTCGTTGAAGCTTCCGTGCGCCCATATCGGCCCAGTACTGGACGAGATATCTGGTAACCGCGTGCTCCCGCGCAGAGTTGTGAAACGGTTGACCTCTGTCCCACAAAAAAATCTCTGCGGAAGCACGCGGAAACCAGATAGATACCTTGTAGATGATAGTGTCTCGCAGGTTTCAACGAAACTGAAACATGTTCGCATATTTCCAGCACCACCAGCTTGATCCGCTTTTCGTAGCGGTGGTGATACAATTTTTAGAGGATATAGGGTCTCCTTTGCTCCCTTTTTCACTCCACTTCCCTGTTCAATTAGCGCTGATACGCGATGGATGGATAAGCTCCCAACAGCCACACTAGGCTGTGAGCGAGGCACTGCAACACGCAGTGTGTAGAAGATACTTTAAGATATCTTTATTATGTCGGCCCGGAAAGGGGTAGACGAATGCAGGGGGAAAGGTGGAGTGGGTCATGTGGGTCAACTCTCCACAGCCCAGGAACAACCGCTCGTAGTCGAATACCTAAACCTCCTCGCATAGTGCCTACTCGTACATACCCGTGGGACTGCTCGTGGGTGATACCACGAGACGATCCCTGTAACTTACCTCCGTGACACAACGTATGTAACCGTAACTTATTGCTAGGCTGTTCGTTGAGACAAGCTATATCGAACACCCTCCCTGGCGCTGGATCAAATAACAAGGCTCGATTTTCGAAACAAACACCATCTACAAACAACAAATTACTGTATCCCTAACAAAAAATCGCGGTGTTTCTCAAAACTCTCTTTGCCAATAGCCTTTGTGAGAATGTCCGCATGCTGGTCGTCCGCCCGGAGATACTTAACCGACAAGTCTCCCGTCCCCACCAACTCGCGCAGAAAATGTTACCGTGCATCGATGTGCTTACTGTTAGATGGGCTCAATGGGTTTTCGGCCAAGTCTATCGCCCCCTTGTTGTCTTCAAACACTCCAATACTGGGCTACCCCAGACTGGGCATCAGGAAAGCCAACACTCCTCTCACGTAAAGGGCTTCCTTCACCCCGTCGGCCATGGCTACGTACTCCGCCTCGGTAGTTGATAGGGTGACACATTTCTGCGTCCTAGAAAACCACGACACAAGTGTACCCCCGCAACAGGCAGCCACGCCAGAGACCGAACGCCTGTCGTCGGCCTTGTGGGCGTAGTCCGCGTTTACGTACGTCTCCAAGTCGAAACCCAGTGCACTTCCTCTAGTTTACTGTCCTTCCTGAACGTCAGACCTAAGTGAGCCGTAGCGCTCAGGTACTTGATTATCTTCCTAGCCACCTTAACATGTACCTTCTTAGGGTCATGAGAAAACCTCGCAACCGCCCGTACGGCGTTTGCGATGTCCGGCCTCGTCTGATTCGCAATCCACATCAGACTCCCCACCATTTCGCGGTATCTCGCGTCCACCGCAGGGTCCTCATCACTCACGTGTCTGAGGTCCAACGACGGAGAAGCGGGGATGGCGCTGGTTTTCGTGGTTCCAAAACGTTCGACAACATGTTGAATAAACTGGGTCTGCGAAACCTCCAAGGTCCCCTTCTCATGATGTCTCTTGTACTCGCTACCCATGTACCACGTAACCTCGCCAAGATGTTCCGTAGGGAATCTCTTGTTGAGATCCGCCACTACTGAATCCGTGATTACCTTGGTGGCCGCGATCTTGATGTCGTCCACGTGGACCACCAGCATCGCTGCAACCTCGTCATTCACCATCAGTCGAAACACGCACGGGTCTGCTAAGCACTGCTCAAAACTACACTCAACCAAGGTTGACGACAGTAGCTTATACCATGAGCGACCACTCTACTTCAGCCCATAAAGATCTTTGTTGAGTCGGACTACCTTACCCGATAACCGCCCAGGGCAATCTTGAGACAATTTCGGTATCCACCTCTGACTGAATAGAGGCCTGGTCAACGTCCAAGTGCCTCAAGTCCCAGACAAGTTTGCATGCCATTGCTGCTACTATGCGGTTAGACGTGGTTGATGCAGTAGGGGCAAACGTATCAAAGTAGTCAACTCCCTCTACCTGACTATAGCCCTTAGCTACCAATCTCGCCTTAGCTCTATCGATCATGCCATGCTCGTCGCCCTTGCACTTCAAGGGCCACTTTGATTCCACAATATTACTACCCGCCGGAACTTCGGAAGTCTCAGTGAAAGTGTCAGCAGCCTCTAATCCCATCAAATTTCGCTTGCATCGCCTCTACCCAAACGCCAGAGTGGATTGAAGAACGCGCCGCGGAGTAAGACGTCGGTTCCGGTTCCGCCTCCTTGAGGAGGCAATCCGGCAACCGAGTAGGCTCACCGCCTGTGACTTGCGCCGCCAGTAGCGCATGGAATATGCGGCCTCCCTCACAGGGTCCGATTGTACTGATCAGCCCCGTTGCCGCTTCCCGGTTGAGCGCTCTGGTCTGCGCTCTCGTGCTTCCCTCCCAAATCTCTTCACCATCGCCTGGTCCTAACATGTGCGCTCCAAGTTGACGCGCAGCAGTCCGGATAGCAGTCGGGGTTGGAGCCCCATCGTCAGAAGAGGACGCATCGTCGTCATCTCGAGATGAAGTGTCGCTTTCGGGCTGTTCGCTGCTGATCGTTGATGAATCGTTCAGCTCCTCACTTTTGGCTTGTGAATCGCCGCCAGCTTGCGTCATCGGAGACACCGCACGGAGTCGGTGAGGAATTCCCCTCCCCATTACCGGCAGTGGGGTCGTCGGGGAGAAGTTATAGACATCCGTCCCTCCCGGCTCGGGCGCTTCTTCTAGGTCCACGGTCCCTCCCTGCTCCGGCATCTCCGGCAGCGGGCGTGACGGCGCTCGTGTACTAAGCGTTGCCTCCAAGGTCACGTCCCCTGTTCCCACCACCTTGTTCGCCCGCGTGAGCATCCGCAAGGAGTCACTTGAGTGGTCGATGCCCGGCTCGAGGTAAAAGCATCTTTCGGCCCGGGGGTGCGACTTCGATGGGCGTTTCCAGCGACAGTACGCTGCGCGAAGGAACGGGTGCGGTGAAGCAGGTGCGGCAGTTCCGTACCACATTTCGTGCGGCGACCGGTTCCCTGGGTTTGCAGTGGTCGCGGTGTGGTTCAAGGCGTCACAAGCCCAGTGCACCGCTTCCGCCCACAGGGATTTAGTCGGCGGTAGTTGGATGTGAGGAAATATGATGGGCGCTTGGATGCACGCGGCGAGTCCCGCGTTCTGGATGATACCTAGCGCTTTATCTACTACACCGTTCTGTAAGGCTATCGGCATTGGTGAATTCCTGCTTGATGAAATACTGTTTGCACACCTCTCCAAACTCACCACGGAAAACTCCCCCCCGTTGTCAGACCTTACAATCTCAACTTTAGAGGGTACTCCGTCGGCGCGCGCGTCAGCCAAAAACTTTCTAAATGCGTCTCCTGAATGCTTCAGAAAATACACCCACGCGTGGCGAGAGAAGTCATCCTTCACAAGCATGACATACCGCGCACCCGTCAGGAAAGGTGTTCTCTTAGGTCCGCTGAGGTCAACAAAAACTCTCCCCAACTTCTCTGTCGCGCGTGATTTAGTGGTGTTAGGGATAGGCTTGCGATAGCCTTTCGCCATAGAGCATCCCATACAGGGCTTAAGTTTCCTACCAGTTCTACACCGAGTGATTTTGCGGTCTCTCGCAACAGTAGTTCCTTCGAGTGACCTTGCACGCAGTGAAAAACGTTGATGTCTACCCTAGTCTCAGTAGACGCGGTACTACCGGGTGCAAGCACGGGAAAAGCAAGGGGAAAATCGCAACCATATTCAACACGAGTCTCGGGAGGGTTGGGGGTTTCAAGGGGGAACGGCACATAGCCGTCGTCTGGCTCTATCCTGTAAGCGAATCCGGAGTAGCTGGATCCATCACCTTCAAACCTCAACCTCCCATTGAAAAGAGAAATGCACAAGTCTTTCTTCTTAGTCGTAAATGCTACTCCCTGCTTGTGTGCAGCCATCAGCGAAAACAAGTTGAATGCGATTTCCGGCACGAAGGCCACATCCAACAGCTTGACAGTCAGATCCCCTGGGAATACAACAGTCAGCGTTCCGTACCCTACCACGTCGATCAGATGGTTGTCACCGATTCTAACCTTGCCATCGCACAGTCGTACATCGCTCAAAAGGTCAGCTGAATGGGTCATGTGAAAGGATGCACCACTGTCCGCTATCCACTTCTCACCGATGCAATCACTACGTTCCTCATTACACGAGTCATCGTTAGTACCAAGCATGCACTTCGCAAGACAACACACAGTCTCACCGCCGTTGTTCTGGCCTTGCGCACCTCCGCCTGATGTCTGTTCTGGTGCAGGGGGAATGCGAGCCTTGCACTGGGACCAGGTGTGCCCGGATTCCAAGCAACGAATGCATTTTCCCTTCACTTTGTCGAACGCTGACGGGGGGTTATATGTGGGGGCTTGGGGGTTACTGCTACTGCTACCCTGATTGTGCTTGCTTGTTGTTTGCTGCGTCGCTTCCACCTGTCTGCTTACCGTTACTTCTATACCTACCTCTACCTGCACGACCACCTCGAGCAGCTCTATTCAAAAATAGAGCCTGGCCCACTTTCTTACCCCTCGCCGCGGGAAGGCGCAAGTACCGCTGTCGGATGATGCTCTCGATCTCCGCTCGATTGACATCCTCACGGTACAAGATAGTGGGCTCCTCTATTTCTTAGTCTGATGTGAGGTTCATGATGATCCTGCGGTTGACGTCTGCTGCCGACTTGACCACACCTAGCGACGCGAGCACTCCAACAATCTTGTCTATCTGACAAAAATACTTCATGGGCTCTTCTCCCTTCTCCATTTTTGCGGAGTCGAACGCTACCGACCACTTGACCTGTCCAGCCATGGTCTTGGGCATGAACCAATCACAAACAATTCTCCAGCCAGCACTAGGTGATTTTGTTGCGAACAATCTACCAAGCAGATCACGGTTCACAACGCTCTCTGTCACGCAAGTCCAAGCTACTCTAGCTGTCTTGATATGTTCCTCACTGAAACCCTGCGAGAGAAAGTATTGAGTGTTCTTCTTAACGTCGCCTATCATCATATAATTATCCACGAGCGACGCCGACATGCACCCAACCATGGAAGTATACACCTCGAAGTGCTCCTTCCACAATGGAAAGTCTTCCAACTTTCCATTGAATTTAGGAACCGACTGCTTCAAACTCCCAAATTCGCGAGAACCAACTCCAGCCCTACGACTATCTACGCTGCTACTCGCACCACTCCTTGGCAGGCCTATTGCCGCGCCAACACCTGGCAAACCCCTACTGGAGCTGACTCCCCTTACTTCCCCTGCACTGGTAGCGGTTCCGACCCGTTCACCAGTAACACCGGACGCAACCTCACTAACCGCAGCAGTTCTGCGATTCATCTACTCGAAAATCTGCGTCTTCAGTCGCTCATCGTCTTGACGTCGCATGTCTCGGTCGGTCTCGCGTCGATCTTGGTCTTCTCTCCTGTCCGCCGCCAGCTGTCTCAAGAGACTGGTCAGGTCGTCCATCTCGGACGACCCATCCACTGGGGGTCCACTCGGCATGATCAGGCTGCTTGCTCGAACAATAAGTCCGTTAACGTGTTCATTTAGCGCTGATATGCAATGGATCGATAAGCTCTCAACAGCCACACTAGGCTGTGAGCGAGGCACTGCAACACGCAGTGTGTAGAAGGTACTTTAAGATATCTTTATTATGTCGGCCCGGAAAGGGGTAGACGAATGCAGGGGGAAAGGTGGAGTGGGTCATGTGGGTCAACTCTCCACAGCCCAGGAACAACCGCTCGTAGTCGAATACCTAAACCTCCTCGCATAGCGCCTACTCGTACATACCCGTGGGCTGTTCGTGGGTGATACCACGAGACGATCCCTGTAACTTACCTCCGTGACACAGCGTATGTAGCCGTAACTTATTGCTAGGCTGTTCATTGAGACAAGCTATATCGAACATTCCCTCCCTCCTCCCCTCCCTCTCTACCCCCACCCCTCTCTCCCTTCTTCTCGCTCTCACGTCCGTCCCCCCCTCCCCCTGGTCCTCAGGACTGCGGCAATGCACGACATGAGTACCCCGCCAACCCCCCTCGATGATGATCACACACCCCCTCTCTATCAGGTTTTCCGCTCACTCGTGAGCTACCGCCTACTGCCCCTGGTTTTGCCGCTGATCGATGTGTATATGAGCTCCTCTCCATTCCATCCACCTTTATTAGATATACACCGTACAACATCGCGGACCGCACAGCTCAGTGTGGTTATCACGGTGTGTTTTTAATAGCCTTACCGGGTATGTGCCTTGACTCTGCTTACTGTGCAGACGTCGGAGCGCCCCGTCATTTAACCCCGGCCGTGACCAAAACGCATGAGGCGGCGGCCAAGCGATGGACTGCACAGCACCAGGTGTGCGATAGTAAGGGGGCGACTTCCCCTCCCGTGTCGTCTCCGACGCCTGCTACCATAGACGTACAAAGAAAGGTATAGAGGTACAGTATCAGATACTTCGTATATATACTTCAGTATACAGTCATCTCACGGCAGGGGTCGCGCGTTTTGGGCCAAACGTTTCTGTGACCTTGCGGTAATGTTAACGTGTCAATCAATGTGTTAATGTGCTAATGCGGCTCGTTCAGCTCCTCGTCGAGTGAGGAACTACCGGTTATATAATAGTCTCATCCATTATAAGAGTACAATATGGTTGTTTTTCGGACTAGCGAACAGAAGAGTTGGTCGGATTGCGCGTACACGAATGCCTTCGAAGTCACATTGTGCGCATGAATGAGAGATGTTGAGCTCCTTATGTTAGGAGCTCAGAGCCTTCCGCTGCACCCCTGCCATGATGGTAAATTTTTGTAATTATAAATAAAATGAAAAATACACTTCATTTAGCTGTGAGATCGACCAAAAATGATTTTTGATCGAAACTCAGCTTTGCAAGCTGAACTGCGTTTGATACTTCGATCGCGCGTGTTTACGGGGTGTGTACCCTTGTGAAGGATACAGGTCGGTCACCCCGTTGCAAATGTCAGGGCCAACAGGACTAAGACGTTCAGCCGTGTTCTGAGCTCGGAAACGGTATTATAACCCGCCTTGAGGAGACAAAAACAGACATCTGCATAAGTATATTATGTCTATTAGTTTTATAGCTCTTTTTCGTCACAGGATTTGTGCCTGATTGGGCTCGTCAGCTGAGGAACTTCCCAAAATCATTGTTGTGGAATGCCCTTTAGTTATGTTTTACAACAAATGTTTGTTTTGTTTACACCATCTCTAGGCTATGCCCACTTTTTTCTAGATAACTTTAGACGCAGGCTACAATGAAAGTCGCATTTTCTCGGAAATTTCGTTTTGGAGTAACGGGGTTCCTACTCTAGAACCCCAAAAGCCCTCCTTATACAAACCCCTCCAAGTATTTCTGTCGAAACAGCTTTCCAACTGTGAAGGCGGTAATCCGAATTCTTCGGAATGTTATTTCTTCAATCGAGATGTTTTTTGTATACCTAGACCGTGGGTTTGTTCATCACAAAAAAATCACTTCTTTAGGTTTTGCTTTGTTAGATCGTCGTTGTTGTGTTTTTGTGTGTGTGTGAAGAAAAGCGAGCTCCTCAAACGAGAAGCCGCAGCAAAAAAGTCATACTACATTAATTCATTCATTCATTTACTCATTAATTCATTCATCCATTCATTCATTCATTCATTCATTCATTAATTCATTCATTCATTCCTTCATTCATCCATCCATTTATTCATTCATTCAATCATTCATCCATCCAATCATTCATTTACTCTCTCATATATTTATTCATTCATTCAATCACTCATTCAATCATTCATTCATTCATTCATTTGTTCTTTCATTTATTTATTCATTCATTTATTCATTTATTCATTCATTTATTCATTCATTCATTCATTAATTCATCTATTTATTCATTCATTCATTCATTCAACATTTATTCAATCATTAATTCATTCATTCATTTATTCATTCACTCATTCATTCATTCATTCATTCATCCAGTCATTCATTCATTCATTCTTTCATTCATTCATTCATTCATTCATTCATTCATTCATTCATTCATTTAAATATTTTTTATACATTCATTCATTCATTCATTCATTTAATCGTTCATTCATTCATTAATTCATTCATTTATACATTTATTCATTCATTCATTCATTTTTTCGTTCATTCATTCATTCATTCATTCACTCATTCATTTTTTTTGTCGTTCATTGGTTCATTCATTCAATAAAATATTCATTTTTTCATCCATTCATTTCATTCATTCATTTATTCATTCAATTATTCAATTTTTCATTCGTTCATGCTCTCAAGCATTCATCAATTCATTCATTCATGCATCCATTCATCAATTACCACATGCATTCATTCATGAATTCATCCATTCATCCATTCATTCATTCATTCATTCATTCATTTTTATTTCTTTTTTTTCACTTAATAATATTCATTCATTCATTCACTCTTTCAATCATTCATTCATTCATTCATTCATTCATTCATTCATTCATTCATTTATTCATTATATTTATTCATTTATTCATTTATTCATTCATCTATTCATTCGTTCATTCATTCATCTATTCATTCATTCATTCATTCATCTATTTATTCATTCATTCATTTATTCAACATGTATTCGATCATTCATTCATAAATTCATTCATTCACTCATTCATTCATTCATTCATTCAACCAGTAATTCATTCATTCATTCTTAAATTCATTCATTCATTCATTCATTAAATTATTCATTCATTCATTCATTCATTTATATATTTTTATTCATTCATTAATTCATTCATTCATTCATTCACTCAATCGTTCATTCATTCATTCATTCATTCATTCATTCATTCATTCATTCATTTATTCGTACATTTATAAATTTTTGCATGTATTCATTTATTCATTCCTTCATTCGTGCTATCATTCACTCGTTTATTCAATCATTCAATCATTCATTTCTTCATTCATTCCTTATTTCATTTTTTCATTCATTGAATTATTCATTCATTCATTCATTCATTCATGCTTTCATGCATTTATTCATTGATTCATTCATTCATCCATTCATCAAATACTACATGCATTCATTCATTCACTCACTCCTTCATTTAGTATTCGTTCATTCATCTTTTTATTCATTCAGTTATTGATTCATTCATTCATTCATTCATTTATTGATTCATTCATTCATTCATGCATGTTTTCATGCATTTATTCATTCATTCATTCTTTCATCCATTCATCAATTACTACATGCATTCATTCATAAGTTCATTCATTCGTTCATTCATTCACTTGTTTTGTTTTTCATTCACTCATCCATATATTCGTTCATTTTTTCATTCATTCATTTGTTTGGTCATTCATTTTTTCATTTATTCATTCATTTTTTCATTCATTCTTTCAATATTTTATTCATTCATTCATTCATTCATTCATTCATTCATTCATTCATTCATTCATTTAAACATTCAATTATTAATTCATTTATTCATTCATTCCATCATAAATTCATTTATTCGTTAATTAATTCATTCATTCGATCATTCATTCATTTATTCACTCCATCATTCACTTATTCAATTATTCATTCATTCATATATTTATTCTTTCATTTATTCATTCCTTCATTCATTTATGACTTTTTCATTCATTCATTCATTCATTCATTTTTTTTTTCATTCATTCATTCATTCATTCATTCATTCATCTATTTATTCATTCATTCATTGATTCAACATGTAGTCAATCATTAATTAATTCATTCATTCATTCAATCGTTCATTTATCCATTCATTCATTCATTCATTCATCAATTTATTCATTCATTCATTGATTCAACATGTAGTCAATCATTCATTCATTAATTCATTCATTCATTCATTATGAATGGATGAATGAATGAATGAATGTATGAATGAATGAATGAATTATTTAATGAATGAACGATTGAATGAATGAATGAATAAATGAATGAATGAACGATTGAATGAATGAATAAATAAATGAATAAATGCGAAAATTTATGAATGTATAAATGAATGAATGAATGAATGAATGAATTCATGAATGAATGCATGTGGTAATTGATGGATGGATGCATGAATGAAACCAATGAACGACAAAAAAATTGAATGAGTGAATGAATGAATGAATGAATAAATGAAAAAAAAAATGAACGAATGAATAAATGTATGAGTGAATTAATGAATTAATGAATGAATGAACGATCGAATGAATGAATGAATGAATCAATGAATGAAAAAAATATATATAAATGAATGAATGAATGAATGAATGAATTATGAATGAATAAATGAATGAATGAATGAATTAAAGAATGAATGAATGAATGACTGGATGAATGAATGAATGAATGAGTGAATGAATGAATTTATGAATGAATGATTGAATATATGTTGAATCAATGAATGAATGAATAGATAGATGAATGAATGAATGAATGAATGAACGAATAAATGAACGAATAAATGAATGAATGAATGAATGAATGAATGAATAAAATGAATAAATGATTGGATGAATGAATAAATGAATGAATGAAAAAAAAAAATGAATAATAAAGGAATGAATATTATCAAGTGAAAAAAAAAAAATTAAATCAATGAATGAATGTATGAATGCATGGATGAATGAATGAATTCATGAATGAATGCATGTATGTGGTAATTGATGAATAGATGCATGAATGAATGAATTGATGAATGCATGAGAGCATGAACGAATGAAAAATTGGATGATTGAATGATAAAATGAATGAATGAAATGAATGGATGAATAAATGAATATATAATTGAATGAATGAACCAATAAACGACAAAATAAATGAATGAGTGAATGAATGAATGAATTAATGAATGAATGAATGAATAAATGAATGAATAAATGAATGAATGAATAAAATGAATGAATGAATAAAATGAATGAGTGAAGGAATATATGAATGATTGAATAAGTGAATGAATGAATGAATATTATTGAGTGAAAAAAAAGGAAAAAAATCAATGAATGAATGAAAAAATGAATGAATAAATGAATGAATGAATGTTTGAATGAAAGAATGAATTATTGAATGAATGAACGATTGAATGAATGAATGAATAAATGAATGAATGAACGATTGAATGAATGAATAAATGAATAAATGCAAAAATTTATGAATGTATGAATAAATAAATGAATGAATTCATGAATTCATGAATAAAGGCATGGGATGGATGCATGAATGAAACCAATGAACCACAAAATAAATGAGTGAAATAATGAATGAATGAATGAATGAAAAAAAAAATGAATGAATGAATAAATGTATGAGTGAATGAATGAACTAATGAATGAATGAACGATCGAATGAATGAATCATTGAATCAATGAATGAATAAAAAATATTTAAATGAATGAATGAATGAATGAATGAATGAATGAATGAATAAAAAATGAATAAATGAATGAATTAAAGAATGAATGAATGAATGACTGGATGAATGAATGAATGAATGAGTGAATGAATGAATTAATGAATGAATGATTGAATACATGTTGAATCAATGAATGAATGAATAAATAGATGAATGAATGAATGAATGAATGAATGAATAAATGAACGAATGAATGAATAAATGAATAAATAAAATGAATAAATGATTAAATGAATGAATAAATGAATGAATGAAAAAAAAAATGAATAACAATAAGACTAATAACTCCCGATTATTCCACAAACGCCCCACCTAATAATATCAAAATCCGCCAGAGTAATGAATACTTCACGCCCTGGATATCGCCTCATTATCTTTTTTAGAGGCGTCCATGCCGCTGCTGCAATTCCCACCCACCCCCGCCCCCAACGCCCCCTCTTTCCCCACAACCCGCACCATCGCCTAGACCTAGCAACACGCGTATAATAGCTAACCCCTACATCTACGCGACTTCAAGCCCCCATCCCCCCCGCCCCCCGCCACATTTCCCCCTCCCCCCCCTCCCCCCTCTCCCCCCCTCCCGCCGCCCCCTTTTTTTGATCAAAATCAGGCCCCCAAGTCCAAAAACTCCGCCCTCTCCTCACCGGTCATTCGACTTACAGGATTCACTTGATAAACTGATGCATTTCCTTCCACAGCTGTCGGAGTTTGCCCCCCTCAGAAACGGGTTTTATAGTTTCCGCGCACAGACTGACTAACATCACCCTGTTGACCCTGATAGCTACACTGCTGTAGTTACAAGGGGAGTCGCCGACCGTTATCCTTAAGGAGGACACACAACCAGTAATACGTGCAATCGGAATATCACCCACAGCTTGCAAAGATGAGTTTCGACAACATATTCGATCTCACAGCTGGAGTGTGTTTTAATTTTCATTATATATATTCTTCTGGCGGAGGCATGAACTGCGTCAGCTATGATATAGACTATGCGTGTATAGTGCCACTTTCTTTGTGTGTGCTTTTTCCTTGGGGTATTCCTCCACTCCAGAGTGGCTGGAGCCTGCCCTGTGACCGCGGACGGACATGATTACGCGAGTTAATGTGAGAACAACAACAACGATGGTGCTGTGAGATTTGTTTCATTTGCCATCCGATAGCATGCAGGGTTAGTTGCTGCTAGTGGCATCATCAGTGGAAATTATGATGGAATTAATCGAAACTCCAGAACACCCAAAAGTAAAAGCGCAAAACCATTAAATAATATGAATCCAACACAAACAGCAGTGGTGTGATTGACGCTTATGGTGGATTTGGCAGTAAGCCAGCGCTCCGAACATGGAAGGCGTTTTCCGGTCCCGGGGACACCGGGTGGAGAGATATGTGCGATGAAGACGGTGGCGGGTTCGCAGGTCATTTGGCCAAGGGAGGAAGTGTTATGATCTAGCACATACGATAAATATTTCCTGGGTTGGATATATACTGCACCTCAGATCCCGCACAACAGTATCACAGCGGCAGATAGATATCGATCGGGCGAAACAGCATGCAAACGAAATAATACTCGGTTGCTAGAATCTACTGTTTCTTTAGTATTAGTGCACAAAGCGTTGTAGATGGCAAAATCGACCAGTCCGGTGACAACAAAATCTCAACACTGGTGCCGAAAGAAAGTTGGGCCAATACAACATTGCTACGATCGTATTTTCTACACTACGGTAATACAAGAAAGAGCATGCACTGCTGTTGAAATCAGCAGTAGACCAGTCTTCACTTTCATGGCGTGCTGAAAGAAACAGCACGCCAAACGCATAGCGCTAGCGCTGCATTGCAGCAGGCTGCTTGACTCTACGAGGTGCTGCACGCCAACCGTACCCAACCAACTCTGCTTGTGGCGCCAATCATAGGCTAACAACGTTGCCACTTGAGTTACCATGACCGTATCACACTCGATGCCGGTTTTATCACCCCTCCCAGTCTAAATCAATATACCAAACGTGCGAACCTGCGTAAGGCGGAGGAAAAATCGGGACTTACCTTAACTTGATTGAGAACGTGAAGCTTGCCGGAAAGCCCAGCACACAATTTAGCCCTAGGAGTGAAACACATCCAAACGAAGGGAGCACTGACAAACCAGTAAAAACCCTCCTGCCACAACCTCCCTCCTTCGGCCGACACGTATACAAATTTGGTACTTTTTAACTCCTGCCGACAAACTTAAGTGCCACAAATTAGAGGCGAAAGCACCATTTTTTCTTATTATAGCTTTAGCTCCCTGCCATACCAGCAACCACCCGGAATCTTCTGGTCCATAATATGGCCAACAAAACAAACAGCCTTTTCTCAGCTCGTGACCACCAGAAAAATAAAATCCGGAACAAAACAAACCCCATCTAAGCTTGTCACCCCCCCAAACATGCAAACAAAAATGTACGTCGGGACAGATTTCGAGCGTTCAATCCGTCCACGCACGCGGTAGAAAACTCACCACATGCGACTTAAAAAAGCGGCTATTTTGCCTGCTCCCCAACAGTTGTCTACAGTCTGTGCTCGTATTATAGGGTGCCGCATGCTTCAGTCGAATTAATGCACGCAACCAATTAATGCATACGACCCCCTCCAATGTCGAATCAACTTCGCGGGATACGCCGAAAGGCCGTTTCTGGCCTTTCCCCGTCAACAGTCAACCTGAACCAATTGATAACAACGCTCAGATGCACGTACCATCATCCATCGAGTGCTCCTCTTGAGTGAAAAAGTCGCGAGATATTCACTACATTGGTTGATCGGTCGGTTTCATTCCATGGCGTTGCCCCCCTCCCTGTGCTGATTGGTCGATTTCATCGCATGATGTTCCCTCCCCCCACCCCATGTTTTGGTCGGCGTCTATTGCATGTGCGAGTTAAGGCTTGCAGTTCTGGAACCACCTAGTCGTCTCGATATCTTGCGAGGGAGGGTCGACGTCGAAGGGGCACTCGCTGGATTCCTCGAACTTGTCGGCACATTCTCCACGGAACATCTTGTACTGAAAAAAAAATAATGGGCCAAGTCACGTTGCACACAAGGGGTGGGCAGGAGCGTGGGAAGGCTTACTTTCAGTCATTGTCCACGGAACGTGCTGGTATGTACAGTCCCGAGGCCTACCAGGTGGTTACATTACACGTAAGGCGGCCATGAGATAATTGGCGATTGAAATCGGTGGACACGACAACAACTCTGTATACGACGGCCATCGTATACAAAAAGGTCGGCCAAAATTCCTTCCCACTACACCGGCTTATATAGGTGAGGTCCCACTGGTACTGGCAATATATATTAATGGGCCTCCACACGAGAGGTGTGAGAATGGGAAGGGATCAGATCGATAGATACCTTGCAAACAACGTCCAATTGGGGTGTTATATATTGTCTAAATTGCACCAAACGAGTCACAAGCGAGAGGAGATAGCTTGGGCACGGGTTTGATTCACTCAGTTGAACGATGTCCTGGGAAGGGGAGCGTATGGGGGTCGGGATGTACTGTGATCTGATCCTCTGAGACAATGCGGTGGAACCTAAACCCATGAGTTCCCGCACAAAACGCGGTGGAACCTCAACCGTTGGGCTTCAACACATTCAGAAAATCCGCAAAATCGTAGTATCTGACAGAATCGCCCCGGTGGTATATTGAAAGTAGTTACCCTCGATTTCTACAATTAATAGTTGGTTTTGGGGTTCGAATCCCACGCGGGTCGTTTTTTTTTTTGTCAAAAGTGTGTTATGGGTCGGACGTTTGAGTGTACTTGCCAAAATAAAAAAAGCAAAGGAATCAACTGCTGGGAGTGCCCACCAGCGTGCGCGGGGAAAATTATAGGCTAGTCGACGAGGTAACAAACGGTTGGAGTCTTGTCGCGATACTTTTAGCCTCTTCTTTAGTAGAGTCTGGGGCTGGAACAGGTTGGACGGTATACCCTCCGCTTAGTGGTATTCAAGCTCACTCAGGTCCTTCAGTTGATTTAGCTATTTTTAGTCTTCACCTTTCAGGAGCTGCTTCTATTTTAGGTGCTATAAACTTTATTACCACAATTTTTAATATGAGAGCACCTGGTATGACAATGGATAGATTGCCTCTTTTTGTGTGGTCTGTTTTAATTACAGCGTTTTTATTGTTGTTATCATTGCCGGTTTTAGCAGGTGCTGTTACAATGTTACTAACAGATCGTAATTTTAATACTACTTTTTTTGATCCTGCGGGCGGTGGTGATCCAGTATTATATCAGCATTTATTTTGGTTCTTTGGTCATCCTGAAGTATATATATTAATTTTACCAGGATTCGGTATTGTTAGTCATATATCGCGACAAGACTATGATATCGTCGTGAGGAGGGGGAAGAAAAGCCTGCCTGCTTAGTGACCCCTGATCTGAGTTACGTCCAGGGAGGGAGAATCATACGAGCGGTTTTGTACAACCCCTTGCGTGCCCTCCGCCGGAACTCAAGAATGATTAACGGCCCGCTTGATCAACGGTTGTACCTTGTGGCCGGGCCCAGTAATGGTGTTCTGGCATATCTGGTGCGGCTCGGTCATGATCTTGATACCACCGTACTCGTTGTTTTCGAGGATGTTGCAGTACACCTGAAAGGCAAGGCATCCATCGGTTGTCGGGGGCACAAAAATAGGGTTGCTTAGCCAAAAGTTGCGGCACAAGTAACGGGTAGTGGTCGTCAAACATCACACAAGGAGCATTATGCTATCCGCCATCAGACCAGATGCACAGTGGAAAAATATGTCAAATGTGTGGAACGTTTTGGGTCGACCAACTGCACCAACCGCCGGCACCACCGACCACAACAGCCCTCTCCCCAGGTCATGACAAAACCAAATATGTCAAAACACACATAAAAAAAAAACATCACACAAATTTTCCCAATCCAAAAGAAACAAACCACATATCTCTCCACCCACCTGGCAAGCGATGCCGTACTGGTCGTTCCCGACCTTGTGCCCGCCGAGGCGCACGCCGGCGCCCTTGCATCCGACCACCTTGTTGTACCGGATGATCGTCGTGCTGGCGCGGCTGTCGATGCCCGCCGAGTCCTCGTCGAGCTGGCCCGTGCAGTAGTTGGTCTCGATGACGGTGTCCATCGCGCCCTCCTTGACATCGACACACTCGTTGCCCTAGAAACAAAAAAAAAGGAGCAAAACAAATTTGTGAAGAAAACAAATATCACGGTATGAAGGGATCGACGCACTTCGCGACGGTGATATTCAATGCAACACCATGTTGTAGCAGCAATACTGTCAAGGTGGACCAGACAAGAGTCGACTTGACTCCATTGCCCGCGGTTGAAAGCGTCAGATATCCCGCAACTGCTATTAATGCTGCTGTCATACTACCACAACGCCAGTACTACTGGTACAAAAGCTGACTTGACTCCTCTAGCAAAGCTGACTAGACTCTTCACGTGTCCATAATGTTTTCTCGAATACGCGGTTCAAGCGATTGTGCCCTCCTCCTGCTATCACTACTATTTCTACTGCGAGCACCACGACCACCACCATCAATACTAGTACTACGAGTAGTACTAGTAGTGCTAGTACTAGTAGTACAACTATACTACTTTTATGATAGGATATGAATATTACTGTACGACTCACGTGAGTGTCGATATAGTTCTCGTATACGCGGTTGAAGCGGCAGATGTCCTGCTCGCTCGTCAGGTTCTTCTCCCACTGCTTGCTCGAGGTTCCAATATCTAGAAAAGGGGGGAGGGGGGGAGGGTCGCACATGGCCGGACGGACAAACAAAGGATACACGGTTATAAACTATTAAACCGTGAAAATAACAGGCGACCAAATTGCTTCGCACCAAGTTAAATGAAACGGTGAAGATAACATAAAAACGCCACTACGGCGGTGTAAGACAGTAGGGCGGCCAAATTCCTTCGCACTACTGGCTTGTACGGCCTTGTATAGGCTCCACTACTTTACCAGGCAGCATGTATACGCGCGCTGAAGGTGCCCTCGGCCGAGGTACCTTTAGGGTCGCAGCATTTGCAGGAATACTTCAAAGTATGATAGCGAGGGTTTAACTCACAAATGCCCTCTCCGTTCTTGATACCCTGGTTTCCCTCGAACTTAAAGTCGAAGCAGCCGGTAGACATGATCCGGTTGTGGAACAGGGTGCAGCGGGTCACGAAGTAGCGCAGCCGGATGCCCTCCCCACCGCAGTTGTTGATCTTCATGTTCTTCACCACACACCCGTCGACGGAAGACAGGAAGTGGTCGCCGTTGTCGAGCTTCAAGTTGCGGTGCTCGCGGGTGCCTGAAAAAAAACAGCAAAAAAAACGCGAAGCCAGGGGACGGGAGAGTTGCAGATACGTGATACCCGGTACACACCGAGCGAGAGGTTAATACACTCAACATAGCTCACGCGTTGCCGGGCGCGAACCAGGTGATCATGTCGATCTAGCACATACGCGTTTCCCGGGTTGGACCTGTACCACACAGATCCTGCACAACACACAATGATGAGAGCTATGATGAGAGCTATGGGATATGTACGATCCATCGATTATGATATGTGTGATGTATGTATAGATCACAATATGAGGGATAGTAATATGAGGGCTACTCAATACATTCAAAAGGCAGCGGGTAGGGGAAGGAAGTGGTGGCCGTTCTCGATCTTTCAAGTTGCGGTGTTCGCGCGTGCCTGGAAAAGAGCAAGCGAGGAAACAGGGGAGAACTTGAAAGAAAATGAACAGCACGAACAAGGTACTTGAAAGAAAAAAAGGAAAGAGATTGCAACCGCTGCTGTATCGGTGGCTGAGTCGAAGAGACCCGCCTGTCACGAAAAACTTGGGCTCAGCATGATATACCAGGTACCAGGTACTGCCAGGTATACCCCTCTAGGTTGGTATGGCTCAGTGGCACAAAGGGCGGAAGACTCACCCCTGATGATGAGGCATTTTTCGCGGAAGCATTCCTTGACGTTGTTCTTGTTGCAGTCGTCCCTGATCTGCCCGCAGATCGTGAAGTCCTATGTATATAACAAAGTCATAGATGGGGGAAGGAGGGGGTGGGGGGGGGGGGGGGGCGTTACAAACAACACGAAACATGAACAGACTCCTAAGACATTGCAAATGTTAATATATATATTAACATTACATTGCTGCTGTAGTGAGGCTGGAGGCTAGAGGCGAATGCTTTTTTGACAGAGTGAATAAAACACGGGATAATTGTCTTGGGTTAACTTAATTATCCCTTTTTAGCATTTGGGGGAGCGACAGGGGATGTTTCAATGTTGTGGATGTATGTAGATTAATCAGTTCTCACATCGAGCACGTAGAAGTCGTGGTTGATTTCCACGCAGGCCCCCGAGCTGTCGTCCCCCTTTACGATGGCGGTGTCGCCGCTGCTGGGACCCTTGATGGTGATCGGCCGGTCCTTCGTACCGTCGACCTGGAAAAAAAACACACACACACCATACCAAACACAGATGACAAAAGCAGCACACGCCGGAAACAGTCAGCAACGCACGACACAGCACAGAGCAAGGGCAGCACCAAACAAAGATTGTACAACTGTAGATAGAACACGCCGAAAGTGGTTAGAAAAGCACGCCGCAGCATAGAGCGAGGGCAGCACAGCACAGCAAATAGCCTAGCAACGGGGGGCAAGCGGTACAGCACGGGCAGCAGCAGGGCAGCACGGCAAACTCAATGTATTATCAAGTCGGATTCCCTGCCAGCACTATAGAGGCGTGCATGGCATCAGTCATTGATAATCGCACTTAAAGAGCGAAAATGAAAAGTTGAGGAAAGAACGGCGTTGTCTGGTTCTGTGAAATCGCTTAAATCTGACCGCAGCCCCGGTCACGATCAACATGAGAATCTCAACGCTCGTTGGCATCCGCAACTGTAAATAAAAAAATCAAAAGCAAATAACTGCTGCGAGCGCCCCACTGAAAAGCCGCGTAGTTCGCAGGCAGGCGCAATTCGATGCGAGTCGACGGGGGAAGAAAAGGGTTGAAATCCTCTCGCGATAAAAACGATGGCGCGCACAGCAGTAGTGGGGGGAGTGAGAAGCTCGCTTAGCGACCATGGATTTGAGTAACGTCTAGGGACGGAGAAAAGCCTCGTTGTAGGTACAGCCTGCTGAGATAATGTATGCGATGAGCAAAAAAAAGGGAAAGAGTTCTTCGGACGCTCTGGTTAAAATGGTGACGAATATACTTTCTGCCAACGAACAAATACGCACCCTACTCTTGAGAGCCTCGTTGTAGGTGCCAGCCTCCAGGAGGATCGTCGTGCCTGGTCCAGCGTTGTTCAGCGCATCCTGTTGGGGAAGTGAAACATGAGTGCAAAGAAAAAAGCAAAAAACGAAAGGGGAGGCGCAATAGGGAAGCGAGTCAGTACGAAAACAATTACAGAAAACAGAAAACGGGGCGCTAAAGTTGACGCAAAACGCAAGGCGGTGAACACACACAGCAACCATCAACACGACGTACACTGGAATTACGGCCAATGAGGCCAATTTTCGTATGGCCAAGACGAGACTGTATGTTACCAATAAGAGCCCTACAGCTTGCTCTCTGCTCGTAACGGACACGGCGGAAAAACCCTCTATGATCAAAGCTGAAATCACATCGGCAGCTGATCATTAATTACTTGGTACGCTTTTTAGACTTGAGTCGGGCACGAAAATACAACTACTGCCTCAAGACACACCAGGTACATACGGCACAGACAAGGCTACGCAAGGGATAGTACAAGTTCCGAACAGTCCAACACCATTTTCTACTTCAACCCGAACCTCTGGTAGGATCCGAACCCACGCCACCCGTACATGAAAACTGCTGTACGTAAATTGATTTTGAATAATTGTACACAAAAAAATGCGGGAATGACTATATCCTAGAATGCTTCAATCGTCAAGCTGACGTTAGGGTAAAACACACCCTTCCCCGCGCCTAGTTACAAACTATCTATGGTCTGCGGAACAGCCCACACCCTGCTATTAACCATAACTAAAACAAGGTGTTTTCGTGTTTAAAGGTTGAAACGGTTGAAATGAAGTGCTCATTAGACCACACCTTCATTTTCATTGGTCAACACCTCTACCCTCATCCCGCCCGGACCGCATCCCATTTGGCACCTACTCCCAACCGTACGTGCACAACTAGACTATACTATAGGGTTGGCGTAAGGGTTAGTGGAAGAGCGTATGGACTGCAGGTAAGAGCCGCAGTTCATGTAAATAGTTGTTCCTCCTGGATGAGTAGTTCTGTCCTGCACTGCTGCTGTAGACTACGAGGTACCACAGGTACTACACAACCATGATCTACTTGACAAGGAAGAGCATGGTAGGGACGGACCGGGCATCATGAGCACGGTAGGGGACGGCAACGCTAACTAACCCTTTAACCCTAATTCAAACGGGGGAGGGGGCGTGGTTGGATGCTGTGGCTTGCGAAGTGCGACCATCGTGGATGCTACGCTTGGAAAGACAACACCCATAGAATTTTCTCGTCAGCCTATCAATGTGTTCTGGACGGCTGTGGGACGTGTCGAGGGCACTTGAGGACACGTGTAGAGTGTCAAACGACATGTAGTATGTCGAGCGTCGAACGCACAGAGCCAGGCAGGCGGCCACAAGGCAGCCGACGCAGAACGGAAGACGAAAGAAAAAGTGCGTAAGGGTATGATGTATGATGTGTGATTGATACAACAATGCTATCCATGCCACGGAAGGATCGATGCCACACATCATACATGATGCACGATACACAATAATGGCGGCACGAAGAATCGAAACACAAAAATCCGAGCAACGGTTCTATTAATAGCACGTACGTACATATTTCTCGCCGTGATTCATAAGGTACTCCAAACAGCGTTCATCAACCAGACAGAGTGTCCATCTGTTGTGTGTGGTTTACTAATGCGCATTTCATGGAGGGTCTATTTAATTAAATCGAAGTGTCTATTTAACTATTTATTATGTATCCGTTCTCAACAAGTTTCAAGCCCAACTACTTTGCACGGTCAAATGAGTATCCACCTGTAGATTACGACGCCCAGGAGAAACAGTTACAGTATGCAGTCGGCGTGCCCGAAGCATACCCCATATGCCCATATCCCCACGAAAGCCAAGTAGTAGTACAAGCACGTACGAAGAGTAGACCAATTGATGGGCGAAAGCCAAGTAGTAGTACAAGCACGTACGAAGAGTAGACCAATTGATGGGAGGGAGCGGAGTGCGACTGAAAGGCAACTGCAGACGCTAGAAATATATCACAGGTGCGCTCCAACCCGACATCGAGACAGACGGGACAGCAGCAGAGCCAATACCTACATGCTAAAATATACTAAACCCCTACCTCATGCGAAGCTAAATTAAACTGTTTCGTTTGTTTTTTGCTTGGCTGCACCGATTGGTGGAAAAAAATAAGAATGCAGAGCCAAGACGCACACGGCACATACGATATGTCGTTGTATCCCTCGCTTTCTCCGTTCTTTTCGTGGATCTTCAACATCGTCTGGCAACTGCCAACATCATCTGCCAACCATCCCAACCAAGAAATGGGAAACGAACACAAAACGGAACCAACCAAGGATTTTTCCCAACACAACAAACCACTGCTGCTGTAGCCGAAGTCACATGGATGAGCAAACAAACAACCGGATCGGCCGCCTTTGAACCTATTCTGCCTGCAGTGGTGTGAACAGCAGCACAACGTTGGCACAACAGACCAAACCATCGATTCCTCCAATAGCTGCGCTGCGAGTAGTAGAGGTATCACATCATACGTAGTTTTACGTACAGAGAAGGAGTAGCAAGTCCCTTATACATGTATATTCCGTATTGCGACAAGCCGTATTATAAAAAAAAAAAACACCCGGGCTGTGAGATCAGCCGTATTCACAGATGGATTCCACCGTACCCAGTACTAGGGCATGACATTGCGTTGTCGAATGCATTACGATGCATTATCTCTGTGTCGTGGCTTGTGACCACAGAGCTGATCTTTCTAGGGTGAAGAATCAGTACGGACACTGGGTGTGCTGGATGTCGACGAGTAGAAGAACGGTTTAATGTGAAGAACACACACACACACCGTACATCGTACAGCAGCACAGCAGCCGTAGCAGGTATGTAGGCGCCAAGACCGGGAACATGTCCTTCCCGTATGAAAAACAATTCCTAAAAAAAGACCTGTCACATCTGCGATTGTTTTGGTTTCTATTTCGCGGCAGTCATTATAGTACTGCTTGTAGCACGACTACTACTCGTACAGCAGTAGGCTGGCCACCTAATTTTCATCTCTATTAATCTGTAATACGATGAAGAATCGGGATGAACACGGGGTGTTGGTTCTACTGCCGACGACGTTGGGCGGAGATAACTGATTTATGTGATCAACACAAGCCAAGCAAACAACTCCCGCGCCCGGCTAGAACGAGATACGCGGATAGATGAGAGTATGAACTGCTCTCATCATGATTGTGCGCAGTCGCGGCAAGCACGCACCACCAAAAAATAACACGACCACGAGCCATGCGCGCAATTGGCCCAACAGCACACACGGCACGGCAAAGCATTGCACGCTGGCTCTCCATCTACAAACGCTCGCGCGTTCGTGGTTTTCGCACATGCTGTGGGATACCTTGTACTACTGCTGCATTGCTTGTAGAGCGTTGCAACTCACACATGGCACGTGGCGAGCGGGATGATACTTGCACACATGAATAATCGAACGGGACCCTCTCGCACGAACAGAAGAGTAAATTTAAAATTTTCGCACTTTGAACATTCTCAAACATGCAACTTTGGCCCAAAATATAAGAGCGTGTTTTGTGTTAATACTAATAGAACATGTCATTAATGGATATTTTATCGTATCGTGAATTATTGGACCGCCCTGCTACCACCGTCCTTAAAAATATGCATTTTATCATCATTAACATCCCTATCAAACGATCCTTATATTTGCGTACAAGACGGTGCAAGTTGTGATGTATTTATCCTCTGTCAGGAATCTCGTGACCCACATGCGCGACCCACGATAAACGAAAAGCTTCGCTCTTGCTGTGCCTAGATGGATGGGCTTCTCTCGCTTTGCCCAGAACACCACCACCGCTACTGAGCAGCCTCAACCTAAACTAAGGAAAGACAAACCTAACCTAAGCAAAGACAGCATACACCCACACCCATGCCCTTACCTGAATGCTCTCGCCTTCCCTCACAGTTACGGTGCCTCCGCCGCCGCCACCGCCGCCGCTGCTGTGCCCTCCTCCGCCGTGCTGCTGAGGTTGCTGCGGCTGCTGCGGCTGCTGCGGCTGCTGCGGCTGCTGGGGTTGCTGAGGCTGGTTGTTAGCGATCTTCTGCAGTCTCTCGCGCTCAGCCTCATCCCTCCTCCGCTGTGCGTTGATCCTCTTCCTCTCGGCATCAGGGTCGTGCTCGTCCACCTGCATGTCTTCCTCCTCGTCCTTGCGCCCGTGCCTTCCCGGGCGACCCCCATGGCCACCCTCAACGCCCTCGCCGTGTCCAGCACCGTGCCTTCCCGGGCGACCACCCCCACTCTCCGCCTCTTCTTCGGCGTCAGGCCTCCCGTGGCGGCCAGGGCGGCCATGCCTGCCACCCCCAGCAGCCTGCACCTCATCTTCGTCTTTCCGACCGTGCCTACCGGGCCTACCCGCGCCGGCGCCGGGCTCTTCGTCTTCGGCGTCGGTCTTCCCGTGGCGGCCGGGGCGGCCGTGCCTCCCGCCACCCTCGGCGGGCTCTTCTGCCTCCTCGTCTTTGCGCCCGTGCCTACCAGGCCTGCCCGCGGGAGTCTCTCCTTCGGCATCTGCGTTGCCGTGGCGACCAGGGCGTCCGGGCCTCCCGCCACCCTCAGCAGGCTCTTGCTCCTCTGCCTCTGCCTTGCCGTGGCGGCCAGGGCGGCCGTGCCTCCCCCCGCCTTCCGGAGCCTCCTCCTCCTCTTCATGTTTGCGGCCATGCCTGCCGGGGCGCCTGCCCTCCTCTTCGGCATCCTCGGCGTCTGCTTTGCCGTGGCGGCCGGGACGCCCATGCCGCCCGCCACCCTCACCGGTCTCCTCCTCTTCTTCCTCCTCCTCCCCGTCTTCCTTGCGGCCCTGCCTTCGGGCAGCTTGGGCCTTCCTCCTGGCCCTCGCGGCCGCTGCTGCCTCCTCCTCTTGTTGCTTCTTCTTCTCCTTCTTCTCGTCGTCCGAGTCGCTTCCGAATCCGAATACCATGATGGCCGCTAGAGTAGTAGTACTTGGTCTAGGGGGAGGTTTAAAGTGGTGCCTGGGAAGAGAGGTAGCTGTATGCAAGCGGAGGGTAGGGACTGACCCAGGTCGGGGGGGGGGGGGGAGGGAGAGGGCGAGGCAACTCACTCCACAGCTGCCTCTATTCTTATTTTAGTCTTTGCAACATGTTCCCCCGCCTATTCCAAGGTGTGGTCTCCCTATAGTGCTTGTATATACCAGTCTACAATAAACGCATTATAAAGGACACCATCACTACTGGGTATGGTACTGACACTTTAGTATATGATGAAATAGGGTACCAGTCGCGCCAAGCGATTCTACCGGCACTAAAAAAATAAGTTGGCACTAATAGGGAAGCATTGTATATGGAAACCCCCTCTAAAGTGTTTTTTCTTTTGGCGCGAAGAATTTCTTGAATGATTTTTCTCACTTGAAATAGAACAAGTGATCTGATTGGCTGGATGACGGAACACGAGAACACTCGCAGGACCTCGAGACTATTCGAGAGGTTCCGAAAAACGGTGTTGTGCCGATATCCGTTCTAATTTGCAGCTACTGGTGGTGCTGTAAATTGCGATCTTTCGCTCGTAAAACATTTGAATTTGAAAGAAGATTTCGCATGTATGTGCGAGGTATCATGTTTCATACTGTTCATACTAAAACTACGAGTACTCACAGCGTATCATGGCGACGGTGTACCAGGGAAGGGGGGGCGTCATGCCGAAGAGATAGAGATCTGGGTCTGGCCATCATCGTCTTGAAGCTTGTGGGCCTTCCAATGGCCGCCACAAGTTAGCGTGACGCCGCCTTGATTTCTTCGCCTTGTTGAGTTCTCCCCCCAGTGCCATTGATGCACTTGATACCCTACTTGTATATGAGCCCAGAATGCCATTTCTCCTTCTAGAATCTCATAATATTATAGATATTTTTCGAAAAAAATGTTACCAGAGGTATTAGTAGTACCTCGTAAGCATGCTGCACAACAAACAACGGACAGAACGAACAAGCGAACGAACGAGCCTAGGCGTGGTTGCAGGCAGCAACAAAAAATACCAACGACACCCACCAGCACAGCAGCACACCACAGCACACAATTTAATAACAGTAATAATAATAGATAAAAAAACAGCGCAATTATTAATACTGCGTGCGGCGGTACCAAGTAGTTGTTGTTCTCACATTAAAATATACCGGTATAGACTAGACTACTATTACGAGGTGCGTACCAGGCACCGTCGTGTAATATCATTGCATGTGCCGTACAGTGTGCTTCACTGATTTTGACACAGACAGAGCCACATAGACAGATACTCGTGGTATCAATCAATCGACCTCTTTCTTCTTCCTCCAGGTTTGTTCGCACCAACCAGTGGTTCTACACACTCTCACTCTGTGGTACATACTTGCTACCCACGTCATGACGTTACGTATTCCACGGCGCGTGCGATACCCCCCAGCTCATTTTTTTTTTTTTTGCAAACTTTCACTTTCTTCCAGCTTCTTCTGGACAAGCCGTGGTCACAGGTGTCATCCCTTCTCGTCCCCGGTGCTTGCCTTCAATTTTTATCGCGCATAGGGTTCAGCAATCCCACTGCTCGTCGATCGTTCATCGAGTGTTGCTAACTCTCTTGGGTTGTGTGTGTTTTTCCCTGGGGTATTCCTCAGCTCCAGAGTGACTGGAGCCTGTCCTGTGACCACGGACTTGATTATGCGAGTTAATGTGAGAACAACAACAACAACAACAACAACAACAACAACAACAACAACAACAACAACTCACGGTCTCGCGCTTTCCGCAAGTCAATTTGTCCACAAGAAAAAGTCCCAAGGAATTTATACGAGTATGCACTCGGCGGGGCTCGAACTCACGAAACTGACCTGGGTGTGCTGGATGTCGACGAGTAGAAGAACGGTTTAATGTGAAGAACACACACACACATATATACCAGGCTCGAGGCTAACCTAATACGCCACCGGGGCGACCGGTCCATATCCCTCACCAAGCACACAAATGAGAAATAAAGTAAAAATAATGGTTGTTAAAAATACATACTATAGTTTTTCCATGTACTTTTTCGAACGCACACTGGTGAGGGTCCTTCCAACGCACACTGTGTCGGGCCCGGGGGGGGGGGTTCGGGGGGGGGCGCGTCGCCCCCCCCCGACACTGCTACTAGCATCCAAGCACCGTTCGGCTGCCCTGCCAACCCAGTGCTGGTGGTGCATTTTGGGACACACACACGAACACCAACACACTCTACACTGCTAGTAGTAGCATACAAGCACCCTTCGGCTGGCCTGCCAACCCAGCGCTGGTGGTGCATTTTGGGACACACACACGAACACCAACACACTCTACACTGCTAGTAGTAGCATACAACCACCCTTCGGCTGGCCTGCCAACCCAGCGCTGGTGGTGCATGCGCTTGAACGTTTGCGCCTCTGCTGTTCGATCCTGCTACATCACGATGCGGGACAACAAAAAAAAAAACAACACAACACACAAACATTTCACTTCGTTGTGCCCTGGGCTGCGGACAAAAAAATCCCTTCCCAAAAACCCCTTCTCGTCCTTACAAAACCATAAAATTCAAACGGCTGCGATTCAAATCAAACGGCGTGACGAACTACACCCTCGCACGCAAACAACCACCTCGTGGGTGCATTTTGGGACACACACACAAACACCAACACACTCTACACTGCTAGTAGTAGCATACAACCACCCTTCGGCTGGCCTGCCAACCCAGCGCGGGTGGTGCATGCGCTTGAACGTTTGCGCCTCTGCTGTTCGATCCTGCTACATCACGATGCGGGACAACAAAAAAAAAAAAAACACAACACACAAACATTTCACTTCGTTGTGCCCTGGGCTGCGGACAAAAAAATCCCTTCCCAAAAAACCCTCCTCGTCCTTACAAAACCATAAAATTCAAACGGCTGCGATTCAAATCAAACGGCGTGACGAACTACACCCTCGCACGCAAACAACCACCTCGTGGGTGCATTTTGGGACACACACACGAACACCAACACACTCTACACTGCTAGTAGTAGCATACAAGCACCCTTCGGCTGGCCTGCCAACCCAGCGCTGGTGGTCTCCGGAGCGTGCTGTGGGTGTCTGCTATGAGCCCCTTCGCTCGTTCTACGCTCCTCTGCGGCTGCGTGTTCTTCGCCCGCTTCAAACGTCACGGCGTACCACCACCTGGTGCTGCGTTTGAATCTCTGCACAACATGCAGCGGAACGTCCTTACAGCAGAGCGGTATCTTGACGACTGGGGAGACCAACTGTTCCAATACACATTTGCAGGGCTCTCTCTGCCTCATCGCTTGGAGTTCGTCCTACATCCTTCCGCCTTGCGAGGGCAACAACAATCCATTCAGCAATTGCACTGCCCGAATGGCCTCGTTCTACAGCGCCGGAACACTCGCACTGTTCCGTGCAGGGGGGATGGCAACTGCGGCTGGCACTCTCTGCTCAACGGGAACTGCACCTTCTTGGGACAGGTATGTACACGGCATTGCTTATACGCTACGCACTCAGCATGGTCACAGCTGTGTTTGTATGTACAGCGGCGTGCACACCGCTCTCGCCGCGTGTGTAGAGTACGTACATGTGTAGCGCAGCAGTACTCCCGTGTGTTTGCGTTTGTAGCATACCCGTACTTCTTCGAACCTGCTAAAGTCTACTACCTCACCTTCCACCAGCGTTCCTGCGGTGCAAATGCGTTCCGTCACCTGTGTATCCATCATCTCCTATGTATGTAGGCGTCTCCAGCTATGTGTGTGCGTCCTGTGCTTGCGTTTGTAGCGTACGCGTGCGTGTTCGAAACTGTTCGAACCCGCCATACTACCTCACCTTCCACCGGCGTTCCTGGGGTGCAAATCCCTTCCGTCGCCTGTTTATGCGTCATGTCCTATGTGTGTAGGCGTCTCCAGCTACGTCTGGGCGTCCTGTAACAATGGTTCTTGTCTTTCAGCACGTTACATCCTACACCTGCGTACAACGTAACCCATGCGCACATTGTCCTCACACCATGCGGCCTTGCCCGCCGAATTCTGCTGTTACCTTTACAGGGGACTAAATACGAGCATCCTCTCGGCGACATTCTCCGCCTCAAAAATGAAATCGCCAACTTCATCGTGCTTCACGTGACCGCCGTTCTGCAGGGGAGTTGCCGTCAGCGGAGCGTACATAGTGAAACAGTGGCCGCTCATGGTCGCCGCTTGTATGACCATACATAGGGTACAGGGTGTTGGGTTCGAGCGGGTTGCCGTGTGGATTCCGAGTAGAGGATTCTTCGCCCAGGGCCAGGGGTACACCGCTGTATCTAGGGGTAAAACTCTTGGGGGCCTATTCATAGTCTTGCCGAGTGCTGTATTGCGCGACAGAGGCGCCGCCCGCGATTTCATGAAGGACGCCTTCCACCCCCCAATGGACGCCATCAACGCGCTCGCGGAACTGCGCCGAAAAGCGCCAGCGACAGTAACCATCGACACGCGGGGGAGAAGAGTGGCGTACGCCACCCTATGGGACGCACGGGAAGCGTATGACGCCCCCGACGGTTGGAGAGGGCTTTGGCCTCGGGACGTTCACAGTAGTGGCCATGGATTGCAGGGGGTCTACAACGTAAACTAAGTTTGGTCAAGCAAACCACGTCTGTAGCGATGGACATTCCACCAGTCAAGTGTGACAAAACATTCCGCCACTCCCGACCATCGTCAAGTGACTTCTCGCGCGGTCAAATGTGATAAAACATTCCGCCACTTCCGACGATCGCCAAGTGCCTTCTGGCGCAGCGAGTCACCAGTCATGTGTGACAAAAAACTTCTCCTCTTTACACCAAAAAGCACTTGACGAAACATGTATTGTTGTATATCTGCACGACATATATGTAGTCTATAGTTCCGGCTAGTCTTGGGGTTACAGTGAGACATCTAGCTGACCGACCTGCTACGTATATACCTGTATATAAAACGTACTAATAATAGACAGCATTATGGATATTCGACTTACAGGATTCACTTGATAAACTGATGCATTTCCTTCCACAGCTGCCAGATTTTGTCCCCCTCAGAAACGGGTTTTACATATATATATACATTAATTTTTTTTATCCTCCGGCGGATGGGGAAAAATAAAGCTTCAGCTCACCACACTTCCACGTATTTTCATACGCGTCGTGTGTCGATTTAACTCAGTTGCTTTCGCAGCCCAACGCTGGCTGGCGCACCCTTCGGGTCCCATTGTAGGTATAGCGTGATGAGCTGTCCCTATCGGTGGTCTTCGTAGGTTTTATAGTTTCCGCGCACAGACTGCCTAACATCACCCTGTTGACCCTGATAGCTACACTGTAGTTGCAAGGGGAGTCGCCGACCTATATCCTCAATGAGGACACACAACCCGTAATACGCGCGATCGGAGTATCACACACAGCTTGCAAAGATGAGTTTCGACAAAATATTCGATCTCACAGCTGGAGTGTAAGTTAATTTTTTTCATACTCTATAATAACTGATCGTATCATCTTGCCGGCAAGAAGCAGGCGCGGCATTATAAACGGGAACACGAAAACTGATGAAAAAGGTCGACGACGTGGTGTTTTATTCTCACAATTTACTCGCCGCCGGTCCGCCTCTTCCAAGGTACGTGCGGCTGGCTCTGTCTGAAGCGGCAGCTAGCTGCTAAGCAGCTGACCCACTGACTTGGTATAACTCCAAGCATGCAGTCTTTGCCGGTGTTGGTACAACAGTTGTTGTTGTTCTCAAATTAACTCGCACAATCAAGTCCGTCCGTGGTCACAGTATATCATTGCTGCTGCTGTATGATACGTAGAAGGTATTGAATGCGATCCGTTTATTCGGAAATAGTACAATAATGATTTAATACCGTTCATTGTTCCCGGACAGCTCGCAAGGCGTAGGTGGGGAGGAAAGCAAGCAAGCTCGCACATATTATTATTCAACAAATAAACAAGATCCACGCAACACTGCTGGCTGCTGCGACCGACAGCATCATCACAATCAATCAGCAGCAGCATACATACGTAATAATAATTAATATTTATAGCAACGAACCCAGATGAACCACGCACAGATGATGCGTATTTTCGCTGAATGAATGAAGGATGTCATGTTTTTTCTCGAGCCACGAAACAAACGAACGAACGCCGACTGGCGCTTGGAGGTCTGCTGCGATCACTTCCATTTATTTAATTGTCCGATGGTCTTGGAATCGCGCGAATTAACTCAGGGTTGCGCATCACTCGACGAGCCGTTCGACGCCGAGATTTCAGCATTATTATTAGCAGCTAAGTTTTCAGCATAAAAAGGGCAGGAAGGGCGCTAAGCGCGCCCACTCCCCCCTTTCGTACTATAGCTCCTCGACCTCAACCTACTAACCACCACGTTGTTAGTTGATAACCGGCTGAACGACATTACTTACTACGTGTAACGAGACGCTCCTGAAAATAATCCAGCCGCGCATGCATGTATATGCGTACGTACGAACGACACACGACAGCCTGTCTGTACAATAAAACTAGTACTGCTTAGTACTAATATAAAAAATGAAATTACTATTAATAGTACTGAGGTAAAACAGGAAGGCTGTGTGTGGTAGCTAGGGGGTAACCACTCTATTTCAACATATTACACCGAGTCCGATCAGAACCACTCGCATCTCGAAGTGACTCTGTGCCTCGCTGAAAAAACGCTTCATTTATTTACTTTTGGGCGATTTTAGTGGCGCAGCGTGTAGCTAACTAACCATATCCCTTTCCGTGTTGATATCGAGAATGTTACAAGTAAACAGCCCGGAAGCCTAAGCCCGCAAAGGAACAGGGAGTCACTCGCGCGAGTGACCTCGAGGCACTGCAAAAAAAGGCCGCAAAAGGGACCCCCGCTACTACTATCGTATTGCTTTGTTTATGTCAAAAGTCGTCGAACTACGGTTAACCCCTTTGCAACTGGAAACCTGTTTTGGGGACAAAATTACTTGGATTTAGTAAAGGGATGGGTTCGGGGGCTCTAAAGGGGTTAACAGCGCGAGATCAGGCGCAAGGATATCGCGCGCGTGCTCCCCCCCACCCCAAGGTAGGTGCGGAAGTAATGACCAAGCAAAAGGGGCTCATTCTACGATGATACCCCCCCAAAAAAAACATTGATTATTGAATGTTTCATGGCTGCTCGACACGAGGAAGGATGATACGAAAAACGTATATCTTGATGTATTTTGTGGTTTGCAAAGGAGTATCGAACGACGACGTTGGGGTGGCAAGGGACACCGTACTTCGGGAGATCCGGCCGGGAGCTGGTTTCCAAAGCACCGATTTCGTTAACGAAAAGTTGGGGGGGGCTACTTTAGACTCGCGGGTACTAGAAGCAGCTGTGTTACTTCATTCTCTAAACCGCGCCACGGTGAACAGAGGGAACCACATCTTCTATATATTGTTTATTGGGCCTTTTCGCAACCACCAACTTCCTTCCCTTCTTGCCCCCCCCCCCACTCCGCCCCCCTTATTGCCTCCCCCTGCCCCTCCCCTGCTCCTCCCCCCCCCCTCCTGCCCCCCTTCCCTTTTTGACCTGCCCCACCCCGTCCCCTCGCCCTGCTTCCCCCTCCGCCCCCACGCGTTCCTGCTTCCCCCTCCTCTCTCGCCTAAAACATGGTCACCCAAAAGCTCCTATATAACTAGAATAACAAGTGCATACCTGGTATGAATCTAAGAGTGGTATGATATTGGCCAAGCACGTGCCTGAGGTCTGAACTGGCGTAAAACAGCGTACAACGCCCCCATATATTCCTTCAGCTCAACGGGCACACAACAGCTCCTTCGGGGTTTCAGGGCAAAACGCCGAAAACAAACGGACGTCGACGACAGCATCCTCCAGAGTAAACGGCACATATTCAACCCCTCTGACTCTTCGTATCGGGAAGAAGCGTAACAAAATAAACGTTGGTTCACCACTTGGTGCTATGGTATTGTAGGGGGGATGTTACTACATGTCAATACCCCCCTTTTGCACCACCGGATTTGAGCCACTCGGACGTGTGGCTATTAATATACCTCACCGACGAAAATACTTTATAGGCGATGCGTTTGAGGGTACCTTTTACCACTTTATTCGAGAAAATAGTTAGCATGCTCTTTAAATTATGTACCGGTATACCCTAAGCCTAACCCAATGAAACGCAACCAACCAACCGTTGTATCATAGGCTTCGTCTCGTACACGGTGTGCGTCAACCATTTTCTCGAATAAGTGGTAAGCTCGCTACTGACGCGTTTAGCGCAGCGTGGCTACCCATTCCATTTCGGATTCACTAATTATAGCAAAATTGATACATAACGAAGGAACGAAAGCCAAAGACCGCCAAAGGGAGCAGGGGGTTCGCTCGTGCGAGTGAGCTCGAGCCATCGCAAAAAGTGACCCCGAAAGTGACCCCGCCCTACCGTAGCGTTGTTCCATTACAGCATCGATCCAACACATCAAGCAGCCCGAGTTGCCGGTGTACCTGGTGCCTGGTACGGTTTTACGTCCGAATTGCGGTGGAAGGAGCTGTACGTACCACGGATAGATGCACAACATGGCGAGGCTTGTAGTGCGGCAATCTATGGCTACCACTCTCCCGTAAATATGAGTGCTTGTTTTGCAACATTTCATTTTAATGTTAATGTCCAAAAGTTGCTTATGTTTCCGGACAGAGTGGTACTCTCTTGATAAAATCGCACTATTCGTTATTCCTATGGTCGCTTTTCTTGTCGCCTTTTTTACCGCCAAATATGGATCCCACAAGAATCAATAAGAAACGGGCGCGTATACCACGTTCTTAAACAAGAAAAGAGCGAATATCACACAAAACTTCAGTGTGATCGCTCCCAAATTTATCTCCCCCCCCCTCCTCGAAACCCCCACCTCTCTTTTATGTTTGCTCGTTTTCTGATAATAATTATTCTGTTATTAGATGTGCACAATATTTATGGTGTACATCGAGCAAATACATGATGTAAAGGTGTCTTGCACGATGAACACTTGTTTTTACTCGGGGCCGATGGCATGCACGCGCAGCTCAACAGTACATAACCACACGCACGGACCCACCGCGAGTTCACACCGGGTGATATCAGTCCCCATCCCACCCCACTCCCCACCGTGGCGGGACCGCTCCAGAACAATAGCATCCTCCTACCGCTGCAAAAATGACCCAACACAAATTCCAAGTAGTTTGACTCGCCCAACCCTTAGGTGCAGCTTGAAAGGGTTCGCTCGCAAGGCCGATTTCATCGCTGCAGAAAGGATCCCGTCGCAACTCCAACTAGCTTGACTCCCGACACCTAGCATGCAGCGCAGCGTCAAAGGGGCGATTCCTCGCAAGACCAAATATTATATCATTTTTCGGAGCTGCGGCGTATTGCCGGTATATACCAGCCGGCACACACGGCCCTAAAGCGACAACCGGCATACATATGGTATGCACCCATAATTGGTATGTTCCAAACGATTTCATAGGCACTATAGCGACCGGCACTACTCAACCGGCACTATAGAGGAACCACTACTGTCTACCAATCTGTGGGTGTCGCAATGTTACCAGCGATGTGTTCTGTAACCCCACACCCCCCCACGCCATCAAAGCGGGTTGGAAACCCAACAACGCGGGGTGTAGATTACGGTAGTCTCCCACTCTGGGCGTAAATGCAAGCAACGTTGAGCATTCACATTACTACGCGAACCATCTCCACACTTATCTCCAGAGAGGTATAGACACTGTATAAGTTCTCCACTATGGCGGTGGAACAGCTTCATCCCTATTCCCTATTCCATATCAATAGTCGGGGGGTGCTAGCCGACTAGCCATAGCAGTCTACAGTCGGAAATATTCCAGGGAAAAACAGCTCTCCACTTTGACCGAGGAGGAGCTTCATCACTATTCCCTAGTAATAGTCCTAGTAGTCGGAGGGGGTTGCATGAAGACTTCCCGGAGCTGTAGGCTATAAACAAACGTCGTGCCGAGCGATACAGCTCTGTTAAGTCCTCCGACGGAGAACAGATTCACCCCTACTCGTAAGACACGGAGGATGCTGAATAAAAGCATCGCACGCTCTGCAGTTATCGCTACTACATCTCCCCCTGGTCCGCTTCATCCATACTAGGAGTGGGAGGATGCTGAATAACGGCATCGCAAGCACTGCGGGCGCTGCTACTGCGCACCCCCCTGGCCCGCTTCAAGCGCGGTGATGGATTCGTGCAGCTCGATAACTCGTCGGGCGTTCTCGGCGTGAAGACGTTCTACCAGGCTGCCGTCGAGGACGGCGCAACCTTCGCCTCGTGCCGCCGCGTCCTCGTGCGCCTGAGGGAAAATAATAAGAGCAAGAACAAGAGCGAGAACAAGAACAAGAACAAGAACAAGAATGAAAACAAGCACAAGAGCAATGTTAAGAGGAACAATCACAATAAAAATAACAAGCACAAGAACATGAAAATCAACATAACAACAAAAACAAGCACACGAACAAGAACACGCACAAGAACAAACAACAAGCACAAGCACATGCGCAACCAGAAATACAAGAACGAGAGCAAGCAGATGAACAAGAAAAGGCAGTTAGAATGTCAGAGGTGCTCTACTAGGCACTTGGCGTGTTGTGTTATGGGGTATGATTGGTACTTCGAAGTATGGTATGGTATGGCATAGTATGGTATGGTATGGCATGGTATGGCATGGTATGGTATGGTATGGTATGGTATGGTATGATGTGGTATGGTACGGTATCGTACAGTGCGCTCCATCGATTGAAAACTGCCACCAAAGATGCTGTACTTGTGTTATGTACATGGGAACCATAACCATGAATTCTTGACACGAGTGGTGGTTCGCTGATATGAATGCTCAAGGGGAACAGTGATTCCTGATATACCGGACGGGTTTTATCTGTGGTGAAAGCGCGACTAACTCCATAACCACCGAATAGCAGGTACTGGCGGGAACCATTTATACCTGATACCGTACCAGAACCTATTACCAGGAAGACAGAAACACTGATAAAGCTGCAGCCCATTACTTGTAGTTTTCGCGGTCCCATACGAACAGAGTACCAGGTACTACTTTCCACCGGTTCGAGAAAAAACGGGAGGGCAACCCAACGAACAATCCAACGGCCAACGTAGATACTTGCGAGTATACATGCTTTTTTCCTGGGGTATTCTTCCATTATACATGTCCAGGGTGAATGATGACTGTCCTGCGACCACGGACTTGATGGTGCGAGTCAATGTAATGTGAGAACAACAACAAACGATACTGTGTATGATAGATATTTATTCGACGACCCTCATGAGGCAAAAACCTTCAGGCCAAAAAGTGCCACCGTGTATCGCAGCACCCGTCTTTCAAGACTTGAGCGGGAAAATGAGCGGGGCAAAAGGTGACGAAAGCAACTGACGACAAAAGCAACGCTCAGGGGCTGCTTGTTGAGTACCAAGCTATCCACAACACGCCAAAAGGAGCATCGCCACACATGCGAGCGGCATGGATACCGTGACAGTCCGTGTGCTACCGTGCGCTCACACTAGAAAATAAGGTTGAGAAGACTGCGCTGTTCAAGTCCCGCGCTGCCACGTACACTGAAATGGAGAGGATTGTTAGCCATGCAGGGCAAAAACGCGCCTCATTAGTCACGTCAAGAAAGGGTTACATCCTGAAATGCGTCTACTATTTACGTGATAAAACCGTTTTGAATACGTCAGCAGAGTCCGATGTATATACACATATTAACGGAACCCAACGGCAGCTGAAAGCAATAACTTAATGGGCTCATCCGATACTATTTGCAAGTTCCTTACGAACGACCACCTCAGGAAAAATGCCAAAGATCGGTCAACTTTTTTATTTTTACATCCTCCGACAGATGGGCAAAAATAAATCTTTAGGTCACCACACTTCCACGTATTTTCATACACGTCGTGCGCCAATTTCATTGAATGGCATTCGCAATCCAGCTGGTTTTCTGGCGTGTCCTTCAGTTCCCGTGATAGCGATAGCGCGAGCTGTCCCTACCGGCGGTACCCATGACTACTCCGGCAGCACAAGCTGCCGTTGTACACGGATGCGTGAGTATGCCGACCCGACCTTAATCAACGATTCCCCGGGTGAGTGACCAGCAATGTAACCGTGTGATAAACAGGGTGCATACTTCGGGGTACCTGCACATCCAACCTGACCGTGTGGGTCATACTCGGGTAGGCACCCGGGTACGTCCAGAGCATAAACCTTCCACGCACCGGATAGATAAAGATCTACAGCAGCAGATCATCTAGGTCCTACAAAAGTCGTAACGATACGTTGAGCAGATTTTGTGCATGGCAGCACAGATCAAACATGTGCTAGATCGTTCAGATCGTTCAGATCATTCAGATCGTCCGGTTCTCAGCCGGCAACATGATAAATGAGCCATGCAGATCGTATAGGCCAGATATCTATCTGCCCTCAAAGACATACCAGGTATACTTCCCATGAACACGAGTAGGGATCTGATTTGTCCGACGTGTGATACGATACTAAAAACCAACCCATTCTACGATAGAGGTCCACCACTTTTTTTCTAATACTACCCCTCAATTTGGGAGCTTAAGACATGATCCTCCCAAATATTGATTTGGAGAAAAACAACATTGCTAACGGGATGAAAAAAATGATTTGGAGAAAAACAACATTGCTAACGGGATGAAAAATCCCATGGCCATAGGTACACGACGAGAATCATGCAAAAAAATGGCCGATTTCCGACGATTTGGGGTATAGAAGCCCCCTCATTCAGAAAACAAAAAAAAAGACGAAAAGTGCTACCTCCATCGTAGCACGCGTCTAATACTAAACACAATGTTGGAATACTGTGAATAGACCTCACCTCAACGACTCGGTATGCTTGCTCCACTTCGCTGGCGTTGGGGCCGAAAAACCAGTTCGCAACAGCAACCTGGGCATAAAACGAAGCAAACGCGCGTAAACCAAACGCAATCATCAATAATAATCGACCGAGATCGCCCTTGCTTTTGCTGGCGTTGTTGTTACTGCTGTGGTTGGTTGTTGTAAATCCCGTCAGAGCCCTAAAACCCCTCCCTATACTAACTTCAAGTAATTTTATCCCAAAAGCGGGCTTCCAGCTGTAAAAGCGTTGAGCAGGCAGGCAAGCAGGCGTAAGCAAGCAAGCCAACGAGCAACCAAGCAAACAAACCCACAAACAAACTCAACAAGTATACAAACACACAAACAAACAAAGCAGCCACAAACCCAGGCACGACGAGAAAGAGGTTATGTCGCTAACACTACGACAATTAGTGACCAGGGTGCTGCTGTACTAACGGACGAACGGATTTAGACAACTTGGAGCACAATCAGCTGCCTTCTCCGAAATACTGTATCATACAAACTTACAGAGTTTTGGTGCAGAAAATGGGGCACGCAGCATGGCTATTTGAAGAAAGGATCGATTACAATCAAACTGCTTATTTTACGTACAGCATTCTCCCGATTTCAATAGTCTATCCCAGATGTTCGTCGAAAGATGCGTAGATTGTTACTGGGGAAGCGGAAACATGGCGTCAAGGAGAAATTATATGCGGGGTGAAGAAAACAACAGATTTTCCTTCTCCAGCGGTCAGATTTCGTGCACTACTTGCTGGTAGCGGAGTAAACAAATCCCGGAATGTTCTACTGGATCGCTAATGAATCGCAAGAACTGCTGGTATTTTCGAAGAGATCCTACACGTGCTCCAACCAACGCGGTCGTTTGCTTCCGCGAACCACGCAAACAATAGCACCGAAAGGTTCAGTACCACCTTTTTTTTCTCCCACCATCACTCTTCCTTTCCAGCTCAACTGGCAACATGTTTAGATGTTTACCTTCAGCGAGCCTCTCGACAAGCAGTGGTCACATTTGTCTTCCCTTCTCCCCCCCTCTACATACATGCCTCCATTTTTATCGCGCTGAAGGTTGAACATGCACACTTTTCAGCTTTTTATGCTCGTCGAATTGCATCGAATTCGCCAACTCGCGATGTCGCACTTTCGGCCTGTCAAATATTATTACTAGTAAGACAACTTCCCTTGCGGGGCTCAAAGCTACGACATCGACCTCATTACTTACGCGGCTTACTATTGAACCACCAGGGGCGTATCTGCTTGTTCTTAGCTGGCACCTTTTTTTTTTGTTTTCTCTTTGTCCCATTTATTATTCTCGCACTACTTTCGCGCTCCCTCCAATAGTAACCCAGATCTGGGGTCACATAGCGGGCCCTCCTCCGCCGTCCCCACTACGGTATAATAACGCCTTCGTTTTTATCGCGGGAAGAGTTCAGCATTTTCTCCCCTTGTCGACTCGCTTCGAACTGTACCTACCCATGCTACTAGGCGCTCTCGGCAGTTAATCATCTTTGTTGCATTTTTGTGAATAAAGTCAAAAAATCACCACGGTGGGAATCGAACTCAAGGACCAACGCTAGAAATATTCGAGGGTAACCACTGGACCACCGGGGCGACCGGCTGCATTAATGGTTATAAACTCATTCAGCACTGTGCCCGCGGTTTAGAGTACATTTGACTTGAAAATAGAGAGGGACATTACACGCAGTTTCAAGTCGTTTTTAATAAATTTGAAATACGTACAACATCTCGGCATTTGTTCTCCTTATTGATAGTATTGGTCAGGGAGGGAGGTAATGCGTGGTCCGTAGTGCGGAATATTTTTTAAAAAGTTGAAAAACGTCAGCTGTTTTAAAAAAAAGCATGTGGCGCAACCCGTTCTGCGGTCTGGCCTGTTTCTGGCGCGACATGAGTCCGGGTTCGGGCCAGGGTCATGGGGTTCGGTCTACGGCTGTGCCATCATCCCACCAGAAGACGCTTCCTGGCCCATGCCAACAGGTGGTGAGAGCAATCCGATCCCTGCAAGATCCACCCTAACTTGTAGCTACTAGTTTGCGCTGTTTCCATTCCTGGATGTGCGGGGAAAAGCTCTTGCCACAAATTTGACAGATCAGATAGCATCTCACAGATCAGATAACATCTCACAGATCATATAACAGCTCACATATCAGATAACATCTCATAGATAGTACAGATCCCCATGTCTTGACCTAGGCAATCCACAGATCAGATAACATATCACAGATCAAGATAACATATCAGATCATACAGATCCCCATTTCATTATCTAGATATTTCAGGAAAGACATACACTTGGATTTGTGCACGTTCCATAACTGCTGTATGACACCAGGTATGCGTGATCTAGATCAAGTTCCCGGGTGGGAGCTGCATGATCTGCATACTCTAGCACAGGTAAGAGATAGATCACTGATCTGTATACAACAAACTATACCAGTACGAGTACACCAGCTATGCATGAGGTATATCGTGTTGCGGGAACCACGTGATCTGCATAGTCTAGCGCATATTTCCTGGGTTGGGGTCTGCACGATACAAACCCGGCACAACGTTTCATTCGGGGAGATATATACAATTTAGATTGTCAAAAATCTGTCGCTATCATATCACATTAAGGCGGGATCTGTGTAGCGCAGATAACACAGGAAAAAAGTGCCATTGACAGATCATTCACCGGTGATCACTCGGCAACATCATGTATAGGCCATGCCAATCATATGATATAGAGAAGAGATGCATTGTGCGCTGAAAGGAAATTACTCATGACTAGAAGTAATGATTAATGGGATATTTTCTGTCCGATGTGTGAACTGTTTCGTGACACAAGTTGCCTCTTCTTTGTGGCTATCACGTGTACGTCCCGGTTTATCTCGAGCCAGTTTGTACCAAATCATTTTTCAATTAACTAGCAGGTATATAAACTATCTATCCTGTAATTTTTCATTTGCAGATACTATAACTAGGACGGTGAGTTGGCCGACTCTAACTCGCTGAATGTTTTTTTATTGTCGAGGTGATACAGTTGCTGCTATTTAGCGGTGCCAACTATCCGACTATCATATAATAGTTGGGTTTTCTTGTTTGTGGCAACGCTTATGCGTTTCTTCCATCCGAACTTCTTGGTGTGTAAAAAGAAGCCGAATAGTGTAATATGAATTGTGCTGATTGGTTAGAGCTAGCCTCTTATAACTGCACCCACATTTTGGATACAACCAACTTGAAACGCACGTGGGATCGTGTCGCAATAACAAATATTGGGTTGGGTAGGGTCGAGTCGGGATGGGTCAGGATAGGCGGGGTTGGTTTTTTTGTTGTGCATTGTCAGGCGGTAAACATTGGGTGGGGCTGGGCTGGGTTGGGATGGGTTGGGATAGGCGGGGTTAGGTTTCGTAGCGCGTTGTCAGGCGGAGTCATTGGGTACGAAACAGCTACATGGAACCAGGTATACCGGAAGTACAAACTGGTTATTATGCAGGTTAACCCATAGCGGACAAATAGTTTGTATGTCTGTAATCCAAGATATGAATCCACCCCAAACTCCAAAACCAAAATACTAAAAATAGGGGGGTAACAAAAAAAAAATCGGAGCGGAGCGGATAAATAGTTTGTATGTCTGTAATCCAAGATATGAATCCACCCCAAACTCCAAAACTAGGCCCCAGTAATTGACTCGATCATCGTGCCGCATTGCATAAGCGTCTGTCTTCCCGTCTATATGTTCATATATATATCCCCTGCCGACAGAACCGCTCGAACCGTTCCTCAATACGCCATTAACAGCTGGGTTCTGTACAATACTGTCAGGCTGTTTTCCTTGGTAATGAGGCCGCTATGAAACCGCCATATGACACTTTCAAGGTGTACCGGAATAAAAACTGCTTACGCAGGTATACACACTTTTAGGCACGCATGCAACCTGCTCAACCTGCTCATAAAGCTATATACTTCGTATGCAAGACAGAGTTTTTGTGCTACTGCGTGCGTATATATACAGAGAGAGAGCTGTCTAAGCAAACACATTGGCTCGGACAGAAAAACGTCGCGGGAGTATTTTCTCCAAGAGACTATGTATACATAAATTGTTTCCACTCCAAAACCAGACCTCACACATGACTCGCTCACCGTGCTGGGATGGATAAGCGTCTTCCCATCCATGCCCATATCCCTCCCCTGCCGACAGGAGCGCTCGAAGCCTTCCGCATCCGTCATATCCAGGTGAACGCCATCCAGACATCTCAGCCCGTACGTGCGAGCCGCAAGGATGCATCGGGACAGGCTAAATAAAAATAATAAAAAACGAGTTAGGATACGGGCACGCAGCGAAGCGGAAGCGGCGGCGAGGGGACGGGGGAGTTGAGGGGGGGGGGGAGGGACGGGGCGGGAGGAGGGGGGGGGGGGGGGGGGGGGGTACTCAGTTTGTACATGGCCGTAATCGTATGACCATAGACCCTCGCATCCCTACTATGCCGGGACGGAGCACGTCAGGTTTTCATCAACCAGGCAGACATTGCTTGCACCAAGCGCGAAGCGCCGTGAGGTATTCGGCGAGTCGCATGAAGGGTGAAATGCATCCTTCCAAGAACCGCTCGTAAGACGGACTTCGGCACCTTGTGCCTACTTTCTTGCTTGTGGATGACAGCGCAAATGAGTTACTTCGCTTTCTGGTGCGGCCACTCCAGAGACTGCAATGGGTATTACTATGTAACTGCCTCGTCGGTGCTTTACCATATTCACAATACGTGATGCGATCATTCCCCTTGTGCGGAGTGAGGGTTCTCTACCCCGCATAATATGATCTAACTCGACAACCCTCGTGATAACCGCCAAAAAAAAGAAACGGTACCTTGATTGTCTAGCTTACGCAGTGATTGACGTGTTTTACAGCGTCGTTGCCAACCAACGCCAACCCCAATATACATATAATGTTTTACAGCGTCGGTGCCAACCGAGGCCAACAATAATAAAAATAATTTAGGGCGGGGGGGGGGGGGGGGGGCGAACAACAATGCCCGATGTGAATATGCAGGCAACAACAAACGACGATGCCATGTACGTATACCTCGTGTGCGAAAATTGCAATACCAGCCCGTCGGCACCATTGCCAACGCCAACGCCCATTACAGTTGCGCAACCGAACCGTCAAAAATAGATCAGTGTCATCGTGTAGCAAAATATACCACAGCCACCATCACCACCACCACGACCATCACCACCGAAAGTACGCGATTGATCGGGACGAACCTGTAAAGGAGAGGGGTGCGGTCAGGCGTGTGGTTGGCCTGCAGGTCTCTGGAAAGGTCCGACGTGCCCAGCACGAGGCATGACACGGTCTCGTGCGCCGAAGCAATCTCGTTGGCCCTCGTCACCCCCAGAGGGGTTTCGATCATGCACCTGAAGCGTTATTTAATACACCGCAAAAAAAACAAAAAGCAAAAAACAGCGGTTTCAGCGAAGCGGCAATGCAGTCGCGCTATTTATTACACGACGAAAACAAAACACAAAAAGAAAGTAACGGTTTCCGCAAAAAAGCGGCGACAACACGGCGACAAGCAAAAAACTTCGACTAAGCGGCAAAGCGGAAAGTATTTGATTGCAGGGGGTGTTTGCACATGCATGCACTCTCCTCAATCGCACGGAGTTTCGATTATGCACCTGACGTAGCGATATAACCTTCCGCCCCAAAAAACGGTTTCAGCGAAGCGGCAAAGCGGCGAAAAAGACACAACCAAAATATCGGAAATAGCAGCGTTCTGGGAGAAATACTCCCGAGATCAGCAAGCGTGAGATCAAGGTACCCAAGTGTGGACAGGTTGAACACCTTCACAACTACACCCGCGTTCCAGGAACAAGGTATTCCAAGAACTAGATACGTAGGGAATTTACGCTAGGGGTACCCGGGTATCTACCCGAGTATGACCTAAACAATAGTTCGTACCCGGGTACCTCAGGGCATGCACGTGATAAGTAGGGTATGTACTCTGAGCGTACCCGTGTATCTATCCGAGTATGACCTAAAAAACAATGTTTATTCTCCGGGTTCTCCAGGTCATGACTGTTAAGTAGGGTATGTGATGTAGGGGTACCCGGGTACCTACTGTAGTATGACCTAAACGACAAGGTTTCGCACCCGGGTACCCCACGGATGAACATGTTACGTAGGTTATGTGCTGTGTGAGTACCCGGGTATCTACCCGACTATGACCTGAACAATGTTCATCACCCGGGTACCCCAGGGTATGAACGTGTTAAATAGGGTATGTGCTCTGGGGGCATCCGGGTGTCTACCCGAGTATGACCTAAAGAAAGTTCAATACCCGGGTACCCCGGGGCATGAACCGTGCTAAGTAGGGCATGTACTTTAGGGGTAACTGGGTAGCCAACCAAGCACGATCCAAACAAGGCTTCGTACCCGTGTAACCCTGGGTATGGACGTGTTAAGGAGGGTATGTACTCTGGGGGTACCCGGGTATCAACCCGAGTATGACCAAAACAAGATTTCTCACCCGGGTACCCTAGGGTATAAACGTGCTAAGTAGGGTATGCACTTTGAGGGTACCCAGGTATCAACCCGAGTATGACCTAAACAGCAAGGTTTCTTGCCCGGGTACCCCAGGGTATGAGCGTGTTAAGCAGGTTATGTACTCTGAGGGTACCCGGGTATACCCGAGCATGACCAAAACAAGGCTTCGTACCCGAATACCCCAGGGTATATATGGGGTACTCTGGGGGTACCCGGATATTGCTCTGGGGATACCCGGGTATCTACCCGAGTACAACCTAAATACATAGCAAGGTTTCGTAGCCGGTTATCCCAGTAGTACACACTCTACTATACGAGTATGATCTAGGCAACATGGTTTCGTACTCGGGTATCCCAAACCTTCTAAGCACACCCTCCAAGTCTGGGGGTACACGGGTATCTACCCGAGTACGATCTAAACAACAAGGCTTCGTACCCGGGTACCTCAGAGTACATACCCTACTATACCCCAGTATGATCTAAACAGCACGGTTTCGTACTCGTGTACCCCAGAGTATGTACGAAGTACTTTATTAAACACGCCAGCATTCACATCCCTTCCCCTCCTCTCACCACAAGTCGGTGTCTTTGCCCCCATGCTGGCGAAGCAGATCCGCCACCCGGCGTACATCGGCAGCGCTTTCCACCTAGATAAGGGAGAGAGGGACGGAGTGAGGGGATGGTCTAAGATTCTATTCAGGTACGTGTAGGTAGGCCTTCCAAGAAACCCGCCGCGATTTTCCCGAACTCTTAGACCGGTGACAAGGGAAGGCCAAAAGTTTGAAATTCCCGAAGATCCCAGCCAAACTTTGCCTGAACGGTCGCCTATGGACCCAATTTAGTAGCATTATTTTTTTAAACTTTCCAGAACTCCGGAAAAAAACGATTTCTCGCGGCGATCTTGGCCAACATCGGCCTGAGAAATTCTCAAGTAGATCTTGGATTAGACGCGGCGAAATTCCGTGTTCTCCACATACTTTTTGTTCAACGAAATCAACGACAGCGTCGTGAACTCTGAACGTGGCGCGCTCGTTAGGGGCTCCGATCCCCCCTTGGTGTAGAGCGCTCACTCTACGGCCAGTGACTTGTGGCGGGCGCCTATTACGCTTCTGTTAAAAACACATTTGGTGGCTGGTGTGTAGAAAACTGAGACAAAAACTCTCTATCGTCTCCCAACGCGCGGAAAACAGAATTTTGAGAGGATGTGACGGAAGACCACAGGACAACACAAGCAACCTCTCACGCCCTAGGGCATGGATCGAGATGAACTCTTCAGCGCTGTCACCTACACTCATGTGGCCTTGTCCGGAACAAAGAGGAGTGACCATGGGTTGTCTTTGTCTCGAGATCGAAGGTCAATCGTGTTTGGTGGGCAGTGTTGATCAAGGCTTGACGAAAAATAGACAAAATGACCTGTTGGACCGCATGACCAAAATAAGAGCCAGAAAAAAAACATTGTCATACTTTCCCCATAGCGACGTTACCCGGAATCTTTCAGCAAATAACCCCTAGAAAAACTTTGCACACTTTTAGGCCAAACTATCGGCTTTCCATTGTCATAGGTCTTAATCCTGGGCCTTTAAAGGCCTTCTAATTCGGGACCTTTGCTGCCCCAGCCAATGCAATACCATCAAAACAGCAACGCACAGCACAGCACCGAACCCTTCGAGGGCAGTTTTAAGGCACCTTGGGTATGACGACTCCGTCCAGAGTGAGCTTGGCCACCTCCCTGATGTCGTCCTCTCCCCAGGGTGAGTCCAAAGAGTTGATCCGAACCACCACCGCCTTCCGTCCATAACCCCCCTTCGCCACTTCCGAACACACCTGACCCCGCAAGTTCCCAACGAAAAAAACAAACAACAGTCAGTGAAAGGTGACATGCATCAAACAGGTCACGATCTAGACGACCTAGGTCCAACGTCTATCGATACCATAACTTGCGCGGGATCTGTGCAGTACAGATCCAACCCAGGAAACGTGTGCCAGATCATGCAGATCATTCGGTTCTCACCCGGCAACGTCATCTATAGGCAATGCAGATCACACAGATCAGGGATCTATCTTCCTTAGACATAGACCATCTATAGATCAATAAGGATCTGATATTCCCCCATTTGGTGGGGTTTTCCATAAACCAAAACTCCAAATGTCCGGTTCAGAAACGAAAACTACAGCAAACGATTTTGGAGTGATACAAGAAAACGGAATCCAACTTAATATTGAAACGACACAACAGCAGCCGCCGACGTCAAGTCAGCTTATATTCCTTTTGTTGGGGTTCTCTATAAAAGCCAAAGTTCAAACGTCCGGTTAACAAAAAACACACTACATTCAAAATATTCGGTGTAAGGCCATTTCTTATACCTGGTACAGTCGGATTTGTCAGCCGAAAACGGCCTTTTTCGACTGAAGCCCAAATCGAGCTTTCTTGCACAGACGAAAAAGGGCTTTTTTGACTCAACTTTTTTCGACTGAGAATTCCGACTGGCGGATCCAGTCGAAAAACTCGACTTTATCGACTGCATCCTCCAGTCGAAAAACTCAGTCGAAAAAGTTTTACACGTGTTTTTGTAACCGATCGCATCGTTCATCCCACCACCAAACACACACCCACACGGCCACACATCCATACCAAGTACCACACTGCAGTATCAAACAAGGCGCTAACGCTGGCATGGCTATCACTGCTGTTGCTTCCCGCAGCAAGTCAGCGTGGCGCATTCCTAGTTCCGCTCGCCAGCAGCGTGTTTCGCACGACGGCAGCAGCGCGCGGTATCGATCCCATGCTGCCAACAACGGCTGTGCCTGCTGTAGCTTTGGCGGCTCTCGGCTGAGTGCAACTCCATGAATGTAGCTTGGCGGCTTTCGGCTAAGCCCAAAGCCACCAACTCGCTGGGACGAGGGTTCGTCGAGCCGTTGCTCGCGGAGAAAGCGCGAAGCACAGAGCTGCCAACCGATTTCGCCTGCTGTACAGCAGTTCTCCCTCACACCAACCACCTCTAGGAAGAGCACAAAAACTATAAAATCGACTCGACTGACGGCAAGAAGAAGCACCAAAAGATTTCAGTCGAAAAAAAGTCCAGTCGAAAAGGGCCGTTTTTGACTGGCGGAATCCGACTGTACAAGAAATTGCCCAAAAACGATCTTGCGTAAGAAAACGGAATCCAAATTAATCCCAGGGTATTGAAAAGAGTAACTCTCAGCCGCTGACGTGCTCTCAGGCTCTTACGAGGGAAAAACTGACAACACAAAACAACGGTGTGCCGACGAAACAACGAATACTTCGAAGTACAGCACCCACTACTGCTTGGGTGAGGGGCGACAAACTCAGCGTCCAAAGTGCAATGCAAAGAGTCGTAGGATACCACCAGAAAGGCACACCGGACAGAGAATCACGAAAAAAACGTTTCAATCGGCGTGTGAACACGTAACGGTAAAACCAACAGGATGCGGTAAACAGGTGACAGCTCACGACAACGAAACGCCACACCAATCTTCTGAAAGAAGCAAAACAAAATCAACCAACGACATAATATCACATTTCAATACTAGTAGTTTCAGCGGATAGCTGGCAATAAAAACGCCACCACATTCCGATGTAGCACTCGGGTGCCAATTTAACCGCCCGTGGCTCACCCGCTCGCGAGCGTTGTCCTTCGCCTCCGGCACAACGCCATCCTGATCCAAAAGGAACGAAACGAAGCGAAATAAAACGAAGCGACGAAGTGTACCAAAACAAAACAGAACGGAACGGAACGGAACAATACGGAACGTGAGACGAAAGGAAGCGACGACGCACACCAAAACGAATCAAATCAAACCGAGACGAAACCAGGGGGACGAAACGAGACGAAACGAAAAAAAATGAGACGAAACGAAACGAAAAGGAACAATTGTGAAAATAAAAATAAAAAAATGGGGGGGGGGGGACTACGCCCCACTCGATAAGAAAAGGATTGCATAAGACAAAACCCATTGCTATACCTGTGAGAAAATCCGGTGATGCTCATCCAGGCGTCCCCTGGCCATTTCTGGCCCATGTATTTCGTTCATATTCCCAACAATACGACAATCATACAAGACACCCAGCAACAAAACGGGCACGAAGAAAGGAACGCTGGGAATCACAAGGACAAAACAAATCGACGTTAGCGCGGAATGCCAGTTCTCCTAAGAAAGAACCCGGCCTGCCCCAGCATTCCTGGTTCATACTTCTTACATTACTAGTCTACCGTCAGCAGTAGTACACCGTCTCCTGCTGTGGGTATCCTGTACCACAACAGTACAGCAGTTAGTATAAGAGTGTAATAGGATAATAGCTGTAGAGGTGCCCCGCATCATACGACTTCCAGTACGACTGCTGTGGTAGAAACAAAACGAGCAAACGACCACTATGGAGAGCCAGTCCTGCAGTATGAAGTACAGCATGCCCCTCGTGTAGCGTGTTACGGCAACACGCAGCACCCCCGTCGGCTACTCGTGAAAGTTTACAGCAAGCAGTATCCATGGTATCCGGTATCATTGACTATCCTACACCTACACCAACGATAGGCATGTCATATATATATATATATCCGATTGAGTCGAGAAACTACCCGTAATGTTCCCTGTGGTGTACTACAGTACTACTGTACTCATGCGACACAATATGTACTTGGTACGCCTCGGATCGCCAAGCAAAGGCGCAAGAGGTTGCAAATAACGCAAAAACTGCCAATCCCGCATGTCACACTGCTGTGTATATCCGTCAATGCAACTACTCGCGTAATCCTATTGTCAACAGACAAAGCCAGCAGCCACCAAGCTTGATACCCTATGCAAAGCTCGGCGCGATCGATGCCGAACACAGCGGTGGATTGTTGCCTAGGACAAAGTACAGTGGGTACCCCGATTGAAGAGCACCCAAGATAAGGGCATTCGGGACTTTACCCGTGTTGAACCGCAAAACATGTCCCCACAGGTAGAGTAGTAGCAGTCCCTATATAGTGCCGGCGTGTGCCAGCCGTAAACACCGGCACTGTACGTAGCTGCAACCGGCGCCACTCCGTAAACTGCCACCAGCCGTTGTTCCCATATTTGCCCACTGCATACCGATTTCACACGCACTACAGCGGATAACCGGCGCTATTCAACCAGTGCTCTAGAGGGACCAATACTTGTGTAGCTTGTCCCCACAATCGTGAGTGCAGTTCTAGCGGTCTAATCGGCAAGTCCCTCCATAGTATTAATAAAGGCCATACCAGGTATATTGCTCACTGTGCAGGTAAGAGCAATGTGTAGTTTAGAGCGCCTGCTTCCGCTTGTCACATGGTGCTTGGGGTGCCCACTACTGTGTATGGAAATCGGGGAAATCGGGGAAAATGTGGTAAAAGGCTGCGATTGGTACCGCTGTCCGACGATCAACCGAAGCCCAGGCGATAGACCAAACCAACTCTCCCTCTAAGGCATCATCACTCAACAGGAACACCAGGCTCGCAGCAGCTGTAGCTACTCGTACAGTGGCTCGTAGGCTCGACCAGGACTGAACCAATGACTGTGGGTACAAAGTACTTGGAACTAGCCTAGAAGACGCTGTTTGCAGTGATAGAAAGAAGGGTATTATTAATAATGCGGTAGCATAACGTCGGAAACAGGGTAAAGGCATGATCAACATCATTAAAAACATGGTAAAAGACGCTGTTTGCAGTGATAGAGCGAACGGTATTGTTTATAATACGGTAGCATAACTTGGAAACAGGGTACAGTGGGGGTTGCGGTTCAAGATAGCGGTGTGCCATACCGACGAAAACTATCTTAAACACGTAGCTCTCCTAAATCGGTTTAAGATATGTTTTATCTTAAAGCGAGATTTTGGGTTAAAATAAACTTATCTATAACAGAACATATGGATTTTAGAGAGCCCGGGCCTGGGGTCAAGAGCGCTTGAAGGGCAGGATGTTGCCGTTGTGCCTATTCGAAGTGTTGAAAGCGCATTTCGTATTGTTTACGCAATATTTACCGTGCGTTGGAGGGCCGACACGCAGCACGATCCTTCCTTGTTGCGTACTCGCGGAGTATATTAAAACAAAAGTAAATATAAAGAAGAAACACCTGCGTGAGATGAGCTCACCAGGCTACGTAAAGTATATTGTCGAATGAATTGTTCTCTTTGGCAGGGTTATTCCAACATCATCTATACCCTGTAAGCAGCCAACATAACACAGAGAGAGGTGAAGCAGCATGGGCATCACTTGTCGGGGTTGACACATCCGTGGCAAACACGTTGCATCTCGTTGTCGCCACGCGGGTCCGCCAAACCGCAGATTCCATGAAGGTAGACTTGGCAGACACGGCATCTGTGAGTCGTAAAGTTCGGAGGGCCCGGCGTGTGGTCCGGAACCACAGCGCACTTCGAACCCGCGGCGCAGGGCATTGTGCTCAGTAAAGCTGTGAGCTGTGTGTCTACCTTGTTCTGCTGTATGCCTACATGCCTACGGGTGGTAGTTACTCAGGGTTTCTAGGCTACAGCACTACACGGGCAGGCGGGGTTGGGGGTATTTTCGGTTTAAGATAATCAATGTTCGGTTTAAGATAAGGTGTGCCAAGCCATTTTTGACTCTCTTAAACACGTGATTCTCTTAAACTAGGCTATCTTAAACCGCAACCCCCACTGTAATGGCATGATCAACATCATGAAAAACATGGAAAACACTACTGCTGTATCAAGGTACGAGACAGCAGTAGAAAACAAAGCTAGGCTGAGATTTACGGGGAAGTTGGGATTCGGGAGCAGTTGTACCCAAGTTAGTGTACAACGCACAATTTCTCAAATAAGAAACCCAGTTGATGAGTCAGTGTTCCTGTTTCTTACTGTATATTATTACAAGAGCTATCAAAATGACGTATTAATACCAGGTACAGTTGTAGATGTCATGCAATGTATGTCCGTATATTTAAGGAAGGTAGGCGTACTGATATTACAAACCATACGGTTATTATATTTCCGGACATAGTGGTAAGTCGGTGTGACAACTCGTACGACAAGAAGCAGCCAACAGCGATCAAGTGATCACTTACATCACATACTACACCCACGTCATGACAAGAAAAAAAAACGTACACATTGAAGCACTTTGACTAAAAAGCTTGTTTCCTTCGGCCTCGAGGGAGATACCCACCTAGAGGTTTCTCTCACCTCCAAGTCGATAAGCGATGCATCGCAAGCGATATCCCTGATCTTGTAGAGGTGCCTCGATGATCCTGGGGTGTACAACACTGACCTCATAGGTTTCAGCAGCGGCTTGGTTGGACCGCTCGAGCTGCTGCAACTTCTACTAGAACCGCTGCGGCGGCCCACCGACGGGGAAGCGAGCTCCTCTCCAGCAAGAGGTAATCGAACACCAAACATTGGGCACATCCACCCTCCACCCCCCTGCTGCCGGTGGGGAGAGCCCGAGATAGAGCGGCAGCAGTGGCCGGGTAACGGCGCCGTTGATGCCCCTCCTGCCAGCAACGAAGTTGGGCGTGCCAACGCTCCCGATAACGAGCCAGTGCAGGCGCTGCCACCGCTGCTTTTTACATTGCGAACCAACCCTGCACGGCGAGCGACTGCGATGAATGCAGCCATATCTTTCTCTGTGGAAAGCGGGGAACTGCTTGCCACACCAGTCACTCCGTAATCAGAGCAGAGCAAGGGTCGCTGGCGTCGGCACGTCGCAATGCATAATCGCACCTTTTCCTGTTTGTCTGTTTTTTTTGCCCGCGAGGAGAACAATGCCTTCCCATTATTTACGAAAACTTTGCATTGCCGATTGCCCATCTATCTTGCATCTTGCATTTTTCGTTTTTCGTACGGTAAAATACCGATCTTGAGTCTTGGGCAGGGAAGGAACCAAAAACACCAACCGCCTAACGCGCTTAGTCCCCGAAACAAACCAGGCCCGTTTCTTTATGCTCTAGTTTTGATGGTTTTCGAACCAGGAAATAGTCCCCACCGTGGATAGTAGCCGATACATGTACAGATTGACACCAGCCCCACGGCGAGCGCGAACTTCTGATTCGTAAACCACCAAAAAGAGCCCAAAACGAAGAAAGCTGGGCCTGTTCGAGATTCGTTCAAGAATCAAGTGACTCCGTAACCTGCTCCGTGTGGGAGGCGCGCTCGCAACACGTGACGCTGCTGACTGCATGGGCTTTGCAGCAGCAGCAGTGGGCGTCGTTGTCAGCGTCTGGTCAGTATCCGCTTAGATCACAGACGGGCCCGGGAGTATCCACGTCGTCGCATGCAATATGCTGGGGGGCGTTCGTAGGGCGGTGAGGAGGTGTGCCTCGCAAGAAGAACCACGTTTTTGGCGACAAACCACTTGGAATCAGTATACAGGTACGATGGTATACTCTTTGCAGTATTAATAGTATCTGCCTGCGCAGAACATCACAACTCCAAGATCTTCACACACGCCGAGCTAGTCGGAGCACATCAGCAGTGGTGGGGGGTGGTCAGAAAAATGAAAACTCTAGGAGGAAGGGGGATTCGAGTACGTATTGTCTAGACTACACGGGAAAACAACAAAGCCCCGGGGGAGGGATGGATCGCCAGCGGCGAACGGGGTCCACAAGAAAGTTTCCGGGACCCGGAGACGGAGTTAGGTTCTAGTCTATATAACCAACATGCGACGGGGTGCAGGGTTGGCCTCCTGTGAAGATGTTGGGAGAGAACTGAAAAAAAGTGGTGGTGAAGGGTGGTTGGTGAAGAGAGATCGAGGCAAGAGAAAAAAGGACGTGCAACAAATTGATTGGGGAGCTGGTTGGGGAACCGACAATTATGATTTCAGGAGAAGGACCGGTCAACAAGCAGGGCCGCTAGAGGGAGAGGAGGGTAGAACTGGGTGCCGGCACGCGATATGGAGGGGCGGGGGATGGGAGGAAGGGGGGGGGGGGGGGGGGTCGAAGTGGGAGAAAGCTAGCACCGCACAGTCGACTGCCGTAGGAGCACCTATCCGGGTAAACTGTACCACCGAGCACAAACGGCAAAAGATCGGTCTCGTCGGCGCGTGGAAGCGATTATAAAATGCAAGGGGAGAGCGTGGCGCGCTTGGCATAATCATCAGACATGGATATTCGACTCTACTTGCGTGCGGAAAAGTCTGAAGGGAGGGGGTGTAATCGTTGTCATTCGTGCCCGCGGTCTGTGAACCGTAGACCCTCGTGTCCCTGAAATACCGGAATGTAGGACGTCGGATTTTCACAAACCACGTAGACTAGACATTGCTTGAAACAAGCGCACTCGGGGGGGCGGGGGGGGGGGGGGGGTTAATGTCGGACCGTGTCGAGGCGTTGTTACGAATGGTTATGTTTTAGGGAACACGTGTTGGACAGGCATGCCCACTGCGCAGGCACCGCCTCCAACAGTATCTCGTCTGGTTAAACCCCGGCTGCGGTATAAGCGGTGCGCCAAACGGGCCAGGGTACGTCGCTGCGTCTCTCTTCATCCGGTAGGCGATCGCTGGCACCTGCTGTTAGTTTGGATCGTCACAGCACGTTACAAAAGTTGTAGAGGGCTGTGTGTATATCCGTAGGCGTTTGTATGCAATTTTTCTCGTGGGAGGAAGGCTTTGGCACTCCACTCTCTGCTCTTTCTCTCTTCTCTGCCCTCTAAAACTACAAAGATAACAACACTCGTCAGACGGTGTGGCGGTCAGGGCATCCGGGCTCGGACTCTACGAACACACTATTAACAGTGCCTCCTTGAAAGTTATAGTTCTGGTACCAGGAGCCAAGGATGTCTGCACAGGAGCGAGACCCCAGGAACGAGTTTCAGCAGCTGAGGAATGAGCTTCAGCTGATGATGGAGGAGAAGCAAGCATCGATGATGCAAGACATGAGGGAGTTTATGGCCAAGCTCATGAGGAACAACGGCCCGTCGGAGTCCAGCAGCGCTGAGGGCAGCGCTGCGGTAAGGGGGAACAGCTCTGAGGACAGCGTTGCTGTAAGAGGGAGCCCCCGAGGGGCTGGACCCCGTGCTGCATGACAAATTTCTGCTGCTGCTGCTGCTGGAGGTGGAGCGCGAGGAGATACGATAGCAGCACGAGAGACGACCTTTCGTGAAGATGCCTCGCGTAATTTTGGAGTGACGGAACACAGAGGAGCTGCTGTTCCTGTCGAGGTTGGTCCAGCCAGGGGTCAATCAGACCAGCAAAGGGAGGCTGGAGAATGGGGTACATACCCCGGCGGTGAGTTGGGGATTGGATATGACATGCCTCTATCTAGACTTGCTCTCAAATACACCGCTGTCCCATCATTAAGTGGGAAGAAACTCGACTTCACTGCCTGGACCAGAAACACCATGTACTACGCGAAAGGAGTAGGTTTTCTATCAGTTTTTGTGTCGGATCCACCGCAGTACATTCCCGTAGGGAAACGGGATACCGAGAACTAAGTACTCGTCGAAAGGGGGTACAGCCGCGAAAGTGTACACATGCATGCACTGGCGTGGAGTTTCCTGTCCAAAGCTCTCAAACGCAAGGGTGACAAGAGCATCTTGCACAGGTGCACCTCGCCGAGGGAAGCGTGGGACGCTCTCCTTGCATGGTACGACCCTCAAGCGACGGAGGCCAAATCCGACCTATCCCGGCGCCTTAATAGCTTTAAGATACCACCTGGGAGCAGCGCTCTTGAAGCGATGGGTAGAATCGAGGATCTTGCCGCAGAAACGCGTACAGCTGGACTGACCCTAGACGGCCGCATGCTGTACACAATTTTCGTGGACGCTTTGCCTGCCGAATACGAGGTGTAGGCAAGGAACCTTGCATCTCGTGACAGATATCGGCCGCGATGACATCATCAAGGCTGTACGAGAGCTGCACCACCGACTTTCTGGAAACAGGAAGAAGGATTCAACGCTGGCCACGCCGGCCATGCTATGTTCGCCGGCGGCGCGGTGGTGGCCCCAGAAAAGGCGGCGGCGTCGATGCCCTCGGATAGGTGGAGGCCACGGCAAGGGAAAAGGTGGACGTCGGGAAAAGCGAGGACTAGGCGGTAAAGGCACCAACGAGGACGGTGATGGCTCAGCAGTGGCTGCCGGCGGCGATGGCAGCAGCGCCAAAGCCGCCGAAGGTAGTACCTCCGAGGTGAGATGCTGCAGGTGTGGCAAGAAGAGCCATTGGAGGGTCGAATGAACCGAGGGGCCATTCAGCCGATGCCACGGACGGGAGCACGCTGTGATGTCCGCCCCTCGTCGAAAGAGGAAGCTGTGCTGGCGGCGTTGGACGACGATGATGATGATGCGGTCGAGGCTTCAGCTTTCAAGGCGGGAGAGGCGTGCAAGTGCAGTGATGCTTTTGGCAGAAAGGGGGAAGTGGAGTCGGCTTGGTAGGTAGAGGATGAAACCTGGCTTTGCGATAGTGAAGCGTCTACTCATATGACGCCTTCAGCAGATTGCAGGATGATCAACTACAGAAAGTGCAATTTGAAACTGCGCATCGCTGATGGCTCAACCCGCGCGATCGGAGGATACGGCGACATTAACTTTGTCTTTCGGTCCGGAAACGGTCTCGCGCAAGTAATGCTGACGAATATCGCGCACGTCCCAGATCTCCGACACCATCTCTTTTCCCTACCCACTCTCGTGAAGGACGTTCACACTTTCGAAGGGGGTCCCACGGGGATTGCAGTCAAGCTCAAGTATGAGCGTTTGATCGTGTTTCCGCTGACCGGGAACCTGTACAGCCTTTTCGGCTACCGGGTCGACTGCAGCACTAAGGAAAATGCCTGTGTTGTACCCGCACCGGGAAAACTGTCCAACAAGCCCGTGGTGAACATAAACGACTACTGCCGCGGAGCAGCAAGGGATCGTCCTCGAGGGAAAGCTGTTGGGGTGCAAAGGATGCTCCATGGCGAAGGGTCTCCGCCGAGGTATCAAGCAATCCACAAACACAGGAGCAGAGATAAGATGACCGGGAGGTTTCTGTGGATTTGAGTGGGTCTACGGTGGTAGAACCTCACGGGGGAAGGTGGTATGCCCTCATCGTGCGCGGCAATTTTTCACGGTATACGTGGGTGTAATTTATGCGCCACAAATCGGACGCCGCGGAAATGTTCAAGAAGTTCGTCGCGGATACTCGTGCAGACGGTGTCCCTTCACAGGTGGTGATTGTCCGATCCGATGGGGGCGGTAAATTTCGCGGGGAAACGTTTGGCGACCTATGCAGATCGCTATGCATCCTGCAGGAATTCACCACGGGGTCGACAGTCCCTAATTCATTGGGGTAGCCGAGCGCGCGCTAGGTTTGTTTGAGACGACCGCAATGGCGGGTCGAATCCGAGCTCGTGAGTTTTTAGCCCAGAGCGCAATTGGCGGCAACGGAATCGTTGTGAGCTGAAGCGTCGCAATGAGCGTGCGTTGCTTTGAACCGCACAGCAACTTTCGCTAACCCAGCAAAAAAATCGCCGTACGATATATGGTGCGGTAAACCCTCCCGGTAGTGCTTCTACCTTTCCACAAGCCTGTCTACTGCAAGGTTAACAGGAAAAACAAGTCGCAGGCGAAAGCACAGGAGTGTCGCAGGCGAAAGCACAGGAGTGTTTTTACCTGGGCCCCGCGCCTAACCACCTCCGAGACGCCGTACGAGTGCTGACCAAACACCGTACTCTGCTTACCACGCGTCATGTCACCTGGCAACGCGTGTCGCCTGCACTACCTATACCTGCCGAGATGCATGATTCCCTGTCTTAGGAAGAGGGAGGGTCCGAGACCGACGACGAGAGCACGTCAGGTCGAGGTGGGGGGGTGGTGGAAGAGCAGGACGGTGGTCTGGATCGCCTGAACGACCTCGACGTGACGTGGGGGTTTGATCTGCACGCGTTTTTGCGGGAGCGCTCACAGGAGACACATGCCGCCGGCGATGCTGGCGACGGAACAGCCGAAACGATTGATTCGTCTCAAGGTGGCGCGGTGGACGCCTCCTCGGTCCCGGCAGGGAGGGTCAAAACAGTCGAGATGATGCACTCGTCTCAAGGGGGCGCAGTGGACGCCTCCTCGGTCCCCACAGGGAGGGCCGAAACAGTCGAGACGATGGACTCGCCTCAAGGGGGCGCGGTGGACGCCTCCTTGATCCAGGCAAGGAGAGCCGAAAGCGACTCGGGCGCATCAGCAGCCTCCGGCACCGATCAAGAGAACGGCGATGATCCTCCCGCGGTCCTGTCGGGGAGGGCAGCGCTCAGCAGGGGGGGACGGCTAACCCCGACAGTAAGAGGCCGGGCCCGGAGTCAGAGACAACACCTGGAGGATGAGTCTGTTCAACGCCTGCTAAAGATACAACGTGAGGTCGAGAACGCGCTGTATGCGGCAGTGCAAGAGTGGACGGAGTCTGGGAGTATACTGGAGAGTACATCCTAGACGACAAAGGACGCAATGGCCATGATGGCTGGAGGACCTGCTGTGGAAGAAAACGAAAGGGGAGTTGAGCGTGTGCATGCCTAGTGGTTTCCCGGAAGACGTAGAACCGCCCCTACAGTTCGTAGCAGATGTAGAGCGTTCGAAATACAAAGCGGCGTAGCGTGAGGCCATGAAGAGTGAATTGGACGGTCACAAGACGACCGGTACATACGAGGCGGCGACACCGCCGCGAGGGTGGAAACCTGTAGTTACGACGTGTGTGTGCATATACAAGAATCAAAAAGATGGCTTGATAGTGAAAACGAAAGCTAGACTCGTGGCGTAGATCACTTCCAAACGTTTGTACCAACTCCATCATCAGCGTTAGTTGATTTTCTGGCGGCTGTTGCAAATTTCACGGTCTGAAAAAATCATTTAGACGTTGAAAGAGTTTTTGTTCGCGCGAAACTCAACGCCGAGATATACATGAAATTGCCCGATGGGTGTGGTGACATGCCTGGAAAAATTGTTCGCCTCAACATATCACTATATGGTCTAAAACAGAGCAGACGGCAGTGGGCCAGACTGCTGGTAGAGACCGTGGTAGAATACGGTATGGCGCAGAGTAGGACCGATCCTTGCGTTTTTTGCATGGCTGTCGATGGCAAAGTAGAACTGATTCTGGCCGTTCATGTGTAGATGACATTATGATTGCAGGACCGGACGAGGCATGCAGAGACTTCCATGCCGCGTTAAATACGAATTTCGCCACGAATAAGTTCGGCGAACTGACTTGGTACGCTGGTTGTGCTTTCAAGCGCAATTGGGAATTGGGCACGCTAGAGACCACGCAGAAAGCTTTCGTTGTTCGTTGAATGAATGCTGAATCGTTTCGGTGTGAACTCGTCCTCTGACGTCCCCACGACCCCTGGCGTTAAACTAGGTCCAAGAGAGGAGGGCGCACCAAAGGGAGACTGGTCGTACAGAGAGGCTGTGGGCAGTCTGATGTGGCTGTCGACCATGACGCGGCCAGACATCTCGAACGCGGTGCGTGCTGTGACGCGCCATTCTCACAACCCCACCGACAGGCACTGGAAATCAGTTCTGAAGATCATGGCATACCTCCACGGGACAAGGAGCATGGGTTTGACTTTTGCAAGGGGTTCGGGATTGGATCTGACTGCGTATAGCGATGCCGACTACGCCGAGAAATCCAATGAGAGGCGATCGGTGTCGGGGACGGTAATTACCTTGGGGGCTGCTGCCGTCAGATGGGCAAGTAGCACGCAGATGTGCGTTACATTGTCTACGGCAGAAGCAGAGTATGTAGCCCTGGGTGAAGGGGTGAAGGAGGCTCTGTTTACGGGCGCAGTCTTACCGTTTATTAGTCCAGAGCTAAGCGGATCGTGTTTCGTGTTGTTGAAAATGATCAGGAGGCCATAGAGCTGGCTAAGAACCCTCTTAGTTCTGCGCGGAGCAAGCACATAGACGTGTGTTTTCGCGTGGTCGGAGGGCTAATTCGTCCCAAGAAGATTGACGTCAAGTTTGTGGCTTCGGAAGAGCAGCACGCGGATATTTTGACGAAATCCCTTGCTGCGACCCCTTTCAAATTTCGCCGTAAGTTTTTGTTGAACCTACAGTTGGAGGATGAGTAAGGGTGTGCGCATTACTCGATGAGTATCATGTACGAGTCATGCGAGGAATAATTTTTCAGGCCGCCATCCCACGCTACTTTGAGGGGCATGGGTAAGTATGGCGCTACTCGGCATTTTAGTTTCTGCCCTGGTCATCGTTTTGAATGCGACCATTGTTACAATCGCGCAATGGTTTGGATTATGTGAGTTATGCAGCACGCCATTCAATGACAATTCACGAATTCACCACGATTTCGGAGTTCGTTTGTAACGCAAGTTAACGTGAACCTGAGCGCTCTGGTCGATTGTACTCGTAACGCCATCAGACCTGGGCCTGGTCGCTCAGGTCATTTGTAACGACGCACTTTGACATGGGCCTGGCATCATAGGGAAAGGAGGTGTAGAGGCGCCGTCCAAAGTAAATGTGTGTTTGGGAACATATGTTACGCTTGCATGCTCACTGGGTAAGCACCGCCTCCAAGAATGTTGTGTCTGGTTATTCCCGACTGCGGTATCGGCCGCGCGCCGAACGGGCCGGTACATGATACGTCGCTGCTTCTTTCTTCGTCCTGAAGGTCATCCCTAGCATCGATTTTCTCCGCCTTCTTCAGGTCCAGGTTTACTTGCGTTACAACCGACCTGAGCGCTCAGGTCCAGTTTATCTTGCGTATCAAATATAAGCTTTGGAATTCTGGTGAAGACGTGATCTGTCTGCCGGCCACTAGCGTGGGACTCTCTCTCCGATTTCCCTTGCATCTTATGAACTGTAGATGCAAGGAAACTCAGAGAGTCCCACGCTATTCATCGGCAAGTCACAAGTCCACCAGGATGTTAGGGGTCATTTGAAACGCAGCTTACTCTGAACCTGACCGCTTCGGTCGTTTTTGCTCGTGGCACCATTAAACCTGGACCTGAGTGCTCATGGCGTCTGCGGTGTACTTTAACTTGGACCTGAGAGCGCCGGAAAAGAAAGTATCAAGGCGTTATTCGGAATGGCGATGTTTCTGGGGACATTGGGCGCAAGGCCGGTAGGCACCGCCTCCAAAAATCACCTAGTCTGGTTATGCCCCGACTGCACTACCGGCAGCGCGCTGAACGGACCGGGGTATATCGCTGTGCACACCTGTGTTCATGTTCATCGAAGGCCACCCGTAGCACGTGATTTCCCTACGATGTCAGGTCCAGGTAAGCTTGCGTTACGCACAACCTGATCGCTCAGATCCAAGTCAATTTGTGTATCAAACGAGCTTTGAACCCCTGGTGGAGACGTGACATGCCGGTGAATACCGTGGAACTTTCTCTCTGGTTTTCCTTGCATCAAACTTTTCGGATGCAAGGGAAACCAGAGAGGTCACGCAATTAATCGGCAATTTACCAATTCACCAGTGGGTTCCAGAGATCGTTTGTAACGCAAGTTACCCTGGACCTGAATGTGCGGAGAAAGGAGATGCCAGAGGTACACGGAGAAAGAATATGCTAGAGTTGCCTTCAGTATGAAGAGAGACGCAGCGACGCAGTACGTACTCCGTTCTGTTTTGCGCGCCACCGATACCTCAGCCGGGGATAGCAAGACGACACATTTCATTTCAAGACGGCGCCTGCCCAATGGGCGTGTACACTCAGCAATACGTGGATGGATAGGTGACAAGGAGGGATATTTAGCACGAAGGGGCACCAAGAGAGGTCGGAGAAGCACAGGGAATCAGGCGGGGGTTGGGGGGGGGGGGGGGGGGGGGCGGAGGCTTCACGGGGGCGAGGAAAAAAAAGACGGGCGGAGTGTTCGGATTTCAATCAGCACGCAGTATTTTCGAGCGCACGGGACTGCAGTGTATGTATGCATACGGTCGGAGCGACGGAGAAGGAGGAGGAGCAACAGGACGAAAGAGGGTGGGGGTAGGGGTGGGGAGGAAGGAGGAGCCAGCCAAGAAGAAACAGGGTTGCAGGCTGCAGGCTCCGCGGCTGAGCCAACCCAGGGGGCGGCAAAGAGGAAACGGCGGGGTACGAAGAAGCCACCGCAGAGGAAGGAGGAGGGACGGAATGCACGGCGCGAAAAGAGTGGAGGGAGGAAGGAGCTGTGGGACCGGAACCCGGATCGGTGCAGCTGCAAGCAGAACGTACAATGGTGGAGGTTAACCCCTTCGGGACTTCAGATGGGGGAAAATTTGAAACAAAACTGACGAAAACAGCATCGACCTCCCAAAGCAGTCCGCGCTGCTGGGGTGGCGGATGCATCCGAAACGCCACGTCAGGAGCTATACGACACACGTACAGCATGCTGGCAGTCTCAGTGCTGTGCGCCCTTCCTGCACGGTTGGTGTAATCTCATTTCTCGTGATTTTTGTGCATGTGAGTGAGCTCCAAAACGTTAAAGGGGAGGCGCTGTCGCGGTGGTGGGCAGCGTCGAGTGGGCTGTCAAAGGCGAAGGGCGGTTATGGTGTAAAAGCGCGGACGAACGCTCCCCTCAGGATCAACATCGTTGAAGCACCCGAGCCACTGGTGATCATCCGCGTGACGCACCGAGAAAAGCTGTCAGGAGGCGTGTCAAGCAAGGGAAAGCACGCGCTGTCAAGGGTGTAGGGTCGAGAGCTTCGCGCTAAAACCTTGAAGTGTGGTGTCAGTCAAGACAAATTAAGCCAAACTTGTTGTCTGTCAAGGGGTAATGGTGCTGTCTCCTGACATTTCCGCATGAGAGACATAATTGTATTCGAGCACGTTGGAACAGAGTTGACAAAAGAAGAAGTGATCGCTGTGTGCGATGCTCCACAGTAGCACCAGCGATATGTTACTCACACGAACCATACGATACTACGTACCCACCAGGAAACCCCGGGATGGAATCAGGATGCCCCCCCACAACCACAAGGCTCGGGGGGACAGGGAAGGATGTCGGCGACGTGAGCTGAGATCGCCAGGTAGGTTTTAGCTGTAGATACGAAGGTAACGTGTGGGGGGTGGTCGGGTATTGAGGGAGGGAGTCTTTTGACTCCACATATGGGCAGCAGCGACCGGATAATGGACTATTTCGGCAAGTGGCACGGATTGCCGGACATCACGCAGCTGAAGCATATAGCAAGGTTAGGGTTGCCCACTGAGACGGATCTAGCACAAGAAATTTCGAACGGGGATCACCTGAGGGCGGCGGAATTGGAGGAGGTGCGACGGGAGGCGATCGCGGACTTGGTCAAAGGCAGAGTATTGATGTTTCCGTTGGAGCAAGCAGGGGGCATTCAGGCTTGGGCTGCGGATATCGCAAGTTGATGTGATTCCACAATAGAAGCATAAGCAGAGCACACACTCGCGCATGACATGACGTTTGGAGGTGGCAAGGAAGTGGCACGGAGCGGATCGGTGAATACAACAGCAAATTCCCGCTCGTGAGCTTTTTGAGGTGACGAAGAAAAATCTTGCGTCGACACTGGGCTGTGTGTTATGTGCGGCGCAGAGAGAAGAACTATTGCCGAAAAGAGGACCTGGAGGGTGCACATCGACGAATAGGGGGGTAAACCCGGCGAGGGCGGCAGCACTTAGTTACGTGGGCAGCTGGTTGCGCCGTGGTGGACGTGCGGGCTGAAATTCAGGTGCAATGGGAGCCCAAGGAGGTGGGGGCGGTGGCGAGCGCGACTGCATGATGCTCAGTGAAAACGACGCGGGCGACAGCGGTGAGTTCGGAGGCAGGCGTCGGAGCGATATCATGTAAAAAAAGTGCCTACGTCGTATGCTGGTTATATTGCGCGACTATGTGGTCTAGTAGGTAGTTCTATATAACCAACAAAGTATATGTTTAAGAGTTCGTTGATCCTTGCAGACTATGGCATTGATCACCTGGCCCCTCCCCTCGACACGGACTGCAGTATCAAGGAGCATTCTTAGCGCTACGCACTGTACTGTAGACCACATAGTCACGTGACTACGTGGTCTAGTGGGTACTGTTGTGCTACATATCCAACAACCTTTGACAGGGAACACACGCAGAACCGCTGCCGATTGGTTGAGAAGGGTTGGAAGTAGAGAAGGGGGCAAAGGATGCGGCACCGTGGGTGTCGTTTTTCATGGATTGCGCTACTTCGATGAAAACACAGTGGGAAGGGGGCGGGGGGCGGTGTTGTGACGTCTTGAAGTCGTTGGCTTCGATAAATTTTCAGGCCATGGGGAACAGGAGGTGAGGGTGGGGGGCAATGTTATCGTATAAAATGGAAACAACTGTTACAGCAATACAGTAGTAGTCCCTCTATCTTGCCAGCTGCCTGCTATAGCGCTTGTGAAATCGCTTGAGACAAACGGGAACTGCCAGAAGTGGCGGAGACATACCGGTGCTACAGGATCACACTACAAAGGAACTACGTCTCGACCAGCTTTGGGTTACCTCACGACATAGCCAGCAAATCCTACCAATGACATGGAAGCCACCGCTATCGTAGAACAAGATGGTATACTGGGCACAGCTACTTGGGTTTGCGTGGATACGGAGGCGATGACGATTTGGTTCCCATTCAATACGAAAGCTGCGCGATTTGCGAGATGTTAGATTAATAGTCAGTGACGAGGGAGATGGACTTGATGGGGGGGGTACTGGTGTTGGCAGGGTAGGAACGCCACGCGACAGTTGCCGTGCGGCCCGGGCGGTGTTTCGTGCGAGGGCTTCTGCGTCTCCCGTTTAGAGATGTACAAGGTACCCTCGTTTGTTGCGACACACCTCTTGAAACTAGCATGTGATATTGTTTCCCAGTAGATGAAGGGTTTTCATGGGCGTGGGCGGACGGGCGGGCGGTGGGCGTGGGGGAAGTATATCAGAAGATTATATGGAGACGGATAACATAATTTATTACGGCTGGCCACGGGGTGGTGGAGATGGTGCGTGCAGCAAGAGAATATCGCGGAAGGAGGGATGGTTGTAGCTCCGCTTCATCGGTCAATAAATCAAGCTCGAGAGGGGGGTTATCAGACGCGTCAAATGAGACTATCGCGAGGTTGTGACTTGAGACAGGGGTGTGTGCTGGGGGTACCAACTGGCGCATGACACAAAACGGAGGACGATACGGAGAAATCGTGAGGAAGGTGACCGGAATTCGACCAAAGTCTTAGAGCTGATGGTGATGGTGGTGACGGCGTACGTATGTGATGATAGCAATGTGGGACAGACCGGGCAGGGAGGGGGTGACAGTGTTGGCGTGGAGGGGGTATTTCGTCGGCGGTGCAATAGATGCTTCACTGCAAGGGAGGGGGGAAAGAGGAAGTGAGAGCGGGGGTACTGGTAAAGATGGCAACAAGGTCATTGGAAGCGCAAAGGTGGAGAATCCAGGCCATACACGTACGTGAAGGGGGTAGACGAGAGGGTCGTGGATGCAATATCTGGATGAACAAAAGGGGGGGAATCCTCACGAACTCGGCGGAAGAGAGTCTCTAAACCGTTGCAACTGTTCATGGTACTAAGTGATTTTTTTCCGTGGCGCTGTCGCCTCTCCTATAGTCTATATCCGAAACGTAAATGGTTCGGCTTCCACGTACATGTTTTAGGCCGTTTCCCTACTTTTGAGTCTGACTAATCCGAGAAAAGCCCGTGCCTCCATCCAAACTATGGGGACGCATGCTACGCTACAGTAGAGGTTTATACCCTTTTTTGATTGAAACGTTTTCAGAACGACGGGGCTCTGTAACTCCAAATCGTGAGAATGATGTTCTCTTTTCTGCAAGATTTTTTACGACACCGGTTTCACAACTCTGCGGGAGCACGCGGATACCAGATATCTCGTCTAACTAGTACTGGGTCATTTTGGGCACACGATGGCTTCAAGGAGAGTTCTATACCACCGCCCAAACAGCCGTGGCAGTTCCGGGATCATGCGGGGCGTATGGCGCAAGTACAGCGCGGTGTCGTAAATAAGAGCTTACGACACCGGGGTGTCATAATTGCGTTTTTACTGTTTTCAGCGACAGCAATTGACCCGTTAACGACGGGAACCACCACCGCTGACGTGTGCTACGATAGAAGTAGTAGCACTTTTCGATATTTTTGTTTTCTGAATGACGGTGCTCCTTAGCCCTCCTTTACCCAAATTCGTCGGAATTTCATAAAAAAAAATCAATTTGATTTTTTTGGTATACCTCGTAGGCCATGGGTTTGTTCAACACCAAAGCGCTTCTAGTTCAGTCCAAATACGTTTTTGGATGAGGTGCAGAGCTCCTTAAGTGGGTAACCTCAGAACAAAATATTACGCGCCTCTACCTTGGGATATATTTATACATGCCCGCTGCACTAGTGCTGACCGCACAGCTGCCCCTGGGCCTTAGGGACAGCCCTGCAATGAAAACAGAAAACTCGCGATCGCAGTTGATCAGGATAATATGCTTTGTGCCCCCTGCCTCGTCACACTCGCCGGCCTCCTGCGTTGCATGGATACGGGCCACAGGTATGGCTTTTCCTAGAGAGTTCACTCCTGCTCATCCAACGTATAATATAAACAACATCAGATCTCCGGTGAGAGTATAAAAAAACAGCACAATAAATAGCCCTTGAAGCATACGTGTTGATGCTGGGAAGGTACGCACTCTCCTCCTTATTTAAGTTCATAATGCCAAAGACACGTAAAATCAGGCAGTGAGCTGATGATGAGGATGCTCAAGACGCCTTACACATCCCCTATTCCCGACATTCGTACCGCCTGACAGAAGCATGATGCCGCGTATTCTACAAAGTATGAACCCTGAACATGCAACCTGGTTTCACAACAGGTACTAGGTATGATATATGCTAATAACACCAGCACATTATATGCTAGTAGTTACGCAGTGTGCAGTATGGCAGTCAACAACAAGGTCACCCCGAATTATCGTAGATGCACACACCATATATATGACGATCAACGGATTGCAACAACAGCATCTATAGATCGGAAAGGGGATCAACGATGCGGCTATTCCAACGAAACAAAATGCGGCTACCGATCAACCCAACAAGTCGTAGTGAGGCGAAGATACCTCTTGCAAAACTTGATGCCCGCCATGGAGCTCACGAAAGTGGGAGCTGGGGGTCGGCTGTGCACGCGCAATATGCCAATACAACACTTGGGCCACGAACAAAAATGGCTACCATTAATAGTACGTACCAGAAAAGCTGTTGGATGGGGCCTGGAGGAGCACAGAAGAACCTCGAAGGAGAGCTCCAACTCAGCGATGACTAGGCTTGCCGTCGACGCCATGTGTATAGGAAGGCCCTCGCGGGGACGCAGGGGTGTCGATGCTGGAATGGTATGCGCTCTCCTCCTTAGCTAAGTTCGTAGTGTCTCACTTATCTCCATTACTGACATGTAAGGTCAAATACAGGTGGAATCAGGCAGTGAGCGGACGGGGATACGCAAGACGCTTTTTCGCATCCCTTGTTCCCGACATTCGTACCGCCTGACAGAAGCGTAACGTCGCAAATTTTACGAACCCTTGACAAACAACCGCAGTTCCATGGCATCTGTAGCTACATCGTATGCTGTATGGCACTTTATAACATAGCACACTACGCAACAGTTAACTGGTCATAGCATCTTCATTCCGAGAAGTTTCCAAAGCTGGGGCAGGGTTATACAGCTCTCAGACCCCATCCAAGCCCGCAGCCCGGCCGACAGCCCAGACGCCAACTACCGACAACGTAAAGAAATTCCAATAACAGCAACTAAGGTAACTGACTTTTCGCCGCTCGCCCGCAGCACAAATCACTGCAAGATACCTGTAGTAGATACCGAACGGGTAGCCAGTAGATGCGTAGAGACCGAATAACACGCAGTAGATACCGAACAGCTACCGCCATACCGAACGGCTACCGTAGCCACCGAATCGCTACCGACTAGACACCGAATAGCTCCCTAAGGACACCAAACATTGCTCAATCGTGTCAAGCCTGAACGAAGGTCGCGCCAACACCATCCAGCGGGGGTGGCATGGAGTTTAGTGGTGCTTAACCCCTCTAGGCCTGCGCACGAATTCGAACTAGTCGGTTCCCAAAATCGTGGGCGCAGTTCTTAACGGATGAAATACCCACAATCGACGAATTTCTGCATGGATAATCATTAGTGTTATGCTTGCCATCGGACAACGTGCAGTGTGAGTTTCAATCGCAAAACATGGCAACGAACGTAATTTGACGGCTACTACCAACGCATTGAAAGCGCGACAACCCAAACCGATTCGACGCACAAAAAGCCCCCGACACTCATAATAGATATACGCAGCACGGTCAGTTCGAAGACGTGCTGCATACTTAATGGTGGATGCAGACCATATTCAAACGCATCACCGTAACCTTGTGGTTTCGCTTCATCGCTCACCACCCCAACTGGCAATGCATACCTAACGTCATTAAAAAAAAATAGTTTTCATCAGTCGCAGCAGCTGCACGCATGCTACACGGCAGTACCCTTTCTTTTCCGAGGCTCCTAACCTCTTGAGGAGCTCTCTTGAAAAAACACACCAAAACCCTGATTTGGATAAACTGTTCAAAGTTCTACCCGCTGAACGATCCCATGGCCTGGGTACACAACGAAACATGCAGCAGAACATACAAGATAAATCTTCGGACGATTTGGGGTTAAGGGTAACCCCGTCATTTCAGAAAACGTTTCATCCAAAAAGCAATCCCTATACCGTAGCACGCGTTGCTGCACGCCGGCCAGTTTCTCCGAATATACCTCCACTCACCTTTCGCCGGAATAAAAGACACTCCGACCAAGGCTACGGCAGGGGGCTACCCCTTTTTTTTTTGCCGAGTCTTAAGCCACTTGCACGAGTGCCTCTGTACCTCACTGACGAAACGACTTTACACTATATGCTTGGCGCAGCGTGGCTAACCACCGCATTGCGGACTCATGTCACGAGACTAAAACAGCACCAAACCTCAAGACCGCAAAGGAACAGGGGCTCATTCGCGCGAGTGACTCCGGGCCACCACTGCAAAAAAAGGTCCCAAAAGGGACCCCCCTACCTCCCCAGAAACAAAAAAAAGGCAATCCGCCCCCTGCTTACGGGAGAAAAACCGAACTTGAAACAAAAAAAACTGTGAACCCGACGCCAGAACGAACACGAGCCGAATTTATTGAAACACCATGTTGAGATTCATAGGGGGGCACTTAAAAACAGTTCGTCACGCTGCCCTATGTGGGCTGTCGAATCGGCTCATGGTTTGTGGATGGGCGGCACTCCAACTGGCTAGGCAAGGCAGCATCCCTACAAAACCCGGTGTAATACGTAGGAGTAGATACGACAATGGTAGCCACTTCGAGCAAGGAGGTGGGCTGGAGGGCAAGTTTCCCAGCACGGGTCGCTTTCACACGAATATTTCACGTGGGAGCACGCACTTGTCAACGTGTTTTGGTTTTTTTCGCGGACCTTTTGTATTTTCTTCGCCACAAAATGACTCGACGGCAATGTGCGCGTCGCTCGTTGCGCTGTCTAGACCCCGGGACAACACGACTCAACCATATAGACTACACGACCAGAAGGCTTCAGCAAATCAGACCACCCAACCAACCCTCATCGTTTGCCTTGTCCCATATGTACACAGGCAATTGCTGTTATTTTTCCTGAGCCCCACACAACATACTACAGTGTTGTTATTTTCTCTGATCACCCGCACCCCGCTAGAGTTGCTCCGAACACGAGCTAGCGCGACAATCGCTTTTACTTCCGAACAAGGAACACTACCGAGGACAAAAAAGCAGCTCGCACCAGAGCAATGCAAAATTCTACCAAAGCATGCATCCACAATAACACCCCCAGCCCTCGCCCCCACCTGCCCGTCCCTGGGGATTTGCAGGTCGTTGGTCAGGGGGAGAGTTGCAAACCAAAATGGCGGAGATGTCCTCGTACCGCTACCGTCAAAAGAGGAAAAGTGGATTGCCATGTCCCACCAAAATAAAACTATATGCTTCGCAGTATGGAACTTTCCGCGACCCGCCAAGACCTGAGCTTAATCCTTTCACCACAGTAGAGGTTCCGCTATAGTGCCGGTTAAGTAGTGCCGTTTTCCCGCTATTTTGCCTGTGAATTAGCTTAGCACTTGGCACAGTGTTGTTAAGTAGTGCCGGTTTCCCGCTATAGTGCCCGTGAAATGGCTTGGCACTTGGCACAGATTGGAGCGATGTAGGGGAACCACTACGACACTACGGCACTGCAAAACATCCCACACGGAAATCAAAGCATGAAAGTGTGTCCGACGAAAATTGTTGCATTTCAGAACGTACCCCACACTAATACGCTTCCAAGTGCTTCGCTTCATGAAAACGCTTGCGCATTAAAAAAATACACCCACACTACCCATCAAGCACCTTCTCCCCAACAAAAACGTGGATGCCGTTTTTAACCCTTTTGATAGAACGCCAAAAAAATCCCTCATTAATTCCAAGTAACTCATCCCCAAAAACGTGTGTACGGTTCCAAAAAAAGAGTCAAGAGACTAAAAAACAAATAAAAAAGCGATCTCGGGCGCCCCTGAACGACACGAAAAAAAAAACTAAGGAAAAAACTCGAGGAGACCAGATCGAGCCGGAGCGGGGACGGGGCGAGGCCCGAAACCAAAAAAACAAACCAAACTCGCGAGGAAACGAACTCGGGCCAGGCGAGGAGGCAGAGCGTGGCCCGAAAAAAAACGAAACCAAAATCGCGAGGAGACAAATCCGGGCCGGGGGGGGTGGGCGTGTTCACTAGGGAAACTTGATTTTTTTGGACTCGCTGTCCGCCTCAAGTTCTTCCAAGTTTTCAACGACCGCGTTTGAGGGCTTCGACCAACTGGGCAGCCTGATGTCTGTGGTAAACGCGAGGATGCGAAGGCCTGCGGCGGCGGCGAAGCCGCAGGCGATGCGTCCCACTGGCGGTATCATACAAAGTGCATGATAACGCCGATAGCAGTTACGAAACCCCGAAAAAATTAACGCACGGCAGGAAGAGAGAAGGCCGCAGGAGGGGGGAGGGGAGAAGGGCGGAGGAAAGAAGGGGGAGGGGAGAGGAGGGGACAGGGAGATGGGAAGGGAGAGAGGGGGGGGGGGGGGGGGGGGCAGCAAATTCGGATAATGAATCAGAGATGGTCCATGCACAGCAGAAGAAGGGAAGGTCACCAGAGTAGCAAAGTCAGACCACAAACATGATAGTTCATGCACAGCAGAAGGAGGGAACCGCATGAACGCGACAAGTCATTTGCGGTACATGCGCAGGATAACGCCAATAGCAAGTAGGAAACCCCGACAATATTTATGCACAAAACGAGGGAGAGAAGGGTCTAAGAGAGCAGCAAATCGGAGCAAGAATCAAAGAATGATGAAGCATCGCAGAAGGGGGGAACCGAAAGAGTCAAGAGCGCAGCAAAATCGAAGCAGGTATTCGAAGAGAATGATCGCACAGCAGGAGGAGGGAAGGCCACGAGCGCAGCACAATTGGAGGACCATACGACTCCAAGGGAATAAACGTACAGAAGCAGGAGGCGGGGAGGCTATAGTGCGGGAGAAATCGGAGGAGTGAGCGAGGGGCGGCAGGTCCCAGTGCTGGACGCGGGCAGGGTGTAACGGGTATCGCGATGCGTCCTACGGCAGAGGTAGCACGTTTCGATTTTAAACATTTTCTGAACGGCAGCGCTCCTTGACGCATTTACAACTGGAAACCCGTTTTCGGGGACAAAATTACTTGGGTTTAGTATAGGGAAGGGTTTGGGGGCTCTGAAGGGGTGAACCCAAATTCGACGGAATGCCATTTTGGTTTTGCAATATTTTGTTTTTGTATACCTAACCTATGGTTTGTTCATCTGGTTGCTCGTTTAATTTGCTCACAAGTAGTTTTTACGCGAGGTATACTGTTAATAGTATAGAACCTCAAGTGGTTATGAGCCTCAGAGAACAAAAGATGCACCTTTTTTTTTACTACTACAAAACAAATCCCACAATAAACCCATGTAGGTTGTCCGAAAAAACGTGGGTGGAGTTTTAAAGGGGGTTAAATGCTTAGGTTTATTATTCGGTTGTATCATTCGGGTTCATTTTCGGTTTCGTACTGGGTTTTATAGCTCGGCTTCATTCTTGGTGTCACGCTCGGTTTCACAATCGGTTTCAATATATATTCGTAGTATTGTATACCTAACCTATGGTTTGTTTATTGTTCTGCTTCGTTACCTGGAGGCAAGCAAGCCGCCCGGCTGAAGATGTATACCGTAGACCCGAGCAAGAGTACACTCTTAACACCTAGTAGTTCGTCCCCAACAACTCATGCGCAGTTCTATCGGGGTGAAGTATTTCCGTTTCATTTCATTTTCGGTTTAGTAATCGAATCTTAGATTCAGTTTCACATACGACGTATTGTTCGGTTTCATGCCCCGTTTCGTGTTAGATGTAACGTTCGATGTAACGCTTGGTTGGTTTTATATTCTGTCCACTACCTCGAGACAAACTCGCGGCCCGGCTGAAGATGTATAGGGTAGAGCCGAGCAATAACCCACTCTTAACACCTACCTGGTAGTAGTTTGTCCCCAACAACGTATGTGCAGTTTCAAAGGGGTCTAGTAGTTCGGTATCGTTTTCGGTGCCACCATTCGGTTTCGTTTTCGGTTTTATTCTTGACTTTGTATTCGGTTTTACTATTGAGTTTCATATGAAGTGTCGCGTTTCAGGTTCGGTTTCGTTTTGATGTGGCGTTCGGTGGGGTTAATGTTCCGCTTCATTACCTGGAGGCAAGCCCGCGGCCCGGCTAAAGATGTAAACGGTAGAGCCGAGCACCGCCGTGGAGGCGTAGATCTCGGCGTGGGAGAACAGAATCCGAGGAGGGCGCTGCGGCAGGCGGCACGGCATGGAGAAGGGAATTGTATGATATGTCATGGGGTGATATGGTGTGCAAGGTGCTATAGCATTTTGTATGTACGGCATGGGATGGGGTGGGACGGAATGGGACGGAATGGGATAGGATGGGATGGGACGGAATGGGATGGGATGGGATGGGATGGGATGGGATGGGATGGGATGGGATGAGATGGGATTGTATCTCCGGGCCTTAGGGCGGTACTTCGCGTTAAAAAGACAAAATGACAAAATGACAAATGCATGTCTTCTCCAACACAACAGCCAGCATCTCAGCAAACAAAAGAACGAAGTTAACATCTTCTCAGTGCTGCACATGCGACAGCAGTATCTCGAGCAAAACCAAACCCACAAAACAACACGTACCGAGCAAAGCACATCGCGGATTACGCCTCCAAAAGTGGATGTGAGCATGCCGCACGCCACGCAAACAATCTTCGATAGGCCCTGCAAGGTGAGGCGACGTAAGGAGAGGCAAGGTGAGGCAAGCAGGGCTGTGGCTGAACTTGATGACGAGCTACTAAGAACAGTTGGGTGACGAAGGAAGCCAACCGCCTGATTTTGCTTCTAATAATCCTTCTCGATATAAAACAAATCGCGAGCAACACACTCACTAACCTCGTACAAAACCGCACGCAGAGACCCCCGCAAAGTCACAAATTACAGCAAGGAACACTTCGTAACGGTTAAAACTAGCCGACCAACTCAACTACCCCGCGACTGATAGTCAACCAACTCGCAGCCCTACAGACACTCAAGGCAAGGCGCAAGAGGAGCGTAACAAACGAAACCTTTCGGAACTTACCCCCTTGAGAATAATCGCGCCCAAGCTCTTGAGGGCAGAACGCTTCCGACTGGTGTGCTACGGTAGAGGCGGCACTTTTTGGCTGAAATACTTTCTGAATGACGAGGCTACTTTAACGCCTGTACAACTGGAAACCCCTTTCGGCGACAAATTTACTCGAAGTTAGTAAAGGGAGAGATTCGGGGGCTCTAAAGGGGTTATAAACCTATGAAAAAAATTGTCGGAATATCAAATCGTATTTTTGCAGTATCATTCGTCGTACAAGTTTTTTCCCCTTCTATATGTGGTTGTCATGAAATCCAGGGGTGTGTCTTAACTTGAAAACGGGGGACGAAAAAAAACTTGCAAATACTGAGAAAAACAAGTAGCCACCGCGCACGTAACCCAGCCAAAAAAACACCGACCACAGAGAGAACAGACACGTGCTGCGGTAAATGTGCGCCAACTTTTTTCTCTGATTTTTTTTCGCGTCCTAACCCAAAAAAAAAAAAATCCAAAAAGGAAAATGCAACCCGATGAAAAAGATCTCAAGGTCCAGGTATACACCAAACCAAATTAAAGAAAAAGACTAAACGACATACAGTTACCCGCGGTATAGCGTTAATTCAACCCCTTTAGCATGTTGTGTAGCACCGCACTCCCGACATGGGGACAAAACACTTGGAGTTAGAATAGGATGCTTTTTAAGAGTTGGAAATGGGGTTAAGGAGTCGGGAAATCCAGAAAATATTTTCGCCTGAAATTGCTACGTGCCTCTATATCGTAGCAGGCGTCCACAGACGAGTTTATAGCTGTATCTACGCCAAGGCCATGGCATTTTTCACCGGGTTGCGCTCTGATCGCTTCTCAGAATTGTGGTCTAAGTGAGGTATAGAGCCAGTGCACCGCTACCGCCGTAGGATAATGCGTCTTTGAACTATCAATAAAAGGGATGCATTTCGCCGTAGAAAAATAGAAGGAAGTAACGACAATAAAAAAAAACTTTATTGAGCCAGTTAATATTACCACAACATGGGTGGGTCGGCGGACGGAATATTTAATAAACGAACTACATCACTGCAAGAAAACGCACTCTAAGCGCGGGTGCCGCATGACAGCAGTCCAAGCCACCGTGATTCAATAACCGACCTACAACACTGCAAGAAACTGCGCTCTAAGGCACGCGCGTCGCATGACAGTCCAAGCCACGGTGAAAGGACTTTTGAACGACACTATTCGAACCGGTAACCACAATCATCCCTGAACGCAGGCGGTTGGGAACACCTCACTTAATGTCTGTGTCGTTCATATACCTTCGCCCAAAAGAGGTGAACAAAACCTTACATGACTTTCATGGAATTTCGCTACCTGTATCCGCTGCCCTTCACCATACATACTGCAATTTTTCGATCATCTCAATACCTTGCGGACGCCAGCCTGCGCGCCGATGCAGCAGAAAGCGCCGATCCCCATGGCGTCTGCCAAGTTAAGGACGGTCATGTCGTCGCGCATCCCTGCTCGACAGCCCGAAACATTGGCCGACAGCAGCAGCAACCAAACATAACAAGGTAGGGAAAGGGAACTACGCTTAGCTCGGTCCAACATTGGACGACAGCCGCAACCGAAGAGAACAAAGGTAGGGAAACGAACCATTACTTCAACCCGGTCCAACATTGGGTGAAATCATTGGCAAAAGAGAGCATAGTAGAAAGGAAACGGACGCCCAATCGTCCGAATATCTTGCGACAACAGTAATCAAAGGGAGCAAGAGGGGAAATATGAAGATACAAAAACCACTCCACCTTCGGATGGCATCGGTAAGGCAGAAATAACAAGGCAGGGAAAGCAAGAAATACATCAAATTAAGGGAGCAGGATAGGGAAATATATAAATACAAACGGGAAATATATAAATACAAACCGCCCGAGCATCAAATGGCAGCAGTACAAAAAAAGCACAAGCCAGGGAAAACAAGAAACACATCAAATTAATGTCCAACAAAAACGACCAACAACAAAAAAACGCAACCCAATAGTTGGACTACGTTTGTCGCTGTTTATACCTCGTTCGAAGGCAAGTGCATTAAACTATCATCACAAAATAAAAAGTACCAGGCAATATGTTACTCACTCACGCAGTTTGCCACAGCTACACATTGTTGTTGTTGTTGTTGTTGTTGTTGTTGTTGTTCTCGCATAACTAAGTCCGTGGTCACAGGACAGGCTCCAGTCACTCTGGAGCTGAGGAATATCCTAGGGGAAACACACACACAACCCAAGGTGGTACACGTATACACCACAGCTGACGCAATTCATGCCTCCACCAGAAACATAAAAAAAGTGAAATCGAGAGTCAGCCTACGATGCGCCAGGTCCATACTGGTGCATACGTCTCATTACTCGCGCCTGGAAAAAACGACTATACCGCTTGCCACCCAAGAAAGACAACCACGTAGATATTACACGTAGTATCTTATCCCTACGTATACGCACGACAGACGCAAGTCAATTCGAAAAAAGAAACAAAGAACAAATAAGGAGAGAAAGGAAAGGAAAGAAAATAGAAGAAAGCGAAAAAAAAAAAACGAAAAAGGAAAGGAAAGAAACGAAAAGAAAAGAAAAGACAAGCAAGAAAAGGCAAGACAAGAAGAGGAAGCAAGGAAAGGAAAAGAGAGAGAAAAAAATGTCATACTAGCAGACCCTAGGAACTGACTAAAGACGGCATTGGGCTCACTATCATCACAGGAGACACCATTGTTGTGTTTTTTCAACCGTTTCACCCCCCCGACGACGTCATTAGGCGGAAGTCATCGGTATATTTGGTATGGGTTAGGGGTAGGGTTAGCCTTAGTTCCGTCCATTCATTGTGGAAACACAAAAATAATAGTGTAGCCGAGTCTGCAGCAAAGCACACGGCTCGGCTTTTCTTACCACCTTACAGTTCAACACTGGACTTTATAACTCGAGAAAGTGATGACACTTGCTTGCCGTAAAACACACGGCTGGAGTTTTTTCACCACTACCTCGTACTGCAACGAAACACACGGTCCGATTTTTCATCACTGCTGTCGCAAAACAAAACACGAGGCTCAATCAAGCGTTTCCACCACTAACCACTGCTTGCTGCAACACAACAACACATAACATACTACATGGCTCGACCTTCATTTACTGATGGAGCTGGTGTTGTTTCAAGCTGCCGGCGAAATTCAACGTCAGCATTGGGATGGAAAAAGACACATGCTATTAATAGTATTATTAATAATAGTATACTACTAATAGCAAAGTAATAGTATGCCACTATTAGTACTAATAGTATGCTACCAATAGTAAAGTACTAGTATGCTACTAATAGTACTAATAGTATGCTACTAATAGTATAGTGATAGTATTACTAGTACCAATAGTACGGTAGGTAAAGGTGCACCAACCATTGTTTTTTTTAGGCTAACCACTCAGGGACTGGAGGAGCTCCATACTACTAACAGTCTACCGCACCCAAAAAGTGACTTATTAATACTATTAACACAGCAAACTGAAAATGCTTTGGTGATGGACAAACCCATTGCCCAGATGCACAAGAAAATCAAAATCGCAAAAAAAGGATGACATTCCGACGATTTTATTAACAGGTATATATCATAGTATTAATAGCAATAATAATAATAAAATTTTTGTTTCCCCTCTGTCCGGAAATATAAGCAACAATACATTACAATATTAATATCCAACTGTTGCTTATATTTACGGACAGAGTGGACATAATTTACGGAAATCCACCAACTGTTGGGAGGATGAAACAAAAAACAGAAAAGGGGGTAAAAACGCGTTCCGCCATTGTTTAATAATAGCGCTTGCTCACATTTAATTTTGTTGGTTGGTCTTATCAGGTGTACAGAGCTTCAACCGAACCGAGCACAGCTACGAGTAGTCGTAGCGTAGGACAGTTCGCCTGGGAGATGGAGATGGTTTCCTTTCTCGTGTGTGGTTCAATCCTGTTAATAATGGATCTCCGCAAATACTACGTCAAGGGGCTACGTCATTCACAAGAAAAGGTCCAAAAGCGTTACTAACACCTCTGTCGTAGCGCCCAGTGCTACGATACGGGAGTTCCCTAATTTTCTGAGGCTGTTTATTTGAGGAGGTCCATACCGAACTAAACCCTGATCGCGAAAAAAAATGAAAAACCGCCAACCGATGAACACTCCCACGGGCTACTTGTAGGTATGCATGGATATGACATGCGAGACACGCATCTTGCCTTTTTCCGCGAGGTACGACCAAAGGAAAAAAACGCCGATGCTGGTGAGGAGGCAAATCCAGAGGTACTCCGTCTCTTGCATCCAAAACACGGGGTTGTTGCCTAGCAGAAGGTCGCGCACGGTACCCCCTCCCGTGGCCGTGATGGTCCCCACGATGACGCACCCTGCAGGGGATAGGGGGTAGAAAACGGGGGACAGCAGTGCCGCTAAATCTGTTGATTTTTCTGATTGCGTTGCATTTTGTTTCCTTTTTTTTGGCAAATTTTGGTTATGAAACACAAAAAAACAGTAAAGTTACGATATACGAAAGTGTTAATATAACAGTAATTTGGCTCACCTTTTACTACACTGCTGCACATATTTATTATTCCATTCGCCCCACGACACGATACAGACGCAGACTGCAAAGTTCATTCCAGTAGATGGTTAATACTTGTGTCTCTTTGGCCAAAATATTTCTGCCTGGCGATCTGACACTAATCAACCAATCAACTACTTCTTAGCTGTGCGAACGCGGATCCCTCGGGAGTGTTGGCCGTCCTGCCGGCGCCGCCGTCGTTGGTGCCTGTTTACCTAACTTTTAATCAACCGATCACCTAATCAACTAGTCACCTGAGGAGCTACCTGCCCAATGTCTTCCGAACATTATTGTTTTAAAACAATACCCATTATATATACTCCGGAGTATATATTTAAAGATGCGTTTCGACAAAATATTCGATCTCACAGCTGGAGTATATTTTAATTTTATAATATATATATATATATATGCCAGGCCCGTTTACATGGCACAAAGACAAGAGTTTTGCGACACCAAGCATTATCAACCGTACGGGAAGCGCCTGCAGCAGGACATACCAATACCCCTATAAACAGTATGAGAACGCGGAGCGTGTATCGTACAGATCCTCGCGTTGCACCTTGAACACACCTAATGAACAACACACTGGTGAGCACACACACCTTCTACCCGGCATCGCAGGCGAAATCGTGTCGCCGATTCTGGAATCGTCAATTTATGTTAGTTTTGTTCGCGCTGAAGACCCAAAGGGATTCGTTCCATTTTCAGACCCCGAAGTATATTCTCAAAGGCAGTTTCTGGGCGAAGTATAGAGGTCGAAAAGTCAAGTGAAGAGACTCCGACAAGTTAGGCGCACTCGTATTGGTATATATAGCATGCGTCAATACGCTTTGCTTTTTCCCGGAGTATTCCACATACATGCCCATGAGGTCCATGCCCAGTCGCCCCGGGCGCGGTCCTACTTTGAGGAGCTCTATAGCTCTATAGTCCACAAGCTGACTTTCGATTTTTAAAGTAATGAAACTGCAACTCGATGGAAAGTCCCATTATTGAAAAATCACAGATCCTTCTTCGTAAATCACAAATGCCTCATTGTAAATCCCAAATGTCCTATGGTAAAACATCCCAAACGCCATTCAACGATATTAATAGTGTCATTGTTCTCGGATAACGAGTCCCATCGCCCAGAAAAAAACGAGCCAAAACCTGGTATACCGGTAGTATCCCTATCATCGCACGCGCCTGTTCCACCTTCCACCTACCCATGAGGTCCATGCCGACTTGTCCCGCCGTCACGGTTCCGGACAGCGCGAAGACGGCGGTACCCATGTAGTCCATCCCTCGCAGCACACCCTGAAAAACGCAACATCCCCAAGAAATTAACACCGTGGCAAACCATGGAGGCCAATGACGAAGCGGGGCCGGGGGGGGGGGAAGGCAGTGGGAAGAGAGGAAGTGGTGGCGACCGGGGGAGGGGGGGGGGAGGGCGTTAAGAGATAGGGAGACTGGTCGGCGATTCGTTCCGGGGGTTTACTTATTTGTGTGGCGTACGTGGGGGGCGGAGGGGTTGGTTGGCATTAGGAGGTATGGGTGGTGGGTCGGCGATTGATTCCGGGGTTTTCCTCATAAGTGAGAGGGCGCGAGGGGGCGTTAGGTTATATGGGTGGCTGCGTCGGTAGTTTGTGCTGGGGTTTTCCTCCTTTGTGTGGCGTACGTAGTAGGGGCGGGGGGGGGGGGGGGGGGGGGGCGTACTCCTTTGCGGGTTGCCTTAGTGATTTGACCATTGACAACGCACCGCTTTCGAGACGGACGGGGGGGCATGCACTTTATTGGGTATGGGTGATCAGGCCGGGCGATTTGTTCCGGGGTGTTTCATTTTTTTGTGGCGTACATAGGGGGTAGGGGTAGGGGGGGGGTGTTGGGAGATATGAGTGGCTAGGCCAGCGGTTTGTGCTCGGGTTTTCCTCTTTTGTGTGGCGTACGTAAGGGCCGGGGGGGGGGGGTGTTAGGAGATATGGGCGATTAGGTCGGATGATTTGTTCCGGAGGTTCCATTGTATGTGCAACGTACATAAGGGGGGGTCAGGGGGTTGGTGTTAGAAAAGATGGGTGGTTAGTTGGCGATACGTTTCGGGAGTTTCCTTATTCGTGCGGCGTACGTGGGTGGGGGCGGGCGGGCAGGAAATATGGGTGGTTGGTCGGCGATTTCTTCCCGGAGATTCTTGTTTGTATGGCCTCCGTAGGGGATAGGGTTGAGAGGGGGGGGGGGGTGCTTATTGGGTGGGTTTGGGGCTGTAATCATATCATGCATGAACGCAGTCATTAGGATCACAGCCCCTCGCATTCGTACAGTATCGGGACGGAGCACGTCGACTTTTCACCCACCAGGGAGGGGTTAGGAGACATGGGTGGTTCGGCTGGCGGTTTTGTGCCGCGGGGCCTCGAACGAAAAAGTGAGGATCAAAAACAACAAGAAAATAAACGAAAGTGCACGCGTTGGTAGAATAGAAAAATCGAGCCAGATGGAGTCCACACAGTAGTCCGTACCATCTGTAGTGCACACAATAATCCGTACCTGCACACAATACCCCGTACCTGGTACAATGTACAACGTATACGCCGTGCTCTACTTGCACAGCTCCAGACCCCAGTGGCAAAGTGCGTTCGATGGCGCCGGGGGTTTGGAACCCCGACACAAACGCAACTACCACACCCCCCCACACACACACTCTCTCTGCCTACGGGGTCGAACACATTAATATTTCGCATTTTGCGTCATGCACACCCAACCCCCCCCCGTTCCCCATAACAACATTTTGACAAAAAATTAGCTTCGCACCCGATACAACATCTACCAAACCTCTTCCCCCCTTTTCCATTTATCTGAGGGGTGGAAACTGCCTACCCTCAGAGAGTTTTTTTGTTGTATCGGAAAACCGACATGGCAGGTCTCTTTCTTGGCGGGGGAGGGGGGCAGCATATTATGATTGATGTTTTTTTTTCGTCGAATCCAACGTCCGGCACAATATCTTGCTGACCCCTTCTCCGTCGTCACAGACGACCAAACATGAAAGGGGAAACATGAGCAATTTTTTTCATGTAACACATGGAAAAAACGTACTGAGCGCCCAAATGTTGGAGGTGTCTCTATTAGCAGCAAGAACGGTGCTCCCTCCGCCTCGAAAGGGGTGCATGACCAACCGTCAAATGACCAAGGCAAGCAACAACTGAGTACCCACCCCCCCTCCCCCCGTTCCTGCCTACGGGGTCCACCACTACCTGAGGCGAGCGGAACGTGGGGTAGCGCGTTAAGCCATCCTCTGGCGGAGCGATGTACCGGTTGATCAGCGTCGGTTTCCGACCCTCGTCAGGCGGGTTGGAGGGCCTCGAGGGCGGCTTCGATCCCGGAGTGAAAGGTCCGCTGAAGGGCCCTGTTTGGACCCCTCGTACAATCCTGGAACAACATTACGCAGAATGAAGCAAGAAAGGCACCGGAATGAAGTCGCTTCGCTACGCTCGCTCAGGAAGGAAAATAAAACTAACTAAGTGACGCGGACAGAGGTCCATGATTGACTGCTGATTGCAGGTGGCGCAAACTGGCGATTTAAAATGCCACGGGCCCCGCCGCCATGCTCAAGGGAAAAAAAAAAAAAAAAACGCCATGTGAATGAGCTTACCGTATGTATGTACTTGGTATACTTCTGTTTGTAGCACTTGCGATGTTTTATACCTGTCTCGGGAGTTTTGACTACAGTGCTTTGGTCTCCCTCTAGGATGACGAATCGGCACGGACAGCGATGGGTGTGCTGAACGTCGATGGTTGGAAACACACAAACACAGAAGGAGCAGCATGATTGAAGTGTCAGCAAAGAAACGGGTGTTTTAGTCGAACATCAGTCACGCCTTGATATCTTCAGACCCAAAGTAGTTGGTGGCCTTACAGCGCAATAATATTCAAAGAGCAACAACAACTAAAAGGACAAGACACATGGGGAACATAGTGTGGCCCTCCGCAATCATTTTGCCCAGACAGTCTGCTTGGTTGCGTTGTCGCCCTCTGGTCGACACGAAGGCACTCCTGGGAGTACTTTGATGTTCTTCAGATGTGCAGGGATGATAGCAGTAGGCTGGCCTGCTGTGCTTGCGGTACGTAGATACTCTGCCTATTGGAGCTTGGTTTGTGCCTTCGTGCTGCTGGCAAATAGTGGCATGCGGACAGGCATTGGGATGATATCGTGGCAGCGTTGCAATGCATGAAAACAACGGCTGTTGGGATGCTGCTGGTACCTTCGTTGGGCACCGAAACGAAGATGGTCCACCGGTGTGTGAGTGCTGTGCTGTGTGCTTGTTTGACGCAAAAGTTAACCGTGACCTCTACATTACGAGTGCCTTCAAGCTTGTCGCTTGGGAATCGGAAAGCGGGCAAGCCGTGTGTGCTGTGCTTTGTGCTGTTTAGCTGCAAAAGTTTCACGAGATCTACTTTACAATTCGACTGCAGCATGCTGCACCGGCAACCCACTCCCAACTACTAAAATTATTGGTCTAATTTCAAGTGTTTGGTCCCCATATCGGGAGTGCGGTCCTAAAGGGGATAACAAAAAAAGACAAAATAATGGAGGACACCCTACGACTAAATACCGACAAAGAATATTTCTCAATAGGCATCAAAGAATTCGAGAATCGATCCGGGAAAAGAAAATCCGTCCGCAACCAAGAGCTGATGAGGGTGGCTGAGAGGTTCAAGAATATGCCCAGGGCGACCTCCGGCGTGGGTAGACAGGAGTAGGTATTTTTACAATACGAGCCAGATAGATAGTTTTGTTTGGCTTTCCGACGAAGTACATCAGATGCACAGTAGCAACATAAAGGTAGCACCGAATAACTAATTCGAGTTCGTATACTCGTAGAATTTTAAAAAAAAATCGTGTCCCATTTTCCACGGTACAGTACGTGTGCGAAAGCTGACAAACAATAATGTATGCCGTACCATAACGTACCATACCGTATCATACCACATCGTACCATCCCAGATCATTCCACACCCATCCCTCCCCATCCCATTAGCCCCATCCCATCCCATCCCATCCCATCCCATCCCATCCCATCCCATCCCATCCCATCCCATATCATCCCATCCCATATCATCCCATCCCATATCATCCCATCCCATATCATCCCATCCCATATCATCCCATATCATATCATCCCATATCATATCATCCCATATCATATCATCCCACCCCATATCATCCCATCCCATATCATCCCATCCCATATCATCCCATCCCATATCATCCCATCCCATATCATCCCATCCCATATCATCCCATCCCATATCATCCCATCCCATATCATCCCATCCCATATCATCCCATGCCATACCACACCGTACCATCCCATCCCATAGCGTAGCATAACATAGCATATAGTACCATACTATACCAAACCATACAATAATACTGTTTATTTTTCTCTTCTTTTTATTTATCCTCCGGCGGATGGGGAAAAATAAAGGTTAAGCTCGCCACACTCGCACGTATTTTCATAATACCATACCAAACCATACCGGACAATACCGGACAATACCGGACCGGACCGGATCGGACCGAGCTGTGCTAGTGTTCGATGAGAGATGTTGCCCTTTCCCCAGCTGCCCAGGTACTCGTTAGGAATATTCCGCCTGCCAATACTCGTCACGGGTACAAGTGGCACTTCATACTTAATCTCCACCGGGTATTTGGGGACCGGATACCTGTGCACCCCATGTTTCACCATGGGAACCCCGGGGATGGCAGTTTATCATCCCCTAAACCGCGTACCCTAGGCAGTCAGCGTTTGGTACGCAATCTCTAGGTAACCCTCATAATTAAAAAACATAATCAACCTAACATCACGAGATACTCCCGCTAGCTTTGACTTTCTCATAAGATGTCCGGTAGTCCAATAGTCAAGCAAGGGTCTACCAAGCACCACGGACTGAGGGTGAGAGATGCCCAAGCTCGGTCGGCTGACCTCAAGTTTGAACGTTCAGCAGCAAAGTGCAAAGCAGTAGAGTGGAAACTACAGTAATAAATTTATAAAATAGATGTGATGTTTTACCTAGCTCAAAATTCCCCACCTAAAGTATAAATACCAATACTTACCATTATAGTGGACAAAAAATAAGACACCTCCCAATAAAAACTCACTCATACAACTATATACCTAGACCTCGCCCCCCTCGGACGTCTCGCTCGGCATATCCTCCCCCCTCTCAGCCCTTCTCAGCCCGTAATTGCCGAAAAGAAAATTAGTTGCTGGGGAAAACCGTCCCGAAGTTCCTTGCCTTCCTTGCTTTCCCTAGTCTCATTCTTACTTACTTTTTAGCTCTCATTCTCTGATCTTTACTGCTTGCTCTCTGATATTTTTATTTTGCTTTTTCAGCAACTTCTTTTTTGTACTTTTATTTGAAGTTGGCCAATTGCTGGCTGTTGAGGGGGAATTGCCGTTGACGGCTGCAAACAACTTGAATTTGAAATTTGCCGCATCGGCAATAACAATTTGAAGTTGAAATTTGCGAAGCGGACCAAGGCTAGTGCGGGAGGAGGCTCCGCCAACAGTGGGGGTGGTGGAGGTTCAGGATCAGGCGTGTGGAAGCTGGTCGGGCAAGAACGGGACACAGCTTCTTCTGGCAATCCTGATTGGCCGTGCCCGAGCAAGGGTTGTGACGGCTTCCTCATCGCACGAAATAGGAAAAACAGGAGTTCCCAGTACGCTGTCTGCGACACCTGCAGGAGTGACGAGCCTTCCACGTGCCAAGCTTTTCATAACCTTAACAAGAAGCACTGGGGAAGCGGCGACAACCCTCGTGTGTGTGACTGGTGTGACGCGGACACCTGTGATTCACCTTCGATCGGCGTCCCTAACGAAGGAGCTGAGAGCTTGACGAAACGTGAGTTACATTTCTGTTGTTGTGCTGTGATTTCTTTGTCATGCGTACAAACACACTTTTGCATGTACGAGTATGATACGTGTACGGGGCAGTCCCGTCATCGCGGTGTAAGCGGGAATTGTTCAAGTACTCAGGTCTACGAGTAGACCTATGAAGTGACGCTGTGTGATGCGATTTCTTTTTCATACGTACAGCCAAACACACTTACTTCATGTATGTACGACTACGAGTACGGGGCAGTCCCGTCATCGGGGTAAGCGGGGGTTGAACAAGTGGTCCATGCAGTGACGCTTTGTGCTGTGATATAAACACACGTTTTGGATGTACGACTACGACTACGTGGTATCTATACATGTAAGACGCAATGAAAACGGGCAAGTCTCATCACGGGGGTCAGCCAGGGTTGTAAAAATGGTCCATGCCGTGATAAATAACACAGCAGCATGATACCTCAGCACCAGTCGCAGCACACACTGGAGGTTGATATATAGCAGTAAACAGAAGCTGAAGTTAACCTGGGTAATGCTGGAGAGCAGTCCCGTGATTGGGGTTAGCGAGTTGTTCATGTAGTGACGCGGTGTACTGCTACTGTTACTCATTTTTCATACAACCACATGAACTCTTTGTATTAACGAGTACAAGTAGGGTGCGCAACCTCTTCAGGAATCGCAGTACACGTCGGTCGTAATAGTGTTGATAGCAGCAGTAATAGAGTAGTACCGAACAATATATACAGCAGGTACTGTCTCTTACCCTTCGTTGTCCGTATTCCGCCGGTAGGCCTTATATAGCAGTATACCGGGGCTTACGCTTACCAGTTGCGACTGTGAATCCCGTTCGTTCATGTCCCAGTGGTGGTTTCATAGGTGTTAGCAACGTTGTGGTACCAGGCAGGGCTTTGCCCATAAACGACCGCTTTCATTACAACAGCAGTGTTAAATTGTACGACTTCCTTTCCAACTTTGGAAATCGACGACAGCTACGTGGCCTTACTATTTTGAACATTCACTGAACGCAAGGTATTCCCATCCGTTGTTGTCGTTTGCAGAATCCCTGCGAAGCAGCCGCCGAGGGCCGCCAAGTCGGCGAGGACATAAACACGAAGTGCACCGGCGACATCAAGGTAGGTGACCTCCTGAAGAAGGCAGGCGACCACTTGCTCGATATACATCCCGCATTCCATTCCCACGGTGCCACGAGGGCGTTCGACATCGAGGTACGTTCCACTCTTATCTTGCGTCCTGTGTGTCACGAGTCGAGACATCCATGTCTCTTGCTCAAGACTAGGGGATGGCGTGCGGATATAGTCTATGAAGTGCGGCTCTTTTTCCAAGTACCAAGAGCAAGTACAACAATACCACAACAATTACTAACAGCGAAAGAAGCTCCAATAGCAGTACACACTGGAGGTTGATATATAGCAGTAAACAGAAGCTGAAGTTAACCTGGGTGATGCTGGAGAGCAGTCCCGTGATTGGGGTTAGCGAGTTGTTCATGTAGTGACGCGGTGTACTACTACTGTTACTCATTTTTCATACAACCACATGAACTCTTTGTATTAACGAGTACAAATAGGGTGCGCAACCTCTTCAGGAATCGCAGTACACGTCGGTCGTAATAGTGTTGATAGCAGCAGTAATAGAGTAGTACCGAACAATATATACAGCAGGTACTGTCTCTTACCCTTCGTTGTCCGTATTCCGCCGGTAGGCCTTATATAGCAGTATACCGGGGCTTACGCTTACCAGTTGCGACTGTGAATCCCGTTCGTTCCTGTCCCAGTGGTGGTTTCATAGGTGTTAGCAACGTTGTGGTACCAGGCAGGGCTTTGCCCATAAACGACCGCTTTCATTACAACAGCAGTGTTAAATTGTACGACTTCCTTTCCAACTTTGGAAATCGACGACAGCTACGTGGCCTTACTATTTTGAACATTCACTGAACGCAAGGTATTCCCATCCGTTGTTGTCGTTTGCAGGATCCCTGCGAAGCAGCCGCCGAGGGCCGCCAAGTCGGCGAGGACATAAACACGAAGTGCACCGGCGACATCAAGGCAGGTGACCTCCTGAAGAAGGCAGGCGACCACTTGCTCGATATACATCCCGCATTCCATTCCCACGGTGCCACGAGGGCGTTCGACATCGAGGTACGTTCCACTCTTATCTTGCGTCCTGTGTGTCACGAGTCGAGACATCCATGTCTCTTGCTCAAGACTAGGGGATGGCGTGCGGATATAGTCTATGAAGTGCGGCTCTTTTTCCAAGTACCAAGAGCAAGTACAACAATACCACAACAATTACTAACAGCGAAAGAAGCTCCAATAGCAGTACACACTGGAGGTTGATATATAGCAGTAAACAGAAGCTGAAGTTAACCTTGGTGATGCTGGAGAGCAGTCCCGTGATTGGGGTTAGCGAGTTGTTCATGTAGTGACGCGGTGTACTACTACTGTTACTCATTTTTCATACAACCACATGAACTCTTTGTATTAACGAGTACAAGTAGGGTGCGCAACCTCTTCAGGAATCGCAGTACACGTCGGTCGTAATAGTGTTGATAGCAGCAGTAATAGAGTAGTACCGAACAATATATACAGCAGGTACTGTCTCTTACCCTTCGTTGTCCGTATTCCGCCGGTAGGCCTTATATAGCAGTATACCGGGGCTTACGCTTACCAGTTGCGACTGTGAATCCCGTTCGTTCCTGTCCCAGTGGTGGTTTCATAGGTGTTAGCAACCTTGTGGTACCAGGCAGGGCTTTGCCCATAAACGACCGCTTTCATTACAACAGCAGTGTTAAATTGTACGACTTCCTTTCCAACTTTGGAAATCGACGACAGCTACGTGGCCTTACTATTTTGAACATTCACTGAACGCAAGGTATTCCCATCCGTTGTTGTCGTTTGCAGAATCCCTGCGAAGCAGCCGCCGAGGGCCGCCAAGTCGGCGAGGACATAAACACGAAGTGCACCGGCGACATCAAGGTAGGTGACCTCCTGAAGAAGGCAGGCGACCACTTGCTCGATATACATCCCGCATTCCATTCCCACGGTGCCACGAGGGCGTTCGACATCGAGGTACGTTCTACTCTTATCTTGCGTCCTGTGTGTCACGAGTCGAGACATCCATGTCTCTTGCTCAAGACTAGGGGATGGCGTGCGGATATAGTCTATGAAGTGCGGCTCTTTTTCCAAGTACCAAGAGCAAGTACAACAATACCACAACAATTACTAACAGCGAAAGGAGCTCCAATAATTTGGATGGTTACGACGTCTGCTGGAGAGAAGTACGAATACTTTTTTACACATACTTATGTTATAAGGCTTAGTTTGGGTAAGCTATTGGTTAACCTGTGCAAGTGGTCAAACGGACTAATACCCCACTAATACCTCAACAAATGGCGTCGTCGACGGACCATGGGTTTTTGGGTCGTGGGTTCGATCCCCACATCCACCATAATAAATTTTTTCAGATTTTCCCATGGCGAACTTGAAAAATACTCTCCCCGGTTTACCCAGGAAATGAAACGGCTTGGATAAATGACAGGTCCGCCCGTATATACGGCCGACCTTCTATCCCGCCGTTTAAGGGGGGGAGAGTGTTATAAGGCTTAGTTTGGGTAAGCTATTGGTTAACCTGTGCAAGTGGTCAAACGGACTAATACCCCACTAATTCCTTGACACTTATCGACGTTCTCCCGCCCTGCTTCAACGTTTGTGGACAGATCCGCAAGACCATCGACAAAAAACAAGAGTGCAAGGTGCTGGGTACCTCCGCTGAGGAGGAAGAGTCCAAGCAAGCCTGCATGCTCCTTCGGAAGCAATGTTGACAGCACGTTCTTTATAGAACGTTAAGTTGTGGTTTATTATACCAGCATCGTTTTTTGAGAACTATGCCTAAATGCGTGCTCTTCGTCTTTCAGGGATACAAATGTACTTCACATGTTTGCGGTGTGTACGTTCAAGTTCCTGCTTCCAGCATGTTTTTTTTGGCACTGCGCTCCTTTACATCTTAAGTTGTAGTTTTCCTGTCTCTATCCTTGACAAGCGCGTGCCTGGTGTTTATGCACTGCGATAATTTATTGTTGATGATCGACTTAGAGAGAGAGCTATTAATAAGGGTACAGGACCTACATAGATAGGTGCTACCTGAGAGGTGGAAGGATATGCCAAGCAAGTCCTCCGACTTGCCCATCATGGATTGGGCGAATGGATGATAATAACAAACTCATAATCATAATCGTCTCTATCCTGTACCGTTGTACTATATATGGACCTCTTGGCATTTTCAAGTCGCCAGTTGCGCCATTTGTGCTTCTTTTCCGCCTTTCTACTGAATGTCTATTCCTCCTTCCGCAAGCGTAGCGGGCGGCGCCCAGCCGCCCGCGAGCGAAGCCCTTGTATAGTATATTACGAGTACCAACAACGCAGCTTGCAAAGATGAGTGTTGACCTGAAATTCGTCAAACTCACGGCTGACGTCCTTGAAAATTAGTTATAAAATACCACGCTGTACAAAGTAGTGTCCGGGGAACGTGATATAAAGGACGATAAGTTTTATCGCCGGGGTTTCGAGGGTAACACATCGGGCGCCGGGGTTACCCGTACCCAGGGTACAAAAACTCGTGAGGACCCGAGTATCCCCCCGCAAATAGATTGGCGAGTGCCCGTCTGTCACGACGAGTACTCGGCGGGTAACGCCTCAAACTCCTTTGCTATTATTGTGTTCATATCATCTACCACAGGTAAACCATAGGCCTGGTATCAAAGGTGCACCAGCAGTGCTTAGTAACTACACTCTTCCTTGCGGCTACTGTCGAACGCTCATCTTGGCATCAGCACAAGAATCCCATCATCAGTACCACCTTGCACGACGAACACTCGATTATATCACCTGTTCATATCATCACACCGTGATACATATGTGTATGTTATGACCAAATTTTAGACGACGCATGCATGCAGAAGTATCGTATCAGGTATACGAGTGCGGCCGATGAACAACCGAAAAATACGAAACCGAAGGCTGGGACATGGGATGCCACGGGTACTGCTGTACGAGGCTCGAGTACACTCTCCGTAAAAACTGACCTAGAGCCGTCGAACGCAAAAAGCGGGGTATTTAATAAAAATATTGTAACGACGTCAGCTGTGAGTTCGACGACTTAGGGTCGATACTCATCTTTGCAAGCTGCGTACTTAATCGATCGACCGTCTTCAGTAAGTTTCACAAATCAAAACCTAACCTAACGTTCTGCCGTTGAGATGGTGCAACTTGAAAAACTACGCCGGCAAAAACGCACAATCTGGCTGCTGTGTGATTGATGCCTATCAATAGCGCACAAACAAAACACGTCGCCTATTATTTCCAAGATGACCAACCGGCACTACCAGGTACTACTAGTTGTTCTGCCATGAATTATTATAAAAAATGAAAATACACTCCAGCTGTGAGATCGAAGATTTCGTCGAAACTCATCTTTGCAAGCTGAGTGTGATACTCCGATCGCGCGTATTTCGAGTTGTGTGTCCTCATTAAGGATATAGGTCGGCGACTCCCTATACAACTACAGTGTAGCTATCAGGGTCAACAGGGTGATGTTAGTCAGTCTATGCGCGGAAACTATAAAACCCGTTTCTGAGGGGGACCAAATCTGACAGCTGTGGAGGGAAATGTATCCGTTTATCAAGTGAATCCTGTAAGTCGAATAACCGGTGAGGGGGGGGCGGAGTTTTGAAGGACGTGGGGGCCTGCTTTTGATCAAAATCGGGCGGGGTTGGAGGGGGGGGGGAAGGGGGGGGGGGGGGCGGACGGGCGGGCAATTTGTGCGTGGAAGCTATAAATCCTTGTCAGGGGATAAATCTGACGGTTTTGGGGAAAAAAAAATAAAAAATGTATGGGGCAAGGCAATACAAAGGGTAGAGGGAGGGACATTCCAATCAGCCAATCAGACCCTTCAGCTGCTGCAGTGCTGCTGCTGTATTAGTAAGCGAAGAGGTCGAACGATTCGTGTGTCGACGGCTAATGATCTGTACACCTTTTTTCACTGCATGCCCGCGGGTTTCACTATGACCGCACTCCAGACAGCAGAGGCGTTGGTCTGTGCTCACGATTACCGTGCGTTTCGTACGGTGCAGGCAGCCCAACCGCTGTAGTTTGTAACCGCGAGTTGGTTAGTTGTGGGAACGTAGGTACCCGCGGCTATGTTACTTCAGTTTGCACACTGGACCTTTTCACTTGTGCGTCTTCTTCGTATCGTGCGTTATAGGCGGGAAAGCGTAGCATTTCCCGGACGAAACGCTGAAGTGCGGAGCAGAAACTTGAAAAACGGCGCGGCGGTTCCCAATTGATTGTATTAATAGGAACAACAAAAGAATAGACTACTCGTAACCGAACTCAAAGACTACGAGTTTCAGCTCATTCGCGCTGACATCTGCCTATTATTGCGCCTGCTTGTGAGCAATCCTTCGCCTCGACATACCATATTATCACCCTTGGTACGTTTTGTATCTGCTATACGTCGGCACATCAGGATTCAATGGCCATGCATGTTCATGCTTACTGCTGGCTGACAAGCAGATGGATCTATGATATCATACGCATCATGATCAGATGACCGAACATGCGTCGGAGGGCGTACTGCAGATCAGCAGTACCAATATGGACTAAAATATAAATGACCGTTATATTGTATGTATCTTAATATTAATAAACCGCCGGTCCCTAAGTGTAAACCCGAACGGTGTATACGTACGACATAACCACGTTTCAATGAAAAACAAGTAATCAAACAATACAAAAATACAATAGAAGTGCCAAAAAAAGCTGAACATGATTTACACTCGTCGCTTTTTGCCTTTCCGGCCAGGTTTCAACTCACATCGATGGGTTGATGCTGATGCTTCCCGGCGCTGCCTCCCTCCCCGCCCCCACGGGCCGCCTCCCTGAGTCAGCCGAGAGAGGTCCCCGAGAAGCGGAGACGCCGCACACCACCCCCAAGCTACGACCGCCACGCATACCCATCGGCAATGCAGACAAGTGCCTCTGGTGCCGTAGTGCCGGGTGGGACATCCCCCGTACCCCGCACGAGCCTAGAATCTGCCCGCGTTGCGCCATAGGTTGTGACGTAAGGGGAGAAGAGCCAATGTGATCCCGCGCACTACGCCCCGCGCGGCACCCTGCCGCAGCGAGCTTACTCGAGGAGGAGCGGAGCATCGTTTTGGAAGCTGGTAGCTACCGAGCAACAGCAGCAGCACAAGCAACGTGCTAGACGCACGGTACGGTACTAGTGCGTATGATTCAACAATGCGGCGGAATTATTGTGTTCGTGGAGGCGTTTTTATTGGGGGACAAAACGATATCCAGAAAAAGCACAGCCCGCGCGATGCGCACGTGCAGTGCGTAGGCTGTTCCGCGCATGTGCATCACAGCAACTGACGTTCAACCGAAAGCGCATCCTACTCATACTACTGATGTCATGGACTGGTACTGGCTGCTGTGCTTGATGAGCCACGAAGCAGCGCGGCGCATCGTTAGCAGGAAAACGAGTTGTCCCCAAGCGACCTCGCGTTCTTCTTCGGTTGGATCGTTGGATGCAGTACTATTAATACAGTCAGTAACTGTTGCTGCTGTGTGTATTAATAGTACAATCGCAGAAAACATGAAAAATTACCCGCTCTTTTCCCGTTTTTTTCGGGGGCTGTTACGAAATGATATGGTATCCCTTCTACCCCGTGTTGGGGATGTGATTTATACCAGTTGCCCTCTTTATAGCTGGCAGGCGTTATACGGATCCGCCCCCCCTTCTTCTGTGTCAGAAGGTATCCGGCGGACAGCAACCAACCAATAATAACGGAGATGTAACAACCAAGCAACCCTCGTGTGAGTGACAGTAGTTACAGAGCCAGAGGCACCCCCGCAGAGCAGTAAATACATTAGTCGCAGTCGGTCCCGGCGTCGTCCTGGAGTGGGGGTCAGCGGAAATACCTCAACAATGGTAGGTGCACCGACAGCAGTGCCTGTGTTCCTCGTGCACCGGCAGTGGTTGTGTTCGTCGTATTAGGCATGTAATGTGGAGAGTGGAGAGTAGTTAGTCTAGACTATGGTTTATAGTCTATATTGTCCAACCAACCGAGAGTATATATAGTCTATATTGTCCAACCGAGGTGAAAAAGCGCACATACAAAGAGGGTGAGTGTTGTATTATTAGACTATATTAATATTACAACAAAACACATTCTTCGTCATTTCATTAGACTAGCCCTTTTGGGACACATTGCACTTTCAGCTGCAAATACATACCAGGTATCAACCAAAAAAATAAGCGAAGAACAAGCAGAAAGTGCGATACTATTAATATTATATTAGCACCCGTCCAAGGAAAAGCGTGCAGCAGTTCAATTATCAGCATGCATGCGCTGTGCGCGTGCCGCATAGACTATATAGACTATTATGTATGGCTGCTGTTATAGCGTCCGTTGCGGTTTTCGGACACACACCCTGCCCAGCAGCCCAGCAGCCCAGTAGTCTAGTTTCCGTCGTGTCGCCGATCGATGTTGGTGTAATTGTCACACATTCATTCATTTCGACATTCGTTTCCCCTCCTGGAGGAAGAGCCCCAGAAGGGGGGGTGATAGCACAACAAGACAATCTAAGTTCGAGGGAATGGAAAAAAGTCGAGGTATAAGCCAAGACGCGAGAGAAATAACTTTCTGAGACTCCATCATCACCCGATGAAAACACGAAGCATACGCGTACCGCAACAACAGAGAGGGGGCAGCAAGCACCCCAGGGATCTCACCATCGAGACGCATGCTTCTTCTATGGAAGAACCAAGCAAGGGCAACGAGACGAAAACAAATAGATAGAAATAGGCACACTGCTAATAATGCAGCTGCTGCTGCTGCTGTTGTTAGGGCGCACCGCAGTCGTTCGGTTAATATAAAAATATCAACTACTTCGCATGCAGTTAATAATGCTTATTATGTTATTAAGCAGAACTGGCTCCGAGCCCCGTGCCCACGTTGAACCCCAGTCGATGGGCGCAGAGAGAGCCACTTCTGGCGACGTGTCGCCTACGCGCGATAACGCCCCAACGCCGGTGACCGGCTGACAGGCCCCGCGGTCCGCGTCGGCGATCCAGTGCCCACACAGGGCTGCACTGCGCGCCTCAGCAATACCCTCCGAGGGCTCGCCCCCCTCGAATTTTAACCCTACACGCGAGTATTCCACGGCAAACGTCGTGTTGTTTTGGCAACCCTCCTCCATTTTTTCGCAATGGACAGCGTCGGCGTTTGTCGTCGACGACGTTTCGTGTTCTTGCGCAGAGCAATTTGTGATGGCCGAAAAGGCACGCCTCTTCCACGAGCACCGTGCACTGGAGCTCATACTGAGCACGTCGAAACCCCAATCGCACAAGCACATCGGACGGAGCGTCCGGGGTTTCGACAATCAATGTCGTTTGGGAGCGGGAACGCAAAAACGCCGTTCTCGCCGGGACTTTTGCCAAGTTTTCGCAAAAACCGGAGATGGAACACCATCTTTTAGGCACTGGTAACAAGCTTTTAGCTGAAGCCAGCCCATTTGACCAGGTGTGGGGCATTTGCCTCCGGGTGGACGACCCTGACGCCCGTGACCCCCACTTGTGGCGAGGAAAGAACTTGCTCGGGAAGGCTCTTTCTACCGTCCGCGACCTCCTTCGCCACGATATGGACGGGTTGGCATACCCCTCCTCTTCTCCTCAATTCTGCATTCCGATACAGTCCGAGGGGATTCATGAGAATAACCCCGCACCGCTGACGCGCCTTCGGCTTTCAGCACGTGTTTGCCCCGGTCCTCCTTCGGATTTTTTTACCCATTTTTCCGACGCACCAGCGGACCACAGCCCTGATGTGCTCGCTGCCGCCTCTTGCGCCGCGCCCACCCCCGCGGACACGCCCTCGCTCCCCGAGCACGGCCCGGGCCTCGTCGGAGGCACGATTACACTCGACGACGCCTCTTTTACCACCAAAATTACCGTGCATAGCGGAACCACCGCCTCTACAGTTTTTTGTTTTGTCGGGCGCTACTAGACTCTGGCTCCCCCCAGACTTCATCCCCCGTGACGTCTTGGAGCAGATGCTTGCGGGTGGCGCGGCCGCCGTTGATTGCGAGCAGGGCTCTGCCCCTTGTTCCTGGGGGGGGTCGGCAAATCCGCTCCACCACGAACTTCGACGAGCGTCCGCTTGAGCGTCCAATTCTTCCGGGCTTAACAGCCGACGAGCTCTCTCACCATGTGGATCTGCGTCGTTACGCCCTAAGTTATTCAACACGCGTTGCTCCTGGGACGCGATAGCTTGATGCGTTTTAATGCGCGGTCCTACCGCTCTTTCACTCCCCGCCCCTCTGACCAGAGGGTTTTCGGGGAGCTGACGCTATCTCACCATGCCCCCATGGGTGCATCGTCTTTTGTACCCGCCCCCCTCGCCTCTGGCGGAGGTTTTCACCTCCGTTACGATGGCGTCGATCGCGTCACTTTGTCAGACGAGCCTCAGCTGCTCGCTGTTAGTTAATTTGTTGGTCCGCAGTAACGTCCTACCAGCTCTTACGGGCCACTATCTCGTCGAAATGTTGCCCCAGCCGGACCTTCTTCTTGCCGAGAGTATTTTGCTGCTTCAGGGCGACAGGTCCTCCCCATCAGTGGCGCTACCGACCTCGAGCCCGGCGACCTTCTGTGAGTCGCCCACGCCCCATTGATGCGCGCATCGATTGCCGTTTTCCAGAGTACGAACAGTGCACCAGCCGTCTGCCCGCCCACGAACGCACCTGAGGTGGCGGTCATTTCGGAACCCTCTCTCGCAGCAGCTGCAGCCACGGTCTCGCCCTCGCCTGCCCTGCTCGAGCGTTTGACTCCCGAACAAAGGGTTTCGTTCCTGCGCATCTGGCACCGCCTGCCTAGGCATCTCCGCGCAATAACTTTCGACTCACATAGCCCGGAGTGGATACCTGCGGCCATCGAGGGACTAGTTGACGTCCTCTGCGAACTTCCGGATGTTTTTCCAGCTCCAAAACGGATTTTTGCTCCTGCTCTCTGATGCCCTTCGAAATTTGGATACCGGAGGGCAGTAAGCCTGTCACCTCCCGGCCACATCGCATCAACCCGATTTTGGCCAAAGAGGTGGACGCCACCCTCAATCAGTACCTCGCTGACGGTCTGATCCAACAGTCGACTTCACCATACTCGAGCCCTCTGGTGGTCGTCCCGAAAACCTGGCGGGATTTGGATCACTGTTAGCTACAAGAAGCTCAACGACATAAGCAGACTCAGCCAACTGCCCATCCCGCGCGTGGATCAGGCCCTGGACTCTTTGGGCAAGGGAAGCGTTTTCCCGCTTTTCGACCTAGTGTCGTCGTTTCACCAGATAACCGCCCACAAGGTCACTGTTCCGCTCACGGCATTCTACACCCCCACTGGCCTTTACGAGTGCCTGGTTATGCCTCGGGGCAGCAGCGCATCGCCTGGCCGTTTGTGAAGGTGATAAACGAGGTTACCAAGTGCTAGGAACAGGTTGTGGCATAGCATACCTGGAAGATGTGATCGTGTTCGATTCAGACCCGTCGACCCACGTTAAAACCATCCGTGCCCTCTTCGAGCGACTACGCAAGCACAACCTTAAGCTCTCCCCCTCGAAAGCCAGACTCGGCGCGACGGACGCCGATTTCCTGAGCCACTCCATCTCGCCCGCGGGCGTACGCCCAAACGCCGAGAAATTGTCGGCTCTGACCCTCATGCCCATGCCCCGCGACCTGAAGCAGCTTCGCTCTCTCCTAGGTGGCCTTTCGTACTACCGAAAGTTTCTGCCAGATATGTCCAAACGGATTCGACCAACCACGGCCCTCCTCGAGAAGGGCGTCAATTTTTTGTTCACGCCGAGCATGGACGTTTACTATACTATTGAACTAATGTTACTTCTTCTGAACTTGAGATGTTCGCCTCTCGCCGCCCACGATCCGTCTTTACGGCACACTGTTTCATGTTTGCGTTTACCGTACCGGTTTTCTAGTAATAAAAGATAGTAGAGAGCGGCTAACGTTATGCGGCTACGTAAGGTGCGGTTCCAATATGCTTGGAGAGGGGCGCTGTTTGAATCATTTTCCTACAATCCCGCACCCTCAACCTTGTAACCCTATCCCTAACCTTGTCCCCAAACCTCACTTTTTCACCTATCTATCTAACTTCTAGCAATATTTCCTGGTAATAGTGCCAAGGGGAGCTAACTATTAATACCAACAACCGCCTGTCCTTCTAGCCTCGTGTTGCTGCCGGTAGCCCCGCCCCTCTAGTCAAACGTGACGCGTCACCGCTGTCCCTGCCGCCGTCGCCATCGCCGCCGCCGTTACCGCCGCCGTCGCAACACCCGAGTAAAACCAGGCTTACATCTGAAGCTGTGGGTCGTCTGGATGCTCAGAAAAGAAGAGGGGAGCAAGAGAGACCAACCATCCACTGTAGTCGGAATACAATGCTGCACGCAATGTTGTGTTTTGCGCGCTGTTTATCGTATATCTAGGACATGTGATTGCTCATCGGGCTAGTCTATACTTTCACTTTTTTGCTCGCGGAGTCAAATTCCGGGTGGGGGCTGGTTCTACGATAGCCCCCCAAGAAACCGGCGATGTTCTTTAACGAACGTTTCATCATCAGCATCATGGTTGCTCGACACGAAGAAGGATGCTACGAAAACGCTATATTTACATTTTTTCTTGTTTGCGAAGGGCTATCGACCAACCAATCAACGACGTCGGGGTGACGGGGGTCACCGTTTTTCAGGAGATACGGCGGGGAGCTGATTTCAAAACCGGCGATTTCGTTAAAGAAAAGTTGGGGGGGCTACAGTAGTAAGACTCATCCCACGGTAGGTGTAGAAAGATCCTCAAGTGACGAGCTTCAGAAAAATGAGCAGCATCCCCTGCGATACAAAACATGCCTCCTCGAGACGATCTGGATAGCGGTGAAGAAGGTGCAGGCGATGATCATGTTGTTGAACATGTGGCCGTGGTATCTCTGCTGCTCTTGTCGCTCGCGTACCAACACGCTCGCTGACGGGATGTCTCGATCAGCCCGTGCATCCTAATCCTCTACTCTTCGTGCTTTCCCGCCCGGTGTTAATTGGCAGGGAAAATACTTGGGGCGAGTGGGCGCTAATCTTTTGTTCAGGAGTCTTGGCACCCAGTTCCCCGCCGCTCGGTTGTGGGCTCGTCTGAACGCACTTAACGCGTCAGGTTTCCGGTCTTGGTCCCCTTTCCGTGATATGGCAAGCTCGCAAGACCTGTATTTGCGACCGTGTGAGTCGGAAAAGGACAAAGTGCCTTGAATGATTTCGCCTCTGTGTGTACTGCATCGAAAGGTAGCCAAGTAGGCGCAATTTCGAACACGCTACTACCGAGGGTCGTTGCCAGCATGAACAAAAGTTGCCGCCGTGCTTTGATAAAAAAAACAATTCGAGCGCAAAGTTAATACCAGGCCTTGTACAAGTAAAACGTATAGGTGCGCAATTCACTATTCTCGTCGGATTGGTGTTGTTTTATCGATCTTCCGGTTCGGTCGCCGGTATTCAAGAACACCTTGCGAGGTATATCGCGATCGCATACATTGGCGGACACATGCCCACGGCTTCCCTTCCCCATGTCGTGGGGTATGCTGATCGCGGGGGGCAGGATCTTTTCCGTCAAGGAGTGATGGGGCTAGAGTACCCTCTAAATGTTTGGGCATATCGTACTTTTTCGTCGCCAGGTCAGATGAATTATTTTGCCCATGGCCCCGGTGTGGTGCGCCGAGCACCTTGTCTCACACGAGGAGATGCAGCGATTAGTTCTGGTGACTATTAGTTGAGGGGTCTCTTGATAACATACGAAGTACGGAAAACACCTCCGTTTGTCCAACTCCCTCCCGTACTATGCTCTCACCACCGCTATATTTTGGCCGAAACGAAACCTCTTTTTTACCAGTAAAACGTATTCCAGGGAGAACCATCCGACAAGTTCGAGGACTCCAGCGAGTGCCCCTTCGGCGTGGACCCCCCTCGCAAGGCATCGAGACCCCTAGATGGTTCCAGAACTACGAGCCCTAACTCGCACATGCGGACATATCGCAGACAGAGGCAAGGTACTGGACAACACCATGAAATGAAACCGAGACTTCTCAACCATACAGCGAGTGCGCCATGCGGCTGGTTGTAACAACAGTGGATCACAGACGCTACACCATGAAATGAAACCGAGACTTCTCGACCATACAGCGAGTGCGCCATGCGGCTGGTTGTAACAACAGTGGATCACAGACGCGAAGAGCGTCGTAGGGGGGGGGTATACTCGTATGCTCATCGTCATACGTGACCGTAGTCGTATGACCATAAGACCCTCGCATCCCTACAATATCGGGACGGGGCGCGTCCGGTTCAAGCCGCGAGGTGTGCGGCGAGTTGCACTAAAATAAGGGTGGGATGTTTCCTACTAAAAACCAAAGAGCCGAAGGCGGGGGGGCAACACGAGATGAAACCGACCAACTGATCAACCAGCGGGCATCTCGCGGTTTCTCTTCGTGGAGCATTCGAGAAGTGATGGCACGTACGTGTGTCTGACTGTTGCCGGTTCACGTGCTTGTTGCCTGGCTAGGCCAAACGGCTGTAGTATAGTAGTGGCCATTCGCGACTTTTCCGCATCCTGCCATGCACGGCGTTTCGGCATCTTGCCGAGGTCGGGGATGGTTTTTTATAGATATTGGTTGAATACCTGTACATTGTTGGACACGAAAAAAACCGCCCCAAAGCGCTACATACCAAATTGGAGCACATGTCCAGCACCGTCAGTATTTTGACCAAACAGCCTGCCGTAGCAAAACACCAAGGGTACGCGGTATTGTAGTATCATCGTAGTATCATACCCTCATTTTGGCTACCGGGTTTGAGCTATCATGCTATCATATCATACATACTACCATACTCGCACGGGTGAATTTGTGACCAACAATACATAGTTGCCGCGTTTGGCGCAGCGAAGCAAATGATTTCCTTGCGGATCCATATCGCAAAAGATTGAAAACAGCACCAAAACTTTGGACCGCAAAAGGAACAGGGGGGTTACCCCACCCCGACGCGAGTGACCCCGACGCGAGTGACCCCAAGCCCCTGAAAAATAACGCCTCCAAAAGTGACCCCCTACCCCGTAGCCACGGTCGCAAGTCAAGCATTTTCAGCCAGAACCATGTTGGCCAAAAAAGCGCTACCTCTAGCATAGCACACGTCGAGCCCCGTCACTCATAACCCCTACCGCTGAATACAGAAGCAACTTTCGGACGTTTTGCGGCATAACTGGTGTTGTTTAACGTTTTTCACGACCCTTCTTTGGCACCGGGTTCGTGGGAATCTCACTGAAACTCCCCCCCCAAAAAAAATCGAGTTGTTGTTGGAAAACTGATAGTTTGGCCATAACGTGCTGCCTAATTCGGACATAAAGCTCCCTACCCGTGTCGTACAACACGTATAGCCTTTTCAGGTACAAATGGTTGGCCAAAAATAAAAAATAACTACTGTACCCCTATCGCCCCTAATCGTAGCTCGCGTTTAAAGCGCGTCCGCGCCGAGTAACTCCTCCACCATAGGGTTGGCGTCCTGCCCAACAGAGCGAGTGGGAGGCGGAACAGGGCAAGGCGACGCGAGGCGAGGCGAAGCGAAGCGAGGAGGGGCGGCGAGTTAACCCTTGTAGAGCCCCCAATCCCCTCCGTATACTAAATCCGAGTAATTTTGTCCCCAAAACGGGTTTCCAGTGGTGAAGGGGTTAAGCAGGACAGGCTGAGGCGAGTCACTATGAGAAAATGCCGTAAGGCTTTGGCTGAGATTCACAGCAAAACAAAAAAATAATTAGCGTTACACTGAACTTAGTGTCGAACGCTCCATTGCCCCTATAATCAATACAGCATGGGTAAGCAGTGAAGAAAAAAAAAAACACTATACAAAGGGCACGTCAGTTGTGAGTTCGACCGGTTGGGTGGTCGATACTCATCTTTGCAAGCTGATTGGTGATGCATTAGGTGCCGACGACGCGACCCTCCAAGAAGAAACGACTACTCTGGTCAAGGCTCAAACCCTTATCGTGACACCAACCTTGAGCATAGGCTATTACATCACTATATCTAAACATATCACTATATCTACCACAATGTATAGGAGTCTTCTCACGCTAGGGGTGCAGCAGGTTCTAAGAATTTTCCGAGCTCCTCACACGAAAAGGTCAGTATCATCATCATCATCAACATCCCCCCAAACATTACTTCGAAGACATTCGTTCACGCAACCCGATCAACAGTTCTACGCGGTAGTCCTAAAACCAACCATTGTATTCGTAAAAATTATCAAACTATTAATAACAGATAATCCCACGCTTGAGGAGCTCAACCGCACTAACACAAAACCAGAACCTCAAAACCTTTGGCACAGAAAGTGCAACCCATACCGTTACTACTACTACTACTACTGCTACTACTACTGCCACTACTACTACTGCCATTACTACTGCTACTACTACTGCTACTACTACTACAACTACTATTACTGCTACTACTACTGCTACTACTGCTACTACTACTGCTACTACCACTGCTACTACTACTACTATTACCGCTACTACTACTACTGCTACTACTACTACTACTACTATTACTACTACTACTACTACTGCTGCTGCTACTACTGCTACTACTACTGCTACTACTACTGCTACTACTACTGCTACTACCACTGCTACTACTGCTACTACTACTACTGCTACCGTGGGATGACTCCTATCTCTTATACCGGTAGTTATACCGGTACTTATACTGGTACCTGGTACGATTTTAGTTGAACACCCGACGTTGACCACGAATTTGCTAGTGTAGACCAACAAGTGAACTTCAACCTCAGTTTCTTGCTGGGTTACTTCCTTGCTAGTGGGTCCATACAGCATGCAGCAGCTGCGGCAGCGATTCTACACACAACTTCCATAACCAAGGCACTGAGCCATCTGCTAATTTCACCCGGCGTTCAACATGGCTGTGTAGCGGTCCGGGGAACATATATAGACAATAGGCATGTCCGTCCAGGGCATACCTTGGTGCATGTCCCCGGTGACGCTACCGGATGGCAAACGAAAACATGGTGCAGTATCGGTGATACGTAATATGAAGAGTATCTGGTCTTCGTATCCGTTGGGGGGGACAATGCACCCGTTTTCCGCCTCCTTGGTTTCCTTGGTCAAAACCACTAACGCCTCCAAAATCACTACGAACTAACACCCAATAACTCCGAGATATACGAGCTATTGTATATCCGAGAGGTTATAGTACAAGTATTCAATTGATTGTCATGGGGCTTTTAGCGTGCACTGCACATTTGCCGGATGGCACACGAAACACTACTGCTGAGCATACTGTTGAGCTACTCGTGTGGTAGGGTTAGGCATTGCTGTACTGTCGGAAGACAAACACAAAAAAAATGTAGCAAGCATAATACCTGGTCTTCATCCTCATTGAGGAGGACAAAACGCCCGTTCTCCGCCTCCTTGGCCAAAACCAGTAACGGCTCCAAGAAGCGTACCAGCAAAAACTCCTGGGCAAGCGCGAAGTCACACGGGGGCATCAAAACGTAAGAGCCGGGTAACGGCACGGGGAGGGGGCTGACGCTTGGCAAACCACACACAACAACACGCGCGTTACGTATGATATTTTGCACCCGATGCCTTGTTTTCGTCAAATCAACATTGACAAGGAAGTACACCGTGTCGTTCGCGTCAACACATTGTATCATATAGCACGCAAGATAACACACCTTCCAGGACCAATGTCAGATGAGTCGATTTTCTCCTTAGTCAGAGCGGTATACGCATCGAAAGTGGCTGCATTGGGAATATCTCGTAGTTATCCTTCCATGGGCGCCTCGCTCAGGGTTTGCACTCTCCCCATCATGGAGAAAATCACCTTGAGTTTCGTCCGAGGGTGTGTGTTATCCTACACGGGAAACCTTTTGGGACCCAGGTATATAATCTGGGGGTATCGGGCCACCTACACGAGTATGAACAACCAGGTTTGGTGCCCGGGTACCTCAAGAGTATGTACCCGGGTACCCCAGCGTATGTAACCGGGTTCCCCAGAGTACGTACCCGGGTACGAAAGAAGATGTACCCGGGTATCCCAGACTGTGTACCCGGGTACCTCAGAGTGCGTTCCCGGGTACCTCAGAATATGTACCCGAGTACTCCAGAGTACCCGGGGATCCCGTAGTCGGTCGCCCCGGTGGCGTATCAGGTTATCCTCGAGCCTGGTATATGTCAGTTTCGTGAGTTCGAATGCCCCCGAGTGCATACTCGAATAAAATCGTGGGGACTTTTTCTTGTACACAAAATGACTTGCGGAAAGCGCGAGAGCGTGAGTTAGCAAATTTCGACGAAATTTCGACGAGCAGTGGGATTGCTGAACCCCACGCGCGATGAAAATTGAACGAAAGAACCGGGGGGGAGAAGGGACGACACCTGTAACTACGGCTTGTCCAGAAGCTGGAAAGTAGAAGCGTGAACGAATATATATGTACCGCGTATCCAGGTATGTACCCAGCGAGTACGTACCTGTGTACATCAGAATATGTCCCCGGGTATCCCAGACAATGTACCCGGGTACCCCAAAGTATGTACCCGAGTATTTTTTTCGAGCCGCACCCACGTTTTGGGGGACAAAACACTTGGAATTAGTGTGGGACATTTTTGCAGTACAACAATGATAAATCCTCCCTATCCCACCTACCCTGCCCCACGGAAAGCAGACAGTGACGGTGAGGTGGGGTACACGGCACATCAACCCCCCCTCCCCCCCCCAGGCAAGATTACGGCTACGCATGGCAACGAGTGCACCCCCCCGCGCGCGCCCCAAGCTCGAAAAACGCCCCCCGCCCCGTCTGGCAAAACCTCTCATGGCTCCCCTACAGCACGAAAAGAAGATAGCGATCGTGCGTCGAGAAAAACAGCACATTCACCTTTCGCCCCGGCCTCCCCCACGACATCAACTGCTCCACCTCTCCCTTTAGCAAAACCTCTCCCATCCTCCCTAAAGCACGAAAAACAGACAGCGATAATGTGGTGAAGCATACAGCACATTAAGTTCCCTCCCGTCTCGAAAGCAATGTGTGGCCAATAATAAAATGTCCACCGCGAGCAACAAATGAATACCCCCCCCCCCCCCCCCCCCAGTCTCGTCCTGTCCCTTCCCCACGCCCCGAGCTCCGATTTTGCCTCACCTCCCCTTCTAGCATAAACTCTCCCAAGAGTTCGACCTCGTCGGCGTCCTCAAAGAACTCCTCCTCGTCTTCCCCCCCCTCCGCCCCCTCCTCCTCTTCCTGGCTGTCGACAGCCTCAAAGAACGCGTCGTCTTGTCCCTCCCCCCCGTCATCATCAAGTGACCCCACCAATTCATCCAGTCCCCTGGACGTAAGGGTTGTCGGCGTTCTGGCGGGTATGGAGATAGGGAGCGGGACGGCGAGCGGGGACACCGAAGTAAGAAGGCTGTGAGACGACTGACTATAAGTTGTCGAATACTTATTAGTTGGGCGTGCTTACAGTGTGATACGTACACACCAGGTATACGTCGTATATATCGGTGTATACCAAATATACTGGAATATCGGTACATACCTGGTACAGACTAGAGAAGTAGTAGGAATAGTCTAATGCTTCAGAGTTAAGAATGCTTTGGACCTTTCGCAGCGTGAGAAGTTTGTAGGCGTTCTGGTACCGGGAGGGCGGGGGCGGGGACGGGGACGGGGACGGGAGGCGGGGACACGAAAGCGTATGCGAACGCGCCGTGCGGGGGGAGGGGGAGTCAACTAGTGGGTGTCATTTAACAAGAGATAACAATGAAAATATGTTAAAGCAAATGTTGAAGGAGGGTTGGAAAACACGAAGAAAAAACAAAAATTGAAAAATGGGCTGAAGAAAGGTTGAAAAAATATTGTTGGGCACAATGAAAAATCGTTGATTTCGTTTGTTTTGACACTGAAAGAACGCTAAAAATCAACCAAGACGATGGTTTCATATTTTCGCACCATGGCGGTGTGGACTTTGGCATTGCACCGAACAATACGCACAAATGCACCGCGACCGCTCCTGATGGTAAGCTGCGGGACCAAGACCCAAGCTTCGCAAGGCGGGGGGGCACGCAATCGCGGCCTTTGCAAGGCGGCTGGCTGGGCTTCAGAGCGCGCTGAGACAAGCAACAAAACTAAAGACAAACTCAAATAAACTTTATAGATTCAAACTGAGCATAGAGCCTAACAACTATGTTCCATCTTTGGGGTCACGAAAGTAAGCGAAATCAGTCTCCAGCCCAGATAAACACCAACCCCCATTCGGCAGCTGCTGCAGGTACCCCCCCCCCCCCCCCGACCCTCCTCAGATAAGACACACACAATGCGTTCCACAATCTATCATAGTCCTACAACCCTAACGCTAACGTTGACCTTGAAGCACAAGACAACAACGTATATGGTTCTCACCTCAAGAGAGTCACGTCCGGCCGCAAGTCTTGCTATACACGCCTCCTGCATATTGTGTACCAAACCCTGCACAATAGACTATTGAATACCTGGCACACCTATTGGCCAGTCAGTGGGTTCGAGTATCGCCTATCAATGCCTATTGTCCTGCAATAGGAAGGTGAGATTGTCGATTGATACCTATTTCTTCCACTCGTAGGTTCACATAGAATTGGCACAGTAGGCCATCGCTCATAGTACCAGAGGGGGAAATTGTTAATCGATACCTATTTCTTAGATCCCTAGGTTCATAAAGAAATGGTGCAGCAGTAGGCCATCGTTTTTGGGATAGGTATGTGAAATAATCGATCGATACCGTACTCTGTTCTCACCGCAAGAGGGTCACGTCCGGCCCCAAGTCTGCCATACACGCCTCCGCGAGGGGAAAGAGCTCGTCCATGAGCGGGTCGTCGATCGGCACCGGGGCTACTTCGCCGTTTTCGTCGAACGCGATGGCCACAGCGGGGTCCTGAAAACACATCCGGAAGTCGGTTCTAACGTTGGTCGTTGCCTCTTGCCGCGGAAAACAGAAACAACAACGAGAAAATTGCTTGCTGATCATAAGTACAAGCGCATTATATATTATTGCGTGTGTTGGTAAAGAGAATGGCATGTTTAGTAGTCTAAAAGCGTGTTCTACATCATCGCTTTGGTCGAAGGCGAGGGTCACAGCGGGGTCCTGAAACAATCGAGAAACGGCATGCTCGGTGTTAATGATAATATTAACGTTGGTCGTTGCCGTTTGCGTCGGAAAACGGGAGAATACCGTGATATACTGAAAGATATGGCAAGATGCGGTAATGGTGCGTTCAATGCTACGAAGGGCAAGCTAGCAATGCGTTCAAGACAAATACAGTATCGTGGCTTGGGCATGCAATGCCCAAAGCGATGAATACGAAAGGCGGACCAAAATAAGCCGGCACACCAAACTACTTGCAAGGAGGGCAAAATAATGAAGAATAAGAAAAGACAATGGAAAAAAATATGGAAAAAATATGGAAAAAGAGAGAAACCAAAGGAACGAAGGGGGGAAGGAAAGGCGTACGCAAGAAAAACAAAAATACTACCAACATCATAGTATGGTACATCACCAACCTGAACACGAAGTGCCAACATCATATAGGGAAAGTGGTTGTAATCTATCGATTTTGCAGAGGGGCGCGACACGACAATTCGTTCTCAGACCTTGGGGAAGGCGACGAGGTAGCGCTCGCCATCCACGATAGCGAAACGCTCGGCATAGCAGTCCAGAGTCCTGCCTGTTGCCGGGCACTCCACCGCGATCACTTTGTCCGACAGGCTTTCTGGCACCTGTTACCCCGAAACGAACGACAAATGCATTGTACGCAACATTAATATATGTGCCGAAGAGAAACACAACAATGTATTGTCCGGAACCGAAACATGTAAGGGTTGTCCCAAAACGAAGCATGAAGGTACTGCCCCGAAACAAACCATAGAGAACAGCAGCAGAAAACAGACGTTTGGTTAGAACAGACGTTTGGTTAGAGCAGACAGGTTCGACGGGACTCGACTGCGATCCCTTCGTCCGATACATCTTCCGGCACTTAGTATCTCGAAGCGAAACAGAGAGCAGCGGTAAGAAATAAAGAGAAGGAATCAGGCGCGTGGCTACCGACTCCAAACAGCAACAAAACAGCAGCACGGCTCAGAGGTGCTCTCGTATTAACCTAATGGCTAAATGGCTTTGATAGCACGGCTACTGTATATTGCACCATGCTATTGTCTGCTTGAAGCGGCACACATACTGCTTCTGCGTCTTGGAATAGAAAACAAATCGAGCAAAAACTTGGGAAAAATTACCAAGTACGTTGCTTCTGAACCAAACCAGACACAGCGAGCTATACGGCTCTGAGCTTGGAACTTCAGAGGCGAAAATATCGAAACGAAAGGACGATTAAATGGCTTGATTACAGCATCGGCAACAGCAAGCGGGCAGTCTGGGCTGCTGGGGTCGGGATGTGGCCGAAGCGCAGCGTTAGGAGATATCCGGCACGCGTGCCACATGCCGCTTGCCGATACTCGTATTGCTGCGAGCTCTTCCTATAGGCTTGATAATACTGTGCTTGTCGTTTTTTAGATCGCCATACCTGCGTCCCAAAAGACTGCTGAACTTTAATGTGCCGTGCCGTTAGCTGTTCTTGTCGCGCACGCTTGTGTAGGGGTGCAGACGTATCGTATACCAGGTACCTGGTATCTTACTATCGATATGGATGGAGGCGTATCTTGGCCCCGTACCTCCTCGAGTGAATCCATCTTCAACGAACCCTGTGCCCCTCGCCTCTCTGGCCGGCTCTCCATGCCGTTAGATCTCCCTCGCCAGTCGTACCCGCAAGACCAAGAGGCCTCGATTCCGCCGCATGTCGACAGTCCCGCCGCCCGACCGGTGATGGGAGTGACAAAGAACGCCTGGAGACATAGAACAAGAAAAATCGAAAGGGAGCGAACAAGCACCACCAGTTGTTAGATATATAACACATGTCGGGGCACAAAACACTGAGACTGACGAAAATTAACGGAAGATACTAATTATGTAACAATTCCCTGAGAGACTTGAGAGGAGTGAAAACAAAAAAAAGGCTCGCATATGGTCCCGGCACAGTACGGTACATCACGCAGCATCCCGCAAAATCGCGGGCCAAGCGAAAAAATATCAGCTGTTAATACGAGTATGACATACACGTAAAAACTGTGCAGTGTCCGGTTGATCCCCTGGAAGCATCATGTGGCAGGGGAGCGAGATCCCTAACGAGGAATGTAGAACAGGCGCGGCCGACGCATCCCGCAGCTTGCAAAACAGCAGGTACAATTACTCCTACCCGGGTGAGTTGATTGGCTGGGTGCGAACCGGTCCAGCCTATAGCACGCGTATAATAAAAACAAATATCGATTCCACGCAGCGTCCGATTTGACAACGGAAGCCACAGCAGCAGCAGCAGCAGCAGCGGCAGCGGCAGTAACAGGGTGTTATGTGAAAGGGCAAGCGATAGGCAAGCACCGGTAACGACTTGCAGCGCCGTCGTGTATCTTTGTGTAACAGCTACTAGAGCTTTGGGTCGGCACGACTTGAGTCACCAACTAGTTATTATTAGTAGTATGAAGAGCTAGTGGCTTTAGGGAGGTGCCAGCTTATTGGGTTCCCATGCTTGTATACATAGCAAGGATTGTTTAGCGCGGGATGCGTTTTTCTTTTCTTTTTTTTTCTTTTTTTATCTCCGGCGGATGGGGAAAAATAAAGCTTTTTTCCTTTTTTTGGGCCGGTCCACCTCGGCTGGAAGGGTCTGACTTGGCTAGTTTCGCTCGCTTATCTAAGGCCATTTCTTATGCAGTCGGATTTGTCAGTCGAAAACGGCCTTTTTCGACCGAAGCCCAAATCGGGCTTTCTTACGCAGTCGAAAAAGGGCTTTTTCGACTCAACTTTTTTCGACTGAGAATTCCGACTGGCGGGTCCAGTCGAAAAACTCGACTTTTTCGACTGGACCCTCCAGTCGAATAACTCATTCGAAAAAGTTTTACACGTGTTTTTGAACCGATCGCATCGCTCATCCCACCACCAAACACACACCCACACGGCCACACGGCCACACACCCATACCAAGTACCACACTGCAGTATTATCATACAAGGCGCTGACGCTGGCTTGGCTACCCCAGCTGTTGCTTCTCGCAGCAAGTCAGCGTGGCGCATTCCTAGTTTTGCTCGCCAGCAGCGTGTATCACACGACGGCAGCACCGCGCGGTCTCAATCCCATGCTGCCAACAACGGCTGCGGCTGCTGTAGCTTTGGCGGCTCTCGGCTGAGTGCAACTCCACTAACGTAGCTTTGGCGGCTTTCGGCTAAGCCCAAAGCCACCAACTCGCTGGGACGAGGGTTCGCCGAGCCGTTGCTCGCGGAGAAAGCGCGAAGAACAGAGCTGCCAACCGATTTCGACTGCTGTACAGCAGTACTCCCTCACACCAACCGCCTCTAGGAAGAGCACGAAAACTATAAAATCGACTTGACCGACGATAAGAAGGACCAGAATAATCCAGTCGAAAAAAAGTCCAGTCGAAAGGGGCCGTTTTCGACTGGCGGAATCCGACTGCATAAGAAACGGCCTAAGTAGGAACGTCGGCTGGGCATTAGCTAGCTTCGCCAGCCGACTTGCCCACCAAAGCCACTTAGTTGGTTACCGGGACCTACCGACTACTTTTTAGTAGTCGAATCCTGCCGACCCAACAGCCTAGCAGTTACCGTTAGCCGGCGTAGTGGTATCTCAAGCCGCCAACCGGGCGACAGCAAACTTCGTCTGCTCTGAACTGCACGGCCGGCAGTCATATGATCGCGAAACGACATGGCAACCCTATGATAAGAGAGAAGAACACCACTCTAAAAGCGTTGCATGCTGTGGGCTGTGCCGACAGCAAAATGGAGCATAACGCCATCGTATATCGAGCACCACGACCGTAGTCGAGCACAGACGCTCGAAGTTACTCTTCTTTTCAAACAGGCCGATCGACAACAAGCAAAAGACAAAACCTGTACGAGTATCGATTCTACAACAGGGTTTGGAATATGAGGCAGGCGAGCACCAGTAACCACGTGCAGAAGCGTCGTGTATCTCGTGGGATACTGCCGTAGTAATAAACGCTGCTACGGTTAGCGAATGTCGTACACCTGGTACCAGGTACCAGGTTCTTGGTGTAACTCAAGGCACCAAACGGCCGACAACCAAGTGATCAAAACTCCACGCCGAGCACATGGCCGACCGCGAAAGGATATATCACCCCTAAGGGAGAAGGCCGTCACATTGGGAGGCGTTGCACGCAGCGGGCTCTACCGACTACCGACTGCAAAATGGATCTGAACGCTATCGTATAGCCAGCTCCACGACGAGAGAGCCACAGGCTTGACACGTTGCAGACTGTCACAGACCCCGTACTTTTACTCGATTACACAGCAGTGGTGGTCCCTCTATACGAAGCGCCGGTTGAGACTGCCGTTTGTCCGCTATAGCGCCTATGATATCGCTTGGCACAGATGGGGACCCGCAGCAGCAGCAGCATGCGGAGTCGCACCGGTTGCCGCCACCGCAGTGACGGCATTGCTGGCGGGCAAATGCCGCCTCTATAGAGACGAATGCTGATACTCTGCCTGTTTACCAGAGTACGAAGCTTCGATCATGCTCACCTGAGAACCGCATAAGATTGATGCAACACCGAAGAGCAGAGCCAAGCCGCGAGCTGCTGCCTGAACCATAATCTACAACCTTCACCTCTGCACTGTCGACAGTCTGCCTGGGTCGGAGAAGTGGGCTTATTGGGCGGCAGGCACACAACAAGCAAGGCTCTGTGGCGGGAGCAGCGCCGATGCTCCAAATGGGCCAGTTAGTTAACCCCCCCCCGTTGTACATAGCCTTTGACTTTGCTATGAACTCCTTTATCATGCGCAAACACTGCTTGTTCAGTACGCGTTGCCATTTAGGACAAGATGCGGAGGCTTTTTCTTGCGGCAGGCTTCTTCTTTTCGGCCCCATGCGCCCAGGCATTCTACCCTGGTGGGACGGGGTCGACATCGAGCGTATTCTCAGGCCGATCACCCCCGCCGCCGAACAGCGCGACCGCGATTTCCCCTAGAGCTCTTCTTGCTTGCAAGATCTCACGTACATTGCGTAAAGAAACTGCTGCTGTGACGATGGCTGCTGCTGCGATTGTCGGGGGAGGGCGCATTGGGTCTGCCTTGTACGTGAGTGAGCCAGAAAGTCTCGTAGGGAAGGCCGTGGTGCTATGTGCAGTCAGTGCCATGAGTTGCGGTTGGTGCTGTTGCCTGGTATTGTTGGTTGCTGAGTTTGCTTGTCGTGCTTTGGTCAAGTGAATCGGATGCTGCTCGTGTATGGTGTTCATGATCATGTGCGACGACGCTGGTGAGTTGAAGAGCGCGGGGGGGGGAAGAAGGGTGGGCAGATTAGGGCAGACGCTTGAATTGTCCAGTCGGTGCTTCTTCCATTCCTCTGCGGGTGCTGCCTGCCGCACATATCATAAGTGTTGGGTATCGTACCGAACTTTTCGATATATCGTTCGAAAAAAGAGTAAAATTGTCGAACCGAAAATAGTTCGGTACAGTTAGTATGTCGATGACGTTTTCGATAATTCGATCATGCGATACTAGGTACCAGGTACTGGTATACAATACTTGCAGATATCCGAAAAACGGGACAGGTGACACAGCAATTTACTAAGGGGTGTGTACGGAGTGAGGATACATCCGCGGAGCGGTTTGCTCATGGCTCAAGAATTCTGGATTTTTTTGTCGCGTGTAGACCTCTTCCCTGGTGTGCAAAATAACAAAAAAATACAAGTATGTCACGAGCGGCCCCCGGCCGCGTGACGGCGGCATCTCTCCCCGCCTACCTCTTGTGAAACCCCTCCAAAGTTTTATAAATAAGGCCAACCCGGACTCTGATAGCCCCGCTCCTTTTTCTGCGGGGCTATCTACCTCTTACCCCCCCCCCCAACAATTACACCGACTTGTTGCAACCTGATTCCCCCCCTCTTGAGCGACAGGGCGGGCGGGTGGGAAAGTCGATCAATTCTAATGGGCACTCTACTTGACTCCTTTCAATCCTACGGTGCTACGCGCTCTCGCTCCCCTGTGCCCCAGGCGACCGTCCCTGGCAAGCGCGACAGCTCTTCTTTCGCTGCTGTTCGGCTATCCTATTTTTCGTCTCAAGAGACGATCGACATTATTTCGTCTGTTAAATCAGAATCTCTTCCACGCCTTCCACAAACACCACTTTCCTACATAAAATCACATTTTTTGACGGAGCGGTTCGATCAAACCGCACCGCTCCGTGGCATTTGTAGCGGCGGATATCCGCTCCATGGCAATCCGTGACTTTTCCCAAAAGCGGATATCCGCCCCGCTCCTTGACATTTTCAAAGGCGGATATCCACTCCGCTATAATCCGTGAGTTTCCCGATGTATGGATATCCGCTCCGCTCCATGACATTCGAAAAAAAAACGCTCCGCTCCGTATGGATTATAACTGCGCGGTTGAAACCGTGAAATGCGGTTTTCTTCGGAGCGGTTCGACCCACTCCGTTTGTACACCGTAGCATATCTCACGGATCAAACCGCTGAAAGTCACGGTTTTCCACGGTCGAAATTGTTCAAAATGCTGGATAACCTACCACCGTAGAACGACTTGATATAACGGTGCATTCCTTGGATGGCGCCCATAGCGACGGCATCCACCCCCCGGCCCGCGTAAACAACGTAATACGAACAGGTGGTCGTTTTGTTGTTTGTTCACTGTTGGTTTAGTTGGTTCCACGTTTTCACCGTTTTTGACCTTTCCATGGTGGAGAGTCGTGGTCCTGGGTCAGACGCTGCTGCTGTTGCGCGTCTGCTGCCCCTGCTCCCGTGACTCTGTGCTGTACGACGAGCAAATACATGTTCAAGTGGTAATATTCAATATTCTCATTTTTGTTTGATTTCTCGGGGGACGCAACGTTCACATGTCATTGTGTACCTTTCTCCTTTGGTGTTGGGCCTTGGGCGCCATAAGGTTGCGCAAACAAAAATGTCAATTTCATCCGCCAGTACACAGCGTATCCTTTCGTACTACTTACTGGTATTTACTCGCGGGTATCCGTATCATTTTCACGGTTAACCGTATAATTTTAACGGAGAATTGCTACGGTGCACCGTGGGGTCATGCCGCGGCTTTGCGCGATTTGCTCGACAGAGTGAAATAAACCGCTCCGTGAAAAAAAACGTGAGACGGATATCCGCTCCACAATAGTCCGTGACATTCGTAGCGGCGGATATCCGCTCCGTGACACTCGAAAAAATCCCCTCCGCTCCGTGACATTTCAAGGGCGGGTATCCTCTCCGTACCAATCCGTGAAATTTGTAGCGGCGGATATCCGCTCCGTAGTAGTCCGTGACTTTTCCCACGGGCGGATATCCGCCCCGCAAAATTTCAGAAATGAAAAAACGCTCCGCGGAGCGGTTCTTACTCGTACACATCCCTGTCAATTTAGGACTTCCCATGGGAAACCCGACACCCTATGGGATGACCGTTATAAACGACATCCCGTAGGATGTTCATTCAATGTCCCATGGGATGTCCCATGGCATGTCCCATAGAGTGTCGCATGGGGTATCCCATCGGACATCCCGTAGGAGAGTGTCATTGATGCACTTGATACCCTCTATGAGCCCAATGCTGTATTTAGTCAATTCCTAGGGTCTGCTATCAATAGTATTGTGTTTTGTTTTGTTTCTTCTTTCCCTACGTTGCTTCCTATTCTTGTATTTTATGTTGTTTTGTTTTATTTTTCTTTCCCGCTTCACTTTCTTTTCTTTCACCATAATTTATTTTATTTTCTGTTACATTTTATTTGCTTTTCTTCCAATTGACTTGAGTCTGACGTGCGTATGCGTAGTGATAGGTACCACGTGTAATATTTTGTTTTTTTAAATATGCTCGTGGTAGTCTTTTCTGGGTGGCAAGCGGTGTAGTCGGGCTTTTTCAGGCGCGAGTAGCGAGACGTATGTGCCAGTAGTATGAACCTGGTACGTCGTAGGCTGACTCCCGATTTCATCTTTATATTTTTCTGGCGGAGGCATTAGTTGCGTCAGTTGTGATACATGCGTGTGCCAATACTTTTGTTTTTGTTTGTGTTTGTGTTTTTTCCCCTGGGGTATTCTTCCACCCCAGAGTGGCTGGAGCCGGTCCTGTGACCACGGACTTGGTTATGCGAGTTACTGTGAGAACAACAACAACAACATAGGCAGTCCCATAGGAAATACAATGGGATTCCATGGGACATCCCATACGAAGCCCCATAAGAAGTCAGTCTCATGGGACACTCCATAATATGTCTCATTAAATGTCCCATAGCCCATAGGATATCCCATAGGATGCCCCCTGGGAATAATAATCCTGTGAAATGTCCGATGCGACGTCCCATGAGATGAAAGACGATCCATGGGCCATCTCATAATTCATCCCGGACCATCCCATTATTTATCCCGTCGGACAGTACGTGGTACATCCCACGGGATGTATGGGATCCCCTGGAATGAAGGCTCCCCATGGGCATGGGATGAAATGTCCCATGGGGTATACCATGGGGTGGATGACCTTTCATGGGCGATCCCATGGGACATCCCGTGGGATGTATGAGATCCCATGTGATGGACGACCTCCCACGGGCATCACATATCATAGGATGTGATATGGGATGTACCCCATGGGATGATGGACAGCCCAATGGACGTACGAATTGAGCTACGGGCAATCCTATGGAACGACCCATGGCATGTACCATGAGACGAACGGCATCCGAATGACATGTTATGGATCATCCCGTGGGTCATCCCATGGAACAGCCCATAGGATGTTTGGAATCCCCATGGGACATCCTATGGTAAGCATTAAGAGACCACGGGACGTCCCGTGGGAAAGCTGATGGGAAACATCATTGGACAAACCCATGGAATGCTCGGCATCCCATGGGACATTCCATAGGATATTCGACATTCCGTAGGATGTTCTACAAGTTGTCCTATGCATACACGAAGGAAGACGACCCACAGACTATCGCATGGGATATCCCATATGTTTTCCCGAGGTGTTATGCCCCGTGGTATTCCCATGGCAACTTCCTATGAGAAGCCCCATAGTAATGGCTATGGGATATTAAACGACCCAAGATATCGTATGTCCCAGCAGAAGACGTCCAATGGAACTTCCTGTGCTGTATCAATGGGCATGGACCATCGGATGTCCCATGGTATGCCATGGGGTATGCCCGTAAGATGTCAAAGGCCATAAGACACCCTCACTCCCACGGGACGTCCCATGAGGCGTCAACAACCTATGGGACCATCGTTTCCATCGGGATATCCCATAGGATCGTTGCTACTGTGGGATTCCCATGGAATCATTCAATACCTACGTGACGTCTCATTGGACGCCCTATCGGACGTCACACAGGAATCCAAGAAATTACAGTAAATGTTCCTGACGTACATACCCTGTAGCAAAAGAAGTATATAGTCGTTCGTGCTGGCTAGCGGTGTCATCACATGTGTAACATGGTGCCCGGTGCCATGTAAAATATCACACGCGTAACATGGTGCCCGGTGCAATGTAAAATGGAAGTGCCGACGAATCATTCCAGCGCATCAGCAGCTGGAGCAGGAGTTGGGTCATTTGTCTAGTGTTTAAGTTGTACTATAGTAAGCCAGTGTGTTACCGGGACTGTAGTAGACTACTATTAATAGTGTGTTACCGGGTAGGGTTCAGCGTCACATAGGTTCATGTCCGGCAGCATCAGACATGGTGCCGGGTGCCGGTGCACAGGTCTGGTGCTCGTAGCGCGTACCGCAGTAGGTTTAGGGTACGTATGCTGCTGTCTGCTGCTGTATCTTCAGTCGTACTCATATACTAATGGAATTGCCTAAGGGCAAAAGTAGTACTGATGGAATAACAATTACGAAAGCGTGAGGGATGGGCATGTAGAACATGGTACACAACGCCGTGAAGCCGCAGCGCGAGGACCTGCTTAAATCGTCGCCAAGACGTTGGGCTTGAGACGCGACGAATCGTACAGGTTCTTGTTTTTGATGACGTGAAATCGAAAACAATTAAGATGGGTGTGTGTGTTCTCGTGTGTTGTGCGTTGACTTTCGCCTGTAATACTGCTATCGTTATCGCTTATCGACTTTCGGTGTTTCGCATCGTTAAGGATATTTATCGTTGTCGTTATCGTTATCGTTATCGAAGTTTTTTGGGCCTTTTCGAACCGAAATATTTTTCGATATCCAACACTATTGTATGTGCTCTATCCTGTTGAAACTGCACCTACTGTACACACATATATATACATCATACACATCTACTTTCCAGCTTCTGGACAAGCCGTGGCCACGGGTGTCGTTCCTTCTCCCCCCCGTTTCTTGCCTTCAATATTTATCGTGCAGGGGGTTCAGCAATCCCACTGCTCCTCGATTTTTCATCGAGTGTTGCTGTATACCTGGTACTGACTTACGTTTTGGAGGACAAGTTACTTGAAATTTGTGCGGATACAAACTGCGATAGGGAAAAGGGCAGGCTCATGATGGTATTCGCAGTACTGGCTGACGAGGATGACGAGGATGAGCAAACCCAAGATGCCGAGAATCTTGAGGACTACGACTCGTAAAAGTAATTCGTTTGAGCTGGTGGGTGGGTGTTACTTGCTCGGTTTCTTGCGCGGTGACGATAATTCTCGTTCGGCAGCCCTGGCAGACTGAGCAATCCGGCCGAGTGGATCTTTTGGGCGTACTTTTTACTTTTTACGCCCCTCTCATTGGCCGAGGACAATGTGGTGGTCCGCCGATCTCGAAATATAAGAAAAAACGAAAACGGCGCAGCCGCGTTCCTGGCCTGTTCCTGGCCCGTTTTGGGTCCGGATTGCGGTCAGGGTTGGGGCTAAGGCTAGGGTTTGGGCTAGGGGTTGGGTTGGGTCTACGCCCATACCTTGGTCCCACCAGGAAGTGCGTCCTGGCTCGCAAACGCGAACAGCCTACCGCCCCACAGATCCGCGCGACCAGTTAGCTAGGCCAGCTGAAGAGTTTTTTTCATGTGATCGTACCTGGCGTCGCCCATAGGAACGCATGTGTTCCCCCTTCTCCCTTTTCGCTTGCGACACCCCCGGGCTTTCTAGCTAACGACCTCCCGAAGGGGAGCCTTGTAGACTTAACTATAAGCTCGTTTGGACTGGTCGATGGTACGTGCGAGGTGGCTATTTTTTTTTTCTGTCGTAGTTTTCAGGAGTTGCTTCCGCCGTTTCAACTTTCGACCACCACACCCCGGAAATATCAAGCCAACCTCATCGCGAAGGGGAACCTACCATAGATATACAAAGCTATCGCTCGGCGTGCATTTTGCAGAACGCTAACGCTTGGTTTGCGTCTTGTGTGTGGCGTGCTGCTTTGATTGATGTGTCATCTATACGTGCGGGAGTGAGGAGTGAGAATGAGACGGTATTTCTCTAGTACCGCACCAGGTGTTGGCTGCGGAAATAGTGGAGACACACCGAGGTGGGTTGTGTGGCGTGACCACACCCTCGGGGGGCAGCAACGACAGTACCCTGCCTTGTCTTGTGGCCTGCCTTGTGGCTTGCCTCGTGGCTTGCCTTCTGGCGTATGGCTTGCCGCATGGCTTGCCCTATGGCTTGCATTCTGGCTTACCTTCTGGCTCGCCTTCTGGGTTATCCTATGGCTTGTCGTATGGCGTGCTTTATGGCTTGCCCCGTGGCGTGGCGTATGGCTTGCCCCGTGGCGTGGCGTATGGCTTGCCTTCTGGCTGTCCTTACGGCTTACCCAAATGGCTTGCCTCATGGCCTGCTCAATGGCTTGCCTTACGGGTTCTCTGGTGGCTTCCCTTGTACTGTGTGGCTTACGGCTTTCCTTCTGGCTCGCCATGTGCACTTGCCTTATTGCTTTCCTTACGGCCTGGCTCACCTCATGCTTTGCGTTACGGCTTGCTTTATGACTTACCTTGCGGCCTGGATTACCCCATGCTTTGCGTTACGGCTTGCCTTATGGCTTGCCTTGTGGCTTGCTTGTGGCTTGCCTTTTAGGCTGTCATTGTGGCTTCCCTAATGGCTGGCTCGCCTTCTGGGTTATCCTATGGCTTGTCGTATGGCGTGCTTTATGGCTTGCCCCGTGGCGTGGCGTATGGCTTGCCTTCTGGCTGTCCTTACGGCTTACCCAAATGGCTTGCCTCATGGCCTGCTCAATGGCTTGCCTTACGGGTTCTCTGGTGGCTTCCCTTGTACTGTGTGGCTTACGGCTTTCCTTCTGGCTTGCCATGTGCACTTGCCTTATGGCTTTCCTTACGGCCTGGCTCACCTCATGCTTTGCGTTACGGCTTGCTTTATGACTTACCTTGCGGCCTGGATTACCCCATGCTTTGCGTTACGGCTTGCCTTATGGCTTGCCTTGTGGCTTGCTTGTGGCTTGCCTTTTAGGCTGTCATTGTGGCTTCCCTAATGGCTTCCCTTATGGCTTGCCTTATGGCTTTGCCTTGTGGCTTGCCTTACGACTTTCCTTACGGCTTCCCTTATGGCTTCCCTTATCACGTATGCTTATGGCTTACCGTATTACACAAAATTCTTCGACTTCGGGATGAGGGTTTGCCGGACCGAATTCTGATGGATCCAAGAAATAATGTGGCTCTTCGTTCACCTATAGAAATTCAAAGTGCCGCAACCGATGCACACCCCTAAAACGACCCCCTTCCCAACCGACAAATCTCCAACGAGAAACCCAAAAGAAGGCACGCGCGACCCTCTCGGTGGATGTACTCGTCGCCCACTGTAGGGGGTAACACAAGGCGTCTCTCTCTTGCGTCTCTTTGGCAAATCCTTCAATGCATGGTTGGGAGGTTTTTGTCTCGGCTAGCTCATCCCACGAGTAATACATGACACGATATCCTATCATAGCATCTACGACGCGTACCTACGTATCTTGCAGTATCTTTGTGATAGCATCTCTTAAGCCGAGTGCTCCTGGTATCTCCTGCGGGTGCTATCATCGTTTCTTCTGTGAGATACGCGGTCATGAACTCGCGTGTAAACCTCTTCTATAGCTTCTAGATGAATGCCCGAGGAGCCCACCCTAGGTGGAGGCACCCGGTGTCTCGCTCTGGTGTTCCACGGCCCTTGTACGCATATTTCAGAGATAATCGCCCACCTCTCACCCTCGTATGATACGTAAACTATTTGATACGAAGCAGTTCGCACCTTGTTGTACATCTGCTTTTACCTACAGCAGTACATAGCTATCGGCGTTATCGTCGCCTCTCTCTGTGTGCTGCTGCTGAGTGTGATACGTCGTCATTCACACCCAGCCAGAGGGGCTGTCTCCGACAGAACCAAGCACGGCACGCACCCCTAAATACTTGTGAATCGCCAGTAGTACGAGCAGCGTGCTGTACAAGTAGTGTGTACTCTTCCCTTCGCTTGTATTTTGTGCCTTTTGCGATACTCTTTGTTGGGGATTTAGTAAATCTCTGTGCGTTGGGTTATTCGCTAAATTGTTTCTGGGTCAAATAGACAGGCTTACGGGCGGACCTGCGGACCTATCTATCTATACGTCATGCCCTTGACTCGGTTTGTGTTCTCCGGGAAGAAATGGGTCCCTCATACCCTAGACTGCTTGTAGTCAATACTGCTGCTGTACATGATACGATTTGAAAGAGCAGCGCTGTGATTCGAAAGGGCAGCGCTGTAGGTTGGAATTGACGGTACGGTCGTGAAAGCCATAGTGTGCTGGAATGTTAATATTGCATCAACTTCCTGAAGGTGACCCGTTGGGTATATCTGAGTTCAAATCCAGTAGTGTACGTTGGACGAGGATTCGTTAATTTTCCGTATAAGATTTTTTCTTCATGTATTTTCCAAAAATATGTATTTGCTTAGGGTCTACTGAAATTGTTCCGTTCATGTCGTGCATTTCTAAAATTGTTGCCCGAAGGGCTCTCTACCATCTCAGTTCGAAGCTACAGCGGTGTGCCCTCAAGATTGCTTTGAGCACTGTCCCCACCTACCTTCAATTTCGAATACAAGATAGGACACCAGTTGTCGTATGTCGTTGCTGTGGGAGAACTGAAACGGAGGTGGGACAGATGATGCCGGTTCTTTCGTCCCACAGCAGGCGATCATCTCGTCCATCTCAGAGATCGCATCATACGCGTTTGTAAAAATGATACGAGAATCTGGCTGTAGACGGTAGTTGTTCTATCTCTTCAACAGCAGCAGCAGTAGCAGAGGCTAGACTTGTAAACAATTGTCTGAGAATCGCCGCACGCGTCTCCTCCCGGGACGCATCGAAGATATCCGTGCGCCTTCCCTATCAAAAACCCTCTGTCACGAACAAGCTAGGAACGTACAAATTAAAGCCGTACGATATCGAACATCGAACAAGCTTATGATACGGGCACTGGCCCACACAAGCATCGCAATACACCTGAGACACGACGTCGCTTCCACCTACTACGGGATACGTACTCTTCCACCTACGGCGACACGCACACCCTTTCTTTGGATGTTCTTACGGGGGCTGATAACTCACTGGTGGATAAGAGGTTTTTCGCGTAGGTACCCTATGCGAGGGGGCTGATAACTCACTGGTGGATAAGAGGTTTTTCGCGTAGGTACCCTATGCGAGGGGGCTGATAACTCACTGGTAGATAAGAGGTTTTTCGCGTAGGTACCCTATGCGAGGGGGCTGATAACTCACTGGTGGATAAGAGGTTTTTCGCGTAGGTACCCTATGCGAGGGGGCTGATAACTCACTGGTAGATAAGAGGTTTTTCGCGTAGGTACCCTATGCGAGGGGGCTGATAACTCACTGGTAGATAAGAGGTTTTTCGCGTAGGTACCCTATGCGAGGCCGTTTGGATTTCGTCTACGAGATAATTCAGAGCCGTATCATTTCTTGAAAGCGCCATGGTTTTGGTCCCGAAGAAAATCTTCATGTCGAAGTTGGAGGATTTCGTGTTGTATGGGCTTGCCTTATGGCTTTTGCTTTATGACTTGCCTCATTGCTTGCCTTACTAGGCTGCCGTATGGCTTGCCTTACGACTTGGCTCAAGGCTTGCCTTATGACTTGCCTACTGGCTTGCCTCTCGGCTTGCTATATGGGCTTGACTAATGGCTTACATATGCTTTTTTGCCTGCTTTGTGGTTTGCCTTGTGGCTTGCCTTATGGCTTGCTTTTTTTTATGTACCACGCTACTGCCTGTCATATACCTTACGCACTGATACATGCGCGAAACTGCTGTCATTTCCCCTTTGGATTTTTGTATTTGGCAGGATATGGGCGGTGGAAAGGACACGCTGATTGGACGAACCGACACCATTCCGGACGGGGAAGGACCTATCTACGTGAGTGTAAACGGATAGCTGGTCGTCGTTATGGCACAACACCGTTTATGGCGTACCAGTTAAAAATCGTTTCTGTCGGTCCGCTGGCGTATGAAAATAAGAAGAAAAAGGTAGAGTCCACCCAAGTACATGGTGTGAGTATGAATAACGTCGTCATGGGCCAACGGTGTTCATTGCATACCGACGTAGGCTACAACGCTTGGCGTGCGAACGGATGACCGTTGATACAAAACGGTACACAGTATATATAACCCGGCATAGTTCCGGCAGTAGTTGGCATGATAACGGATGTGTGCGCTAATGGTGCAACGTAGTATTGACCGTGCCTCAACAGTCAGTCACCTTTTCTCTTGTTTTCCCCATCGACGACGTTCTCGAATTTATCTCGAATTTTTCTGGAAGTTTTGCCCGCGCCTTGATCGCATATCTCCTCACCCCCGTGTTTGCCCATCGACGACTTTCTCAAGCATATCCCGAATTTTGCTGGATTCTCCGCTGTCCCCAACCCTCCTGTTTTTACCGTCGAAGATGTTTTCGAACTTATCCCGAAAAATATGTCGAACTTTTCTCGAAATTTCCTGGAATTTTCTTCAGTGCCTCAATCGTCTGTCATCACCCCTCGGGTTTTACCCGTCGACTGCTTTCTCGAATGCTCAATTTTTCCAAGAATTTTCCCACTTGCCCCAATCGTCTGTCGCCGTTCCTCCGTTTTTTCCCGGTGGCAACCTTAAGGTGTGCACTCGCAACGACGACCTGGAGGATGTTATCTCGCGCACCCCCATCTCTAGGAGAGAGGATCTAGTCTTCCTACAGAACAGTGTACTCGCACCGCTGCTCGAGAAGCACGGACTTGCGAAGAACACTCAGGCACGTTCGCTGGACTTGGGCCGATATTCCGTAGAAATAGAAAACTTCAGCTGTGAGACTTTATTTTATTTATTTGGAAACTTATCTTTGCAAGCTGCGTGTGTTATTTCCTATCTACGCCTCGGTCATAGCTGGGCCCAAGTTCTTGGTTTTCTACTGGTGTATGATACTTATACCAGGTATATTGATGCAGTATGTGGGTATGCCACAGCTTGACGGTTTCACTGGCCCATGTTTCGGAGTTTCGACAGTTGGAGCTACTACACGCTGTGCTATTCATTCTAGTAACCGCCATATAGGAGCCTCAGTGTTTTTATTCCGAGCTATGCGAGTTTCTAGTTTGTGACGGCGTAAAAAAGAGGGGTTCTTTTCCAACCTCTTGTGCCGGGTTTTCCATGTCCCGTGTCAAGTGTCCCACTCGACGACCGGAATCTCCGAGGGAAATCTCCGAAAAATAATTCGAACTACATTCGTTTTTTTTCAAGACTGCTGCAGCCATTTTGCGTCGCACACACACCAACACCCAACGACAGCAAAGAAATTTTGGTTGGAGGGTTGGATTGGATTGGGTTCGGTTGGGTCGGGTTGGGTTGAGTTGGGTGGGATTAAGTTGGGTGGGGTTAAATTGGGTGGGGTGTGGGGTTGGGTTGGGTTGGGTTGGGTTGGGTTGGGTTGCGTTGCGTTGCGTTGCGTTGCGTTGCGTTGGGTTGGGTTGGGTTGGGTTGGGTTGGGTTGGGTTGGTTGGGTTGGGGTTGGGTTGGGTTGAGATTGCGCTGACAACAGTTTCCTTTATACACCAGCGCGAGTTCCTAGCGAGAGCTACAGCATCTTTGTTTTTGCGTCGCGCGCCCTCCTTCGTCTGGCCGTGCTTTTCTGCCCCACTGCCGAGCAGGTGTTAGTCTACTTCGCGGTGTCTAAGAAGGGAGAAACTCCCATCGACGGTATCACCGACGCTAACCCGGAGGGTCTCACCTCGGCCTGCGGGAAGTGGTCAGAGGAATTGAAGGAGAGGCTGGCAGGGGGAGGGCTTACGTGTCACGTACTACCCGAAGACAGGTATTTGTCGTGTGAAGGGCTCTCGGTTTCTTTCCTGGAGGACACATCAGATTCCTCACATGAAGAACTCTCAGATTCCTCGCACGAGGAGCTCTCAGGTTACTCACATGAGGAATTCTCAGACTCCTCGCACGAGGCTCGATAGCTCACTTGGTGAGAGCGGTGTATTCGTCGAAAGTGGTGTTTGCAAACTGCATGTAATAATTCGATGGCGCGCAATACGCGGAGGATGACCTCGTGAAGGAGACAGGTCGGTGGCTCCCCTCCCCTCGGTGATAGTTCCAAGGTCATCAAGACGATTTCACAGCATCGGTCAGCCTATAACCACCCTGCGCACGACGCGTGCGACAAAAGATGTGTTAAGGTATACCTTATTTTGGCTGAAATTGTTTCTGAATGACGTGCTCCTTAACTCAAAATCGTTGGGATTTCATTCTTTCTTAGCAATATTTTTCGTCGCATACCTAGAGCATGGGATTATTTATTCATGTTCATCGGAGAGCCCTGTCTTTTTTCTCAAAATCGTTTTCTTGGGAGAGGTATACTTGTACCATAAAACCTCCTCAAGAGGTTATGAGCCTCAGAACACACTCATGGAACACACACGCACATCGTGCGCCTCTGCCGCAAGGAGACTGTACTCTTCTAACGTTCACTGAGGGGGCCAAAACATTACACTTCTTGCACTAACTCCCACGCAAGTTTTGCATGATACGTCCGGTTTCCTTGCCACGAGCAGCGGTCTTCTCGTAACTTTCTAACCCCTGTCTCTCGCTGGCTGCCATGGCGTGTCGTCATCCTCCGGAAGGTACACCGCTCGGATGTACGAGAAGCACATGTGGATCTGCGCTTTCATGTTGTCGGGTGCTGCTAACAAGTGCAACATAGGACAAGTCGACGCCGATCATGGGGATGAGGTGAGCGCGCGCGGCACACCGGGTAGTGACTCCTCGTAGGTAGTCGGCAAAAGAGAGGGATCCCTCTTGGAGTTGCCTGAAAAGTCCGCCGACTACCAACGCACACAATTTGACGTTTGTTGCACGAAAACGCCTGCTGCAGGAAATCCCGTAACCAAAGCTACGACGGGGGGGGTACCTCCTTTTTTACTACCGAGCGACTCGCACGAGCGACTCTGTACCCCTCTGACGAAGGCTTGAGGTTTTCTTTTTCTGGCGCAGCGTAGCTAACTACCGTTACTGACACAAGTCAACACACCCCGGTAATAACATTTTGGGATTTTAAAATATTATAAAACACCCACAGGGTGTGTTTGGGGGTGTGATAAAAGCGAGTGTGATAACAATTGAACCCCTGCTGCCGCACACTTGAAGGGGTGTGGTATGCCTGCACGAACACTTGCAGCTGCCCCGCACTCCTGCTGTACGTACCTACCTGTGATACCGGGTTGTGGTAAAACGAAGGGGCCCAACCTAGGTGACGAAACTCCTTAGCACATGATCTCGGCGATGACTCAACCCCCTCAACGCCGAAGAAAGTTTCGAACAAATTATGGGCTTGAATTGGAGCATAAAAAAATAAAATATACCTAAATCAAAGATACCTCGCCCGATATGATACGAGGCTGTGGCTGCGCCATCCGTTCTGCCCCCACACAAAAGTGGGCTGCTGCTACCTACCTCGCTATCGGTACGATCAAAAAAGAGTTACGCAGAGACACCACGACCAAAAATCGAAGCCACAAGCCACAAATCTACACTACGATATCACCGGGGTGTGTTATATTATGTACCCCGGGTGATAAATCGATGGTTTGTCATGAACGCCCAAAATTATCACCGGGGTGTCTTATCCTGTGGTGGGCGTGATTTCTTATGTACGGGTGATATCTTGTGTCAGTTACGGTATTCAAGTTGCGGATTGATAGAGCAAACTTAAAACAGCACGAAAGCTTGAATCCGCAAAGGAACGCGGGGGGGTTAATCGCGCGAGTGACCCCGAACCCCTGCAAAAAAAATGCCGCAAAAGTTATCACCCCCCTATCGTAACTTTGGTCCTTGGCGACAGCTGCACTGTCTTCGCCCGACGCGTGTTACGGTAGACGTAGCACTTTTGGGCTAAAATTTTTCCGGATGACGGGGTTTCTTAACCCAAAATGGTGTCACGGTTACTCTTGTTGTTGTTATGCTAGTTCTTTGTATACCTAGGCCAATCATTAGATTGTTCATCGGGTTGCACTTTCAGTTCACTCTATTAACAAGTCATTTTTTGCCTCAGAACGCGTATGATAAAAAACCCTCCTCCTCAACAGGTTACGAGCCTCGGAAAAAAAACGGTGATTTCACCTTTACACCGTAGCGTGTGTGTGTCCCGGATTATTACGAGCGAAATGCAAGTTTCTAATTTCACGGCGCCTCTGAAAAACAAGGAACCCTTACGAGATTGCTGTTAGCTACATTGACATTCATCCATTCGTCCGATCTCGATTTCGAAAAAGTACACGTGAAACTTCCCAGCAGCGTTTTGTACAACAACGGCAACAACCGGCCACCATGATGTATCCACTAGCGCAGATAACTTGACGGCAGTTGCAGATATTTTGCTGCGCGGCGCGTTCCTAGCGACACAGCTGTACTGTATTTCTGATTGTTGGCCTGTGTCCGCCGCAATTGCACCAAAGGTTCGCGCGCTTATTGCTGAGATGCAAGCGGTGATCGAGAAGGAATACGGGGTTTCCTTCGAAGCAGGCGTGCAAGACCGACTCTGCGCTTACGCCAGGTGAGAACCGTCTTCGTTTTTTTTTTGTCATGTGGCAACCGTTTCACTTTTTGTGTCGACCTCGGTGGCTGCCACTAGACAATGTGAAGATAATTGCACCTGTCCAAAAACATCCATCCATCCATCCATCCATCCATCCATCCATCCATCCATCCATCCGTCCATCCATCCATCAATCCATCCATCAATCCGTCCATCCATCCATCCGTCCATCCATCCATCCGTCCATCCATCTATGCACCCATACTATATAAGTATTTTCGTATTCTGGCCGTCGGTTGTGCACGTGTGTGTTCCATTATCAGGTCCGTGTCGCACTACCCTGCGGCGGTGAAGGAGTTCTCCTGGCGCAACGGATTTTTCTGGGATTTTTCTGAGAAGGCTAAGGGGGAGGGGCAGGACGATCCCTTGCCCCTCCATAGCAAGCTCTTGCGCCAAGTAGCGGACGAGCAGGGACTTTCTCTGTAGCGCTTTTAGCGAGGGCGCAGTATTGTGTGTTTTTGTACCGATATTGCCCTCGGTTGGCGTACTATAGGGTGTCTAATATCGCAAGGCATTTTTTTTGTGTGTTCTTCCATCACTGAAGAAAAAAAAAAAACACGAGTTACAAACTTCGCTGAAAGCAGGTCGGATTTTCTAGGTAATTCCTGAGACAGCTTCGTTGGGGGGAGGAGGCATGGAATACTCCTGTCCTTCCCACAGGAAGCTCTTGCGACAGGGAGCGAAGGAGCACGGGCTTTCTCTATGACACGTTTAGCAAGTGCAGTTGTATACGGTGGTGTAGTGGCAGACCTCGAATCTGCTCGAAACGTCATTGGCGTGAATTGGATTCGAGCCCCCCAAGTGATTTTTTCTTTCAGAATTGAATTGATATGTCGGAGTGGGGGCTTGGCTCTGGTGGCTGCAGGAGGAGCCCGTAGGATCAGGAGAACATAGAAGCATTACGAGCTGGTCCAGCCGTAAAACAAAATGCCGTCGTATCGGCTTTTTCACGACCATTTGAAAATACGAGGACTCCAAATTTTACGACAGTGTTCCCGAGCCTGCAGCGCATATGCAGACGTTAGAATTTTTCGAATCCGAGTTGTTTTCGTCGAGAAAGTCAACGTCGAGTAAATTCCAACACTTACTGGGGTGTCTCGATACTAAAATCTGTACGAAATTCCGAAAATACTGCACAGCAGTGGGTTTGGCTGATTCTTGGTGTGAACATTCCTGAAGGCATGACGAAACGAGCGATATCCTCGCAATCGCCTAATTCGTTGCATATCAAGAAACACGACGTGCCTAACATCTGCAATACAAAGTCAAGATGTTTCGAGGAGGGACACAAAATCTGAATTTCCCAACCCAAATTATCGATTTGATTCGCATCGCTTTCGTCTACAGCTCCACAGGGGGTCAAGGTTGATTTTCTATTTTCCCCCTCACTTGTTAGCGACAACGTGATCCGGATATTTCTTAAAACAACCATATACTCCCGCCAAAAAAAAAGAAACTTCACCCCCCGTTGAATCGTTCGGTTGTACTCTAAGTAAGGGAGCTCCATGCTAAATTTCAGATTCGAAATGCGTAAAATTGCGTTGGGAAAAAGCTTCTCAATACAGCATAATCCTCTCGGCCGGACCAGAGCTCGTAATGGTATTCGTGGTTTTTGCTTTTCTGGGTTAATATTGTTTTGCGCGTCTACTTTTTTGTTGTCTGGATTTTCGGTTATTCCGTAGTGCTTTACATTGGAAACCGTGGGTGCCTTACCATCATTTACACACTACGAGATACCATCCTCCTTGTTGTGCGGAGTTGAGGTTCTCCACCCCGCGCAATATATTATATAACTTGTTTTATTAACTCACGTGACCACCACCTCGGGTATACCGCCAAAAGAAAAAACGAGACAATAGATTGGGGGGAGGGGGGCGGTGTGGACGACTTTGACCACCCCCCCCCCGACTTTGGTCCAGATTGCCGTCGAGCGTGAGGTACATGATGACCACCCATCCGAACGAAGCAATGAATGAGTGTGTGTTGGCTGTGCCCGACCCTCGATTTTCTTTGTTGGAGTCTTCATGTTGGGATCAGGGTGCCAAGCAGCAGCAGCAGGGCGCGAATTGCGTGTTTATCGCAAGAATGACATAAAAAGGTCTTCCGTGTGCTGCATCGCCTGCCCCCTGTTGCTCTACATGCATGGATGGGTGGGCGGACGGGTGGGTGGACCCGGTGTGAGGTAGTGCTTGACCTGAGTGGTCGGGTCTTGGTACCTGTTACCTTTTTTTTCTATAGCATTTATTAGTAGTTTCACCTTGCTTGTTTTGTTTGTTGGCTGTGCCCGTTCGTTGTACTTTTTCAAGGGCATGCATGCAGGATGAGGTGGTTCGGCTTCGCACCAATCGACAAAAAGCGGATAACACGAGTAGATAGAGGCAATATTGTAATATATTTAGACGATGAAAACTATACCACGCACGACGGCCAACGACAACAGGACCAACTGACTGTTTTTTCACAAGTGACAATACCCCTTGGGGCCTTTAGAACGGGACAGTATTAGTAATGTACTACTCACTTATTTCGTGCATACATAGCGGCTAAGCCGTAGTCGTAAGGCCATAGACCCTCGCATCCCTACAACGATGGCGGGACGGAAAACATCGAGTTTTCACCATCCACCCACACGCGGACATCGCGTGCACCAAGCGCGAAGCGCCATGATCATGGTGAGGTGTTCGGCGAGTTTTACATGGAGGGTGAGCTGCATCCTATTAATAGTAGGAATCTCTCTTTGTGTGAGACGGACTTCGACACCTTGAAATTGTGCGTACCTTCTTGCGTATATATGTATAGACTAGATGACAGCTTTGAATATTTTGCAATACTACAGTATAATAGCTCGTATGTTTTCACGTGTGGTGTCGTCCAGAGACAGCTAGCTTCAACGAACGGGGGGGGGGGGGGGCGGTATCGAAAAAACGTGACGATTGCAAAAAAACGGCCATACATACGACGTGTCCCGGGCGGCGGGGGCAAAAGAATATCGCAGGTGAAGGACCACAATCTTCGACGCTTGCCTGTTGATGGGCCGGGGACAGGGGATCGACCGTGTCAATTACTTTTCTCATCCCGATGTTTCCGCCCCGTCGGCGAAACAAACGCCGACGAGCGTTGGCAGTCCGCGAGCACTCTTGGCAGTGTATGTGCGACTCAACAACAGTTGGGATATTTTTTTCCGCCGGCGAATGGATGATACCGCTTGACTTCCTTCTTGTACGGCGCGCTGACACCAAGGACCACGCTCACTCGTCATTTCTAATCAGTGCTGTATGTAGTGTTACTACTAAATTATCTGAAATTAGCTGTATTTTGCGGAAAGTTAGTCAGCTGCATTATTCCGAAGGGGATGCGCAGAGGCCAAAATGTTGAAGACGTTTGATTCCTTGTTCGGCAAGCTGAAGAGTCATCATACTTGTCGCTACACAGCTGTTAGTTGTACACGAGATCCCTTACTAAGCATCAACAACAAACACCAGGCAGGTAAAAAACGTACGGAAAAAAGCAATGCTGACCCAGGCTTGGTTTCTCACACTGTGTTCGGGAGAGGGTGCGTTCTACGATGTCTTCAGTATAATATCACGGCTACCGGATTTCCTATTTTATAAAAATATTTCAAGGACGTCAGCCGTGAGTTCAACGAATTTCGGTTCAATACTCATATCTTTGCAAGCTGCGTTGTTGGTACTTGTAATATACTATGTGGGTGGGTTTTTTCATAATGGGAGGGGTCATATTGTTCATTCTTCTGTTAAAAAACAAACAAATAATATATATACGAGTATATACATATTTTATACAAAACTTCAAGGACGTCAGCCGTGAGTTCGACCGATTTCAGGTCATATTGCAAGCTGCGTTGTTGGTACTTGTAATATACTACACGATGATTGAGTTTTTATTAGGAGGGGTCCTATTTCTTGTTCACTATAATGGTGAGTGTTGGTATTTTTACTTTATTTAGATGGGGAATTTTGAGCTAGATATAACATCACATATGTCATCCATTTTATAAACTTATTACTGTAGTTTCCATTATACTTCTCTATCATATGTATGGTAGGCGGTTTCTTTTGTTTTTTCTCCCCCCCGGCTTTAGTGTCGGGAGGAGTACGAATACAGAATAATATCAGTTATCTTATATGTTACTCATGATACAGCATTCCAGAATGAAAGTCGGCTACCCCCCCCCCAAAATATATATATATATATATATACCTGGTATACCAGGTATATAACTAATAATAATGTGAAGAGGAGATACAGAGAGGTATGCTAAAATTGCGGTAAACCGCACTACCAACTTATTACGTAAGGTATTCCGTACATACCGCCTGCATGATCGCCTCCCAACCTATGCCAAGCGAAGTATGACTAACGAAGTAACGTAATTGAGCGTGTGTACACTAAGCGTTCCTTTCAAAACAATAACGATTATGAAAATACGTGGAAGTGTGGTGAGCTAAAGCTTTATTTTTCCCAATCCGCCGGAGGATAAAAAAATAATAATAATAATAAAATAACGATTCGCATCTCTCCCTGTCGTTCTCAATGGCGGTGACATTGCATGACCATCACCTCGCCTGTTGTATTTGGCAATATGCATCTCCTTATAATTAGCGATGTCAGAAAATAATGGTATCTCCATGATTGTACGTATCGATTGAAATATTCTATCTTTCGATCCATGTACAATAACAAATTATTATGAAGCTTTTAACACGCTGTTTACTACACCTAAGAACTGGGTTGCATACTACATGTAACATCAAACCCTCTCGAAAAATAAACATTACCAGGCGGGTGATATAAAGGGGTGTCTTCTTGCTGCAACCGTCAGATTCGTCCCCTTCAAGGGTTTATAGATTCTGCGCACATATTGAAATGCTCGCCCCCCCGCCCCCCCGCCCCCCCGATCCCACTTGATTAAACGTACCACCTGAAATCAAAATCTGCCAGAGTAGTAAACACTACCAGCCAGCTGATATCATCTCATTATCCATCTAGCCATCCATGTCGTAGCTCCAACTCGTGCCCCCCCCCCCCCCTTTGTTCCCCGCCCAGTTCGTTCAAACGCCCCACTTACAATCGAAATCGGCCAGAGTAACAGACACTAATAAGCCATTGATATCACGTCATTATCTTTCTAGTCATCCATGACGTAGCTTTCATTCATCCCCCCTCCCCCCCTCCAACGCCCCCTCCTTCCCCACACCCCGCACGATCGCCTAGTAGACCCAGCACCGCGCGTATAGTAGGCCCCTACATATATGATTAATACGCGCGATCGGAGGGTCACACACAATGTTGCGAACATCAGTGTCGACCAAATCCTTGGTTTTAATATTATATGTGACCTAAACCTCTTGAAAACCCTCCCCCCGCCCCCCCCCCCCCCCGCCTTCCCTCGCTTCCTCTTGCTTAAACGCCCCACCTACTATCGAAATCCGCCAGAGTAATAAACACTTCCACGCCCTGGATATCGCCTCGTTATCGTTTCAAAGCCGTCCATGCCGCTGCTGCAATTCCCACCCACCCCCGTCCCCAACGCCCCCTCCTTCACCCACCACCCGCACCATCGCCTAGAACTAGCACCACGCGTATAGCCAACCCCTACATCTATGCGACCTAAAGCCCTCCCCCCCCGCCCCCGCCCCCCCCCCGCCACATTCCTCCCCCTCCCCCACAAGAAATATTTATAGTTTCCACGCACGAATAGACCTGCCCCACCCGTCTCCTCCCCCCCCTTCCCCCCTCCCGCCCCCCTTTTGATCAAAATCAGGCCCCCACGTCCTTAAAAACTCCGCCCTCCCCTCACCGGATATTCGACTTACAGGATTCACTTGAAAAACTGATGCATTTCCTTCCACAGCTGTCAGATTTTGCCCCCCTCAGAAACGGGTTTCATAGTTTCCGCGCACAGACTGCCTAACATCACCCTGTTGACCCTGATAGCTACACTGCTGTAGTTGCAAGGGGGGTCGCCGACCTGTATCCTTAATGAGGACACACAACCCGTAATACGCGCGATCGGAGTATCACACACAGCTTGCAAAGATGAGTTTCGACAAAATATTCGATCTCACAGCTGGAGTGTATTTAAATTTTTAAAACATATAACCAATAATAATAACTCTGTGGGACACCAAATTGATACGCTGTCACTCTAACATTTTATCAGGTGTGAGTTCGACGAATTTCGGGTCAATACTCATATTATTTTGAAGCTGCTTGCTGGTGCTTGTACTATACTATGTGGGTAAATTTTTTAATGGGGGGGGGGCCTATTTTTTATAGACAAAAATGTTTTTCTCCACTACTACAATGATTGGTGTTAGTATTTTTACTTTAGGCGGGGAATTTTGATTTAGGTCGGCGACTTCCCTTGCAACTACTACAGTGAAGCTATCTGGGTCAACAGGGTGATCTTAGTCTGTGCGCGGAAACTATAAAACCCGTTTCTGAGGGGGACAAAATCTGACAGCTGCGGAAGGAACTGCATCAGTTTATCAAGTGAATCCTGTAAGTCGAATAACCGGTGAGGGGAGGGCGGAGTTTTTTAAAGGACGTGGGGGCCTGGTTTTGATCAAAAGGGAACGGGGGTGGGGGGGGGAGGGGGCGGGGGGGGGGTTGGCAGCTCAACTTGTGCGTGGAAACTATAAATCCTTCAAGGGAATACATCTGACGGTTTTGGAAAGAATGCACCAGTTTATCATGGGGGGGGCGGTGGGCGAGACGTGCGGGGCAGCTCAATCTGTGCGCGGAAACTGCACATATTGCGTACAAGTGTTTATTTTCTGGCCGATTTCGATTGTAAGTGGGGCATTTGAACAAACTGGGCGGAGGGAAAAAGAAAAAGCGGGGGGGGGGGGGGGGAGGCGGAAATGAGTTGAGCTACGTACGTCGTTAGTCATACTTCGCTTGGCATAGGTTGGGAGGTTATGAATATGTCGTCCACAGAAAAAAAAAAACGACCCATGATGTCATTGTTAGTTCTTCGTCACACACAATCGTCTCGAAAGGTGATATCAAGAAGTCTGATGAAACACACCATGGACCCGGCACCACAGCAAAAGCCATGATGCAAAAAAATAGAGAACGTTGTTTTGATCGTTGTATTATAAAATATTCACTCCTTCCGCCCATCCTTAGTCCACTAATACTACTACTGCAGTTGATTCTTGCAGCCTGCTACCTCAGACTGGAGGAGCATTAACAGAACAGAACCAAAACCTACCGACACAAATAAGTAACGCCCGAAACAGCGCCACTGCGTCGTGACTCTCGACGAAACACATCAGCTACAACTACTATGATGTCCATGTTATATAATGTGCTCTTTCCACGCATTCCCCCCGTGGGCAAACAGCGCCATCACGCACCGGCCGCACGGCCAAAAACGAAACACAAGGAACGGCCAACTGCTTCAAAGCATCGTCAGAATCTTTTCCATCCCTACCACGAACCCGAAGCCCCCCTTCCCGCCGTTGCGAGCAACCACATACATCAACCACATTACCACTTCCTCCTCAAAAGTTCCTAAATGTACGCCACGCAGCGAAAGGAAAGCAACAACGGCAGGAAAAAAACAAAGCCCGCTGGCCACTTTCCCACTACTACTACTTGTGTCGCTCCAAAACACAAATCCGATCCTTCCCCCCCGCCCCACCCGCCTCTGACGTCGATGCCCAGCATAGATATGATGCTTCGTACGCCTCCCAACCTCTCCATCAAGTTCTCTCGCGAGATACCTTCAACTCCCGCCGCTGCTAGAGAACCCGGGAGGCAAAATATATTATGTCACTACTCAGGAAGCAGCACTCCATTACTTTTTTATGTTCCTGACAGAATAGACAAAAAAAGACGATACACCCAAATTACTGCGTGCGTACGACAACGCCTACATGCCGCCTACTACGAGATATGGGGTCACCGTGAAAGGTGTTCTTGTGCCCGAGGTGCCGGTGTAGTCCCAACATATTGAGCCAACCACTCCAAGGCCTTACCCCCCCCCAAAAAAAAAGTCCCACCAAACCCCCGTTTTCCGTGGCACACCCTCAAGGGTACAGGCACACAACCTTATACTAAGGGTAGGGGTACACAAAACTCTAGCGCAGTAGCGCACACCTTGGTAAATGCACACAATATTTTGCCGCCAAAGGTGAGCAAAAACCTACATACATCCGAACTCACATCGAAACCCCACATTGGGAGCCGGTAGAAGCAGCATCGCAAAACATGCACGCCTCAATCCAATATCATGCCGAAACCCCACAGGGGGGCCATTAGGTGCACTATCGAAACATGCATCCTGTCTTTTACCACATAATATAGCGTTACCTACACGACAACCAAACTACAAAAAAAAAAGCAAACCAGTGCCACAGAAACAGGGACCAGGTTGCCATGCTGCATCGGCGCAGAAGTCTAGGGTGCTGCATTGCTGTACGCTCTTGTGGCATTCAAGCTCTGGCGCAAGCAAAATGCATTCACCGTGAACCCCTCGTATCTATTTTTCCGAGGGAAACTTCTGCGAAATTGCAAACAAACCGAAGAAAAATCCAAACTTCTCGCATCATCAACTGGACAAAAAAAGACAACGAAAACGACACCGTTTCACATAAAACCACACCATCGCATCGCTCAGCAGTCCCATCAAACTTCGTTTGTTGCCGGGTGCTCCAACCCCATCCAATGTCCGGCAACAAATATCCTGCAGAGCCGCGAATGATTCAATCCTAAGTAAACAGCACGTATCGTTTTGTCTAAAGTGTCCAAACGAGAGAAATAATATCATTTTCTCGGCTTTTTTTCATGGGACGAGAGCTTCAGCCCCAGTAGCCGTACCAGTGGCGCCCGTCGCCGCCGCCACCGCCACCCGCACTTCCACGAGCACCGCAGCCAACAACGTACCCTCCGCCACCTCCTCCACCACCCTGGCGGGCAGCGGCGTGACGGGCGGCACGAGCCTCCATCCACATCATCTCAGGCGAAAAAGGGGAATATCCGACGCCGCCGCCATCTCCTCCGCCGCCGTAGTGGCCGTGCTGGTGGTGGGGACCGAAGAACCCACCGGGACCACCACCACCGTGCATGGCGTCATGGGGAGGGGGCGGGGGCGGGAAGAACATGCCGCACATGGGAGGCCCCCAGCCGAAACGGCGACCAGGTCCGCAAGGCTTTCCTCCGCGTCCGCAAGGCTTTCCACCGCGGCCGCGAAAGCCGTCAGCGTCACCGCAACGGCCGGGGGGGCCGCCCCCCATGCGGCCGGGGGGTCCGCCCGGGCCGCCACCTCGAGCGCGTGGGTGGCCCATGCCACCGCCGCCGCCGAGGCGGAAGTGCTGGTGGCGGCCATGCTTTCCGCTCTCGAGCATAGCTTTCTTCAGTTCCTTACCGTCCACGCGGCCGAGCTTGGCGAGGCGGCGAGGGCGGACTCCGAGGGCGAGGAGGAGGGGCATGACCTCGCGAGGGCGGAGCTTGATCCCGGCAGAGAGGAACGCGCCGTGCATCATGGCGACCGGCTTGGGCACACCCTTTTTCTTGCCGGCACCGTCGCTGCCACTACCGTCTTCCTCAGAGGAGCTCGAAAACTCGGCAGCGGCAGCGGCAGCGGCAGCCGCCGCCGCGTCGGCATCATCGTCGGTGTAAGATTTAGCATCGGTGTCGACATCGGTCGTCGGCTTCCCGTCAAGAGAAACAAACCCGTCGTTCCACTCCTTCATGTCATCTTCCACGCTCATCAGCTCCATGTCAGACCTAATGGCCTCGGCGAGGTCATCGTTGCTGTCGCTGCCGAGGGGCTTCTGAGCCTTAACGCCAGCCAAGAACTGGGCGGGGGCAAGGCCTTGCTTGACGAGACGGCGGGGATTCAGGCGGAGAAAGGCCAGGGTTTGGATGAGCATGGGCGGGGTCATGGAGGGGACGCCGTTGTACTCGCGAAGGTTGCGGGCGGCCCTGCGGTAGATCCTCTTCTCCTCTTCGGGCTTATCGGCATCCTGGGAATGGAGACACGGGGTGGGGGTAATCGGTAGTGTGCAAGACGCTCAAGATAGGCATCGTTTTTAGTCGACATCAAGAATTCAATCCTGACACAGCAGCAAGCAGTATTAGTAGTACGAACTTTTTGTGGTGTACCCTGTACCATACTCAAAATCATTTATACGTACAACTACGTACGAAACAGCAGGGCTACCACGTACCAGAATAAACTATTTCGGCCTTCCGTTGCTATGGGCCTGAGAGCATCAAATCACTAAACGAGGCGCCAGTTAAGTTCGCATTCGCAGTAGGTTTGGTCGCCATAAACGAGCGCCACACGACACAGAGGTCAAGAAGAGACTACACAAACATTCGCATAGCCAGCCGCAGTCGTTACGAGCGGGGGGGGGGGGGGGGGGTTACGGGGTTGGTTGGGCCATCTGGAGGTATCATAGGTAGTGTGCAGCAATACGTAACCGAAACCGTAGCAAAGCAGAGGGCGAGAGGGGGCAAATGAGGGGGGGGGCGAGTGTAGGGGTTGGTTTGAAGTTAAGTCTGTACAAGTAGTGCGCATCAGTTCGTAAATGATACCGTAGCATATCAGAGAGTATGGGAGGGGGGCTGTCGTCGCGCGGTTGGATACTTGCGAGCGAATATATACATCGAAAGACTGCTGCTACCTAGTACTCGCAGTTCTTCGGTAAAACGTGAAACTCATCCAGCAAGGGCTGGAAAAATTGGAACGATACCGCCAGCAAATTGACACGTTGTACAAGGGTTTACTGAGGAAATGCGACAAGAGCCTCGATATTTGCACTATTTGATCGATTATGATGCGCTTTGCCCACGACGTCATGAAAAACTTTGCGGCAAACTCTTGAAATTGGGCAAGGAAAAGTAGGTGGCCAATACCACGTACCAGATACCTGAGAGTGAAACATTGATCGGACTACTACTATTATTTCATTTGCCATCTGACATTGTAGGGGGAGTGTCAAAAACCATATTAATATTAATACCTTGTACGGGTTCAATGTTGGACATCGAACGCATGAACGAGTTGCACACACCGCGACAACAGGAGAACGACGGCTGTCGAACAAGATGACCGGGCAGAAAGAGGATTTCACAGCTGGGATCCGTCCAAAATAACCATTCAAGATAACTGGCACCCAACTTTCTCTATGGCTTCGTGCTACGAGTATTTCGGCTGAGCGACCGAGGCAGAGAGCAAGCCAGCGACGAGGGGCACCAGCAACAGACGGCAGTATTAGGTCTGCTTGCTGCCGGCAGTACTCCTGCAGACTTCGAATTACAATCAAGAGAAGATCCGATATATTTCAGGCAAGTCAAGTTGCTAGGAACTCTCCAGAATACAAACATCGTGCCTAAAAAACAAAAGCGGGCCAGTCTAAAAGTGAGAGCAGGCAGCCGGGACGAAAAAAAATGAGCCATTTCAAAGCAACACTGAATCACTCAAGAGAGAGCCCAACGCGAACGACGACTTCAACGCTCCAACCGCAGCCCAAGACACAAGTGCCGACAAAGCAGTTAGAGCGCACACACGGCGGTACGAGACAAGGATACGCGTTCAATACGGGTACGTAGCTTCCAAGCAGAGGACTAGTCTACTCGTTCGAGTATAAAAAAAAAGTATCAAGCATTGAAAGTAGAACGGCCTCCAACATATTATACCGAGAGAGGGAGAGGAAACATATTAGGATCCAGTATTGAAAAAACGAGAATCTCGAAGCAGCGTGTCTCCTCTCACCTTCATCTTGTCCTTCTGCTTGTTCACGGCACAGATCTCCAGGGGGCTGGGGCACAGGCGCAGCGCCAGAGCCAGCTCGGAGTCCTTGTCGAACACGATGTCATCCCCGTCCGAGTCCTTGTAGGTGAAGGACAGGTCGGTGTCCGCACCACCAGAATCCTCATCAGAGCGAGCTGCTAGCTCGACCTTGAAGGTAGAGGCAACAGCGGCTTGCAGGGCCGAGAGAGTGGCAGGGGTGGGGAGGTCGACCTCGCGAGAGGCGCCTTGGAAGTTGATCTTGATCGAGCAAGAGGAGGTCATCTTGTTGTTGCTGGGGTTACTGTTGTCCTTGTTGTTGAGGGTAGAAGTTATCTCGTTCTTTTTGCTGGTTGTGGTGGTCATTGGTGTTGTGACCGAGGTGGGGTGGGGTTGGGCGAGCGGCAAGCAACCTCTGGCGAATTCGAATCTTGGAAAACACGAGACATTTTGGATCTTGGAGAATCAATCTTCGAGAACAGGAGAATCGACAGTACACAAATGAAATGAATATACGCTCTGTTCTGTATCTGGTACAAAACTCAGGATCGTGGATCGTTCTTCTCTCCGTTCTTCAGAAATAGAAGGGGTTCCACACCACGTTCAGGCAGTGGTTGAAACTGCCGCCAAAAAGAAACTAAACGTTTTGCGCCGTTCGCAGCTCGCCGCTCGCCGCCGCCGGGCCGCGGACCCTCCGCCCTGCGCATAGCGATGCATCTGTTGCCTCACCAAACAGCAGAGTCAGTAGAACATAACTAAAATCTGTGAGTAAACGTCGCTTTACAGACAGAGCATGCATGGTGCGTACGCACTATCATGGAGTGCGTAGATTGGTTCCCTGTTGGGTCGTGACGTACTGGTAGTTCGTTACATACCAGGGTACTGTATGTAAAAATAGAGATGAGAGTATTAGATAGGCCGGCTGGGGGCGATCCTAACGTTGTACGCACCATCGTACTCGTACCTGCTAATGCTATAATTTCTCCCTCTGAAGATTCCCCTTGGTTTTGTCTAGCACCTACCTGCTTCAGGTTCAACAATAACAACCTCACAAGCAATCTTCACATTGCAATGACTGACCATATGGCCTTCAGTAGCAACTGCTGTTGTGTCGTTGCAGGGCACAGCCGCGACGGCTTCGGCGCCACCGTTGAGTCTTGGGCGAGCCCGAACGGACGCCTCCGTTGGGCAGATTGCCTTCGCTTTTTGAGAACATTCCGGTGTCATTCAGTTACTCAGTAGCATCAGTCGCGGCCAGTCAGTGCTATAGTCTATGTACTTGAACACGGACGGTGCCAGCATCACGGCGGAGGTGGCAACAGCAGCGGCAGTAGCAGCGGGGCCGTCGCCAAAAAAAACGCAAGATCAGTCCCTGCTACGTATCTGCACATACATACTCCTCTCGTACAAGGAAGAAACCGTTTCACAGCATGCAATTCTTGCGTGTATAGACTATACAAGCAAATGTTGAAGGAATCGAGGGTTTCGCGGCAGGGACTCGGTCCAGCAGAGCGTATAGACTATACAAGTAAATGTTGAAGGAATCGAGGGTTTCGCGGCAGGGACTCGGTCCAGCAGAGCTAGGATGCGGCTTGATGCTGCACCCCAGCACACCAGCCTTCTGTAACTTCGTTGCGTTTGTTCGGATGACAACGACTCTGCAGTTTTTAGTTTTAATGTAGAGTCTACGACACGGTTGCGGATTATTTGTCGTTTTCGCGGATCGCCGGGAGCATGTCCGTGACAAATTGCGAAATTCACTGCCTGCGGATATCATTCGCACTGGCGCGGATATTGCCGCAAATTGCCACGGACATGTCCACAGTCACGGTATATCCACGTCAATCTCCGCGGCAATGTCCGCGGCGGCAGTAGCCGCGGCGGCAATAGCCGTGGTAGTATCCGCGGCCGTCCGCGGCAAAGTCCACGGCAATGTCCGGGGCAATGTCCATGGCCGTGTCCACGGCCATGTCCACGGCAATGTCCGCGGTTCGTTCTTGTTCAGATGACGACGACTCTGCAGTACAAGTTTTAATATATGGTCTACGGCACAGTTGCGCATTACCTATTTTTTTCGCGGATCGCCGCGGACATGTCCGTGACAAGCCGCGGCGCTACACGGACACTGCAGCGGCTATTCACGGCCTGCGGATACTGGCACTGCCGTGGGTATTGCCGCAATTTGCCACGGACATATCCACGGTCATATCCATGATCATACCCATGGCAATGCCCGCGGCAATGTCCGCGGCAGCAAGCGTGGTAGTATCCGTGGCAATGTCCGCGGCACAGTCCGCGACAATGTCCGCGGCATTGTCCGCGGGTGTCAGCGGATATGACCTTGGCAATGTTCACAGCAATCCGCGGCAATGTCTGCAAAACAAGTCCGCGGCAATGCACGAACCGACCTAGTTTCAGGACAATCGCCAATACGGCTCTCCTTGTATGTGACATACACACGTCGACCTTGCACCATCTTTGTGAGAAAAAAATCAAAGTGCCCCAAAATGGTCCCGTAGTGTGCGGTCTTGACTCATGTAATACATGATTTAGTCCCTTGTTTTTATCACCGTGGATTCGAAAAGCGTGCTTACTTCCGTAGGGTTAGGGGTAGGGGTAGGGTTAGTTAAGATCGCCGCGGGTATCGGCACGGACACCCGCGGACACCGCCGCGGCCATTGCCGCGGACACAGGCGGGGGGATTGCCACGGACATTGCCGCGGACACTGCCGCGGACAACCGTGGGAATTGCCGCGAACATTCCCTCGGCCAGTGCCGCCGACAACCACGGACATTGCCGCGGACATTGTCGTGGACATGGGGACAGGCACTGCCACGGACATTGCCGCGGACAACCACGGACATTGTCGTGGCAGCCATTCCCGCACAGAACCGTGGACATTTCTGCGAACATTGCCGCCGACATTGCCGCGGACATCGCCACGGAAATCGCCGCGGATGTTGCCGCGGACTTCGCCGCGGACATCGCTGCGGACATTGCCGCGGACCCTGCCGCGGATATAGGTCTGGCGTGCCGTGGACATGGGCACGGGTGTGGCCGCGGATACTCCCGTGGATATTGCTGTGAACATCCGTGGTTAATAATGCCGCGGCTAGCCGCGAACGTCGCCGCGAGTCGCCGCGGATGTTCGTGGCATTGACCGTGGACAGGCACAGCACGCCGCGGCTTGCCACGGAAACGTCCGCGGCCATCCACAAAAAAGTAAAATAATATACCCCTCAAAAATCGTGCGTGACTCAGGGTAGAGAGCGATAACGCCGTGCAGTTGAACATGAGGCAGCAAAGAAGCTGGCCAATAAAACTACTACTACTGTATGTGTACCTGCCCACGGTGGACTTCCTCGAGTGCCGATAGTCACACGTAACACGTTCTTGCCGTGGGCGGGTACACATACAGCACATACAGTAGTTTTTGCGACAGCTTCAGGTTTTATGGCCAGCTTATTTGCTATCTCGTGTTCAGTTACTTCGCGTGTTATCGCCCTTTACTGTGAGTCAAACACAATAATTTTTGGTCTGTTGGTTTGTCGTCCCGCCTACTCCCTTCGTCCATCACCGGCGATCATTAGGGTAACGATGTGGCCCATACTGAGGCACATGGTACAGGCCTTTATTTTTTTTTGCTTGCGCCTTATCCGAGGACGTCACCTCCCCCCCCCTCGCCCGCCTCCTCCCCCACGTCCCCCGGTCGCTGCGGAGGTGGCGGTAGCTTGTCTTCTTTGGGTTTTTAAATTGCTTTCACTTGTTTTTGTTTACAAGTGCACCCCCCTCTTGGGAACTAGACCACTTGCGATCGGAGCGCGCGTGGGATCATTTTGTCTGTAATTCAAAGGGCTAATTAATGGTATAAGCTGAGTACACGAAAATAAAACACAGTTTGCAAGTTGATCGTAACCCCTGCAGAACTACATCCGCCCGTGTTTTTCAAGATCAAACTTTCGTGTGGGAGTTTCGTTTCCAGAACCTACGTACGTACGTGGTGCAAGGGAGCCGGAATAATACATATCTTAGATACCGAATGGAGCTAGCTGCGAACGCTTGTTCAATAGGTTTCGTTGATTATTGTTTTCCCCTGGTTTTCTTCTTCCTTCTGAATGAAGCTGATTCGCTGCGGTATGAGTGGGATCGCGACGTCAAAGCTTACGCCGAACACTGCCGGATGGTGACCATGGTTGATGCGAACGCGGGTTTCTAATTTTGAATTTTGAAGGTGCCGAAACAGTAGTAGGGACCCCTTTCGAAAAGGCTCTAAAGCCAAGTTTTACTCGATGAATCGGCCGATTTCGACCGCGGAGCAACAGCACACACCCACCAACCAACCAAAACCAGCGCTACTGTAGTACGCCGACAGTTAGTTACAAAAATCCTGCTGGGGCAGTCCCTAACGACATCTATCTCTGCTATTTCTTGATAACTTATGGAAGCGCTTACGTGACTTACGGTTGTCGTTGTTTTCATATTGCCCTCCGACAATATAGCGTAGATGTCGTGCCGATGTAATCAAATATCTCTCCATAAAGTTCAAGGAGTATACCTCTCCTATGACCCTCTGCCGATAATTCCCCCGTTTCATTTCGCCACATATTTTCATTTTAGATACTACGAGGTAGTCAATCCTAATCCTCATCAACATCCCATCCCCAGGTCACTGCCCGCAATCCCCCGGCTTCTTCCTCCCTTCCTCGCTGCTTGGCGGTCCCTCGGGGCTAGTGCGTTATTTTCAGTGTTATTGTGCTTTGTGACCGTGGGCTGCGCGTGTGTGTTCAATTTTCAGGGTGCCTATAGCGCACTACATTGAGGCGGTGAAAGAGTTGTCCTGGCGGAACGGTTTTTCTTCATGACACTTTTGGGAAGGCTGGAAGCGAGGGGAAGGAAGACCCCTGCCCGCTACCTGGTACACAGCAAGCTCTTGCAACATGCAGCCAACAAGCAGGGGTCTTCTGTGTGAATATTTTAGCCAAGGGCTCCATCTTGTGTGATTGTGTATACTGATATCACCCCTGCAACAGCCAGAGGAATATCGGGTTTGGAATATATTGCAAGGCTGTTTTTTCTGTGTCTCATCGCGTTGCTGAAGCACGAAAACGCGACATATGGCAAAACCCGGTGCAAGCCGTTTTCTCTGTGTCTTATCATGTCGCCGGAGCCTGGGAAAAACGTGTTATCGCAAAATTCGACGAAAGAAAGAAAAAGTCGACGAGCTGCGGGAATGCCGAACCCTATGCACGATAACAACAACCATGACATGTGCCGGGGGGGGGGTGAGGGTAGGAGGGTAGACACACCTGTCAGCACGGGGGGGGGGGGGGGGGGCGTACTCATTTGTTGCTTGTCTTAGTCATGTGATCATTGACCACACATCCCTTTCGAGACGGATCACCGTTCCTGCTCCTAATAGAGACACCTACCTCCAACAATTGGGCGATCATCACGCTTTTTTTTCCAAATACTACATAGAAACTGTTTGCTTATCCTATCCCCGTCCTGTTTCGCCGTCTGTCTGCGGCCACCATTTATCTCCTAGGATAGCGATCGTTTTTTATCGCTACTCTCTACCCTACCAAACTCTTCCATGTCGCATACGTCTAGTTTCCTCATCTCCTCCTCTAACGCATCCCATTCCTCCTTGTGTATTTCACATTCTCCTACTATGTGAGTCCTACTCTCTATTGTTGTGCCACACGGGCACATATTTGTAGCCACGTCCTCCTCTTCCCGACTACTGGAATAACTCTTTCTTCTTTCTGGTAGGCCCAGGTCCTCTACACGAAATCGCAGTTTCAGCCTTTTCGCGTAGTCTTTTGGGGCGTGCAGGTACGTTTTAATTCCAATATCTTCCCTTAATCCCCCCGTATATCTCTTAAGTGTTTCTCCTTGTTTGCCTTATTTCTTAGCGCTAACCTTTCCCTTTCTTTATTTCTTTGTTTTACTTCTGTCTCCCATACAGCATTATCAACTATGGCTGGCAACTTTTTTTCTGGCATACGGAAGTATTATTCAATTTATATTGCCATTTCCATTTTCTCACGTCTCTACAGTATTTGTTTTAAGTGGGTACATTCCTAGTTCTGCTCCTAACATTGCATTACTCGTCGTACTTGAGCAATTTATTATATTTTTAGCTGCTGTCATCTGCACTGTTTCCAGTTGTTTTACGAACTTCGCGTTCCCTTCCCATACTTCTCCTGCAGCATACTCAAACTTTGGTACAATCACATTAATCAGAATACATATTTTAATCCTAGTGTCAATAAGGTGCGGGTCTGTTAGGATCGCATCCATCTTGCCTATACTTATTCGTATGATGTACCCTTTCCTATTACTTTCGCTATGTGTGTATCCCAATAGAAGTCCTTTGAGATCTCTACGCCAAGATACGCACATTGGTCTACGATCGGTAGTTCATCGTCTCCCCAGTTCCATTTGAAATGTACCGGATTCATCTTATCTTCGTTACCTAGAACTGCTGCGCATTTTTTCACATTCGCTGTCACTCTCTATTTCCTAGTAGTTTACTCTAGTGCTTCTTCTGTCTGTTTTTGCGATTCTTCCGGTGTTTCTGTGATATCCCCACGAAATCATCCGCAAACATAAACCCCGACACTGCTGTATCTTCCCCCATCGTGACTCCTTCCTTTGCTGCTTCGACTACCATTATCATGTCATTAATATGTACCTTGAATAGATTGGGCGACAGTCTACATCCCTGTGCAACTCCTTGTAAAATATCAACATATTTGGATATGCCACGGGGGGGGAAGGTCTCAAGGTATTTGGCTTTGAGGGTATATGCACACGTGGCGAGTGACAGCATGGTACCTGCTTGATAGGGAGGCCTGCAAGGAGGTGTACCTGTATCTGTACGAGGCGTTCTCTTAAAAGGGGGGAGGTGACGCATAATCGTTACCACAGCTTGTCCAGAGTGCCATCAAGCGTGATAGGGTAGATTTCCACTGCAACATACCTGGTAAAACTACAGTATGTACATTGTACGAATCAGCCCCTGAAGAAACTCGCCGGGGGGCGGGGGGGTAGGAAGGCAGACGCTTGACCTCGACGCCTGTGAATATGGGCGGGGTCTTGGGGGCGTATCGGTGGTCCGGTGCTCGTCGGTTCGGCCGTGTACTTGTCTTATTTCGCTGGGAGGCAAAAATGTTGTTGCGCGTATCTTTGTCGCGGGAGGCGAGAATTAGAAAAAAAAAAAAAAACACAGCGTCTAGACGCACCCACTTGGTCAAGCGGGTTTTCGGGCGCGTATTCACGAAACTATCGCAAAAACAAAATAAAACATGCCTCCGTCGACCCCTACGCGGGGTGCAGTGCTCCACAAAATTTGAAATCTCCAACCATTTTACCGCAGTGACTAATAATGTCATCAGGGGGCACCCCGGCCGGTATTTTTAAAATATACACTTCGAAGTATTCTAACAACGTCATCAGCTGTGAGTTCGACAAATTTAGGGTCGATATTCATATTTGCAAGCTGATGTGAATTTGCTAGGGGTGAGGCGCAGAGTATCGTTACAGGTCTACCACGAGTGGGGATGTCCCCGGTGTTACTCGCTTTCGTAGTACCTCAAAGCGGCAGAGAAGCGGCTTTCATTATTTCCACCAGAATCGATGACGACAACTGGAACGGGAGGCACGAGTCTCGCCATCTTCTGGCTACCCCAAATATAAAACGCCATCCTATCATACGAAAACGACCAATTACCTATCTATATCAGGTAATTGCCGGCCTTTCAAGGCCATACCTTAACACTAGCCCACCCTGATAAGTCGCATATATGCAGAGTTATGGGAGATTCGGATAAAATCCGGTTCTACGAACTAGACCATGAGTCGAAGATGCGGCTCCTTAAAACCCACTCCCACACCTCTAAACGGCCTGGCTATGGAGCCAGGAAAACGCGAAGAAAAGCAGTTCAAGGAAACGCAGACCCTACAACAAGGAAAACCACCCATCAAAAACCTACCGGGTACCGCCGGTGTGGCGGGCGGGGGAGGACAGAAAAGGCTCTACGGCAAACCAACCACAGAAACGGCACTATGGCAAGGCAAACCCTCGTTGGACTGATGGGGAACACAGGCGCTCACACAAGGGAGAATTCATGCCAAAAACCCCTCGCGGATCACTGGCATGGCGGGGGGTTAGATGAGGAATCGACAAATATCCGGAATGGAAGGCGACATCACCTACAGCCCCGCGGGGGGGAGAAGTGTTTAGACGAAGAAAGTAGAACAAATACAACACAAAAAAATTAAAGATAACACACAGTCCCGCATAGAACCCTGTACCATGTGATGCGTGAACAGGGTACCCTGGTCGCCCGCCGGCTCTGGATTGAGGAGGGCGTCGGAAGGGCGAACTTGAACGAACGCGAAAAACAAACAGTCCTGCGCCTCAGATGGCGGCGTGATGACCCGGACCCTGGCCCAACACTGGGCGTGGGGGTCGGCAGGATTGAAAAAAAATCGTAAGAATCGCCCCACATCCAGACGAAAAACTCGAAATCCCACAAACCAAGGACAAGAACTCCAAACCTCGTAACCCGGGGAAAAAATGGAAAACTCTCGAGGAGCGGCGGCGGCTTGAAAGTCAAGTAGCCATGGTCGCGTCTCGAGGGTAATCTACGTTACGTTGTTGAATCCCCCGCGGGAAGGCGATGTCGACGCAGACCTGAAGATACCAAGAGCCTCGTACAGCCCCCGTCGAAGTCGTGTAGCGCGCCGGAGGGAGAAGAACTTTAATTAGCCTCGGGTCGACCGAAAATCGGACCAGATATACCCCGCCTTCAGTCGTACTCGCGCTGATTTTCCCAAGCTACCACAACCCATCGTCGTCCTTGTACCGAAAGTGGGCTCCCTGAGGGAGTACTGTATCGCGGAGGCGGCGAATCCACTCTATGCGCGTGACGCGAGCGTAGCTGGACGCCAAAAATGTTCATTTTTGTTCAGAGAAAGCTCACGCTGTGCCGCACCGATGCGCATTCGGTGGTAAAGCGAAGCGGTTGGTTTGGCGGGGTCGGTCCGGGGTGCCGGCCGAATAGCGTAAGCTGTGGTGTCGAGAGCGTTGGAGGTCCATTTCCCACGCCCGGGATGGCTCAGAGAGTCACAGCCAATGCGTCTTACAAGTATATCATCGAGATGACACCACCGCGGGTCACGGACGAGTGGTCGTCGCTTGTATGTAGGCGGTCTTTATTTGTCAGCTTCTGGGTGGTCTAAAGGAAGGAGCGCTGGTGCGAAGGGTACCACGACACGAAGTCGGGTGGCTGTGCATGGCAAGGCGGCCGGCCGATCGTGGTGTAGCGCACCTAGGCATGGCACGTCGGCGCGATATGGTGTTCTCGCTCCCAGTCGGCATGCGAAAATCGCGCAACACGGAATCAGTGAACTTCAGTTCATCAACGTCGTCAAGAGAGCGTCTAGCTTTATAGGTGCAGTTGGTGTGTCGCCAGAAGTGGACGGCGGTCGTAATATAGGAGTCCCAATAGGCTCCGCGCGGTCACGGTCGGACGGGATCAATACCGCAGGGACCGGAGAGGCGGCAGGAGCAGAGGTCGCAGCGGTCGACGGGATCGACCGCGGCCGTGGGATTGGCGGCGGGGTGTTGACACTCCGGCCAGATGTCGAGGGGCCCCGCCAGGCCCCAATCCATAATCTACAGCGGGGGTGCACTACCGGTTGCTGTCGTTGTTCGTCGGCGCGCCGTCGACGACGGAGGGGTTGGAGTGCCAAAAAAGGCAGATACGGACTCTGTCGAACCGGTGGTGGCGACGGAGTCCGTCTCCTGTGTAGAACTCCTTGATAGAGTAGTCGGCTGTGCGATGAGCGTCGCTGCAGCCAGGGCTTCTGCGGAGCCCGTGCCGCCCTCGATGGGTATGGCAAAAACCGAAGCGAAAACGGTGTCAGCGGCAGGCGAAATTGACCCGCGGCCGGCACAGCCTTCGGCAGTGGCGAAGGAGGCAGAAACACGAGCGACGAATCTCCCCGGGGGAGCAGAAAGGCCGTCAATCCTTATACGTGGCTCGTGTGTGTGAAAATCGTGAAATGCGGTAGAGGTGAGAGGCAGCCCACCCAAGACAGCATGTTCAGTGCGGGGCACGAGCCCACCCAACACAGTGCTTTCGGCGAGGGGCACGCGTCCACCCAAGGCAGTGCTTTCGGTGCGGGGCACGAGTCCACCCAAACCGACCCCTGGGGTCGGCGAGGAGGGGGCGCACAGCCCGCCGGTGTAGGAGGTAGATACCGCTATCTCCAACGGGGTTGGGGCTTGTCACGCCCACGGGGTTGAATCTTGTCAAGTCACTGCGGTCGTACTCCGTAGCAGGCTCTGGCAAGCGGGTCAGAAAATCGGCGATGCCGTTGGCGCTGCCTTTGCGGTACTCGAGTGTGCAATCGAACGCGGTGACGAACTCAAGCTACCGCTGAACTCGCGCATTGAGGGTCCCACTTTGCCAATGTTCTCCTGTGCTTGTGGCCGGAAGATATGCAGAACTTTGATCCCTAAAGTACTCTCGGAGGCGTTTGGCAGCCCAAACAATGCTGCCGGTCCCCAAATCTAGAGGGGTCCAGTGCCTCTCCGAGTCGAGCGTTGCTCGACTGATAGACGCGATTTTCATGGTGAACGAAACGTCGTCCAGCGTCACGACTGATAGACGCAATTTTCATGGTGAACGAAGCGTCGTCCAGCGTCACAGTACCCCCGACGAAACAGGGTCCGTGTTCTGAGATCGCAAGGTCAGGGCCGGCGCCAGAAACTATCTCCAAAACTTCACGGATTTTAGTCGGCCAACGCGTCCGATAAATAGGTCGGGCACTCCGAAGGGGGACCTTTGCGAGCGCGGCCGCTGTTAACGGCCGGCCCGCGGCGCGGACGAGCTTTCTTGGTTCCTGCATTCGCAGTGCAGGTGAGGAACCGACTAGGGGAGGCCGGGTGCGCCAAACCGGTCTCACTGTCGCGAAAAGCTTCGCGAACGGCAGAAAGTGCCTCACCGAGAAAAAAAATCCTCTCCACTTACATGGGTTGTTGTCGCTGGGATAATCCGCCCGGAGACCAATGCCCCACACTGGGTCCAGAGGGCTGGCTTCAGCCAGAAGATTGTTGCCAGAGCTCAAAAGGTGATTTTTCATGGCTGCATTCTGAGTGAATTTAGTTTAGGTGCCAGATAGCACGGCGTTTTGATTCTCCCTGTCCGTAACAGCGGAGTCCAAGTTGCACACGCCTCGACCGATGCGTGTGTGTGTGCGCTTGGGTCAGGTGACGACATGATGAGCTTCACTGCTCGATGGTCTCGAAAAAGACTGGCCTTTTCGGCCATCACATACTGCTCCGTGCAAAAATATGACACGTCATCGACGACGAACGACGAAGGGGACCACGGTGACAAATAGGATGGGGGCTGCCAGAAAAACACCACGTTTGTAGACCTGTGGAGTATTCGATAGAAGGGTCAAGAGCCGTGTTGGAATTTGGGCCTGCAATATCTCCGTCAGGGAACACCAGGCCTCGGCACTGCGCCTGTGGTGTCCCCTTGCGGGAGCATCAGGCCTCGGGAGCACGACGCGAATCCGATCCCGCAGTTTCTCGCCTCGGGTCCTCTTCGCTCGTCGGCGAAAAACGCCAGAATCGGCTCTAACCGCTCCCGAAAAATGGCCAAAAAACCCGACGGTGCCAACCCGTCGGTAGCCTCGTTGGACATTTGGGTCTGCAATGTCCCCTTCTGGAAACACCAGTACTCGGCTCTTCGGGCCTGCAGTGTCCCCTTGTGGGAACACCAGGCCTCGGGAGCATGATGCGAGTCCGAACCCGCGGTTTCTCGCCTCGGGTTCTCCTCACTGGCCGGCGGAAACTCGTAAGAAGCCGCACGTACTGCACCCGTAAAAAGAGTCCAACACCGACGGTGCCAACCCGTCGTTAGTCTCGTTGGACGTTTGGGTCTGCAATGCCCCCATCCGGGGACACCTGTCCTCGGCACTTTGGGCCTGTAGTGTCCCCCTCAGGAACACCAGGCCTCGGGAGCACGACGCGAGTCCGCACCCACGGTTTCTCGCGTCGTGGTCTCTTCGCTCTTGGGCGTAAAATCGCAAGAAACTGCTCTTACTGCGCCCGAAGGGGCAGGGGCTCTGAGCTGTTTCTGCTTGACGAGAGGCGCGATTCTTCCGCAAAACTACGGGAATTGCGTCCAGCTGACAGGCGTCTTCAGGCGCGGGGCTCGGGCAGGTGGCAATAATGTTTTACCCGAGGAGGCTCTTTTCCGTTAGGCCTCTTGGAGAAGGGAGACGAGGTAGCTAATGTCGACTCCTCCTTGATGGAAAAAAGGACAGAGCGCCCGCTGCTATCGCGAACAAACACCGGATCCAGCGCCTCGCAAAAGATCTCGGTGTTTTAGTGTTGGCCTTCCCACACCTCAAACCGACCGCCACCTCGTGGTCAGAGAAAGTGTATGAGGGTCGGCCGCCCCACACCTCAAACCGACCGCCACAACATGGTCAGGGAGAGGGGGGGGATGAACACGTTCGCCTAAACAGGCGACGCGCTGTCACCGCAGCCTTATTGCTGCGCGACGCGTGCCTGGGGGGAGCGCGCAAAGCGCAGGCTCCCGTGCCATGGTCGATGGGGATGCCGCGGCTGAGGGGAACGGCGCTGGAAGCGCGGGTTCCAGTCGCCGAACTCAGACCATGACCGGGGAGAACGACGCTGGGAGGGCGCATTCTCGTCGTCGAAAAAATCACCTGGCTGAGGGGAACCACGCTCGAAGCGCTAGTTCCCGCCGCAGGTACCACGCTTGCGAATCGTCGATAGACGGCGTAGGAGCCTGTGGGCTCTTGACAGGGGTAATTTGTACTGCGTTATTGAACAGGCTAGCACAAGGGTACACGAGCATCTTCTGAAACCCCACAAGGGGTGTCCCCGATAGTGCCGTCGACGGACAGGCCGGGTGTGCCGTGCCGCCATCAAGCTGTCAATTTCCGGTACGGAATGTGCCAGGCTGGCGCGCGTTAGGATTTCCACCCCGGTTGTGGGCGCCTCCAGAGCGCATTCCAGGAACAGAAGCGGGGGCAGAAGAGGCGGGCGAAGGCGGGATACCACCATGGTGATCCGACGTGTATGTGTTAGATATATCGTTGTGACAGTTCATCTGGCCCTGATCCTGGTGGCACCCTCGCGATTGATCTGAATGATGGCGACGATTATTCTTGTGGTTGTTCGGGCGAGAAGATTTGCCGTCTCGGCGGTAGCAGATCATGCGTGCTTGCCAACGTCGGAATGCGTCATCGTCGCCAAGTTGGCCCACAAGTTCAGGGTTCAATTAGCCGCTCGCATTCAGTTCTGCCGACGACGCCATTTGTCAATTTGCTAGGGGTGAAACACAAAGTATCGCTACAGGTCTACCAAGTAAGTGGGCATGTCCCCGGTGTCACCCACTTTCGTAACTCAAAGCGGGAGAGAACCAGCTTTCGTCATTTCCACCAGAACCGAAGATGACAACTGGGACGGGAGGCACGAGCCTCTCCGTCTCCTGACTACCCTGCATATAAAACGCCATCCTATCATATATGAAAACGACCAATTACCTATCTAAAACAGGGAATTGCCGGCCTTTCAAGGCCGCACCTTAACACCGCGTAATAATACACCGGTCGCCCGTTTTACCAAGATTTCATGAGTCGAAACCTAATCAATAGTAACAATAATTGTCATTATTACGGAGGACGATAGTAAATATGACCAAATATTGTTAGTAAAAATGGATGAATATATAGGTTTCTGTGTCCACCGTAGGTCCTATTTACTAGGGTCCCCCGTAATAGTAACAATAATTGTCATAAAGCCTGCAAATAATCATGACGACGTTAACGTTTTATGTGACATGAAAAATAAAAAATATTACCCGTTGCAGTAAAAAATGGTATATATTAATGTCATAGTATGGTTTAGGTTTAACTTTAAGGTTAACCATGGCACGCAAAAATACACAATAATAATAGTGTAGAACACGGATTGCGCGCCCGAATCACGCGCCCGCATAGCGCGCCCGCATAGCGCGCCCGAATAGCACGCCGGTATTGCGAGCCCGGATTGCGTGCCGGGATTGCGCACCCGGAATGCACGCCGGAATTTCTCATCCGAATTGCACTGCGCGCTACATGCCTTCCGGCCCTTGTTGTGCTTCGCGCAACAATAGACGACGTGTTTCGTGCAACAAATAACAATACACGCCGGAGGCCTATTGCTCTGGGGCGGCAGTTCCTACTCCCACCTAATAATGTTCGATTCAGTGTTGTGGAGATATGCGGAGGCGTATACATGACCTTTTGTTGATCAGGTATAATTCACGGGCAGTAGGTGTAAGGAAACGTTCGAATAGAAGATTATTAATAGAAGCCAGGTACTGATTGTACGTCCTGCCGACAATGCCAAGTGTAATGATATGATGCTAATGGTGCTGATGAAGATGATGATGCTTTTCCCTTTTGGACTGTTCGCTGTGGTGAACGAGGGGGGGGGCGGGATAATTATTAATATCATGCATGACCGGCCGTAGTCCGCAAGGCCATAGACCCTTGCATCTCTGCAACGCCGCCACGACAGGCTTTTGACCTATCAGCCAGACTTTACTTGCACCACAAGCGCGAAGCGCCAGGCGCGGGGGGGTATACACCTTCCTGTGATCACACGGCTTGAGGCTTGTTGTCTAGATGTCTGGAGTGCCGCCGAGCGTGAGGAGACTGACTGACACCACACTTTAACAGTTGACTTTGCTGGCATGTGCGACCCTCGATTTTCTGTGCGTGTGACCACGTCTTGTCTGTCTGGGTAGGGATCAGGGTGCCAAGCTGGCACGAAAGGTTGTTGACCGATCAATGGAGAATTTCGAGTTTCAAGACATTAGTGAGTGGATGGTGGAACTGACTGACCAGGTCAACTGCTGCATCTTTTTCTACAAATATAAAACCGGTACCCCGAGACACCTACACAGCAGTACCTTTTTTTGTTTTGATGTGAGGCGTACCTTTTCATGGGAGACATACTTTCTCGTGAAGGCGGGATGGGTTGGCCTCGAAGCAGATAAAATGACGATGGCGGTACGTCGTTCGTAAAGTGGACGTTTCGCACACAACAGCGCTGGAGTGCAAAATGCTGTGGAGTGCTGGATTTCTTTGAAGATGAGCCGAACACATCTGGCGTCCACAACGAAAAAAATTGAAAATGATCGACGCCAAAGATTACGAAAGATCACGAGAGCAGCACGTCCAGAATCATGCAGCACACGCGAAAAAAACATAAATAATGTTGATTGTTGTAATATATATCATCCATTCCTTGCTTTCTTGTTGTCCACGATTACTTCTACTATACCATGTATTGGCTGTTTCTTGCAGCCTGGTGGCGCATCAACATACCCTTACATAAATAACAGGAGCCAACCCTACGAACGAAGCAGATAACGCCCGAAACAGCTGCACTGCACCGCAATAACCTTATCGATGAAACGACTCATCAACTTCCCTGTACCAAACGTAGTATTGCTATTATGAAGCCCATCATAATATATAAGGTAACTCATTCGACGCATCCTCCGCGCGCCATCCCACCCCACGGAGAACAGAGGGAAAAAGGTCCGCTTCCAAGGCAAACAAAATAAAAACAAAGAAACATCTGCCCTCAAAAGCATCACAAGAGTCTCCTCAAACCCCTGCAAACAACCATCGTTTTTTTCGCACGAATCCAACGTCCCCCCTTCCGGCATGCCACTACCAACTTCCTCCGAACAAGTGGATCTTGCACGAACTAGGCCATGCAACGGGATGCAAGGGGAAAACAAGTTTGTTAATCCTATCCTCCGCGCCGCCGACCGTGCCGATCGCGGCAACACCCCAAACACAAAATATATCTTAACATTATTCTCCTGGCGTAACTTCGGTACCGAGCGAACGCTATGGCACCAACACAACTTACGGCAACCGCATACACCCCATCCATGTGATGCATACTGATACCGCCTACTGCATGCATACGACGAAACCGCCTACACCACGCCTACGAAGGAGTCGCCAAGAACAGGACTTGAGTGTTCCCGACGTGCCGATACGCTCGCAACATTTCGGTCGAGACTTGCAACCAACCAACGCCCTCTTCCCCACCCCAACACTTTACTTAACCCCTTTTTTTCGTGGCACACCCTGAAGGGTACAGGCACACAACCTTCGTAGCGAAGGGTAAGGGTACTTAGAGCGGGCAGAAACCTACATCCAACCTACACAAAACACCCCACAGGAGGGGGCAGTAGGAGCAGTGAGCAGCATCGCAACATGCAGCCCTACCTCAAATCTCATACAAAACCCAACATGGGGGATCAGTAGATGCAGTATCGGAACATGCATTCTACCTACGGTACATATGTTACCTTGACAATCGAACTACGAAATCATGCTGCATCCGCGCAGAAGCCTATGGTGTTTACTGCTGTACGCTCTCGTGGCATCAAAGCTCTAGCGTAAGCAAACCGTTCACCGTGACGACCCTCGTATCTATTTTTCCGAGGGAAACTTCTGCGAAATTGCAAACAAACCGAAGAAAAAAAAACGATCTACATGACACATAGAAAGACAAAAAAAAAACGCGTCACAAAGAAGAAAAAAACACCGTTACTCAAAACAATAATTGTATTGTCGCCGGATGCTCCAATCCCCTGCCAATGCCCGGCAAACAACAAACTTAAGAGCCCACGGGCAATTTCATTTCAGTCAACAGCGCTTATCATTTCGTCTAAAGTGCCCAGGCGCAATTTCTGTTCTCGGCCTTCAGGGGACATTTTCAACCCCAATAGCCATACCAGTGACGTTCGTTGCCGCCGCCACCCGCACCTCCACGAGCGCCGCAGACACCACGGCGTCCTCCCCGACCGCCCTGACGGGCAGCGGCGTGACGGGCAGCACGAGCCTCCATCCGCATCACCATCTCAGGCGAAACCGGGCAGCCCCCGGCACCGCCACCGCCTCCGCCGCCGAGGTGGCCGTGCTGGTGGTGAGGAGCGCAGAATCCACTGGGACCACCACCACCGCAAATGGCGTCGCCGTGGGGGGGGGGCGGGGGCGGGAAGAACATGGGAGAACCACCACCGGAGTGGCGACCAGGCATGCAAGGCTTTCCTCCCGGGCCACAAAGCTTCGCGCCGGGCCCGCGAGAGCCGTTAACGCGACGGCCGGGGGGTCCGCCCCCCATGCAGCCGGGTCCCCCCGGTCGGCCGCCGCGAGCGCGGGGGTTACCCATGTTGGGGGCACCCATGCCGCAGCCTCCGCCGCGGCCGCCGAAGCTCAAGTTGCGGCGGCCGTGCTTTCCGCTTTCGAGCATGGCCTTTTTCAGTTCCGTGCCGTCCACGCGGCCGAGCTTGACCAGGCGGCGGGGGCGGACTCCGAGGGCGAGGAGAAGGGGCATGACCTCACGAGGGCGGAGCTTGATCCCGGCAGAGAGGAACGCGCCGTGCATAATTGTGATCGCCTTAGACGCGCCCTTCTTTTTACCTCCACCATCGCTGCCGCTGCAGCCTTCCTCTTCCGAAGAGCTCGAGTTTCCGGCACAAGTTCCAGCCTCCGCCGCGAAGTGATCATTGCGGATAGCCTTAGCATCGGTGTCGACGTCGGTCATGGGCTTCTTGTCAACAGAAACAAAGCCGTCGTTCCACTCCTTCTTGTCATTTTCCACGCTCATCAGCTCCATGTCCGACCTAACCGCCTCGGCGAGGTCATCGTTGCTGTCGCTGCTGAGGGGTTCCGGGGCCTTGACCTCGGCTAAAAGCTGGGCAGGGGCAAGGCCTTGCTTCACGAGGGAGCGGGGGTGCAGTTTGAGGAAGGCCAGGGTTAGGACGAGCTTGGGCGGCGTCATGGAGGGGACGCCGTTGTACTCGCGAAGGTTGCGGGCGGCCCTCCGGTAGATCCTCTTCTCTTCGGGCTTGTCAGCATCCTAAAGAAAAGTGGACAGGGGGTATGGGTGTAAAAGAGGCAAGGGACACGACGGAAGGGTTAGATAACGGCTCGTAGAAGAGAGTTGATGGTGATGAGTTCCTGGTACGCAACAAGAGTATTATTTGCGGTGCTGTATATCATACTGACAACTGTAGTTACAGCAGTGCCCGAGGAAGCATTTTTTATTCTTTACCAGGTACACCAAAAAAGAAACACAGACGATAGACACAACTAAATGAATGTGGGCCCCAGACACTACACGAAAGTTCGCATTGCCGTGTGCCCACGCACTCAAGAGTCGGAACGTGCGCGGGTAGTGCGCAAATGAAGCAAAAAAATAGCGGCAGCGTGGCACCGTCCTAGTGGCGCGCCGTTCGTTGGGTGGCTCTGTGCAACAACATTTGTATACTCGGGTAGTGTGGAGAAGTTCGTAAGCGATGCGGTAGAACGTAACACATCAGCGAGTAGGGGGGGGGGGGGGGGGTACTCGTACCAAGCACGATGCAAACGTGAGGTGTCCGGCGAGTTGCGAGAAGCGTGGGCTGCAACCTACTACCAGGTACTTGTATTGATCAGAAGTTATACGGCGGACTCCAGTACCAGGTACCAGCACATAATGCGTACTGGTACTTGAAAATCGGGAGACAGCTTCGAATAAAGGAAGTCATTTGTTTACTGGTATGGTGATAGGACAGGGGGTCAACCACGGGGCAGTGATTGCATAGGCCAGTCTGTACCGGAACGCAGCAGTAGAATGCTACTTCACGACTCTCGAGGCAAACTCAGGCGAGTCACGAGCACACGTTGTGTAAGGCACCAGTAGCGCGGCAGTGGCAGTAGCACGAGCGTGCGGCTCATGTTTAATGTTCGACAGAATTTGAGGTGTACCCTCCGCAAACTGCAAAACAAGTACGACGCCACAAGCAGTAAACATACGAGTATCAGCTATAAACTAATAAGAAAAAATAAAAAAACAGCCACCCACAAAGCTAAGGTGCAAGCCAGCCCATGTATTTCAGTACACCTACCACCAACCCACGTATAAATCATTGTGACAAGATACATTTGCGTCTAGCGTTCGCTCCACTTCATTTCATATCAGAGACATGTGCATAGGAATAGGAGGGACGAGCACGAGGCAAGGCTACGCGTACACGTGTAGTTTCGAGGATAACTTGCTGCTTGCGCGAGCAGTCCAAAAAGCAGGCGAGGCAAGCCGCTCGTTATTTATACCGAGAGCCGTGCAGACAAACATCTACACTTGTACGACACACGGGGTAAAGAAAAAAATGAAAATATCTCATCCGCTCACCTTCTTGTCCTTCTGCTTGCTCGCGGCACAGATCTCCAGCGGGCTGGGGCAGAGACGCAGCGCCAGGCTGAACTCGGAGTCCTTGTCGAACACGATGTCATCCCCGTCCGAGTCCCTGTAGGTGAACGACAGATCGGTGTCCGCGCCCCCAGCGGCCTCAGAGCGAGGGGCTAGCTCGACCTTGAAGGTCGAGGCAACAGCGGCTTGAAGGGCCGAGAGAGTGGCAGGGGTGGGGAGATCGACTTCGCGAGAGGCGCCTTGGAAGCTGATCTTGATCGAGCGAGAGGTGTTCATCTTGTTGTAGTTGTCGTTGCTGTTGTTCTTGATGTTGAGGGTAGCAGTGATATCGTTGTTGTTGCTGCTTGCGGTGGTCATGAGTGTTGTGATCGAGAGGGGGTGGGGGGAGAGGATCAACCCAAATACAAAAATTTGGGAATTTCAGAATACTGCTGTACTCCATACGTACAGAGTCGAATCTTCGAGAACCCCAGAACCGCGAGAATAATGATCGAGGACCACGAGAACCCTTCCCAGATCCGTTTTTGGAATTCTGCCCCACACGGAGAAAAGGGTTTCCACACCAAGCAAAGGCAGTGGCTGAAACTGCCGCCTATTTAAAAATTCCGCCCGCCGCCCGCTCGACAACTCTCCGCGTTCCGTGCAGCTATGTATCTCTTGTCCCACCGACCAGCAGTGTGTAGCTACTAGGCGAAGACCTGCAGTCGCTAACAGGCGGAACGCCATGTTAGCGCATCCGTTTGTGCAGGGCGTGCGCAGTGTTATCACGGGTTGCGAGTGTACGTAGAGCTGCCGCGTAGATTGTTTTCCCGGAATCATGGGTCATCGTTCGTTGTTGTCGAAACGTCGAAACGAGAAACGAGAATCAGACTCCGCCGACTGCGGACTGCGGTTACAAAGGGTTGATCTCAAGCAGATATCGAACAGCAGCGTAGTACTGCAGCAGCAAAACCTACAGCCAGTTCACGTACAGGACCTGATGGAGCACCTCGTAGGACGCGTACTTAGCACACTATCATTATCATGGCGTGCGAGTACGTTTAGCGGTAGAGCAGCCGCGTAGATTGATTCGTCAGAATTATCGTTGCCGAAACGTCGAAACGAAACCTATCCTTTTCAGAGGTTAGATGGGGTGACTGCAGACTTGCGGTCACTACGTACCGTAAAAAACGCAATAGATAGCACACCCACCCCACCCTTGGATCCTTCTCAGAACCCAATTTCATCTATTAAACCAGGGAGGGCGGCCCACACAACGGAAATGGCGGCTTTGGGAAGATATCGTCGAGATCGCTCCACATAGGCGGGTGGTTCGGCGTTCGCACTGCTGTTGTTGCTGTCCCCGTTGTCACGGAAATCTTGTTTGGAATCTGCCCTCGAAAGGGTGTGTTATATCTTAGGTGCTACACATACTGTACGGTAAACAGCTATCCTAACGTTGGGCTTCTGTGGTTGGTTAATAACTGCGGACTGCATTTTTTTTTGTTCTAAAGGCTATCATCCTCGAGCGATCCAAAAACGTTGCATCTACCACCGTATACATACAGGTGTGTGATAGTCGCACTAACAGAGGTATAGACTACAATTTTGTGTTCCTCCGCATTCTCTCTTTTTGCTTTCGTCTCTACCGTAGAGCACCCAAGCAAACACACTCCTCCTTTCATTTTTTTGGACGAATTTCAGAGACGTTTTTTTTTCTTCAAAACAAGGGGCGTCCATCACCACGAATGAAAAAGGATGGCTTCAAAAGATCTCGTCGATTCATTCCCGGGGACGTAGCGCTTGGCGCATGTTAATGATAACCCTCTAACCCAAACTAACAGACACTGCTATGCCCGTTGTCGAGAAGATCACAGCTTCGAAAATGGTCCGAGGGGTCCGAGGGGGTGTGTTATCTTGCGTGTGATACGAAGCACGATGATAACATCTCTTTCCGGGTCAACGATAGTAAAGGCGGCTGCCTTCGGCGCTACTTTGAGCCGAAAACAAACGAATTCGTTTACCAAACACCCCGCTTTCGCTGCTGCGAGCATACCGGGCATCAGTATCATTCTTATCCATCTATGATATGCTTAGTCAGTCGGTGTTTGAACACGATCCATGTCCGCGGATACGTCCGCGGCAATGTCCACGGCAATCTGCGGCAATGTCCGAACACACCTAGTTTCGGGACAAACACCAATACAACTGCTCTCAATGTACGTGGTGTACACACGTTGACCTTGCATTAATTCCATATTGGTGAGACGAAAATCAAAGCGCCCCAAATAGGTACCGGAACGTGCGGCCTGTAGTTACATGCTTTAGTCACTTGTTTTTATTACCGTGGTTGGAGTTAGGGTTAGGGTTAAAATTACCGCGAACATCGCCACGGACAACCACGGACATTGCCGTGACCATGGCCGCGGACAAAGGCGGGGGAATTGCCACGGACATTACCGCGGATATTACCGTGGACACTGCCACGGACAAAACCGCGGGCATTGCCATGGACATTGCCGCGTACACCGCCTGCCGCGGATATCCGCGGCATTGATCCGCGGCATTGACTGTGTGAACAGCCGCGGCACGCCGCGGCTTGCCACGGAAATGTCTGCGACTATCCGCAGAAGAGTAAAATACTGTACATCCCTCGTCTTCGAGAGCGATGTACACTCTGATCTTCGCTTGCCGATTGTCACACGTAACACGTTATTGCCGTGGGCGGGTACACGTACGGCACACATACCGTAGTTTTTGCGACCGTTTCAGGTTTTATGGCCAGCTTCTTTGCTGCCTCATGTCCAACTACATGGCTTTATCGCCCTTTACCTTGAGTCACACACAATTACTTTTTTCTATTGGTTTGTAGTCCCGCCCACCCCCCTTTGCTCATCACCGGGGACGGTTAGGATAACGACGTGGCCTCTACTGAGGCACATGGTACGGGACTGTATTTTTGAGCTGTGCCTTTTTTTCGAGAACACCGTCTCCCCCCCTCCGCCCAACCGCGCCCCCGCCCACGCCCACCGTTTGCCGCGGGGGTGGCAGTAGCGTTTCTTCTTTAGGTTTTTGGCTTGCTTCCACTTGTTAACAAGTCCACCCCCCATACTGGGGGGTCCAAAGCCCTTGCAGTCAGAGCGTGGGATTGTTTGTTATTTTCGATGTATAGTTAGTTCGAAATGTAAATATATGCTGAGTATACGAAAATAAAACAGAGAGTTTGCACGTTGATTGCAACCCCTTTAGAACTGCATGCACTCACGTTTTTCGATATTAAACTATCGTATGGGATTTTTGTTTCCAGCACATAGTCTACATACGTACGTAGCTCAAGGGCGGAATCGGCAGCATGTACTATAGATACCACATGGAGCTTCGAACGCTTGTTCAATATGTTTCGCGCGATGTTTTTTTCCACTGGTTTTCCTCTTCCTTCTGAAGAAGCTGGTTTGCTGTGGGATGGTGATGGTGCTGATGACGTTTGTTCCCTTCTGGACTGTTAGTTGTTGGTGAACGAGCGGGGGACGGGGTAATATCATGCATGGCCGGCCGTAGTCCGTACGGTCATATAGACGCCTGCATCTCTACAACGCCGCAACGTCAGCCTTTTGACCGACCAGACAGACATTATTATTACTTGCACCAAGCACGAAACGCCGGGAGGTGGGTATAGAATCCCCGTTGCCCGCGGCTTGTTGTCTGGAGTGCCGCCTTTCGAGAGTGACTGCCACTAATAATTTAACAGTTTTTTTTGCTGGCTATCATATGGGCGACCCTCGATTTATTTACTTTATGTTCGAGTGATCCCACGTCTGGGTGGGATCAGGGTGCCAAGCGGGAGCAAAAGTGTGTTGACCAATGGAACATTTCGAGTTTTAAGACATGAAAGTGGTTCGCGAATTCACGGAGATAGACCAATTAATGCTTGTAGCGTGGGTGGTCGAACTGAGTGTCCGGGTGAACTACTTGACCCTCTCTTCAAAAATTTGCACCTCCTTTCCAAAATAATACCGGTACCACCTCGGTACACCTAACACAGTACCTTTTTTTTTGCTACGTTTGGCGTGAGGTACTTTTTCGAGAGCACGCAAACTTTCGTACTTCTCGTGCATGCCATGGCTTGGCCTCGAAGTAATTAATGGGCCAAGAAATAACAAAATGAGATGCCATGACGATGGCGGTCTGTCGTCCGTAAAGTGTACGTTTCTCACAGCACGAGGGAGTAAGTACAAAATGCTGTGAGGGCTCGAATTCTTGGAAGACGAGCTGAATACATCCGGCGTCCACACAACAAAACAATTTGAAAATGATCGACGCCAAAGATGATGCGAGCAGCACGTCGAGAAGAATGCACCAAAATAAAAGGAAAAAAAAAACAGAAATAATTTTTGTCTTGATTATTGAATGTAAAATATCCATCCTCTACTTCCGTTTCCTTGTTATCCCCGATTAGTACCGGTACATCACTGTATCTTGCAGCCTGCCACACCAGTCTGATGAGGCATCATCATACAGTAATAACAAGAACCAACCCTACGAGGCAGATGACGCCCGAAACAGCTGCACTGCACCGCAGTAACCCTCTCGATGAAACAACTCAGCAACCTCTCGTGTACATCCAAGTATGCTACTATTAAACCCATGAATAATAATGTACTCTTTCGAGACATTCTCCGCGCGCCGTCCCACCCTACGGCGAACAAAGGGAAAAAAGGTCATCCGCTTCAAAAGCAAACATGATAAAAAACCAAGAAGAAACGTCTTCCGCTTCAAAACCATCATAATCTTAAATCCCTACCAACAACGTGAATTATTTCGCACGAATCCAACGTCCCCCTCCCGCCAGTACGAGCATCCACCACCACCTTCCTTCGAACAAGTACCCCTTCCGTGAGATAGAGATAGGCCAACCAACGGAAGGAAAGGGGAAAAGCTGGTGGGGAAACAAGCTCGTTAATCCTATCCTCCGCGCCGCCCACCATGGTGATCGCCGCAACACCGCCCACATGAAATATATGATGCGCGCCCCCAACCCCGTAATCTTAAGGAAAGAAGTAAGCAATACTCCATTCTCCTGCTGTTGCATTGGTACTGAGTGAATGCTATCGCACCAACACAACTTACAGCAACCGCAGCAGCTAGCAACTTGCACTCCAGCACTGTTCATGCCTTGGCATCTTCGACAGAAACATGACCGTACACCCATGTTATGCAAGATGCTGCCTACTGTATGCATACCAGACCGCCTGCTGTATGCACACGAAACCGCCTACTGTATCCATACAATACTGCCGACTGTATCCATACGATACAGCGTACACCACGCCTACGGAGAAAGGAGTCACCACCAAGAGCAGGAGTTCGGTGTTCCCGACGTGCCGACACGCTTGCAGCATTTAGGTCGAGACTTGCAATCAATCAACGCCCCCCTCTCCACCCAAACATTTCACTAACCCCGTTTTTTCGTGGCACACCCTGAAGGGTACAGGCGCACAATCTGCACAGCGAAGGGTAAGGGTACACAACCTTCAGCGTGGTGGCTCACACCTGAAGGGTAGAGGCACAGCAGACCTTCAACTTATCCATACCGATAGGTTTACAATGGTTAATTTCGCCCCCAAGGGCGAGCGGAAACCTACATCCAACCTACACAAAACACCCCAAAGGAGGAGGCAGTAGGGGCAGTATCGCAATATGCAGCTCTACATCCAATCTCATATCGAAACCCCACATGGGAGACCAGTAGGGTGCAGTATCGGAACATGCATCCTACCTGCCATATATGCATGTTACAGAAACAACAAACTATGAAATCATGCTGCATCCGCGAAGAAGCCCACGGTGTAACATCACTGTACGCTCTCGTGTCATTGAAGTTCGAGCGCAAGCAATAGGTTCACCGCGACACCCCTCGTGTCTGTTTTTCCGAGAGAAACTACTGCGAAAATGCAAACAAAAAGGGATAAAATCGAATTTTCTTCATCCAACAAGATACAAAACCACTCAAAAACAGACAAGTCATGAAAAAAAACTTTGCTCAAATTAATCAAATCATTGTCGACGGATGCTCCAACCACCGATCAATACATTAATACCAATGTCCGGCAAACAACAAACCGCAGATCCCACGGGCAATTGCGGGTCACGAGATGTTCAAGCCTAGCAGACGTACCAGTGACGCCCGTTGCAACCGCCACCGCGTGCTCCCCCACCTCCTCCACCGTCCGGAGAGGCAGTGGCGTAACGGGCAGCACGAGCGTCCATCCACATCATCATCTCAGGCGAAAACGGGTAACCCCATGCACCGCCACCGCCTCCGCCGCCGTAGTGACCTTGGTGGTGGTGAGGACCCCAGAACCCGCCGGGACCACCACCACCGCGCATGTCGTCGCCGCGGGGGGGGGTAGGGGGAGGGGGCGGGAAGAACATGCCGCTAATGGGAGACCCACCACCGGAGAAGCAACCAGGCATGCAAGGCTGTCCCCCCGGGCCGCGAAAGCCGTTACCGCGACGGCCGAAGGGTCCGCCCCCCATGCAGCCGGGTCCCCTCGGTCCGTCACCGCCAGCGCGGGGGTTACCCATGTCGGGGTGGCCCATGCCGCCGCCTCCGTCGCGGCCATTGAAGCAGAAGCGGTGGCGGCCGTCCTTTCCGCTCTCGATAAAGGCCTTCTTCAGTTCAAAGAAGTCCAAGCGGCCGATCCTGGTGAGGCGGCGAGGGCGGATTCCGAGGGCGAGGAGGAGGGGCATGACCTCGCGAGGGCGGAGCTTGATCCCGGCAGAGAGGAACGCGCCGTGCATCATGGCGATCGCCTTAGACGCGCCCTTCTTTTTACCGGCACTATCGCTGTCACTGTCGCCCTCCTCTTCCGAAGAGCTCGAGTTTCCGGTAGCAGCTCCAGCCTCCGCCGCATCAGCATCATCGTCGGGCTCGGTGTCGGCGTCTGCCATCATCTTCTTGTCAACAGAGACAAAGCCGTCGTTCCACTCCTTCTTGTCATTTTCCACGCTCATCAGCTCCGTGTGAGACCTAACCGCCTCGTCGAGCTCATCATTGCTGTAGGTGCTGACGGAGTCCTGGAATTTAACCCCGGCTAGAAGCTGGGCAGGGGCAAGGCCTAGCATTACGAGGCGGCGGGGGTGCAGTTTGAGAAAGATCAGGGTTTGGATGAGCTTGGGAGGCGTCATGGAGGGGACGCCGTTGTACTCGCGAAGGTTGCGAGCGGCCCTCCGGTAGATCCTCTTCTCCTCTTCGGGCTTGTCGGCATCCTGAAAAAAAGGGATACCAGGGGTAAGACAACGATTACGAGCGGTTGGAGGGGAGGTGATGGCGGCACTACACAACGGTAGTACATGGTGCTACTTTATGAGATTATTGTCATAACGTCAGCTGTGAGTTCGACAAATTGAGAGTCGATACTCATCTTTGCAACATGCGTAAGTTTTTCATATGATTTTCAGTGAGAATGGTTTTGTTTCCTACCTGGTATACTTGTAGTCCATCCGGGACATTTTTATTTCGATTTGTCAAATACACTTGTGTTAAGATACGGCCTCGAAAGGCCTGTAGGTATCCGAATTTGAGATCATTTGGAGGGGTTTCGTATGATAAGGTTGGCGGTTTATATTCGGGGAAGTTAGGAATTAGATCGGAGGCACGCGCCTCCGATCTCAGAAGCTATCCCGGGCTCTGGTGGAAACGAATAAAGCTACATCTCTACGAAGGAACGAAAGTGAGTACTCCGAGGACCTACCCAATTGGCAGACCTGCAGGGGGCACTCTGTGTCCCCCACCTATTAATTTAACAAGTGGCGTCGTCGGCAGGACAGAAAAGAGCCTATTAATTTAACACTTGGGAATTAATTCCAAGTGACTGACGTACCCCCTCGTGACATACGATATACCGTAGAAAAGCCCTATTATTTGAGGGGAATCATTTGCATGGAGCATTTTTTTTTTCCGGTTCGCGAGAAAATGGTGTTCTGCGTATTTTTTTTGGACATTTGGATAGTTTTATTAGGACGAGTGTAGGGTCCGATTTTTTTTTACAACGTTTTGTGTGCGTATCTCGTCGAGGGGCTCACGGCAACCAAACCAAACTTTTTTTTCCATAGTTTTAATGGAAAAAAGGGCAAAAAACTGTTATCAGCTGGCATTCAAGGTACACTTTTTATCAGACTTTTGCACCATATGATTTCGAAAAACTCGACGGATTCGGACGAATAGGACCTGCACCCAGGACCATTCTTTTTTTTTTTCCCCCGATTTTTTTTTTTTTTGGCGTGATATCGCGCGTCAAAAGTTCGGGGTCCCCACCCCCAAGCAATACACACACGCGAGACAAAGCAGCACCTATCTGCATATACACACACACCTCGCGCCACAAAAAGGCAAAAGCACGACTTTGAGTGCTCTCCACGTGCAGCAGCGCACGTTCCAATGGTTTCGGGGCGGTTATGTGTTGTTTCGGGGCAATTTCGGGGTACTTTTTCTCCGAAAACGGCCATTTTTTACCAAAAAAAAAATTTGACACCGGATAACGATTCCTCTCGACCACGTGGTTCATGCCAACTTTGTTTCACGTTCCAACTCTCAAAATTGAGCGAGAAAAAGTGGGGGTCAGGGTATATTAAAAATGTCCCGGAGGGACTCTACTGGTATAGAAAAAAAGAGAAAGAAAAACATCCAGGCACACGAGACAGCCCAGGCTACAGACTGGAGAAGGGGGTAAGAAGCTGAACTGACATCCGAAAAATACCAGCGCAATACAGCATAGAGAGTGACAAACATAAAACATGGCGTGCCAGACACACCACACGAAAAATCGTATTGCCGTGTGCGCACGAAAAAGTCGGAACGAGCGCGGGGAGAGGGTAAAGGAAACCGAAAAAACAGTACCTGGTAGTAAGTAGTAGCAGAGATAGAGAGAGAGGGCGCGGCGGCAGCGTGCTGGGGGCGCGCGGTTGATTCGGTAACTCTATACAAGGTAAAATCTATACCAGTGCGGAGCAATCCGTAAACGACACGGTAGCACGTAGCACATCAGAGGGTGGGGGGAAGGGGGTACATACCAAGCACGGTGCGACGTGAGGTGTCCGGCGAGTCACAAGAAGCGCGAGCTGCGACCTACATTGACAAGAAGTTGTACGGGGGACTCCAACACGAGCACATTGAGGGTACTTGACTCCAGCACCAGTACATGGTGGGTACCAGGGTACTTTAACTGAAGACGGCTTCGAATGAATGAAGTCACTTGTTTACTGGTAGCAGCATGAAAGTAGGACGGGAGGGGTCAAACGGGTGACAAAATATGATAGGCCAGTCTGTACCGGAACTGTGTAGAATGCTACTTCACGACTCTCGAGCCAAACTCAGGCGAGTCACGATGCTACATCGTATATAGTAGCGCGGAAATCGCAGTAGCACGCGAGCGCGCGACTGGCGATCTTCAATGTTCAACAGCAAATTACACCGCAAAAACAAGGACACAAGCAGTAATCTAAGAAAACAACGTGAGCCGCTAACCAGCACTCAGCAGTTGCAAAAGAGCCCACAGGGCAGATGGTTACAACTACGCTGCAACCACAAGTAACCCATGAAGAGATTCATACCCGTCTAGCGCTCGCTCAATTTCGTATGAGGACATGGAGGGTGAGGAGAGGGGTGAAGACGAGGCAAGGATACACGTATTACCACCCGTAGCTTCGAGGACGACTCGCGCGAGTCGTAAAAAAAGCATACGAACTGAGAATGTTGGTAGTTATCAAGAAGAGCGGCATGCCAAAAACATCTACCAGGTAGAAAGAACACAGAGCAGGGGAAGAAAAGAAAGTGTCGGACAAATCTCTTTTCCACTCATGTCCTTGTCCTTCTGCTTGCTCGCGGCACAGATCTCCAGCGGGCTGGGGCACAGGCGCAGCGCCAAACTCAGCTCGGAGTCCCTGTCGAACACGATGTCATCCCCGTCCGAGTCCTTGTAGGTGAACGACAGGTCGGTCTCCGCGCCCCCAGCGGCCTCAGAGCGAGGGGCTAGCTCGACCTTGAAGGTCGAGGCAACAACGGCTTGAAGGGCCGAGAGAGTGGCAGGGGTGGGGGCGTCGACCTCGCGAGAGGTGCCTTGGAAGTTGATCTTGATCGAGCGAGAGGTGCTCATCCTGTAGTAACTGACGTTGCTGCTGCCCTTGTTGTTGAGGGTAGCAGTGATATCGTCGTTGTACGAAGCTAATCGCAGTGGTCGGGCATGCACACAGAACACAGAACGTTACAAGTATCAATCTCAACTGAAAAAAATAAAACGAAACAAAAGGTTTCGACACCATGCAAAGGCAGTAGTAGCTGAAACTGCCGTAAAAAACTAAAACCCACCCGCTCGACGCGATGTATACCTAACCTCTTGTCCCACCGACCAGTAGTGTACAGCTATGCGCCAAAGACCTGCAGTCGCTTACAGGCAGGGATTCATGTGGCGCGTCCGTGTAGTGCGTGCGCAGCACTATCAATACCACGAGTTGCAAGTACGTAGAGCTGTCGCGTAGATTGGTTTCTCGGAATCTTCGTTGTTGTCGAAACGTCGAAACGGGAATAAAAAAACTCCACCGGACCGACTGCGGACTGCGGTTACTAATTTTTTAGGAGGGCAGATATCGAAGAGCAGTGTACAAGTAGTAATGGAGCAAAACCTACAGCCAGTCACGTACAGGACCGGATGGAGCGCCTCGTGAGGACGCGTACGTACGTATTAACAGCACTATCATCATGGCGTGCGAGTACGTACAGCGGCAGAGTTGCCGCGTAGATTGATTCGTCAGAATTATCGTTGCCGAAACGTCGAAACGAAACCTTCTTCAGAGATGAGTTTGGGCGACAGCTTACTTGCGCGGTCACTACAAGTATGTACCGTGAAAAAAGGCAAAAGATAACACACCCCCTTGGAGGCCTGATAATTCTCAAAACCAATTTTCACACAGGCTAAGCCAGAGAGAGCGGCCCACACAACGACAACGGTGGCTTCGGGAAAATCTCGTCGTCGAGGTCGCTCCATAGACGCGTCGTTCAGCGTTTGCGCTGCTGCTGCTGCTGTTAACTGTTGTTGTTGTTGTTGTTGTTGTTGTTGTTGTTGTTGTTGTTGTTGTCTCCCCGTTGTCGCGGAAATCGGTTTTAGAATCAGTCCTACGAGAATAGAGCGGGTGGGTGTGTTTTCTTCCAAAAAGGGTGAACATTACACATCATAATACGGCAAACAGCTATTAAAATCCTAACGCTGGGCTGTGGTTGGTGTAACGGCGGACTGCGGCTTTAGTTACTCAAACAGCGAATAATTCTCGAGCGATCCTGAAACGCTTTTGCACCCACCCTAGGTCTACTATATACCAGGTATATATTATTATAAAAAATGAAGATACACTCCAGCTGTGAGATCGAAGATTTTGTCGAAACTCATCTTTGCAAGCTGTGTGTGATGCTCCGATCGCGCGTATTACGGGTTGAGTGTCCTCATTAAGGATATAGGCCGGCTACTCCCCTTGCAACTACATACAGTGTAGCTATCAGGGTCAACAGGGTGATGATAGGCAGTCTGTGCACGGAAACTATACAACAACCGTTTCTGAGGGGTCAAAATCTGACAGCTAGCTATGGAGGGAAATGTATCCGTTTATCAAGTGAATCCTGTAAGTCGAATAACCGGTGAGGGGGGGGCGGAGTTTTGAAGGACGTATGATAGTCGAACTTTACCAGGTACCTGGTATCATTTTAATAAAAGTTGAAAAAGGTCATTTGTGAGTACGACCGATTGAATGGTTGAAAGTCAACTTTGCAAGCTGCGTGGCACATCTCCTAGATGTTTCGCTAATGCATTGTATACAGTAGTGTTTGCGCAAAATGTACGGAAGATCGTCTTGAAAAAAATCTTCTAAATGTTGAGGAATTAGACTAGTGGGTGTTAAGATACGGCCTCGAAAGGCCTGTAATTATCCGAATTTGAGATCATTTGGATGGGTTTCGTATGATAAGGTTGGCGTTTTACATTTGGGAAAGTTAGGAAGTAGATCGGAGGCACGTGCCTCCGATCTCAGAAGCTATCCGGGGCTCTGGTGGAAACGAATAAAGCTACGTCTCTACGAAGGAAACGAAAGTGAGTACTGCTCCGAGGACCTGCTCAATTGGCAGACCTGCAGGGGGCACTCTGTGTCCCTACCTTTAACTTCACAGGTATACTAGTCCGTTTGACCACTTGCTGAAGGTTAACCCATAGCTTTCCCAAGCTAAACCTTATAACACTCCCCCCCCCTGAAACGGCGGGATAGCAGGTCGGCCGGATATACGGGCGGACCTGTCGATATCCAAGCGGTTTCATTTCCTGGGTATACCATGGAGAGTACTTTTTTTTCGAGTTCAACATGGGGAAAGTCTGAAAAAGTTTGTTCTAGGTGGATGGTGGGATTTGAACCCACGACCCAAAAAACCCATGGTCTGTCGACGACGCCAATTTGTTAAGGAATTAAATTAAGTGGGGTATTTTAGTCCATTTGACCACTTGCAAATGGTTAACCAATAGCTTACCCAAACTAAGCCTTATAATATAAACACGTCAGCTGTGAGTTCGATAAATTTTAGAGTCGATACTCATCTTTGCAAGCTGCGTGGTACATCTTATTTATTATTTTCCAATTACAATGGAGGAGACAAATTGACACACTGTGTGCATCAAAATACGTACGTACGTGGAAGTAAGTGTGGCGAGCTTAGTCTTTATTTCTTCTACACCATCCCGACTTAAAACCCAAAAATTGTCCCTCCACATTTCCCCCTGCTGTTTGTTTTCGTCTACCGTGCAATAAGCAAGACAGCACACTCCTCCCTTAGACGAATTTCAGAGAGAATTTTCTCCAAAAAAACAAGGAGGGCACCCACGACGAACGATTTCAAATGGATGGCTTTCGAAATATCTCGTCGATGTGTTCCCGTAGACGCGTATTGCTTGGCCCATGCTAACGATAACCCTCTAACCCTAGCTACCTGCTGCTGTGCCCGTTGTCGAGAAAATCACAGCTTCGAAAATCGCCCGAGGGTGTGTGTTTTCTTGCGTGTAAAACAATTCGATGATAGCATCTCATTCCGGGTCAACAACAATAAAGACGGCTGCCTTTGCCGCCCCCTTGTGAGTCGAACACAAACGAGTTCGTTTGCCACACCGCTTTCGCTGCTGGGAGCATACCAACCAGGTATCAGCACCACTTTTATCCATACATGCTATGCTCAGTCAGTCGGTGTTTGAACACTATCTCCAAATCGCGGCGGCTGCAGCAGCAGCAGCAGCAGGAGCGGTCAACCGCCGCCAAAAGAGCACAGCGCCCCTACAAGGACGATGTGCGCTTCATATTCGCCCTGGTAGTTATTACTATTGTCGCAAAAATGGTGGTTTCGCGGCAAGGACTCGGTCCAGCAGCGATGGATACGCTGCTAATACCGGCCGCCTGTGATACAAAAGAGCATCGCAAGAAGCTCAGCCTGAGATTTCCGGGGGAAAAGGAAACCCGGGGGCGGCTAGCACTACTGTTAAGGTATTAGCGGGGTATTATTGATAGTCCGTTTGACCACTTGCGAAAGGTTAACCAATAGACTATAGCTTACCCAAACTAAGCCTTATAACACTCTTCCCCCCTGAAACGGCGGGATAGCAGGTCGGCCGGATATACGGGCGGACCTGTCAATTATCCAAGCCGTTTCATTTCCTGGGTATACCGCGGAGCGTATTTTTTACACTGTTCAAAAGTTAGCGTGTGGAACACACCCTTTCTCGAAGAAACAATCTGGCCTGGGCCGTTAATATTAATAGTATCCTCTGATTTATTATCAGAGGGTTGGTAAATTGTCGAGTCAAGTAGTCTAATACCAGCGCCAAAACCCGAAAATTGATATAGAGACCCTATGATACGAGCACGTAAAACATACGACTACGAGGTATCATAGGTTCAAGGAGAGTGAAAACGACAAAGTGCTGCTTGTTGTGTGCCACTGCTTGCGTTGCACGCCAGAACACCAGCCGTGTGTACCTCTTGTTCGGATGGTGGCAATTCCGAAGTTTCTGCAGGGCTTACGAGCGATGTGCACTCAATTCGCGAGCCGAGAAGCGCACACGCAACGTTCTTTCCATTGATGGACCAATTTTGCGAGACCGCTTCAGGAGGTTTCGCAACAAGAATTATTGTTGTCTCGTGTTCAACCTCTCCGCGTTATCGCCCTTTACCGTTGTAGCTGTACACGTTGTTGTCTATTTTTTCTTTCCGCTGATCCCGCCTCCTTCAAGCATGTGGCCGCTCATATGATGCATAGGACACAGGACTGAAGTTTTCGTGCTGTGCCCTTTCTGAGGATTCATCTTCCCTATCCCCCCCCCCCTCCCCTCGTTGGGGGAACTGGCGATAGCTTGTGCTCTTTGTTTTCAGCGCGCATTGTCATTACACCCCCGCCTTCATGGAGGATATATGTGGAGGTAGCTGGTGTTCTCTCGTTTCCAGGTGTGCATTTCCGTCACTGCCCCCCGACCCCTACGTAGTGTCGCGGATGTGTGGCGGTAGCTTCGGTGTTGGACGTTTTCCGAGCCCCTTTGCGGACAAGCTTCTCTTCGTTAATTTCCCCCCTTTGGCGTTCCTCGTTTTTAGAAAGCTTCGTAGCCGCACGGGGTAGAGAGGTGTTGGAGTAGGTTTTGATCCTCGATTCGTGTTTTACTTTCGTGGAACAGGCGATTTCCGAAGCGTTCCATCTTTTATGAGTAATCAGGATGGGCAGTGCTACGAGATTGCCCCCTGGATGACTGGTATAGGCGGAAAAGGATGGCGTATGACTTGGAAGGCCTATTCGTACAGGGAACAGGGGGTAAAGCGAGGTAAGAACCAAGCCCCACCCTGTGCTGACCTTTGTAGATGGCCTCTCCACCGTCAAACGCCTATTACAGCAACCGAGCTCGGTCGAAACCGACCTGAAAGACCCCGGTTGCGCTACCCAGGGGCAACACCGACCTATATGCCCTCCACGCGAGATCGTAAACCACGCATCACGCGCGATCGAAGTATCACACGCAGCTTGAAAATATGAGTTTTAAACAAACTATCGATCTCACAGTCGAGGCGTTTATTTTATTTTGAATAATAAAAGGACTGCGTGGGGCACCTCTAGCTTCTGGCAGCCGCGGCGATATCGTCTACTGGTTCTGCCCATTGCGCGTTGCCCGCAGGCCCAATATAAAATCAACGCAAAATGAACAGTATAAGCGGTAGTGGCAATAAATATGCAACCAAAGCGTGATCAAGATTGGATTAAGTACGCGATTTTTAATTTTGCTTTTTAGGACCAGAGGCTCGATTTCTTATGTGGGGCAGGGAGTGGCATACACCATTTTCAGCATTTTTTTGGTTTTGTTTTCCATGTGTCAACAGCCGAGCCAGGTCCAGTCAAGATATGCTTACTCCCAATTTTTTACGTAATGTCGCAACCTGTGCTGCACCCCATGCGTACCTAGATCTTATCTCCAACTTCAAAAGGGAAGAGGTGGCTCCTCGGTGTAAAAATCCGCATACCGTACACACACGGAGAGCTATGATAACACGTGGTGCCTCTGTGTCGGCGGGTAAACAGTAAAACAGCCCACGACATACCCGGTACTATACTATACGCGCTTATCTCTTGGTTGCCTTCTCCGATTCCAGAAGTGAATGAGATCGAGAGTTTTATGCCTTGAACGCCAAAGTGAATCGCTGTTTCGACCTCCGCCCGAACCCCAGCAGAAACGTGGTGCTGGAAAACAATCCGCTATTTCTGCGTACGTAGCACGCCAGGTACCCAACGCTGCATGCAGCATCGAGTCATCCCACGGTTAGGGGTGCATAATATTCTAAGAATTTTCTGACCTCCTAACATGAGGAGCTCAACACCAACACCAACATCAACATCAACATCAACATTAACACCAACATCAACATCAACATCATCACCCGAAACACCACCCGAAACATGACTAAGCGTGAACTCGCTCATTCAATCCCACCAATACTTCAAATAAAACATGCTCGAAAAAGTACCAGACTAACCAGTAGTTCCTCCCTTCATGAGCTCAAAACGGCCAGAAACGTCTGAATCGAAACCTGCAGCCACGGTCGTGGGATGACTCCGCTCCGTGCTGCATGCAGCAGCGAGCGGATCGTGAAACACAGCGTCATCTGCACCATCACACTATCGTACGCTATATAACATGAACTCTTTACTTGGGCAGAAAATACTATTGCTGGCCGTCCGTGACTCATGCCGCTATTCTATGAATACTGTATTGGCCTACTGTACTCTGGCAGATGTCACCGTTTAAAAATAACGCAAATCGGCCATCACTCATCATGGTCTCCCTCGGCAACCGCTTCGAGGGTCAAAAATCTAACAGCATGCCCAGCATAATGCGCTCGATGTGATGCGGCTCCACCTGCGAACCGGGTATGGAGAAGCGGGCAGGGGGTAGGGTGAGCCGACGGGAGGAAAGGGAACGGGAACGTCAAAAGTCTTCTGTTATGTGCGCAGAAAAAATTGATGCGCCAAGATCATACGAACCAGGTACAGGCTCGATAATGGTCGGGTGCTTGCGGTCCTTGCAAGGCTGTGTAGGGCGTGGTGAATCGATGTGTCACTGCTCTGCGCATCGATGTCGTCGCGCGTAAACAAGTTCGCTGTCTCACCATGGCGCCTTTAACATTGTACCGTCGTACTCCCAATCATACATCATCCAGCGCTATGTAAATCCCGGTGGTTTGTCCCCAAGGCGTGGGTGCAGATATGTTAGATAGCGGTAACGTATAAGTCATTTTAGTCGTTGTTGTAGCGTCAAACAGCATTCCACTCTTCCAGTGTTATCGGAGCCTATCTTACGCCCACGGACTACATTATGGCGGTGAGTTGATGTTACAACAACAAACAACGACGACGACAACAACAACAATGGCGCCAACAATAACAGCACAACAACACCAACTGCAACACCAACACAACAACACCACCACAACCACCACCACCACCAACAATACCATCACCAACACCAACACCAACACCAACAACAACAGCAGCACAAGGCGGTTTGGTTTTTGTTTGTGATGCCAGAAAATCGTCAGAGCAGCGCGAGGCAGCTCGACCGTTAACATCTCACCGTTTCGTCGTTGTCGAGTTCTGCTTCCAGCTGGGCCCTCTCGTGTGCCTCTGCAAGCCCGCAGATTCCCACAAAACACGAACGAAAAAACGCGCGCGACGTACAGCGAAGTATGTCGAACATGCCAAGCACAATGGAACTTAGAGTCGCCTCCTGCATTAATTAAATATAACTTCACATGCCTTCCGACAAAGCGCAGTGTTGTGTGTGTTGTCTTCACAATAACCGTTCTTTTATACTACATCAGTACACTCAGAGTCCGTGCTGATTCTTCGTGTACTGTCATTAAATTTCAAGGCAAAAAACGACACAAACGCGCTCCGAAATAAATGGCACTAGTCCCACCCACGCCATTCTTCTTCCCAACATGTACCCCCTCGAATACGCGTTACGTTATTAAAAGTACTTCCCTTTGTACAGTTTATTTATTGACTGTTGAGTACGCCACATGTACGTTTGGAGTGGTTTGAGTAGGCCGCGAATACCTGGTTTGAGTCTGTCACCTGTACGTCTGGTTTGAGCGGGGGTCAAAACTGCGGATTGCGGCTGAGATGTGCCTACCTACTATTAAATAGTTCAAGTATCACCGTCGGGGTACAAGGACGTTCTATGCAGTCGCCGTACGTCCTACTCCGCATCTACATTGATTTGACTTGCGATAAACAACTACCAGGTGTACGTCAGGCGTGGCATTTTTTTACCAAGACTATTACGGGGGACCATAGTAAATAGGACCTACGGTACACACAAAAACCAATATATTTCCGTATTTTGACTAACAATATTTGGTCCTATTTACTATGGTCCCCCGTAAATAGACTGTATTTCTGGCTAAGTAGATGAAATTTGTGAGGAACTCCCCAGCATCGTTGAAATATGATTATTAGCGTTACATAATTCGTACCATACTTATATACTCCGGAGTATTATATACCTATAACGGAGGGTAATAATGGTCAGGACCCACGACATACATAAAAACCTGTACACTCCGCTGTTTTTACTGACCACATTTGGTCCTGATTACCATTACTATCAATATTACTATTACTATAATGCATTCCCCCGCATAAGGGCACGCGATTGTTCAACGGGTTACCGTTTCATGTTTCCTCAGTGTTGTGGTGAGGTATAGAGTATATAGTATAGTATAGAACATAGTATGCAGCTCTCCAAGATAGGAGCCTGCATGTTTCCTCAGTGTTGTGGTGAGGTATAGAGTATATAGTATAGTTTATAACATAGTATGCAGCTCTCCAAGATAGGAGCCTCAGCATTGTCGGTATGTTACTAGTTACAGTACAGTACGTGCAACCGCTACCGCCGCAACGTTCGTGGATTGAACTCATCAACTACACCCGAGTGGGTCGTCTTGTCGCCGCCAAGACTGAAGCGTATCACACGTTATACGTAAACATTCGAACTACTGCGGTTTGCGTTTTACCCCTTTGCTTGCACTGCAAAATGTATCTACAGTACCTTTGCTTCCCTCTTTTGTTGCCACTTTTTTTCTTCTTTCTTTCTTATTGCGATATCGACTACCGTTTTCTTCTTTCTTAGGTTTATTTTGTTTTCTCTTTGCAAAAGGTCTGGTGTGCCGGCTTGCATATGTTTCGCCCTCGTGCTCATTGCGGTTGGCATTGCACGGCCAAAATCACCTGGCTGTATTCGCGATGTGTATCTCTGTCGTACACTGTGGCCATAGAGATCGTCTCTCTGCTAACAGGAGGCATGGGCACGGACACTGGTCGTGTTGGATGTAGATGGGTGCAAATACCAGTTTACTACGAAGAACACACACAGTACAGGACACCTACTGTGAAACAGAAATTTTGACCCAGGCCGGAAGTACTACGGTGTTTGCTAGAGTGTTTGCGAGAATGTTTGCGAGGGTGTTTGCTAGGGTGTTTGCTAGGGTGTTTGCGACATACCGAACACTCAGGCTATGGCATTGTAGGGGGGATGTTAATACATGTTAATACCCCCCTTTTGCACTACCGGATTTGAGCCACTCGGACGTGTGGCTATTAATGTACCTCACTGACAAAAAATACTTTAGGCGGTGCGTTTGGCGCAGCGTGGAGCTAACCACTTCATTGCGGATTCATTCATACAGAAAACTTAAAACAGAGCGAGAGCTAAAGATCGGCAAAGGGAACAGGGGGCTCGCTCGCGCGAGTGACCCCGACCCACGCCAAAAAAAAGTCCCAAAACGTGACCAACCTACCGCAGCCACGGTCCAAGTTTTTGGTCGGTTGGTTGGTAAGGAAAAAAACATGCAAAACAAACAAAACAAAACAAAAACGCAGCCCGAGGACATATTACCCAGCCAAGAAACGTCAGGCAGGGCTGTGGGTAAAAAGCGCCAACATGGTAGTTGTAACCCACTATTATTTCTTGGGATGGGTTCGCCTCGGGTGACAACATTCGCCGGGTCCACAAGCTTTAAACCCAACAAAATTTGTATCTCGCAAAACACCCTACTATTTGGGGAAAGGTGCCCTCGCCTTCTACCATATGTTCAGTATAACGGGGTAGAGTTGGACCGACACTGCTGAAGTAGTACATAAGGGGCGAATCCCATACAGCCGCAACCACGCTTTTTGTTTGGCAAAAACTACTAGGAATAGGAGTTGGACCACCGCTGCGGTGGCAAAAGGAATAGTTGGCGAGTAAAAAAGGCGTGCAGAGGAGCATGTTTTCCTCTCTCAACCTAGGTTAACCCTCATTCAACCACACACCCACGCTTTGGCAAAAATCTATTAGGAACTAGCAGGGGGGCGGAAGAGGTGTGCAGATAGTTTCCCTTCTCACCTACGAGCATGACGGACAAGCGCCCAAGGCTTGGCTAAAACTACTATTAATACGACGCAACAAATATTACGTCCCTTGGAGCTTCGGAGGGAAACATTGACGAAGTAAATTGGCGTTTTCACAATCGGTCATGTGGAGAAGTCCTTTATGCCGTGCAGAGGGTGTGTTCAAAGCGCAACGGTAAAAGCTATACGACATACGAACCGCATGCTCGGACTCTTAATAGTATAATATGTACTCGATCTCACAGCTGGAGTGTATTTTAATTTGTATAATATATACTGCGGCAGCATATTCCCAGACGGTCGATAATATCGCAAATCGTTTGCTTTCGGTCAACATTAACGGACCTCAACAGGTACGACTTAGAGCTGGACATAAAAAGGGAGGCATAACAGGTGTGCACGGGTGTTTCCGTTCTACCTTGTACATGACGAAAAAGGTTAGCCCTCTTACGGACGCACCTACGTTTTGGCTCTAAGTGTACTACGAATCAGAATTTGATGGTGAAAAAAGAAGGCATTAAATAAAATGTATACAGGCGTTTTCTTTTCCTGCACAAAAGGCACTGCTGTCGTACGCAGGTGTTTTTCCTACGTACAACAGTATTGTATGCAGATATTTTTTCCTGCATTAAAGGTACTGTCGTAGGCAGATATGTTTCCCTCCCGTAAATGATAATGCACATTCGTTCCCTGATCAACTCACCTATGACGAACAATCGCAGATACTCCGTCGCCAGCACCACCGCATCGGGGTTGATCTTTGCGCCATCGGCCGCCCCGTCCTTACCCCAATGCAACTGGATCAGCTTTTTGATCACGCTCGGGTTGATGGTCGCCCGCTGGGATGCCGCGCTCGCTTCCTGCAAAACGTTTTTCATGGTTTTCATCGTTTTCATCGCAGTCAGAAGGTGTATACCGAATGTGTCGTTGTCGCCCCAAAGTACTTGCAATACACAATGTTCCCCTTCGGCCCTTCGGGATGTGATTGGCTTAAAAATCCCGAGGGTCTAGGAAGTCGAGCAGAGGGAGAAAAAGTTACTATTAATATTACTAAAAACTGAAGCTAAAATAATGAGCCACCACGGCCACCGCGCAGTTAAACCCAGCAAGTGACACCGGCCAGCCCAGACGAGCGTACAGCTTAATCCACAAGATTCCCCTTCGGGGTGTGGTTGGCTTCAGATCCCGGGGGTATCGCAAGTCGAAACGAGGCAACAAAAGCGAATGAAAACTGAAGACAAAATAGTTGGCCACCGCGGCCACCGCGCAAGCGCAAGTAACCCAGCAAAGTAACACCGATCAGTACGATCAGTACGAGTTTATAGCTTAGCTTAGTAGTAGAGAAAACTCAAGGGGGACGAACAGTGCCTGGAGTAAGAAAATGAGCAATGTTTCGGTTTCTAAAAAAATGCCGAGTTGTACGTATCATAGAGTCGCTGCGTCTTGGGCTTTCCGCCCCGCTACGTTTTCATCGCAGTCGGTATGACAAGGTAACACCACCACCGAAGGCGCCGTTGTCGCGCCGAAAGCATGTAGCATCAGTAGTGCCATCACGGGGGGGTTAATGGTGTCCCGTGCGAGCTCCCAGCGGTGCGAGTAGTGCCATGCTGCGCACGCGTCGTGCAAATCTTTGCTTGTACACTTGTACAGCAGTAGCACCGGTCCGACACTAGGGTTATCAGCACTCAGCCATCGTTTCCTCCCATTGCAGTTGAGACAATAGCTCTTGAAGTGTCCACCTCACTCACCCGCGGCAACCCCCATTTGCGTTGTAGGTGTGAAAAAAAAGGATTGCACACCTACTTACTATCTTGCACGTCAGCCTAGACCCAACTCGACCCGAACCATAACCCCTAACCCTAACCCTACTCCCAACCCTTTGGGGGGCTGGAGGTCGGCAAGGGCGGTCCCGCGGCTTTCCCGCGTGTTTCGTAGGCGTTTTTCCAAAATAATCGGCCGGCCGAAAGACAGGCCTCAACCGATCAGACACACGGTGATCAATCATTTATTTTTCTCACCGATAATGCAAATAGATGCTGTCCCCACCCACTATCGGGCCGTACGTAAGACACGAAGGCTGGTTCCGAAAGCGATGCCCTGATGAATAAGACAAAAAAGCAAGCTCAAGCAGAATGGCACCGCTCTATGCTCTACGATACTGCGGCCGTGTCGAAAAACGCCTACTTTGCGTATACAGAGTAAAACCCCAGCACACAACACTCTGTAATAAAGAGGGGAAATTAAAAAGGCAGGCTTACGAGAACATAACAAATTCGGTAATCGTTACACTGAAGCTAGTGTAGAACGCACGCTCCCCCAAACACCCCTCCCACCACATAACAAATTCGGTAATCGTTACACTGAAGCTAGTGTAGAACGCACGCTCCCCCAAACACCCTCTCCCAAATAAGAAGCCCAGATTTGGTCAGAATTTCTGTTTCTGACTATTAATACGAGTACGTGTCCTGTAGTGTACTCGTACGCATCGAAGAGGCCAGGGAACCACGATGGCGCCATTGTGAAACCCAAAGTAACTACTCTGTTGCTGGTGCGACGGTTTCCGGAAAAATTGAAAAAACGGGCACGAAGAAAGAGGCACATTGGGCGGTGACCACGCCTCCAGCCTCCAGCCGCTCGCCTCCAAGAGTGGAACCCACGCCACGACACTTACTTCTATTCTGAACGCCAGAGGGTTATGCCAGCATGCCAGGTGACGGGTACGTACCTGGTACTTGGTATGCACCTGTATGTCGTATGCTGGCATAACATCCAGAGGGTTACACGAGTAGACTATAAATATACGTGTTCGTTGTAGCCTAATGTAGCGCTATCAGGTACCGGGCACCTGGGGTACCAGGTGCCTGAAACGACGACACAGACAGAAGTGTTTACCTTGGTACAACAACAGCAGTACGAGAGTTTCGGAAAAAAATATCAGAGGTAGAAAACAAAGTGAAAATGCTCAGGCAATGGTCAGGGTCGGATGTCCTTCGTATCTCAAACTTCAGCTTGCTTGGGTCTTGGGTCTTGGTTGACATAAAATACGTGTTTCGATGTTTCGCCCATGATACAGCAACTACAACAGCAGTACGAACGTAACCACTGCTGCTGTCCCCATACATGTTGCCAAAAGCACGGCCCCGCGTGCATGTGGACCATCGTAGCCCAACGCAACGCCGTGATGGCGGTACAGCAGCATAGACTAGTCGTGGTCACGGCGTTATAGTGCACAAAAACCAATTAGTGCGGGGACCCAGTTTAGTGCGGTGGATAGTTCGGGGTCAGATACAGCATGTGCGTATTGTCATCTGACAAGACACCGCCCTCATGAGGGAACACGACTGCTGTACTAACTCCACCGGTATGATACTGCATGGCGGTGTTGCCGTGCTGTCCTGCCTTGTGGGCCATGTGGGCGAAGCATGTGGACAATTTACGTCTATTTTTCAAAATTTCAATTTTCGACCCTCTTTGAAAGCGTCGCTCAAACCTCTAACGCAGTCGCAGACGTGTGTAGAGCAGCATGCCTAGCCTATACAGCGAACTAAAGGCGGGGATTCGGTCACCTGCTCGTCCACGCCAACCCCCGCTCCTGGCATGGCCTGTTGTTTTGCTCTTTCGGTATTGTGCGTTGTGGTGAAAGGTGTTTTCTCGATCATTACTCCGGGGATGAAAAGGTCTCGTCCCCGGGCGGCGAAACTTATATCGTTTGGTGTCAAATTTCTAATTTCCCCGCGTGCTCTGTTCGTTGGTTCGTTGTTCGTTGTCGGTTGTTCGTTGTTTGTTGTTCTCGTTCAGTAAAAGTTGTACTTCGTTACTCGTATGAGTTACGATTCGTTACTCGCTTTACAGCAATTGCGTTGGAGATCAGTGGTATTCGTCATTCGTCGTTTGTTGTTCGGCAATCGACAACAGATCGGAGACAGATCGGCAATCGGCAATGATCGTTGATCATGTTTATTGTGCGCCTTGCTGGCATGTTGACATATTGATATGCTGACCGCTGTTTACTGCAGCATGCTGTTCTGGTCCTCATACAAGTAACGTTCACATAATCCGCACATCATCCTCGTCTCGCAATTCACACGGTTGGCATGTTCTGGTCCTCATCACGTTCACATAATCCGCACACCTTTGTCGTCTATCTTCAAGCTACTCATACGCATACGAAAGAAAGCTGCGATCGGCAGTCGGCAGTCAGCAGTCGACGGAAAAACGGAGTCACGGCGAGGCATTAACGCCTTCTTCTACTATGAATGCAGCGGCGCGAGTAACGAAGGACCCTCATCACCAAAGCGTCTGTATGGTACGTTTGAGCGCGGGGGGGGGGGGTTACAGACGTAAGTTTTGGGGGAAATATGTGTTCATAGACAAGAATAAATATTCACGAGAGCAGCTCTATCCTCTGGTAGCGATACAGCCTGCTCGTGGCTCGTTGAGGCCTACGGCCGGCTGCTTTTACGTAGCGAGGGTCTACTCTCAGAGCGCTCGCAGCGTTCTTTTGTTGGTGGTCCTACACCGAGTAGATCGTAGAACCTACCCTTTACCATCTTCTACTCTTGCGCTTCTTTGTACGTGCAGCAGCAGTATTAAATAATGCCATCTGCAGCCAGTCTGCCAGTGAGAAGAGACGGGACATAACACCTTCCAGGCGCAACACTTGGTGTACACTCCTCGCAACGGCGGCACACGATGTACATCTTCATCAGGAAATAAAGCTGCCATCAGTACTCGTAAAGCTGTCACCGGTATGTAGTGAAGTAAAGCCATCACTAAAACTGTAATAAATAATACTCCGTAGCTGTCACATGCAAAGTTGGCATCAACAACGCTGTTGGTCTTCTACAACAAAGCAGCAGGGGTCAGCGCTGTCGCGGTTCTACGAAAAAAAAAACAGGCCCAAACGCCATAATAATCCTTCCTGGTATGACATCGTCGAAGACAGCTGATCTCTCCCGATATGCGCACCTTTGTACACGTGCACCGTGTCAACTGCAGTTTACTGCTGTGTGTTCGTTGAATCCTGTCGGGTGCCAATACGCTCGTACTCCGTGGGGTATTTTATAACTAATTTTCAAGGACGTCAGCCGTGAGTTCGACGAATTTCAGGTCAATACTCATCTTTGCAAGCTGCGTTGTTGGTGCTCGTAATATACTGTATGAGTGAGTTTTTATTGGGAGGTATTTGTTAACGAACCCCTATCTCACCCTGTACCAGTATCATATACAAGGTACAACACTTAGACTAGACCTATTAGACTATACCAGTACACAGAATTTTCATTCAGGAAAGATGGAATAGTTTACAAACAGCCTGCAAAGCTAGGCATCGACTACCGCAATCAATCGGTGAAAGTCACAGCTCAAGTATTACCAGGTATGCAGTAGGAATTTGACGAAAACAGAACGACAGTTGACCAGCCGTCAACACGTGTGTCCAAGCAACTGGAAGGTATGCCTCGTTTGGTTAATTTTTCGCTCAATCAAGAAGGTTTCGATGGTCATTCTAGGAGCGTTTTTCGAGCGCTAAAGCGTTTTTTTTCGGCGTCCGTGTTTTTACGGTCAGCGACGTTTTGGCGTTTATCATTTTATGTTTTCTGTTCAGACTATACGTGACGTTTTGTGAATTGGAAAATACCCGCTGTACGATGTCAAGTGACAAACATGACAATGAAAAACATTTCAAGGTGTGGTGGTACGTTCGAAAACCGAAACCGATTTGACGAGACGCACACATTGAAACTCTCAAAACCAACACCACCCTCTGCATCTCATCTATCAATTGACGATCAAGCCCTCCCGTATTATTAGTAGCATAACCTATTGAACAGCGATAACGCATCTCTCTTTAGTATTATGTGCGTGTGGAGGGAGGCTGGCTCGGGAGGGGTAGGGTCAGCATGACCTGGACGCACCTCCATATAGTATTCGTAGTTGGTAGTGGTTGGAATCCATGGTTTTGCGCTTTCTCTTTTCGCCATCAATATTTGTTGCTGTTGGACATCAATATTTGATACTGTTGGACACCAATATTTGTCACTGACAGTTGTGTTGGACATTAATATTTGTCACTGTGTTGGACATCAATATTTGTTACTGTGTTGGACATCAATTTTTGTTACTGTTGAACATCAATATTTATTTGTTGCTGTATTGGACATACGCTACGATAGAGGTTCTGCACCCTTTTTTTTCTGAGGCTGCTCACCCTGAGGAGTTATCTACCTCTCCCCCAATCAGCTGATTCGAGGAAAAATAAAATCGCTACCCGATGCACCATCAATCCCATGGCCTGGGTAATCAGTTAAAAATGTTGTAAAAAATGAAATTCCGGCGATTTTGGATCAAGCACGCCTCGCTTTCAGGAAACGCATCGTTGCCGCTATTAGTACTGTAGCGCTGCACATTATCGGGTGGCAAATTGAGTACTAACATTGACACCATCTATAATAAACAACACCCAAGACCCTCCTCTTTACGATGAATACCATCTCCTGGCATCTAACAACGACTAAGCCCCTAACTCTCAAAATAATATGTGCTTGGCCCCGGCGAAACCCCGTCGTGTTTCGTCCAGGCTTCGTAGGCATGCGAGGGTCTACGGTGTAGTCTGGACTTCGGCCATGTATGACAACGACCACCCCCTCCTTCACATGTGAACATCTCTCTAGGTGGTGGTGAGATATCCTTTGCACGGGAAAGGGACCGGAGTTCTGGTGTATTTGAAGGGCTTCCCCTGCATCGTCACGGGGGCGCATCTCGTGCCTAACAGAGCGTCCGCAAGCAAAGCATTCGCGCTTTTTTCTCTCGGAGGGACCCCACATCCTGTGCGGGTGAGAGATCAAGCATGGCATAGCAGCGCAGAAGTGATACTCATGATTTGCTGTGTCTCGTTACTGAGGTGCCTTGTCAGATGAAAACATCCGTACATAGCGGGACACAGGTTATCCCGGGATGGTGCGGTGCTCTGCAGGACGAGCTCGTGACAAGCGATTTTTGACGAATTGCCCGAGGCGGCCGGAGTTAGAGTTAAGGATAGGTTATGTTTCGACCATTTCGTCAAAGCTGGGCCAAGGTCTATACAGCCCTCCAGCAAAAAGTGTTTACAACAACTTTGCCCAGTTTCGACAAAATTGTTGACAGTCCACACGGCTACTAGCTCCCCATTGCGCGTTTGCATATTGGAGAAACTTCCCAAGCGGCCGGGGTTAGGGTGAAAGATCAACCACTTAAAGATTTCCCGCACGATATTGACCATTATCATATATATTGACGATCATCATACATATGCATTGAGTACTATCATTAACACTAAAGGAAGTTGTAAATATCCGTCATCCTACTCCTCGCCCCAGGTAACTTTGCGACCGGAATCGCTGTTTGAATCTCTGGACGGCGGTGAAAGTTCATTGGTTGTTATCGCGTGCGACGCGCTGAACGCCCCGGCCCGAGACATCCCGCCCGCCGTCCCGGCACCAGCAGAGTACGCCCGAATAGTGCGGAGGTTTTGGCGCCAAGGACGCCTGGTGTCGCCTGATGCAAACGCGCCGAAGACTCCCCCCACGGCTGCTGGCAACGATGACGGTTAGACGCCATCTTAGACGTACCTTACGATAAGGCTAACACCTAAGTGCTACAGTGGGTACTCGGATTTAAGATCGCCCAGGATAAGAGCACCCGGGACTTGAGAGCGGTCAAATCGGCATGTTATGCCTACACGAAAAGCTATATATTTCCCACTACATGTAAGAGCAATGTGTTAGTTAAGAGCGCTTGGTTCGGCTAGTCACGGGACGCTCTTAAATCGGGGTATCCACTGTATCTGGCTCATTACTTAACTTACCACTTAAGGACCTCTCTCTCTACAAGCATAAATAGCTTACCCAATCACCGACCTTGCGAGAAAACGAAAAGTAACCTACATAGGCACATATAGCGTTTTTTTGTCGTAGAGCACAATTGATATTCCAACGATCTACAGGAACTTTGTTACCAATAGTCGAATAGTCTAGTTGAGGAGCCCCGCCAGTCATCTTTTTTTGCAAGCCCTTTCACGGGCCGGATATGTTTTTTTGCGGGTCGGGTCGGGTCGGGTCGGGTCGGGTCGGGTCGGGTCGGGTCGGGTCGGGTCGGGTCGGGTGAGGGTGACCCGACTCGACCCGTGATAGTTGGAAATCTCCCGACCCGACCCGACTCAACCCGCGGGACAGCGAATACGTCTTGACACTACTCGACTCGACCCGCGAATTGGGATACCCGTGGGTCGGGTCATGATCCCGTGAAAAATCATGATATTTTCGGCCCAAAAGTGCTCTAGCCCTATCGCAGCACCGGCCCTAACCCTAAGATAGTCGCTACGGTATGATAGCGGAAGCGCACCTATCTTTTCTAAAAATCTTTTTACGTCGTCGACACTTTTTTGTCCCCTCTGCTGTCCAAAACGGGCGAACAAAGCCTTCTGTTTCCGTGTGTGACGCGTGCCACGACATCGGTATTAAGGTATACCACTTTTTGGTTGTTTTTTTTTCTTCCGAATGACGGGTCTCCTTGACCTATTCATACTATTAATAAAGTCGTCGGAATGTGATTCTTGTATTGCCATACGTATTGCCATATGTATTGCCATATGTATTGCCATAGGTATTCTTGTAAATAGCTTAGCTAAGGCGTGAGTCTGTTCGTTGGGGTGCACTTTCAGGTTTACTCACTTTACTCCAAAAGAAAATAAAAAGGTTTAAAAAGGGTTTTAAGAAGGGTTAAGAAGGGTCAAGATGATATGATACGATATAATATGATATGATACGATATGATATGATACGATACGATACGATATGATACGATAGGGTATAGACCTTCTCAAGCGAGGAGCCTCAGAGACACAATGGTTGCTGCATCTGTACCGTAGCATTTGTGGTGTGGACCGTACTGTGGAAGGTACTGTTGAAGGTACTATGGAAGGTATTGTTGATGCAGGACTCAGGGGCGGGTGCAAGCGATGTTTTTGCTAGTCAACGCTCATCTGCACCTCAGCATTACTTTGAGTTTTGTTAAACCAAGAAGCGCAGGCGCATCATTCGGCATTATTGGCGGGTGCATCATTTTTGTTTTTGTAGCGCTTTTTATTGAAGGAGGTACGTACGTACAGTACCTCAACAACAAACCGACTTTGATCAAAAACGAAGACGCAGACGCATGCTACTATACATTAGCGGGTGCACTCGTTTTTTCTGAGAGTTTTTTATTTTGACACTTCTTTCCCCCCCCCCCCCCGGTCTGGAGTCCTAAAATAGTGAATACCGTTTTTCCCGCGTGTGAAAGGTGCTGTTGACGCACGCTACCGCGTGGTATAGAAGCGCAAGCATTTTTTTTCCTGACGGCCCTCACTCGAGAGAGTTTGACTCATATTGCGATAAGGTGGCAGTATTGGGGCAATATGGACAGAAATTCCGAGGTAACAGAACGCCAGAGCCTGCCGACGACGCCTGTGTAGTAGTATTGGGGAAGCATGGACCTAGGAACCGACTGCTGCTATCCAGGGGTGCCTCTAGCTCTGTAATGGTCACCCACGCGAGGGTTGCTTGGATCATCTCTGGTATTAGTTTCCTGCTGTCCCCCTCACCCTTTCTGACAGACGGGGGGGGGCGGAGCCGTCCGTTCAAGCAGGCGATAACGCCTGCCAGCTATAGAGGGGACAACTGCTATCAGTCATAACGCCGCAACGGGGGAAAGGGGATACCATAACTATAGGGTAGGTGTGTGCCGATTTTTGCGGAAGCTCCATCGTCACGGCAGGAGCGCTGTTACTTCGACTTCGAAGTACATGCTTACTCAAGCCAGAAACCGACCGACCTTTTGAGAAGAATTGAAGGTGGTTTCTGACACCCGATGAAGAAGCCCATGAGAGGCTAGCTAGCTAGGCCAGGCACGCAACGAATCATGTCATAAAAACACAAACTGGAATTCGAGTGACATTAAAATTGGGAGTTTTGTAGTCCGATCGATGCAATTGATGCAATTGAGGAGGTCCCGGGGTCCGCCATGCAGAAGTATTGCTGCTGTCATCCCCCTATCGTTGCGCACGTCGGCAATGCCGTGGCTCAGGTAACATTAGGCAATATCATTTAGTGTTGTTAGACTATTAATATTAGACCAAGGTTGCCATAGGGGGGGATTACGTTGTTTTGGGGGCTTTTATTTCAATGGCTCGGGGTCACTCGCAAGCGAGCGAGTGGCCCCTGTGTTCCTTTTTGGGTGTTTTAAATTGACGTTTTCTTGATGTTTTGGATTGACGACACCAATCCGCAATGGAGTGTAAATCTACGCTGCGACCAAAGTATCGCCTAATATTTCTTTATCCGTGAAGTTCTGAGTCACTCGCGCGAGTATGACATGGCATGGCATGGTATGGTATGATAGTATGGCATGGCATGATAGTATGATGGCTCAAGCGCGCGACTGAAAAACGGGGGTACCCCCCCCCACCGTAGCCTGGGTTTACTATTACTGTTAATAGCATACTATTAATAGGTACTACTAGTAGGTACTATTAATAGGTAATATATTTGGTAGTATTTGGTAGTACTCCGTATTTGGTAGTATTTGGTAGTATTAGGTAGTATTAGGTAGTATTAGGTAGTATTATAGTATAGTACAAGATCTCCCTTCGGAGTGGGCTCATGAGAGCACAGCGGATGGGGGTGATGCAAGACGAAAGCAAACAGTGATATAGATTTGAAACGCCTCTTTTCCCGCAACAACCCGCTGCCGAAACACAGCGCGAACCACTTCCTGTACGAACGCATACGGATGTTCAGCCCGTGTCAACACTGCTGAGCGGCGCACCCAGCCCCTAAGTAGTATGACGATATTATGTTAAACTAAAAAAAAAAATACAATTGAAAAACAGTTTTCAGTCATGGATCGCTATCATTATTATTGTGCGCGTTCGAAGGTGACAGAGTGCAGTAGTGAAGGGAATTGGCGTGGAAAAGAACAGTGAGAATGTTTGGCTGGTGAGGGTCAGCCGGCGGTGGGTAATTTGTTCCAGCGACCCGGACTTCTATGGTCACCCCGTATAGTATCTCGGCGGCCGCTACCCCTGCAAAACACACCACCAACAGTTCCGGCCCCAGATTTTGCATACAGAACCGGGTGCTCCTGTACGGACGCTCGTGTCAACACAGCTGCGCATAGCTGTGCCTTACAGCTGTGCCTTACAGCAGTGCTCGTAGCTGGCATATGACGATTTTCTGTTGAACTATGACTTTTTTTTGTTCAACTGCTTCTGTCGTTGTGGAATATGTATGCGATTTTTTGTTGTTGACGGTGCAGCTCCCATGCAAGACACAGCAATAGCAACCCCGGCCCCACTCCCGCGGCCCCAGATATACAGAAGAACCGGCTGCTCCTGTACGGACGCCTGTTACAGCAGCTGTGCCTGCTCTCAGTGCAGTGTGCTCAAAACGTGTTATTGTTCTAAATTACTGCTGCTGCAACTGCCGACAGCTGCTGCTGACGTGTGTTTTTTTGTGCAAAACACAGCAGCACAGCAACAGCAGTGCTGAACTGGTGGCCCTGTACAGACGCCCGTGTCAACATAGCTGTGCAGGTCTGCTCCTCTCAGCAGTGTGTAGGCCTGTGCCTCTCGGCAGTGTGCTTAGCTCTAGCTAGGGGCATTTTTTGTTCAACTATACCCTGCTGGAGTTGCTGTAAACGTGTTCAACCAAAAGAGGCGGCTGCTGTTTTTCTGACGTGTTTTTGGACTGTTGAGCCAACAGCCCGCCAACAGCCCACCGACAGCCCACGGAAGCGGAAAAAAAAATGACAGTCCTGCGCCAGATTTTGTATATAGACATATTAGGTAGTATTAGGTAGCATATTAAGTAGTATTAGGTAGTAATAGGTAGTATTAGGTAGTATTATAGTATAGTATATTAATAGTATCAAGTATTGTATCAGGTAGTATTAGGTAGTATTAGGTAGTATTATAGTATAGTATAGTATTAAGTATTGTATTAGGTAGTATTAGGTAGTATTAGGAAGTATTAGGTAGTATTAGGTAGTATTAGGTAGTATTATTAGGTAGTACCTGGTATTAGGTAGTGCTAGGTGCTATTAGGTAGTATTTTAGTATAGTATTAGTTAGTATTATTAATAGGTAGTGCTAGGTGCTATTAGGTAGTATTATAGTATAATTTTAGGTAGTATTAGGTATTGTGTTGGGTAGTATTATTAGGTAGTATTAGGTACTGTTAGTACTATTATTAATAGCACTATTAGACGAAGGTTGCGATAGATAGGAAGGTTACTTTCGGGGGTTTCAGGTGCGGTGGCTCGGATTCTCTCGCGCGAGTGACCCCCCTGTTCCTTCGCGGTGTTAGGCCTTCTCGTCTTTTCGTGTATGAATCCGCAATGAAATGGCAAGCTACGCTGCGCCCCCCCCCCCAAACTCAACTATTTTCGTCCGTGAGGTACATGCTTCGAGTCGGTGGTGAAAAGGAGTGCTCAAACTCTCCCTACCCTACCCTACCCTACCCTACCATAGCCTCGTCACTATGTACTATTTGGTGCTGTTAGGGGTACTATTAGGTTGGTTTTGTGACGGACTACTACATGCAGCAGGTTCTTCTGCGTTATTAGGTGCTATTAGGTACTAATAGGTACTCTGAAGCACTACTACAGTAGGTACTACTAGATACTATATAACTCTGAGGTACTATCAGGGAGTGTTGCAGTACGTATACAACGAATAGTATTGCAAAATAGTAATGTAATTCCGCCGACAATGGCTAGTAATGCAATTATACCCACATTGGCTAGTAATGCAATTATACCCACATTGGCTAGCCCCACGGTTCAGGATGCAGACAGCTCGGTCTTGTCTTCTCACTGCACTGCTCTACCCCTGTCTCAACACGCACCGTTACGTGGTACGTGGGGCGAAATTTGCTGGTCGGGATCGGCGCAGGCGGCCCTACCAAGACGCGGCGAGAGCAGCGGCGGCGGCGGCAGCAGCAGCAGCAGCAGCAGCAGCGACATCCACATCGACGTCGCACACGGGGTGACACCGTTGAGCACTATAAAAGAACGAGGAGCAAGGTTAAAACAAATAGACGCGGGGGCATTGTGCCTGGTGGGAGGGCGTGGAATCGGCCGAAGGACCCTAACGCCATCGAGGCGTTCGCGATCAAGCTGGATAATGATGCCATCTTTCTGGAGCTTGTGGCCCACGCCCACGGGGGGGGCAAGCGGTCTTACCGTCTCCCCGTGAAGAAAATGGAAGCGGAAGGGACAAGGCAAGGAGGGGCGGAGGGGGGGGGGGGGCGGCGGCGGGAGGGGGGGGGGGAGTGGGCGAGAGCTGGGAGGAGAGGAAGAACAAAGGTTGTGTCCTGGTGGTGAACACGCGTGTGAAGCATGGGATGAGCCTCACGTAAAAAAAAAGGTCCTGACATTCGGTGAGGAGGCAGAGAGGGGGAGGAGCGGGCAGGAGCGGAAATGGGGGGGAGGACGTAGGCTGTTCTTTGAAAATGATGGCGGGGAGGCGGAGAAGGGGGGGAGGGGGGGGGGGGGCGGGGGAGCGAGAGAGAGCGAACGTTGCGTTCTCCTGATGGTGGTGGTACGGGGACGGGGAACGGGAGGAGTGAGCGAGAGCGGGGAGGAGGGGGAGAACGCACATCGCGTTCTGATGGTAAAGGTGGTGAGGCAGAGATGAAGATGAAGACCAAGACTCCGTTGCCTGAAGCGGCGATTGCGGTGGGGGTGTCGGGAGAGGGCCATCTGGATGGAGTCCATGGCGCTCCTGTGTTTTTGGGAGGGAAACTGTTCGGGTTCGTGCTCCAGGTGCGGCGCGAGAAGACGAAAAAAAACAACAGTTCAACTGCTGCTGGTGAAGGAAGAAAACGTTGGCGTGGAAATAAATGTTCATGCGGAAATCAAAGGCTGAGGTCGACGCGGGAAGCTTAACCCCTTTAGAACGGTGCCCATGTTTTTGGGGACACATGCTTTTGGGGGGGGGGGAGCTCACCCCTTCTATTATCTTCGCACTTTTCTTCCTCCTTGTCTCCCTCCCTAGACGTAGCTCAGATCCGGGGTCGCTGAGCAGGCTCTTTCTTCTCCCCCCTCTCCACTACGGTACACGCCTTCATTTTTATCGCGAGAGGACTCCACCGATTTCGTCGCTGGTCGACTCGCATCGAATCGCGCTGCTTCGGAGTTTTTTTTGCGTGGACTTTGTTTTGCAGTTGAATCGTTCGTCAGTCCTTTGCAAACACAAAAACGTTTAAATATGTTTTTCATTCATAGTGTCCTTCTTCGTATCGAGGAGCCATGAAACGTTCCATGAAACGTTCCATGAAACGTTCGGTTAAGAAAATCGCCGGTTTTGGGGGAGGGTATCATAGAATCAGTCAGTTCTACAAGGTTAAGCTTTAGAGTGGTGCTATTCATACGTCTTCACCTTAACCTAACGTGTCGTGACGACACACTCCCAATATTTAAAGGGGCGTCTGGGCGACGATGTATGCGGAGTTGTTTGCGCGTCATCCGTCGGCCTTCTTCCTCCCCAAGACCAAAGCCTCCCACCACCGAAAAAGCGACAGCCACAAGCCGAACGACGACAAGTACAGCAAACGGGACCCGCAGCAGCAGGAGCAGCAGCAGCAGCAGGAGCAACAGCGGAGGAAGGAGGGTCCGCAACATCAGCAGTAGTGGGGGGTGAAACAGGACCCGCAGCAACAGCCGCCGAAGCTTCAGGACCCGCAGCAGCAGCAGCCGAAGCTTCAGGACCCGCAGCAGCAACATCAGCAGCGGATGAAACAGAACCCGCAGCCGCAGCAACAGAGGAAATAAGACTCGCAGCAGCAGTAGCAGCGGAGGAAACGGGACCAGCAGGACCAGCAGGACCAGCAGCAGCAGCAGCAGCAGCAGCAGCAGCACCAGCGGCAGCAGCAGCGGGGTCGCTGGAAAAAATGGTGCACCTGTTCCGGCACGGGACGGTCGCAAGCTTAGAGCTGGAGCTGACGAGGGTGGGGCGGGAGAGACTGCGAGCGCTGAGGACCACCGATGTAGGTACTTTGGGGGCAGGGTTAGGGGCGTTTTTTTGTTAGTGTTATAAATGGGCAATCAGTGGTCAATTTTATCGGTGCTCAGTGGATATGACGTGCCTCTAACAGGTAGTAATGACGAAAAGGTACCTGTGTACCTTGCCACACGTGTAGTTATATCTTATTTGATGCATCTAAACTTTCTATCCTGCGAAAGCTGCGAACCGACGATGTAGGTGGTGCCTCAATGCGTCCTAACTGCTCTAAATTTACGATGGGGAGGGGGGCTTGCTGGGGGCCCGGGGGGTAAGCGGGGGGTGTACTTACCATTTCATGCATCGTCCAGTCTTAAGACCACAGACCCTCGCATCCCCAGTATGCCGCCTTGGAAAACGTCGGGTGTTCACCGACCAGGCAGACATCGTGTGCTCCAAGCGCGAACCGCCGTGAGGTGTTCGGCGAGTCGCACGAAGGGTGAGCTGCATCCTGCTACAAATCACATGTAAGGCGGACTTCCGTACCTTGAGCGTACTTTTTGTGTACATCGGATGACATAGATTCGAACTGTTTTTGTTTGTTTTCTGGTGTGGCCACTTCCAGAGACAGCAATGGGGATACTATGGAACTCCCTCTTTTACCCACTACCAAGCACATGATATCACCTCCCTTGAGCGGAGGTAAGGTTGTACACCCCGCAAAATACGATCTAACTCGATTGCCATCTCGGTTACCGCCACAACACACAAATGACAAAAAAAGACGAGATCCTGGTGGTCTAGCTCACGCAGTGGGAGGCCTCCTTTACAACATCGTTGCCAATCAACACCAACCAAAAGCAGGGGAGGGGGAGTGTAAGAGTACACGCGGTGCGCGGAGGCGGAAGTGCCGGCGGGGGGAGGAGGGAGGGGGTGAAGGGGGGGGGATGGAGGGGGGGGCGAAGAGGTGGGGGGTGGAGGGAGTTGAGAACCGCCGGTTGGTGCAGTGTCCTTCATGGCACCACGAGAGTTGGACCCTCATGGCACCATGGCCCGAGGAGGCGTGGGGCGGCGGAAAGGGGCGTACTCATTTGCTTCATTTGCTGCTTGCCTTAGTGTTTCAACCGTTGACCACGCATGCCTTTCGAGACGGAGCATCGTTCCTATTGCTACGAATAGAGACACCTCCAACATTTGGGCGCTCATTACGTTTCTTTCAAAACATTATATCTGCAAAGAAATGCTCGATTGTCTCCTTCCTGCTCGGCCCTCCGTGGCTACCATCTATCTGGTACCAGGTAGGTATTACAGAGCTCCTCAAGCCACCACCCTCAGGAGGGAAAAACAATGGTTGGTGACGTCACCTCTACGGCATCGTGTGTCGATAATCCTCATTTCCTATCATCCGACCCCTGCGTTCAACGGGAGTTCCCGCCGGAAGTGTGTCGCTGATATCATGCTGCTGATGTTTTCCCTAGGGAGGGAGAAGGGAATTTACTCCCCGTGGATTCCTTCGTGGTCCTGACTGTTAGGGGATGGAACGTTGACCAGGAATAGGATACAGTGTACTACTATAGCTATAGGTGGAGAGGTGTGGGGGAGGGTATGATGGGAAGCTATCGGGGCGAAGAATCATACAAGAGGTGTTTACTGCTACACGGAAAGAATGCTATTGATATGTTTCTACGCTGCATCTTCTCTCTCGAACGTGGATATCAATTAATGTCTTGAATTAGTAGTAATTAAGTGCATTTCACCCCCCCCTCCCCCCCCCCCCCCCGAATATACCAGGTACTAGGTGTACACTAAACATTGTCGGAGGACAATGTCAATACTAATAATTGTTTTTGAGAGGAAACGGAAACGTACACGGCCGACTTGATTTCGCGACCCACCCACCGATCTGTACGATCTTGGGCAGGCAAATTGCAATATGTCTGACGTGTGTGTGTCGGCTGATGTTTTCACCTATATATAGTCGGCGGTTTGTCTACACACTCCGGGCCCAGGGAACGCAGTCTAGCGCATCTACAGTGGCTGCCAGAACAAGAAAACCGAAGGAAATAACAAACCAGGAAACCTCCGCACGATTACAATTCCGTTGCAGATCTACTTCCGGCTTGACACCAGTCTACTACACTTTTTGCTGCTAACTATTATCCCACCCTTTTATACTGCTACCCTTCTCCCTTGTCGTCGGGCTCTCTCTACCTTTCTGGGCCCAGGGGCGCAGCTTGGTGCATCTAGCTGCCATGTCGGAGAGGCGTTATCCCCTGGAGTTTGTCCATCGCCGACTACAGATGGACGTCGCGGTAGAGGAGGTGAGAGCGGGTTGATTGATCGTCTGGTGACACCCTAGCTATTAGGGTGTTTGCGACTAGGGTGTTTGCGACTAGGGTGTTTGCGACAAGGGTGTTTGCGACTAGGGTGCTTGCGACTAGGGCGTTTGCGACTAGGGTGTTTGCGACTAGCTAGGGTGTTTGCGATGTTTCCAACCTTCGTTGGGTTGGAAACAAATGTAAAGTTAGTATTGAAACCGCCGAATTCGTAACCCAAGGCCAACCAAACCACGAAAAATATTGGCTAGAAATTCGAAAAAGGGTATAATTGGAAACCATATTTCTCAAACCTTGGGTTTTCAATACTACTAGTAGTATTACACGCTTTCCTTTCCAACTCATACCAAAACAAAGTTGGTACATCTCAAAACACCCTATTATTGTCGAATTGTGTAGGGCTGGGAACAAATCTGAAACCTAAAAATATCAAAATCTGATTGGGGCTTTGCTCAATTGGGTTGGAGTTATCCCGACCAACCCAACCCAATAAATGTTTTGAAGACTGTTGGGTAAAAAGGTCCGCTTAGGCCGTTTCTAGCTATTTTTTCATGGGTTTGGTTGGACCTTGGGTTACATGAAGTCCGTACATCTAGATTCTAATTCTAGTATTATATGTTTCCCTACCCAACTAAATCGATACCCCACATACACCGTATTGATTATCACAGACCGTATTGATTCACCCTTTCCTAGAGGCGTGGCTTGACTGGCTATACTATTACCAGTAACTATTTATCAATATTTTTGTCCTCCGACAATATACACTATACACTATACACTATACACTATACACTACAATAGCGTAGAAACCGTTCCGATATAAATCGATTATAGTAAGATCCTTCCATAAAGCAGTAGTGTATCTCGTATGACCTTCTGCCAACCATTTCCCCGTTTCTTTCCCCCAAATCTTCTCGTTCTAGCTACAACTGCACACTCCCTTTCCCCCATCTGTTCATTTTAGCTATTATTAATAGTCTGCCCTGATCATCCTCATCACCACTCCAACCTCAGGCCATTGGCCGCAGTCCCCCTGCTTTTTTCTCCCTTCCCCCCTCGCGGCTTGGCGGTAACAGCAAGGGACTCATCCGACGGTAGAGGTTGCAGCTGTTGGATTAACTAACAATGTACCTGCCCGATTGAGCTCCTCAAGTGAGGAACTAGCGATTGCATACTGTATATCCAAGTGATTTCACGAGTACACATTGTTTCACACAGCATGCTGTTTTAGGACCATAACGCATAGAAGCTCGACCGGGTCGTGCGCGAACGAAATTCCTTCGAAATCGTTTTTCGGGTGAGGATGACTGACTGAGTTCCTCATGTGAGGAGCTCACAGGAACTATCTTGAGAATCTGATGCTCCCCCACCGTGGCTGGTTTGATTGTTTGATTGGACCCTTCCACAGCAGGGAGTTAGTTGCATTTTTTGGGGGCCAAAAAATGCCTGTGTGATTGGGGTCCTCGTGTGAGAAACTGCCGGGTAATGAAGCAATTTGACGAGTTTGTATGGTTTTATAGGACTAAGGGGCCTAGAAGCTTGGTCGGGTTGTGCGAACGAATGCCTTCAAAATTACTTTTTGAGTGAGATATTGAGCTCCTCAAGTGAAGAGCTCAGTGAGGGAGATTGCTGATGCTGCACCCCACCCCACGGCAGGGGGTTAGTTGCATTTTTTTTTGGGGGGGGGAAGGTTTCTGAAACATCGGTGCTAGTACGATAATTTTACGAGGTACAATGATGACTGTTTTTAGGACTAGCGCATATAATTGTTGATCGGGTTGCGCCAACGAATGAATGCCTTCGAAGTTATGTTTTGGGTGAGATGTTGAGCTCGTCGTGTTACGTAAATAGGAGCTCAGAAACTTCTTGGAGCATGTGCTGCACCCTAGCGTGGGATGACTCCTGACTATAACAAAGTAAACAATACAGCAATACAATACCAACTCCCCGACGATATGCTATTGATAGTTAGCTAGGTATGATACTGCCAGATTACGGGTACTTGCGCACATAAAATTGCCGATGTTTTGCGTCTTTGTGTGACTGGCGCATTTTTGGCTGGACATGTGGTGTTTACAGCAAAAACAGACGACTGGTAAGTAAGAAAATTGGGTTTTCAATCCGCATCACCGCTTAGCTCGACGTGGTGTCTATAAACAAATACCTGGTAGAGAAAAAAAAGGTAAGTCAGTTAATTGAGCTTGGCTTTCAATCCGGGCCACACAACTAACAGCAAGCAAATCAATTCACAGTCCTAGTAAATGCTCTCCAGCAACCTCGCTTGCTCGCTCGCCTCTTGCCGCTCCGATCATACACGTGCGTTCCCGCGGGACAGGCGCTCGGATCGGGAAACACAGGGTTCCATTTTGCCGCCTACTATGGGCGTGTGCAGGCTCTCGAGTACCTCCTCTCCCAGGTATACGCCAATCTGTCGTTTCGTTCGTTATGTTTCTGGGCACGTTTCGTTCGCATGTACAATCAGTGTAGTAACAGAGATACTGACTGACCGCATTGCGCAGTGGATGTGGCGTATCTCTAACCAATTCCAAGCCTACACCAGCACACTGACACGGTGACTGCATTGCCCAGTGGTCATGGTCGTATCTCCAGGCAGTTCCACAGGCACCAAGAGGAGCCTACTACACCAGCACACTGATCGCCTTTGTGATGCACGCGCGTATCGTTGACGTTTTATTTTCGGGTCTGTCACCGAGAGGCTAGATACACCGCCAGGGCGGGAAAGGCGCAAAAAAAGCCAAGACGCGCGGTAGGACAGGATAACCTCGATACGACTCGTGGCACTTTTGGGCTAAAACCTTTTCTGAGTGAAGCAGGTCCTTAACCCAATCAATGTGCTCGGCATCAAATTGTTTTTTTTTTTGCAATATAGTCTATATTTATTTTTGGTACGTGTACCTAGGTGATGGGACTCTTCATCGGGTTGCACTTGAAATACGTGTCTCAAAAGTTTTGTGTCGATGTCTCAAGTTTTGTGTCTCTAGTTTTGTGTCTCAAGTTTTGTGTCTCAAGTTTTGTGTCTCAAGTTTTGTGTTTGGGTGAGATGTGGAGCTCCTGAAGGGACCGTGGGGTCATTTTCGTGCTACGATAGAGGTGAAGTGCCTCTTTTTGTGCAAAACATTTGTCATTGATGGGGCTTGTCCACTTATGACCACACTACCAAACACTGTTAGGTGTTTTCACACCTCCGACAGAGGATGTGCCCCCACTTGATGATCTCAATCTTTCGGGGGATATCTGTATGATCTATATCGTCTAGCTCACGATACCAGGAGGGAGCCATTGGATCTGTATGATCTAGCACATATTTCCAGCGTTGGACCTGTAATATTCATATATGTACATATCCTGTACAATATATCATAACGCCAGATACGGGATCTATTGAATGAAGATGATCTATATGATCTATATGATCTCTTTGATCGATACAATCTGTATGATCGATACGATCTGTGTGATATATATATGATCGATACGATCTATGTGATCTATATGATCTATATGATCTATATATTATATAGCTTTTGATCAAAACCAGGCCCCCACGTCCTTCAAAACTCCGCCCCACCCCCCTCACCGGTTATTCGACTTACAAGATTCACTTGATAAAAGGATACATTTCCCTTCACAGCTGTCCGATTTTGTCCCCCTCAGAAACGGGTTTTATAGTTTCCGCGCACAGACTGACTAAAATCATCCTGTTGACCCTGATAGCTACACTGTAGTGTAAGGGGAGTCGCCGACCTATATCCTTAATGAGGACACACAACTCGTAATGCGCGCGATCGGAGTATCACACACAGCTTGCAAAGATGAGTTTCGACGAAATCTTCGATCTCACAGCTGGAGTGTATTTTCATTTTTTATAATATCTAGAGATCGTGATCTGTCAGAGGTGTGGACTATTTCAAATACGTCAACTGTAGTGGCATTCGTTGTATATCTAGTCGTTGACCTATTAAAATAGTCCATGCGATTGTTCATCGGGTTAAGCGTACGTTTCTATACAATAGAGACACATACCCCGATTTAAGAGCGCCCCGTGAAAAGCCGACACAAGCGCTCTTAACTACACATTGCTCTTGTCTGTAGTAGGAAAGCATTTTAGCGTTTTTTTTTTTTACATAGATAGGCGGGACACGCCGATTTGACGGTTTCTTAAGTCCCGAATACTCTTATCCCGGGCGCTCTTAAATCGGAGTACCCACTAACTGCACCAAACTCAGGATTTAGGGTGAGGTATGGGGTGTATGGAGCTCCTCTAAAATGAGAAAATCTTTAGATGCTACGCACCCGTACTCCTATCGTGGCACAACCAAGATGTGCAACAGGACCTTACAACCAATAGAACAGCACGCTATACTTCGTAAGTATAGCAGATTTTTGATGCGCGCGCGTTTCGTGCGGGGTTTCTGTTTTGCGGGGCTGTCCCTCATCGAGGGGCTGCCTTTCGTCGGGTCTGGGTACCGCCAGGGCGAGAACCCGCTGAAGAGGAGAACGATCCCTCAATAATGTCTGTTTTCTCGAAGACGCGCTTTTATCCAGGCAACGGCTATCGAGGCGCTGTTTTCGAGGCAGCAAGAGGAGCGCCTGTGGCAGTACGCTGACGCCTCTTTTTGCCCTTTGTGATGCATGCACGTTTTTTTTTTTCTTTCTTACTGCTGTTGTTGGGATCTCTCATCGGGGCGGGATATCATGCCGCCAGGGCGGGGACCCGCTGAAACCCAACCGTCGAGGGCAAACCCCTGCCATGTTCGCCGCACTCACCGGTCGCGTGGAAGTCCTGCAATGGTTGCTGGAGAACACGAAGAACGTTGCCGATGTTTTCGACTCAGGAACGGTCCGTAACCCAAACCAGAATGCCGCAAACGAGATGGTGAGCTTGGTTGCGACGTGCATGGCAAAAATGACGAAAAATACCGGGCGGGGGGGGGGGGGGGGGGGGAGGGAAGACACCTGTGACTACCTTTTTTTTTGCCATTGTTTGTCATAAAGGCTGGAAAGCAAATCAAGATCACAAAATAAAACAATGCAAATGACTACCGTATTCGGACACTGTTTTGCTGTACACAACACAAATTGCTTTACGGAAACTGTTTGCACGTGGGAGCAGGATCTCCTCGATTTTGTAGAGGACTTGGATGAGGAGGCGGTGTACCGGTGCCCCATATACCGCCTGCTCGAAGACGCCTTGCTCAATGGAAACCCCGGCGGTGAACAACGCGAAAGCGGTTCCGAAGCAGAGCAAGCGGACGGCATCAACAATGAGGCACCCAAGCCAGAGGTAGCAGGTGAGTGTGCGAAAAACCTGCTACCTCCATCGCAAAAGGTGTCGATAGTTACAGCGCTCGTACCATGAACAAAGCCGTTTCATTCGATCAAGTTATTTCCCAGACTCTTTGGGCTTCAAGGGGAACATACATACGTCGAAAACTATTGACGAGGGCACCATCGGCCGGCCACACGAAGGAGCGGCCCGTGCTGCTATTATATGTGAGAGGGCGCGCGGGGGTGGATTTTATTTAACTCAAGGCATTACCGGGTATTAGTTAAGTTCCATGTGCGAAGGAGGCGGGATCGAGGGCAGCTCCACTAACCCTTTGCGACCCATGTACAGCAGCTAGCCATAGGACACATAAATGAGAACTGTGGCATCACCATAGTTCACGCGTACGACATACGATAATCCATGATACGCACGTTTATTACATCTATCTACTAGCGTTGGAGTCCGAAGCAGTCCGGCATTGACATGGCATCACCCCCCAACCTGGCAGCCCGCTTTGGGCGAGAGTTACGCGAAAAAATGTGTGAAAACAACCGAACATTAGCGTCTTAAGAGTTATTTTCGCAGCAAAAAGTGTTTTTTAACGTTACGTTCATATTACAGAAATGATCGTGGAAGGTTTTCCTGTTCATCTCCTAAACTGTATGAAAGCGTCCCAGAATTTTGCACGATGGTAAATATGAATCTCGAATGCACAGCAAAAAAGAAAAATCGAATCGGCATGTCACGGTTTCAGCTGTAGGGCCCCAAAATATAGAGCCATTACACTTTTGTTTGTATTTCCAAAACCAGTCGGCGCCAGGCACTCTATGCCATGGTTGCAGGAAGTTTGGCACCACTAGCCGAAGATGTGACAGAGTTGTGTCGATTTAGAGTCAGACGTTACGTCCAAAATCGATTCAGTACTGAAATCAAGTACTTCAAGGCTAGGCCGTGAATTTTAAACAGATTTTCGTACGAAAGTGCAAGTGTCCACGCCGCTTTTGTGAAGTAGACCCTGAAACTTCGCGGCCGTGTTATTTGCACCCTTCCCTTGCCAAAAATCGGGAGACGACTTTATATTTTTTTGGGGGGGGGGCTTATTTCATGATCGATTTGGTCTACGTTAAGGCTTTTATGTAAGACCGTTTCTCAATCCGAAATTGAACGTTTTTCGGATCGAACAACCGGTTTTCCATCCTTATGGGCCCGAGACAAGTGTGTTTTTTTTCAGGCTTCCATTTTCGGGTATCGTTTTCGGTACGACCTCCATCCGAAGAGGGGAGTCCAGCTTCGGGTAAAACCGTGTGTCCGAATATGTCGTCTGGATTTGCATCATGACGGGTTTCCGTACATCTTGTCTCGGGAGGCAACAAACGTGGTAATAAGCCGAACTAATAAGTCGAAAAGAGCTGTACAAGACACAACAAGAAGGCGCCTCTGCCGCGAGCAAGCAACATGTATCATAGGTGCACTCGTCGTGCTGCTGCTGTGTCACGCTATCCACTGGCACACACCTCGGGCATCACCACGAGCCGATGGGATCGGATAGTGGCGGTGACGACTGCGAGAGCCTTGCCACTCTCCTCGTAGTCGCGATTGCGGCAATCGTCATACGCAAACCAGACACACTTGCCTTCGAGGCCGGGGACAGCCACCGTCTGCGTCATGTCGTTGTTGTTGATGCACGAGATTGACGAGAGCGAGGGGGCAGACAATCTTCCTGGCGTGAAGCGCACACGGCGTGTTTCCCTCGCTCCACCTGCAAAGCTTCATCTGCGTGCTCTCTGGTGCGGCGACTTCGTACGAGCACGCAGTCATCAAGTGATTGCCGTTGTGGATTATGTGGTGAGAACTCTGCCCAAAAGCAATCTGTAAAATTTGGGTTTCATTATCAGGGCTGTCGATCCGACTCTGCCCGTGTGACTTTGCGGCCCGAAAATGCCGTTCATTTTCGGATTCAGAAATGATTTTGTAAGAGAGGACCTAAGGCTGAAAAGTCCAAAAGTATCGGAAAAAACCTAATCGATCAAATACCCGACGTTTTTCTTTTTTTTTTACCGGTCGTTCGAAAGTTCGGCGAGGATTCTTAGAACACGTGTGCCGAACAATTCAAGGTCTAACTCGCCAAACGGCGTGGACGTTGGCCGGGATCGAAATTTGGCACGCTCAGCTTGAACCGGTCTCTGCACGCGTCAATATTATCGCAAGACTCAAATAAATTGTCTTTCAATTATGTTGGGCAGTTCCTAAGGTGATTAGACCCAGTCGATCAGATTGTGTGCACACGCCGGGGACAGAAGATGATATATCCCCACTTGATGGTCTACATGTCTCAGGAAGATCTGTATAGTCTAGCTCATGTTGCCGGATGGGAGCCATACGATCTGCATCATCGAGCACATATCTCCCGGGTTGGATCTGTACCCCACCTTTACAGATCCTGGACAAATATCTCATAACGGCAGTCACAGCATGCATCGTAGATGATCTATATGATCTATATGACCTGTACGATCTATATGATAAATATGATATATATATGATACACATGATCTGTATGATCTGTATGATCTATAGGATCTACATGATCTATATGGTCTATATTATCTGTATTTTTTATATGATCTATATAATCTATATAATAATCTATATGATATCTACAATAATAGATGTGATCTGTATGATCTGTATGATCTATATACTACAGATCGTAATCTGCCCGGGGTGTGGATTGTCTTGGCCAAAAAGGGCCACCCCTATCGCAGCATGGTTATCGAGTTAGATCATATTGTGCGGGGCGGAGAGCCCTAACTCCGCAAGGGGAATGATCGCAGCACGTAGTGTGAATATGATAAGGCACCCACGAGGCAGTTACATAGTATTACCCATTGCTGCCTCTGGAGTGGCCACGACCGGAAAATAAAAGAAAGGCATTCAGTGCTGTCATCCATATCCCAGAAAGTACGCACAACGTACCGACGTCCGCCTCACAAAGATGTTCCTAGCAGGATGCAGCTCACCCTTCATGCGACTCGCCGAACACCTCACGGCGCTTCGCGCTTAGTGCAAGCGATGTCTGCCTGGTCTGTCCCGGCATAGTAGAGATGCGAGGGTCTATAGCCATACGACTACGGCCGTGCAGGAATATCGAGTACACCCCCACCCCCCCTATCGCAGCACGCGTCCCTTACCCCTGCCCTCCCCCTTACCCGTACTACTACCGCTATTACTACCACTCACAACTCCATACGCAGGAACGGCGTCGACCCCGCCTACCGGCACGAGCGAAAGCGATGCCAATAATATTGGGCGCGCGTGGTCGCTGTACGGCGAGGGCGGCGTGGATGCGCGCGGCGTCCTTTCGGTGCTCTTGCGCGTGCACGGAGAAGACTTGCGCGCTGTGTGGCCGCAGGTGCTAGCTTCGCTCCCAACGGACGAGGTCAGGAACACGTTGTGTCGTCCCAGACCGAGGCTACGTAGCAACGGGGACAGCCTTAGCCGTGTTTTCACTGGAGCGCTAAAAACGCTAGCGTGTCAAGTACCCCTCATGGTCGCATATATCGTGACGGAAAAACAGTGCAAAAGCTTACCACTTGAATAGAATATAATGTGTATGTGCACCTCCTTCTCGCATTTATGGGGGTGCGAGGGTCTATCGTTTTGCGGACCACGGCGATGCACGAAACGAGTAAGTACATCCCCCCCCTCCCCCCACTAACGCCGTCCTGACTTTCTAGAGATGCCAAGGTCTACCTGATATGTTTTCACAAGCTGGTGTCTGTTAGGGTTGTGGTTCTGCGCTTGTCCCAGCTCGTGGCTGATGTGTACGCTTGTTGTGCAGACGCGCTCGTCGATGACCGGGCAGAACACGGCCTTCAGTTGCAATCGAGAGGTCTTAACGGAAGGCACAACTACTTTAAGCGAACTTGTATCTGCGTGAAACCTTGAACAGAGGAGAGAAAATGATGATGGTTTGCTGGCGACCCGGGCCAGCGATTGATTTGCTGTGTCCAAAGCGATGGATGAAAACGGTTACCCCTCCTCCCCCCAAGGGTCATCCTGCGGTAGTGATCGCACTTTTTGGGCCATGCGTTTGTGAACAATGGTTGACCTCCTCAACCGTAGAAGTATCGGTTAGTATGATAATTTTACGAGTGCAATGGTTGCTTTTAGGGCTAGCGGATAGAACTGTTGGTCGGGTTGCGCGAAAGAATGCCTTCGAAGTCATGTTTCGGGTGATGATTGATGATGGTGATAATGGATTATGATGATGGAAGACGGGATGATGGATGATGGATGCTGGATGATGGATGATGGATGATGGATGATGGATGATGGATGATGGATGATGGTGAGATATTGAGCTCCTCACGTTCGGAGCTCAGGAAATTCTCAGGACCTGCTGTACCCCTGCCGTGACGTGACTCGGTGCAACTGCTGTGTTGTGTTATGTACTGGATTGCCCTGCCATCACCACCCCCTTGCCTGGATTACTATATTGTGTACCTTAACGCCCTGCGACAGCCGCGCTTAGTGGAAGGTTTGGAGGTAGAAAGGCGTTTAGAGGAGAGGGAGAGGCTCGAGGCCAAGAACGACGCGAGGCAGCAAGCAAAGGAAGACAGGTGAATCGTACCAATCTTCGTTTTGGAGCTGTTTTTGAGGCAACAAACAAAAGAGGCCTGAGACCCATCTTGTTGTTTCATGATCTTCTAAATGTGTCGGCGCAGAAGTGTCCCTGATCTTCACGGCCTTGCATATTCTGTTGTAGGTCATGTTCGCCGGTCTGGACCTGTATGATGACCTATGCAGTCAATACGTTTAGCATTCAACGGAAACGATACATTTCACGAAAAAAATGTAAAACTGCGGCGGTGCAATAATTAATTCACTTCAATTTTCGGCATACCTTATAAGCAACTTCGAGCCACATTTGAAAAAAACACCGAACGTACGGGCCACCGGAGACGGGAAAAAAGCTGAACAAGCCGACCCCTAGCAACACGCACTTTCGGCCAAAAAACAGTTCCTAGTCCTTTTCAGGGCACACTTAGACCCAGCATGGAGCGCAAAACTTGCCTGCCGGGTTCTTGCTTGCCCCCCCCCCGCCTCCAGTCTCTCTGAGCCCCTCCTGCCGCCCCCACAAGTGGTTCCTAGTAGGATGCAGCTCGCCCTTCATGCGACTCGCCGAACACCTCACGGCGCTTTGTGCTTGGTGCTCGCGATGTCTGCCTGGTCAGCGAAAACCCGACGAGCTTCGCCCAGGCGATGTACGGATGTGAGGGTCTATGGTCATGTGGCTGCGGCTATGCATGAAATGAGTATATCTCCCCCCACTCCCACCAATCCACTCTGACCCCCCCCCCCCCCCGCCCGCGCGTCATTCTCTCCCTGTTCCGTCCTCCACCCGCTTGGTCCAGAACTGCCGCGATACCCATCGAAGATTGTTCCGGAGACGGAACGGGTTTGTCCCCTGGTGGGCAGGAGGAGGCGTGTCTTCGCTCGGCGATCATGAAGTACCTTCGCGGAAACCTAGAAGTCGGGCAGTTTTACGACCAGGTTACGAGGGGGGTGGGGAGCAAGGACATTGAAGCCGCGGTTTTAAAGGTGGCCAGAGCCATTCCAGAGGACGAGGCAAGTTAGAAAAAGGCAGATAGATCGAACCGTTCGCGCACTTTTTTTTTTTTGCTTTGTTTTTCTCCCCATCTGTTATCTGGTGTATCTTCTTGTTTTTCTTCAAACGTTTTTATTTGAACCCGACAAGGCAAGGTTTGTCAGATCGACTGGCTCACGACGCACGTGGGATGGCCTAAGGTAACGTCGAAGCATAGCGAACCAAAACACGAGCGAAAGCTCGAGCAAACACGATGGAGGAGGTCCAGGCGAGCGGTAGCATTCTCCAAGAAGGGAAATGCGGCAGTTTCACGAGAGTAGTACGAGCTGGGCTGGCCAGTAATCGCTTTGTAACCTCGTCCGGGATTTTCCCCATAATTTGGTGATGTTACAACTCTAAGCTGGTAAGCAGCGGTGCTGAGCCTGCAGCGCATTTGCCGAGACGTTAAAAACGTTGGAATCCCAATCGAGTTAGGTGAAAAACTGAGAAAAGCATTTCCCGTCAAACGTCAGCACTAAAGTCTATAACAAAGTCCGACAATCGATATCGTTGTTACTTGGCGTGAACGTTCCTTGTGGCATGGCCAAACGTTCGACACTCTTGTCATCGTGCAGTTCGACCTCCATTAATTAACAGATATGACGTGCACATGATCCCCTATTCGAATTTTAAGATATTGCGATGAGGTCCACATGATCTGGGATATTCACGCCGATGTTGATTTGTTTGGCTTAGATTATGTGTAGGCGTTCTTAAGGGCAAGCCAAAGGCATTTCCTACTGCTCCTTTGAATTTCATACTTTTCCATCGGCTGCGGGCCGAAATAGTTTTGGTTGTTGTCTGAAAAAATACCCAGCTCGCGAAAAAAAATGAAAAAAACGAGCAGTAGGGAATCGCTTTGGCGCACGCGTAAGGAAGCACGTGCCAATTTTTCAGCTCAAAAATCGAAAACACGGCGTGAGGAAGTGGAAAGCACACTAAGAAGCTGATATTGGCCAGCCCAGCTCGTAGTAACAAGACTGCTGACCTCAAGTGCTTACATCAATACAATCACCCCCCCCCCGAACAAAACACAACCTTTTTTCCCCACCACAAGGCGTGGGCGTTGGTAAAAACGCACCGTGAGCGAAAGCACGAGCGAAAGCTGAAGCAAAAACGTTTGAGGAGGTCCAGGCGTGCGGAGGCATTGTCCAAGAAGGGAAAAGTGGCGGCGGTTTCACGAGACGCTGTCGCCGGTATCATCGAGGAAGAAGAGGTCACGATGTCCGGCGATGACGGCAGGTTAGTTTCAATGCCTTTGTTCATGTTCTTTCTCATTCTCGCCAAGGCTATGGTGGTAGAGAGGGATCACTGTTGTATGGAGCCTCTTCTTTTTAAAGGACACGCGCTTGCAATACGGGTAATAAGGCATACCGCTTTTTGGCTACTTTGTTTTCTTTCTCATTCTCACCAAGGCTATGGTGGTAGAGAGGGATCACTATTGTATGGAGCCTCTTCTTTTTAAAGGACACAGGCTTGCAATACGTGTAATAAGGTATACCGTTTATTGGCTATTTTGTTTTCTTTCTCATTCTCAACAAGGCTATCTATGGTGGTAGAGGGATCACTGTTGTATGGAGCCTCTTATTTCGACAGGGCACGCGCTTGCAATACGGGTAACAAGGTATACCATTTTCTGGCTATTTTGCCTCTTTCTCATTCTCACCAAGGCTATGGTAGAGGGATCACTGTACGGGGCCTCTTGTTTTTAAAGGACACGTGCTTGCAATAGGGTGTTTTTTGGCATTTTTTTTCTGGGTGCTCTCCGTTACCCAAAGTATAACTTTTTGGGCCGTGGGGATGTACAAGTAGACTAGTTTACCAAGCAAGGAGCTTTCAGAGACAATAAAAGAAAAAAGTTTGCTGCACCTGTGCTGCCGCAGCACGTCTTGTGCAGTGTCCGGACAAGGGCCTCTCGTGAGATCCCTCTTGCCCTGTCTATTTTGCAGGTCGTAAGCTACAACAGCTTTTGTGCGTTTTGTTTTGTTTTTTTTTTGACGTGCGTCACGTTGGAACTCATTGTTGGAATCGCGTTTTGTGAGCGGGGTCCGGGGGCGTTCGCGCTAGTGTCACCTGCTACGGCATCGGTGCACCATTTTTTTGGGGGGGGTTCTTAACCTGACGAGATGTTTACCTTATTATTTACATACCTTGTTATACCTCATTATACCTTGTTATACCATATTATACTATGTTATATGTACCTTATTATACCTTAACATACCTTGTTATACCTTATTATACCTTATTATACCTTACTATATACCTTGTTATACCATATAATACCTTATTACCAGGTATACCTTATTATACCTTATTTTACCTCATTATACCATATTATACCATATTATACCTTTCTATACGTTATAATACGTTATTATACCTTAGTATACCTTAGTATACCTTAGTATACCTTAGTATACCTTAGTGTACCTTATGATACCATATTATACCATATTATACCTTAGTATACCTTAGTATACCTTAATATATCTTAATATACCTTAGTATGCCTTAGTATACCATATTATAAAAATAAAAATACACTCCAGCTGTGAGATCGAATATTTTGTCGAAACTCATATTTGCAAGCTGTGGGTGATACTCCGATCGCGTGTATTACGGGTTGTGTGTTCTCATTAAGGATATAGGTCGGAGACTCCCCTTGCAACTACAGTGTAGCTATCAGGGTCAACAGGGTGATGTTAGGCAGTCTGTGCGCGGAAACTATAAAACCCGTTTCTGAGGGGGACAAAATCTGACAGCTGTGGAAGGAAATGCATCAGATTATCAAGTGAATCCTGTCAGTCGAATAACCGGAGAGGGAAGGGCGCAGTTTTGAAGGACGTGGGGGCCTGATTTTGATCAAAAGGGGGCGGGAGGGGGAGAGGGGGGGAGGGACAGGTGGGGCAGCGCAATTCGTGCGTGGAAACTATAAATCCTTCTTGTGGGGGAGGGGGGGTGGGATGTGGCGGGGGGGCGGGGGCTTTAGGTCGCATAGATGTAGGGGTTTGCTATACGCGTGGTGCTAGGTCTAGGCGATGGTGCGGGTGGTGGGGAAGGAGGGGGCGTTGGGGGCGGGAGGGGGTGGGAAATACCGCAGCGGCATGGACGGCTCTAAAAAGATAATGAGGCGATATCCAGGGCGTGGAAGTGTTTTTTACTCTGGCGGATTTCGATGTTGGGTGGGGCGTTTGAGCAAGAGAGAGCGAGGGGGAAAAAAAAAAAAAGGAGGGGGGTGGGGGGGGGTGGGGGAGGGCGGAGATGAGTTGGAGCTACGACATGGATGGCTAGAAGGATAATATTTGCCTTATTAGTCTATACCTTGGTATACCTTATCATATCGTATTATACCTTATCATACCTTATTATACCTTACTATGCCGTATTATACCTTATCATACCTTATTATACCTTATCATACCTTATTATAGCTTACTATGCCGTATTATACCTTATTATGCCGTATTATACCTTATTATGCCGTATTATACCTTATTATGCCGTGTTATACCTTATTATGCCGTATTATACCTTATTATGCCGTATTATACCTTATTATGCCGTATTATACCTTATTATGCCGTATTATACCTTACAATACCCTTCTGAGGCAAAAAACGATTTTGAGAAAAAATAACCCCGCGAGCCCATGAACAGTCCCATGGCCCAGGTATTTACAAAAAAAAAAGCATGCAACAACACAAGAACGACGGTTTCGACGATTTTATCAAATAGGTTAGTTAAGGATAAGGAGCCCCGTCATGCCGAAAATATTTTCGCCAAAAAGCGATAAACCTTAATAGGTTGACGATAAGGAGCCCCGTCATGCCGAAAATATTTTCGCCAAAAAGCGGTATACCTTAATAGGTTAACGATAAGGAGCCCCGTCATGCCGAAAATATTTTCGCCAAAAGCGGTATATATATACCCTTAATAGGTTAACGATAAGGAGCCCCGTCATGTGCCGAAAATGTTTTCGCCAAAGAGCGGTATACCTTAATAGGTCAACGATAAGGAGCCCCGTCATGCCGAAAATATTTTCGCCAAAAAGCGGTACGCCTTAATCTCAACACCTCTATCGCCGCACGCGTCGAAAGTGGCCTTCCCGCGTACCGTGGCGTCATCCCATGGTACGCGGGTAGGCCACTTTCTGTGCCAAAGGTGTTGAGGTTCTGTCCTCTGAGTTCGTGCGGTTGAGGTCCTCAATGAAGCGTGGAACTATCTGATGTTAATAAAATGGCAATTTTTTTTTACGAGCACAAGGGTTGCTTTTAGGACTACCGCGTAGAACTGTTGGTCGGGTTGCGCGAAACGAACGCCAGTCGTGTTCCGGGCGGTGTTGATGTTGATGTTGTGATGTTGATGTTGATGTTGATGTTGATGTTGATGTTGTCATGTTGATGTTGTCATGTTGATGTTGATGTTGGTGTTGATGTTGATGTTGATGTTGATATTCGCCTCATCATATTAGGAGCTCAGAAAATTCTTAGAATCTGCTGCACCCCCCTAGCGTGGGATGAGTCCGTAGCTCGGGTGTCCATTGGGATATTAGAGGGAGGAGGCATGGTCCCGGAGGGAAAAGGGAGGGGGGGGTTCACCTGAGGGCGACGTGGCCGGTTCAGAGCGGAAATAAATTGTTCACGGTCTCCGGCGATGGCGGGAGGTGAGTCGCGGTGCGTTCATACGGTCTCATAAAAGTAATCGTATAATTTTGGAGTACTGTAGATAAAGCGTACGAGGGCAACAGCCATAGAAGGGGGTTAGACTTCGTGCGTAGATTTCCTTTGGTTCCGAGGCTTCCTTCTTTCGGGAATGTTATGAACGATCCACGTAGAAACTCATATAATACTGCGCAGATTGTCGGATGGCAAGCACAGCAGACTGATTCTAAGATACCCCGCCCAATACTAACAATGGTTTTCTTGGGCGAACGCTTTCATGGCTTCTCGCGACACGAGGAAGGATTCTATGAAAAAAAACATCTTCATACATTTTCTTCTTTGCAAGAAAGGAGTATCGAACGCTGACGTTGGGGTGGGAAGGGGCACCGTGATTGAGGAGTTACGGAATCGTTCTACACTTTTCTTCAACGAAATCGCCGGTTTCGAAACCAGCTCCCGGTCGTATCTCCTGAAATACGGTGTCCCTTGACACCCCGACTTCATCGATCGATAGGCCTTTGCACACGAGAGAACATATGGATATTTTTCTTTCGATAGTATCCTTCCTTGTGTCGAGCAGCCATGAAACATTCGTTAAACAAAATCGCTGGTTTTGGGGGGGGCTATCGTAGAATCAGTCTACGGCCGCGAGATGGTTTCAAAACCGGTGATTTCGTTGATGAAAAATTGTGGGGCTACGGTAGAACGACTGAATGATAATATCATTTATTTTTACTCCTACATGATGACCGTATCAACAGCAGATTTGGGGAAAGGGAAGAAGGGAGCTGTAGCAGATACATCTGAGAAGATGTGGGGAAAGGAAACGGGGAAATGGTTGGCAGAAGGTCACAGATACTACTGCTTTGTGGAAGGATATTCGATTTACATCGGAACGGCATCTACGCAATATGGTCGGAGGGCAAAAATGATATTTATAACTACTCTTTCATTCTGAACGAACGAAAAAGGCTGACAAAACGCCCCGAGCACCGACACTCTCACCCAATCTATTCGCTTTCCCTGCGTGTACTCACGTGCTACTAGTAGTGTTAATATCAGTTGTGCAAATTTTCGCGCAGAGCGCGGAAATGGCTATGCCGATACTCTCGCTAAACGACCGGCCCAACTCCACCCTACAACCCCCCTTTCCCCAACTCCACACACACCCCATCCCCCCCCCCCCCCCCCCAACCCACATGAAATATCTAATACTTGGCAGTCCGCATGATACGCAGTATGTGCATGTAGTCTACGGAGGTGTGATTCACGTCCGGGTATTATAAGAGACTTGGGTATTTGGAAAGAGGAGCATTCTATTTCGGTGGAGATATTGAGGTGGTGCAACGTCAGGATTATAGCCACGTGACTCAGTGGTCTAACGAACAGACCGTTCGGTTCTGAGCGTGCTATAAAACCAACATTCCCCCCCCGTAACCCCCCCCCCCCCACCCCACCCCACGAAGTCCTCCTTACAATGTGGTTCTTAGTAGGATGCAGCTAAACCTTCAGGCGACTCGTCGAACATCTCCTTTTTTTTCGCGCTTGGCGGTTGCGATATCTGTCCGGTCGATCAAAACCCGGCGTGCTTCGTCCAGGCGATGAAGGAATGCGAGGGTCTACTGTCATACGACTACGGCTATGCATGGAATGGGTACACCCCGCCCTCCCGATGCCACCCCTTAACCCCCTCCACCTCTCTCTCCTTACCGCGTGTGTAATATATGCTATTAATAGTTTCCCCCCGTGCCCAGTCCTGTCCAGTTCTGTGGCATCCGTGTTTTCTTTGAAAAATTGTGTAGACAGTTTTGTAACTATTTTGGCGACCAACCATGAAATCAACTATAGAATGAACCCGTGACCCCCCCGCCCCCCACCCTATCCCCTCCCCCACCCCCTGGCATGGGTATCGGCTCTTCACTTCCCTCCCCGACGCAGTTCTGTGGCATCCGTATTTTCATTGGACGATTCTGTCGACGATTTTTCAACCATAGCGGGACAACGTCAACCATTGGGCCAACCATCATTGGATCAATTTTTATTGGAAGAAGCCGTGACACGGTACAAGAAGGGCCGCATGGGAGCCGAGGAGCTCCACGCCTTGCTCTCGGAGGCGTTTGGCGACCAGGTACGATGCAGTGGGGGGCTCATATAGTGCCGGTTGAGTATTATAGTACCACCGCTCTCTTCAGCGCCGGTGCAATGGCTAGGTACGAGAGTCATCCCACAATAGGAGATGAACTTTTTGGGCGAAAGGTTTGTCAACGACGGTTGCGCTCCCCAAGCGTGGAGCTGTGATTTAGTATGGCGATTTTACGAGTGCACCAGGCAGTAGGTATTTGATTCAGGACTGGCGCATATAAGTGTTGGTCGCGTTGCACAAACGAATGTCTCGAATGTCTTCGAAGTTGCGTTTCGGGTGATGATGATGGATGATGTTGCTGAAGATGATATTCACCTCCTCCTCATGTTAGGAGCTCAGAAAATTCTTAGAATCTGCTGCACCCCTAGCGTGGGATGGTTCACGCCTGGAACTCTCTATAGTAACCCTAATCCCGGTAATGCCGGTGCCCTGAATAGTGCAGGTTTATTGGGCTAGAACATGCCATCACTGTTGGGAACCCCTCACCGCTGTGTGTATATATATTGAAAAATGCTATGTAAATCGACGAGCAGCGAGAACGATGCACCCTCTGCGCGATAACGATGCCGGCCCCGGTGCCGGGGGGAAGAAGGGGCGACACGTGTGACCACGGGTTGTCCAGCAGATGGAAAGCAAAAGGGATGATATCATTAATTAATACATACATTAATAGAACAAATAGAGCGTTGGCGTGGGTGACATGAACAGCATCCACTGGCAAATCCGTCGCCGCGACTCAAAATACGAACGGTTTGAAGAGTAGAAGGTAGATGAGCGCGTCGACGAGACATGCGTCTGTGTGTTGTGTACGATACCATCTGCGCACCTCGCTGTGACTCAAATTGGGCTGCTTTTGGTTTTCATCAATTGTGGGGATGAGCGAAGTCGCGACCTGGGTGGCCATAGAGATGGCCTGAAAAAGGCGTTCCTTGCAGACGCCTTTCCGCGCTAGGGAAGATCCATCCATCCCTCCGACGATGATCGCCGCTAACCGATCCATCAGGTCGCTACCTTCCTTTCCGAGCCGCCCAAAGCTTTGCACCACGAGGCTGGCGAGTTTTGTAGATATATTCGTTCTTGCTGTTGAAAATGCTCAAGAATTCAGAGAGGTACAGGCTACAAAAATCACCTCCTTGCGTGTTCGGTATTTATTTCTTCCGAACGGAGTTGGCCGTTGAATCTCTTCCACGGTGTTGACATCGTGCGAAGCTAGACGCGTATATGCTTGTGTTCATCGGCACTGCCAAATAAGCTACCAGGTGTACAGTTTTGATCTAAGGTCGGTCCGATGTCGGTGTGATCATGACGGACGGAGACACCTCCGTATTGATAGCGCAGCACAGCATCGACAGTTTCCAGAGTCAGAAAAAAAATAACCCGGGTATTGTGCTTGTACTCGTTCGACTGGCCGAGCTCTCCGGGTTTGTTGCCATTGAGTACGATAACGTAGTTAGTTTTTTTGGTTGCAGGAACAAGCAGCAGAGCACCAACAGAAGCAGTAGTTGAACTGTATTTTCTACGAGAATAGAGTGCAGCACACCATAGGGGCGTCACCTAGGTAGGTTGCGTGGTGCTGTTTTTGTTATGGTCTACCTGACACCTCGTGCATTCAGCCAGTACTAGCCGTGTACGACAATAGAGTACCAGGTGCTACCAGCGGTACCTGGTAGATCGTACTCTCCTTACATGATGGCGTGTGCTCTTCTAACCTTACGAACGGTTGAGACAGAAGAAGCTTCCTTACAATTTCCTTGTCGCGAGCTCGTTCGTGGACCAACAACAGATCGAACAAACCGTCTCCTCTAGCAGCGAGCAACTCCGCAAGATCCCCCCAAACGAGGACAGTTCGGCGTCGCTGTGTTCGGCGGGGGCGCGTGACCTCGAGACTACGCGCGTGGGAACAGGCCCGGCGGAGGACGGCGCACTCGATTCGCGGAGAGGGCGTGCGAGAAATCGAGTTTTCGGCCCCGAGACCGGACTTCAACGGATGCCGGTCTGAGGCCAAGATGAAACACTAAAATTCGACATTTTCAGTGCGCCCTCGTTCTAAGCGAAATCATTTTATATATGTCTATATCTTTAGCAACGCATGCCGTATGGCACTCTATAACAACGCCAGGTGACCATCGTTCTGCCGGGTGTATTGGAGTCGATCTCTTCCAAGAAAAAGCGGCGGGCACTGGCCAGGCTAGCGCCAGAAGTTCGCCTTCCAAGGCGGGCACCCTCTTCTTCAAAAGTTGGAGGCAATGTGAGTGAAAATTGTAAACTCTGCCAGTGCTGAATAGTTCATACCAATTAAAGACATCCATAGTTTTCCCCACCCGCCTATATGCGATACAGCGCCAAAGGAAAGGTTGAACTCACATATATAAATCCCAGACGTCATTGAAAATCCTTGCTTGAGGGAGGTGATGTCTGACGCCCGACATCGTTTGCCAAGTGAGGTTTTTCGTGTGTGCAACGTTCCGATATGTCGAAATAGTACTAGAAAGTGTATCTATGCTACACGACAATGTGTAGTACGAGCCTCTGCGTTAACCGGTCGTAAACCTTCGCAGGAAATAGAAGGCAATATAGTTTTTCAGTGTTTTTGATAGAAGTTCGCGTTATGTTGTAGGGAAGCGTACTTCCAAACAGATAGAGGACAAACGCTTGGATTGGAGTATGCGCGGTACATGGATTGTCGGATGACGAACAAAATAAACGGCTCACCTGGTAAAGAGCATCTCATTCGAAGCGGCACCTCACCGCGATGTGTGCCTGGTCGGTGAAAACCCGATGGGTTCCGTCTCTGGATTGTAGGAATGAAAGGTCTACGGTCATTCGACTACGTCTACGAATTGAATGAGCCCCCCCCCCCCATTCCCCCCCCCCTCCCCCCCCTCCCCCTCCTCTCCCCCTCCCCTCCCTTCCCCCTCCCTTCCATAAATTCGCTATCTTCAACGAAAGACTACGAGCGTGGTTCATGATGGTGCAAGCGAGGAGCTGGTGCTGGCTTCCGCTAGCAAGTCCTACGTATCTCCATTCATCACCAGGTAGGTAAATTGTTTTACTATTTTAAGTTGTTTCCATTTGCCATCCGACAATGTGTAGAATAAGCTACTGTTACAAGTAGCTTTCAACGTCGATCGCTCATATAAACACTACCAAAAAGAGCAAGAAAGGCGAGGGAAACCCACAAAAAAGAAAACGCCTTTGCACGAAGTTCAATTCCCTTCTGTGCCTACCTCCGAGTCTTACTACGGTAGCCCCCCCAACTTTTTTTCAACAAAATCGCGCGTTTTCCCGGCCGTATCTCCTGACGTACGATGCCCCTTGCGACCCCGACGTCATCGTTCGATAGTCCTTTGTAAACAAGGAGACACATGAAGATAGATTTTTTTCATAGCTCCCTTCCTCGTGTCGAGCAGCAAGGAAACGTTCGTTAGAGAGAATCGATGATTTTTTTTTTGGGGGGGGGGTTATCGTAGAATCAGTGTTCCGGGTTAGCTTCGATCCAATCCACCAGCGGCTTTTGATGATGCTCTGACGCCCGCTACGTTAGCGGGGTAGCACGTTTTAGCCAAACGTTATCGGACTGGACGCGTGCCACCATCGCGTGCCACCATAGATAAAGGTTGCACTTTTTCAAAAAACTTTATCTTTTATGATGGGGGTTCCTTAGCCCAAAATCGTCGGGAAATGGATGCCGTTCTTATTCTGCAATATTTTTTTCAGGTTGTATACCTAGGCCATGGTCTGCATTTTTTTCATTTACGCAAATAAGACTAGTTTTTGTGCTATTGTGCTTTTGTGCAAGGTATAAATCTATTCAGGCGAGCAGCATCATGAAATAATTGGTGCATTGTTGGTTATGTAGCACTACTCACCGAGCTACTCAGCCACGTGACTCTGTAGCTCATTGGGTGGTGCTATTGAACCAACAACATATTATTTTGTGTTTTCGTGTTCGTTCGTTAGTTATCACCGACTTCGTGGCAGGTATTTCCGGGGAGAATTGAGTCACGTTACTGAGTAGCTCATTGAGTAGGGCAATAGAACCAACACCATAATATGTGTTTTCGGGCTCGTTGATTGAATCTCGCCGACTTTGTAACAGGATCTCCGGGAACCACCGAGTCACGTGACTGAGTAGCTCATTGGGTAGCGGTATATAACCAACACATTCATATTTTTGGACTTCGGTGATTGAGTCTCGCCGACTTCGTAACGGAGATCTCCGGGGAACAAAGAGACAGGTGTCTTAAGTAGCTCAGTAGGTAGTGTTCTATAACGAACAGTGCACCTCCGACGCGTGCTGCCTCAGAGCTATTTTTGTTCTAGTGTTGTACAACTAACAGTGCATCTCCGACGCGTGCCGCGTTAGAGGTATTTTTGTTCTGAATACTGCTTTTTTGTTCTGACAAACGAGGGGGCCCTTAACGCAAGGTCGTCGTATCGTCGAGTGACGTTCTCGTCTTAAAGAATATAATTTTTGTGTATACGTTTAGAGGCCCTGGGTTTGTTCGTCACAATGGCTGCAGTACTGTTGTCGACCACGGCTGCTGTATTACGGCATGGTATCATTGAATAGTAGGGGGGATTCCAGCTAGCGTCGGGCTGCGAAAGCAACTGAGTTAAATCGACACACGACGCGTATGAAAATACGTGGAAGTGTGGTGAGCTAAAGCTTTATTTTTCCCCATCCGCCGGAGGATAAAAAAAAAAAAAAAAGTAGGGGGGATGTTACGACGGTATCATGATATACCCGCATTATCATTGCGGGGTTTGAGCCACTCGCACGAGCGACTCTGTACCTTACCCACAAAAATAATTTAGGCGATTTAGTTCGGCGCAGCGGCATAGCTTAGCGCAACACTCCATGGCGGGTTCAAACAGCAAAACAAATGGGAACACCACGAAAGCGTAAGGTCGGAAAGGAACAGGGGGTCACCTCGGGCAAGTGGTCGGAAAGGAACAGGGGGTCACCTCGGGCAAGTGGTCCCGAGCCGTCGCAAAGAAAGGCCCCTAATGCCCCTGACGTAGCCACGGTCTTTCGGTTTCCTCCAAAAACGGTCCTTGTCCACGTGTGAAGGGGTGAAGGGGTGAAGGCGTAGAGCGCATCAGGTTAGGAGCCTCAGAACACACACGCACATGGTGCACCTTTACCGTAGCGTGTGTCGATCACGGGGGCCGCCTCCTAAAACGAGGAACTCCCCTCGGTCGTGTTTAAAACAGCATTCGGGTTTGGCCGCCTCCTCAAATGAGTTACCCCCCCCGGTCATGTTTAAAACAGCAGTCGGGTTTGACCGCGTTCCGTCTGGGGGTGTACACAAGTGATAGACGTTGTTGTGGAGCTCGCGAGCTGCATTGCCGTAAGATACGGCAAGCACGATAGCAATGCGTAACAATGTTGCTCGTATACCCTGGTAGTGCATTCGTGGTCGTCACTTTCATTGTTCTAAAATGCACGTTTTATGCCGTGAGGTAAAATAGGGTACAACAGAATTGACCGAGGCTCTACGGTACGGAGGGGACCCCCTCTTGCACTTCTGGATTTGAGGCACTCGAACGGACGCGTGGTACGATAGAGGTGAACCAACCATTGTTTTTTTTTCTGAGGTTCCTCGGTTTTGGGAGCTGAAGACCTCTCCCAAAAGCTGATTTTGGAGACAGAATCAAACTGGTTCGTACCGGGATGAAAAAAAAAAAAACTGGCCTAGATACACAACGAGAACATTCATATGCAAAAAAAAAACTATATTTCCGACGATTTTGGGTTAAGGAGCTAGCCCGCCATTCAGAAAAACGACAAATAGCCAAAACGTGCTTCTACCTCTAGCGTATCGTGCGTCAACGACTGACTGCTGTGACTCTGCACCTCACGGCCGAAACAGACTTTAGACCAAGGCCGCGGCAGGCGGGGTGCCCTCTTTTTTCCTTCTTCACCGCTGGATCTAAGCTACTCGCACGAGCGACGCTCTACTTTGACCCACGGAAATACTTTAGGCCATCTGCTTGGCGCAGCGTAGCTAGCCATTATAGTGCGCATTCTCACATCGAAAACTAGAACGCAGATTAAACGCGCTTAAGACCGCGGAGGAGGAGGGGGGGCACTCGCGCGAGTGACCCCGAACCACTGCAAACAAAGGTTCCAAAAGGGGCAAAAGGGACCCCCCCAAAAAAAACTGAGCATACCGTAGCTTTAGAGGAGAACACGAGAACATCAGGAAATTAGACGAATGTGACATGTAAGAGTTGGGTAGACTAGAGAGCAGCGAGAAAACGATCGCTATCCTAGGAGATTGATGGTGACCGCAGACGGCGAAACAGGACGGGGATAGGATAAGCAAACAGTTTCTACGTAATATATGGAAAAAAAAGCGTAACAAGCGCCCAAATGTTGGAGGTGTCTCTATTAGGAGTAGAAACGGTGCTCCGTCTCGACAGGGATGCGTCGTCAATGGTCAATTAACTAAGGCAAGCAACAAATGAGTACGCCCCCCTTAACATGCCCCCCTTAACATGCCCCCCCCGCTACCGTAGCCTTGATTTTTGGTCGATGTTCTTAGCGAAGCGTGGCTATAACCGTCCCATTGCGGATCAACATCGGGAATTAGTTAATTCAGCATGGAAACCTTACACTGCAAAGGAGCAGGGGGCAGGGGTCACTGGCGCGAGTGACCCCGGGCCACTGCAACAAAAATTCTCTAAAAATTACCCCCCTGCCGTACGTCGAATTTCTTTGCAAACGCCTCAAGCGAACAGCCTCAGAAAAGCTAGGTGCACTCCCGCCGTACGCGTAGCTTGCGTCACAAAATCATTCAGGGCTGTGCTCACGGGTCGTGATCTGGCTCGCGGGTCAGGTCAGGCGGTATTTAAATAAACTCGCGGGTCGGGTCGGGTCGGGTCGGGTCGGGTCGGGTCGGGTCGGGTCGGGTCGGGTCGGGTCGGGTCGGGTCGGGTCGGGTCGGGTCGGGTCGGGTCGGGTCGGGTCGGGTCGGGTCGGGTCGGGTCGGGTCGGGTCGGGTCGGGTCGGGTCGGGTCGGGTCGGGTCGGGTCGGGTCGGGTCGGGTCGGGTCGGGTCGGGTCGGGTCGGGTCGAGTCGGGTCGGGTCGGGTCAGGAGGGTTTCAAATCTCACGGGCCGGGCCGGGTCACCCTGGATCCGATCCGACCCGCGAGAAGTGACCCGAGCCGTGAAAAGGCCAGAAAAAATATCGCCCACGATCAACGCCCCGAACGATCCAAGGCGCCACCTTGGTCGGGGAGGGGAGAAGGTAGCCAGGAAGGAGACGAGGTTGCTGTGTGTGGCGGCCGCGGCATGAACTAAACCGTTACACAAGACTGTCGACCATTCCATCAACCCCTCGGTACCCGATACAACCATAAAATGATTTTACGTCATTACAAGATAGCAGTCGATACAACCATCAAAAGCCTAAATTGACGGCTACGAAATGGTCGCCCAACCAACGCCCTGACACAGTCATCAAACGCATCAATAAATAAACGGTTACAACATCGTCGACCAATCGACGCCCTGATACAACCGTCACAATTCCAAATAATAGAGGATGAGTAGGGCGAAAGCTTCCATTTCACAGCTGAGGTGTCTACATTGACTTACTTTTATTTGCCTTTTTCTTGACCAGGCTCGGTGTTGGTACATCCCTTGCTTCTCAAGATATCCGACTTGAACACCGCGTCCTCCAAATATTGCGGAACAGTGCAGCTTTTCTTTGATTTTTCTTCCTTCACTTTTTATTTTAGTTCCACAACGTATCATCATACTAGGTCCCAGCTGACCTCAGCTTGACTCACCAGCTTTCAGCTCAGCTCAGCAGCGCACCGCAACGCTAGCTCAGCAGCGCAGCGCCGTGAGGTGCCGCGCGGTCCGGTGCCGTGCGGTCCGTTCCTGTGTCATGCTGTGCCGTGTTGCGTGATTTGCTGTACTTACTCTGTCGTATATGCCAGGGAGGTTATTCTAAGTATCAAGACAGATACCGGTACTACTGCACCAAGTTTGTACGTACTACATTGTTGAATAAAAAACAACTCACTCCCAGCTCAGCAACGCAGCGCCGTGCGGTGCTGTGTCATGCCCCGTGGTGCGGTGTTGCGGCGTGCCGCGCTTTGCTTTATTTCGAAAGCAGAGTACCAGATATCATGCAAAGTACCAGGAACCACGCACGGGTAAGTACGTGTGTACTCGTCTTTTTGCTTTGTTCATTTGATTGTTCTCTCTCGGTCCTCTTCACGATGTTTTTTGCTCGCAAATTACGCCCGTAATGCCGATCATAACGTGCCATCGCGAACAAGTACACAGCACACACAGGGCAATCAGCTGTAGACAAGTAGCACTTGGCACGATCAAATCGCTAGTTGCGCCAAATCATAGGCCTCTTCTTTCTGACCACCTCACAATTAGTCGTATTCTTCCTTGCGCGAGCGTAGCGGGCGCCGTCAGCGGCCCACGGAGCGGGCCCCTTGTATTTTACTCTAATAAACCGGTCTCCTGCACTTCTTGATTTTTGCGTGGAAGCTCATGAAATCTTCAGCGGAGGCTCCCACCGCTTCCATGGAAGCTTCCATGGAAGCTATGGAAGCGGTGGAAGGTTCCATGAAAGCTTTCATGGAAGATAACTTCCACGCAAAACAAAAGCCGCAAGCTTCCACGAAAGCTTTCGCGAAAGCTTCCATGAAAGTAGCTTCCACGAAAGCTTCCACGGAAGCTTCCATGGAAGTAACTTCCACGAAATCTCCCATGGAAGTAACTTCCACGAAAGCTTCCATGGAAGTATCTTCCACGAAAGCTTCCACGGAAGCTTCCACGAAGGTTAGGGGTTAGGGTTAGGGTTAGGGTTAGGTTCCGTGAAAGCTTCCGTGAAAGATTCGTGGAAGAAAATTTACTTCCGCGAAAGCTTCGGTGAAAGCAATTTACTTCCACGAAAGCTTCCGTGAAAGCTTCCGTGAAAGCTTACGTGAAAACTTTTTTGGAAGCAAATTTGCTCCAGTTTGAAAGCTTCGGTAGAAAGCTTCCACGAAAGCTTCCACGAAAGCTTCCACGGAGGGTTAGGGGTTAGGGGTTAGGGTTAGGGTTAGGGTTAGGGTTAGGGTTAGGTCCCGTGAAAGCTTCCGTGAAAGCTTCCGTGGAAGCAATTTGCTTCCGCGAAAGCTTCGGTGAAAGCAATGTACTTCCTCGAAAGCTTTCGTGAAAACTTCCGTGAAAGCTTCCAAACACTTTCGTGGAAGAAAATTTTCTCCAGTTTGAAAGCTTCGGTAGAAGCAAATTCAAGTCTGTGAAAGCTTCCGTGAAAGCTTCCGTGGAAGCTAATTTCTTCCACGAAGCTTCCATGAAAGCAAATTTACTCCCACGAAAGGTTCCGTGAAAGCAATTTACTTCCTCGAAAGCTTCCGTGAAATTTTAAGTGGAAGTAACTTTCGTGGAAGCTTTCATGGAAGCTTCCGTGGAAGTTGTTTCCGTGGAAGCTTCCGTGGAAGCTTACATGGAAGCTTCCGTGGAAGTAAATTTCCTGGAAGCTTCCACGAAAAACTTCCGTGGAAGCTTCCATGGAAGCTTTCACGAGCTTCCACCAAAAATGCAGATAGTGCAGGTGACCCTAATAAACCGTCACAAGATGGTCGACAAATTGACGTTCCGATACAGCCATCCAAAGCATGAGAAAAAACGTTACGAAACGGTCGACCAATCAAAACAACGCTCTTGACAGCCCAGGGCACCTCCATAGGCGGGGAGCGAAGAAGGCAGCCAGGAAGGAGACGAGGCCGCGGTGGCAGCGGCGGCAGCGGCGTAAGCTAAACCGTTACAAGATAGCCAACCAATCAACTGCCGCATAAATTAAACCGTTACACGATAGTCCATCAACCAACGTCCCGAACGGCCCAGGGCACCCCCATGGGCAGGGAGCGAAGACGGCTGCCAGGAAGGAGACAAGGTCGCCGTGGCGGTGGCAGCGGCGGACCGAGTGTATGCAAACTCCGTCGGCGCTGAGAAGGAGAGACTGCAAGCACAGCGGGAGCGGAAAGAGCAAATTGAGCGCGAGCAAGAACAGCTCGCTTGTCGTCAGGTAATAAAGCATTGTGGGGAAAAACGTTGTGAAAACTTTCATTGAAAAATATGTGCACCCCACATAAATGTAGCCAATAATTCGAAATGTATCTGCCTATTCGTACTCGTAGGTCGAGAAACATTTTGCGTATTAATTGGTGAGAACATAATACAAGGATCGGAAATTTTCTGGCTATAGTTTGAAGAATAGGAAAGTGTCTGCAAAGGCCAGAAAGTGTCTGCATGCTGTGCCTGGAAAATATTTGCACGCAGGGAGGATGGCATCTGCTCATATCCTGTATTGTCTGCACGGATCGGAAAATGTCTGCATATTAGCTCCGAACAACGATCTCACGGTCATCCTTAGCGCCCCCTCCCCTCCCCCCATCACGACGCTTCGAGCCTGGTGCACGCGAGGTGTCTGCCCGGTCGGTAAAAACCCGACATCAACCCGTCCTGGCATTGTAAGGATGCGAGGGGTTATTATGTCATTATGTTCTTTAGGTCATACGACTATAGAGCCATGCATGAAATGAGCAAACCCCCCCCCGCGTGCGCGCCCCCCCTTCCCTTAAAAAAGAACAAAAACTTAGCGCCTCACATGCCTCCCAACCCTCCCCTCTTCCATCACGCAGGAGGCTTTTAGGAACAACAGAGAACCGACGAAACTGTCGCCAGAGTTGCTGCCGGAATTGAGACCGATTGGAAGAGGGCGCGGATTGGCCGGCACGGTGGCAGGTGTTCTAATAAATAGGTCGTGTACATGGCCTACAGTGTTGGTCGGTGATTGGTTAACCCTTGTTTTGCCAACAGTCCTCCAGTGAACTATTTCCCTCTATTACCTTTACGTTAGCAAAAGGCGACGACGTTTCGTTTTGTGATTTAAACTGTTGTTGTTGTTGTTGTTGGGTTTGCTGTTTCAGTGGTGAAAAGGGGAGTAGACGCGTAGTATTCAAGCGACTACACGCAGGGAAGGAGGATGGATTGGGTGAGAGTAGTAGTGGTGGTGGTATTCGGGGTTTAATTGTGTCAGCTTTTGTGCTAGAATGAACTGTTATATTGCCGCAGGGCAAATTAAAGAATGATGGTGATATTCGGTGCAAAATTATGTCAGCTTTTTGTGTTTAGATTTCACCTTGTATTGCTGCCCATTTCCGGAAGTCAAATTGAACTAAAAAGTTAAAAGTAAGTCGGCCTCTATCCCTCTCTCGCGCTTTTTCCGCAGTCAACACAGGGGTGGAGTTGGGCAGTTCGACGAAGGCGTCTTCTTCCTCTGAAACGGGTTCGCTCTCCATATATTTGCCCCTAAAGGCAAGTAAAACTCCTCTAACCACTACCTGGTAGTAGACGTATGCCCGTTCTTCTATTTTCCCCTCATTTGATTACTTAACGATTCCGCTGAATGTGAAGAATAAAATAATGCTATTAGCATGTACCGGGACCATGTTCCCCCCCAATTATGCCCGTTGTCCTCGAAAAAAAAAAACACATATATATATATATATATCAAGTATGTTATTTATATTCTAGCAACAACACCAACGCCCAAGCATGTCCCGGCAGGCAAGACAAAGCTCGGCAACCACGTAGTAGGCTTATCATGTCCATGTTTCTCTTTCCCCCTCGTTTTAGCTACTACATCAATTTTTTTATCATTTCTCGAGGATACGAAGAATAACAAGACAACGCTAAAAAACGTGCTTCCCTCCCGTTTTTGTTGGCATGCTCGCAAAACAACACAGCTAGTTTCCAGTCAATCCGCTTTTAAGCTCTTAAAAACGCCCACTTGGTTAGGTCGAAATTATTTCTAGCGCAATCACTACAATACTCCAAAAACGCCTGGGGAAACCATAAACACGTCAGAACGAACACAAGGGAAAATAAATCAGAGCGCGCTCTACCCCCCCCGTGCTTTTCGTTTTTGAGCAGGGAGAGGCGAGCAACGCAAATAAATCGGTGGCTAAGGCCGAGATTAATCCTTGGACGATGAGCATGAGCGATCAACGAGTGTATGACAAGGTGAAGTACAACAGTTCTACAATAATCCTTATACATATCAATATCTTCTCCTCTCTAACATCGAAAATAATCGATGCCTTGAAACAGTACGAAACAAGTAAAATTCCCCCTCCCCCCTTCAAAGTTCTGATGATTTGCAAACAGCATTAATGAAGAAAATGTCACCCTCTCCCCGCAATTATTGCCTTAGAAACAGCAGCATGATTAAATTAAACGTCGCCCCCCCCACCCCCCTAAAAATTAACGTCTTGAAACATTGTGAATTAATTAAAGTTCACCCACCCCTCTACTGAATGTCTCAAACAGTATAAATAAATAAATTAATTTTCACCCCCCCCCCCCCCCCTTAGTCTCCCTCTGCCATAAAAATATACCTGAATGTCATGAAATAGTATGAAGTCATTAATCTTCACACACCCATACTGCCTGGTCGGTGGAAACCCGACATGCTCCGTCCCGGCATTGTAGAAATGCGAGGGTCTAATAGCTATGGTCATACGGCTACGGCCATGCATGTATGTCGAGTACACCCCTCTCCCCCATACTGAATGTCTTATACAGCAGTACCAGGTATGCACTAATAATTGAATTTTACCATATATCTTCCTATAATTAATGCCTTGAAACAGCATGATTCACTTAGGCTTCACCCTCCCCGCCCTATAAATGAATCACACGAACAGTGCTCAGTGTGAATGCGTTGAACGTCACCACCTCCCTCACGTAGTTTCCCTTCCGACAGTGTGCGGTGCTCCATTAACCCTGGTCGCAAAAAAAAGCCGACACAAATTCGCCGAACACTACCGCTCTCACCCAGTCCCGCATCTTTGGTGTGCTCGCTTGAGCGCGAGGTACAGATTGGATGTAGGATGGCAACGGGAAATGTACTGCAGTAGAAGATCGATTGGGTCCGTCGTGCTGTTAGGAGTGGACCTCAGATGTTACACCCCAAGAGCCGTGATGCCTTTAGCCGGCACTGCCTCGAACAGGCGCGGCGTTATGGCGCTTGTTGTTGCTGAGAAGAGTGTGCCATGGCTCTCGGGTGAGGATAATGCTCCCGTAATTTCTATCATGAATAAGAAGGACAATGGGGGGCTTCGAACCCCGGGTTGTCGTTTCGCTACACACTAGATATACCATCAACACTGAGGAGACAGCAGTCAGCGCTGACTTCTAGTTCAATCGTTATGGACCATCTCTAATAGGTCACGAGTATCATAGAGCTGGTCGACAGTAAATTGGTAACAGGAAGATTGGATCAGTTGTAAGCTGACAACAGCAACACCGACATCACCCCCCAACCTCACCATCACCACCAACACCAATGCCAACACCAACGCCAACACCAACAACACCACCACAAACACCAACACCAACGCCAACACCAACACCACCACAAACACCAACACCAACGCCAACACCAACGCCAACACCAACACCAATACCAACACCTACACCAACACCAACACCAACACCAACATCAACACCAACATCAACACCCACACCAACACCAACACCACTGCTGTTGAAAAGGCGTTTTCGAAGCTTAGCAAGGACCACGACGGGCGTTCGAGCGCCTACGAGGTGCGGCAGCTGCTGAAGAAGGGGGTCGGGGACAGCCTAACGGACACAGAGCTATGGGAAATATGCCGGCTCGGCGACGTTGACGATGATGGACGCTTTACCAGAGAAGAGGTGAGGGCAGTACAACCAGCTGCAATGATGCTACGAGACCGTGGTTTCGCCGCTTAGCTTATTTACATTTTGTCACTACGATAGGCACACCCTTCGTCTGTGACTGCATGCAAACAATCAGACCGCGGCGAGTGTTCTTGCGCCACTTTCACCTCGGGCATTACTTTCCTCCCCTTTATGACCCCCCCCCCCCCCCTTCCTCCTCCCCTCACTCCCCCCGTTCACCTTCGTTCCCACCCCTCCCCGTTCATATTACCTCCGTTGCTATACCCCGCCGTTCCTACCTCCCTCACTACCCCCCTACCCCCCCCCTACGGCCCCCTCTCCCCCTTTAGCCTCCTCTTGCGGTGCTTACGCTTGGATTTAGTGTGGGATCTGCTTATGCTTGGGTTTAGTGTGGGGGCACTATTTCTCCCCCCTTTATGACCCCGCCCCCCCCCCTCCTCCCCCCCCACCCCCCGTTCCCACCCCTCCCCGTCCATTTCCCCCCCGTTCCTATACCCCCCCGTTCCTAGCCTCCTCCTTATCCCCTCCACACCCCCCTCCCCCCCTTTATCCCCCCTTGCGGTCCTCACGCTTGGATTTAGTGCGGGATCATTTTTGCTGAAGCTTAGCATGACTAGGCTTCCTGTGGATAAACTACACTACCTGGTATGTACTGTGTGTTGTTGACAAGCAGGCGGCACGGGCATCTTGAGCATTGCTGCGCCAAATAGTGTTTGATTACCATCTCCCAGCAAATCATCAGATTGTTAGAAAAAAGATCTGTCGATGATCTAGATGATCTAGATGATCTAGTTACCGCCAAACGTCGAGCCATCCCACGTTAGGCGTGCAGCAGATTCTGAGAAACTTCTGAGCGCCTCACATGAGGAGCTCAATATGTCGCCCGAAACATGACTTCGAAGACATTCGTTCGCGCAAAACCCGACCAACAGTTCTACTAGTAGTCCTAAAATCAACCATTGTACTCGTGAAAATGATCATACTATCAATGACAGATAGTTCCACGCTTGAGGAGCCCAACCGCTCACATCGCTCAAAAACTTTGGCACAGAAAGCGAAACCCATACCGTGGGGTGACTCAGTCGGTCAATCGACGATCTTGCCCGTTGCAATCTCCGCGCGTCTCTCCCTCGAGGTCCTGCCTTTCGCTTTGTATTCCGGTTTTTCATCTCTCGTTTTCAGTCGGAACATCGCGTCCGGCCACGAGAGCGGTGGTGTGTGGACAAGAAGAGTCATATTTCATCGCATAAGGAGACCTCAATAAAAGGAGAAAAGGGGTGGGAAATGCCAAGTGACAAACGTAACAATTCGATCTAAAAGTACTCAATACTATCGCTCTCACCCAGATCCTTCGAGGTTCACCCAGTTGCACCGTTGCTGCCCCCCCCCATTCCCACCTAACAAGCGGCTCTTAGTAGGATGAAGCTCATTCCCCATGCAATTCGCCGAAAACGCCACGGTGCTTCGCGCTTGGTGAAAGCAAAATCTGCCTGGTCAGTGAAAACCCGGCGTGCTCTGTCCCGGCGCTATGAGGATGCGAGGGTCCACGGCCATGCGACTACGGCTATGCACAACAATGAGTGCACCCCCATGTAAATATATAGAAGAAACGTAACGGGCGCCCAAATGTTTGGGCTGTCTCTAATAGAAGTAGAAACGGTGCTCCGTCTCGAAGAGAATGCGCGATCAATGGCCTATTGACAAAAGGCGGGAAACATATGAGTATGCCCCCCCCCCCATCTCGCCCCCCCCCTTCCACCCCTTCCTCCCAACCCCCCCCTTCTCCTCGCCCTCTTCCCCCCCCCCCGGCCCCCTTTCCTCGCCTCCTTCCCCTCTCTCCCCCCGCCTTCCCTCGTCCCCCTCCCCCCCCTTTCCCTTCCTCTCCCCTTCCCTTCCTCTCCCCGTCCCTCCTCCCCCCCCCCCCCCCCCCCCCAACTCACTCTCCTGCCCATCTGCCCCCCTCCCCCTTCCTCCCCCCCTTGCGCCACCCCCCTCCCCCCCTCCCCTCGTCCCGCCCCCCCCTGATCTGCTTGTCTTCTTGCTTCGTGTACAGTGGGCCGTGGCCTATCACGTGGTTCGATGCGTTCTGAGGCGAAATCTTCCGATTCCCTCCACGCTGCCTGATAATCTCAAACGTTTCGTCAACTGCAGATTGCCTTTGGTTTGATCACCCTAAAAATTGCGTCTTTGCGTCTGCTTCTGGTTTGCGTCCCGGTCGTAGATGTCTCTTGTGGGTGAAAGCTCAAACAGCAGATTTTGAGTCTGCTTCAGGATAAGTCCCAATATTATTGTAGATTGTCTGTGTGGTTTATCTAGCCCCAATCACAGATTGATTGCGTCTGCTTCGGGCTAAGTCCAAAAATATTTTCCCCTAGTCACATTAAGTCTGCTTCTGGCTATGCCCCAATCGTGGAACTTCCTAGGCTTAGCCCTTTCGCAGATCGCGACTGCCTCTGAGCAAGTGTCGCGATCGTAAGTTTCCTTTGACATAGCCGCAATCACAGATTGCGTCTGCTTTTGGCCATGTCTCAAACCGCACATTTTCTTAGCTTTAGCCCTAATCCCAGGTTGCGACTGCTTGTGGCGAAGTGTAGAAAAATTGTAGATTTCCTTTGGTTTGGCACTAGTCGCAGATTGCTTCTGCTTCTGGCAAAGCCCCAGTTGTGACTTCGAAGTATTTACGGTTGTCGGTTAACCGCGGGGCGCGGAGTGACGGGCATTGCGAACTGTTTCCCAAGAGTTTCATTTTGATCAATATGGCCACGAAAGCTCGCACAGAACACTCGAACGGATTAGCGGGGGTGGAGATGCCACCTATTAATACCGCACCCAGTAGATCGTGCCTATCAAGGCAGCTGCGAAACGATCGCACCGATACTTGGTCGCGAGCCGACTATTGGCAAAGTCAAGGTACACCGGTGTGGATCACGAAAGTAACATCTCAGGAATCAACGTAAACACGGTAAATCGCAGAACTTTTTTCGTTTTACTGCCATCCTGTCGACCGCCTTGATCCCACGTCGAGCTCGGACCCTCTGCTTCCACATAGAACACTCATCCTAGGCAGAGTTGATAACACTCATCCTAGGAAGAGTTGATCTCATCCCGCAAGGCAACCGTTCGATCGTCGTGCCGATCCAATTCGTGCATTTTTTAACCATCGTTGTTGCGAGTACACGGTCAATATCGTGTGTATCTTTTTTTTTTTTTTTTATCCTCCGGCGGATGGGGAAAAATAATGTATCCTTTAAAAAATATTCGTAGGTGAGACAAGCAATCCCAGCGCAAGGTTCAACCGTCTGTACACCAGGAGCGCGTGCAAGCTCGGCTCGTCGGGCGATTGATGGTGCCGCGAGGCTCGTAGCGCTTGGTTCCGCATAGCTCAACACTATCGCGCGTAGCAAGAGGGCAGTCAAAATCTACCAGTGCACATGAAACATGCAACCTGAAACAACATAGAAGACAAAAAAAAAGAAGCATTCGCTAGCAGGTGATGGACGTACTACCTACAGCAGTAGCAGGCGCCCGGTCGATCGGGATGACGCTCCCCGTTGATCACGCGTCACATACCTGAAGGGTCATTTTGAGACCAGGAGGACGGCCGCTTCTTTGCATGCCCCTCAACCCCTTGAGAGCCCCCAAAACCCTCCCTATACTAATTCCAAGTATTTTTCCCTCCAAAACGGGTTTCCAGTTGTAGAGGCGTTAATGAACTGGCGCAGACAAGAAATAGCCCCGACTGCGCCGCGAGGACGTGTTCTTGTTCCCTTGTCTGGCATAATACAGATCAAGGCGAGGAAATCAGTCAGATCCTTCATAGTCCCAACTATGCCGTGCACGACGACGACTTTGTTTGTGGGACTTGCACACGCACCGATACACGTTAAAACCGCGAAATCGATGGGCCGTTGACGGTATGCACGACAACAGACACGCACAGCAGCAGTTGAGATGAAATTTGGTTTGAAGATTCATCGCGCATGTCAGGAGCTGAGACCAGGGCCGATGCCATGCAATCGTGTGGGAGATGGTGCGCGAGTGGGATGGGTGCCGGCGCAACGGAGGGTGCAAGGGCGACGGACTTTTGGCGAGGGTTGGTAGCGGAGAGAGATCGCTCGAAGAGTGCTTACCAAAAATGCTTCAGAAATCATACACGATTTGCCATTTAACAAGTTTTAGTTTGTTTCTTAATTGCTTTAAAATGGTGCTAAAAAATATACTCCCCCAGACGGAGAATCGAAACGTAATCTCTTAAAATAGGAAAAACTCTTAGAAACACTACTAAATCAAAGTGCCATTTATTACAACGAGTTCTTGTGATGAAAACAACAAGGACCAACCCCTCTGTTGCAGTCTCTTGAAACTCCGATACTACCGGTATCATGACACGTATTGCCCTACACCAATCCTTGACAATGTTCCTTTTGCAACATTGAAACGTAGCTTAATTCGTAATCCGTATTTACTTTGGGATCAATGAGGTCCCTCTGCGGCGGCATGACACCATAGACTCACCCTCCTCAATCTTCAAATAACGTCAAGAGGCTTTCCTGAAAAGGGGACGCCCTGCTGGCGTCCCCCCTTTTCTGGTTTCATGACACTGCAACACCATCACCGTGTGTCCCACCCTCGACATCGTACCCGACTACCTTTAACCTGATGAACAATCCATAACCTATTGATAAATATGATGAAAACATAAAACTGGGATCCCAACTATACAAGGAAAATCCTCATTGAAGAATGCCGTCCGTCATAAATACTGTGGCCAAAACGTGCAACCGCTATTGTATCACGCCTCCCCTACAACTAACTCCACCCATGTTTCGCCCAAACAAATCTCTTCAATTCAAAATTGGTTCAATTTTTACAGAGACGTACCATAACCACTGAAGCTGCTGCTACAGTAGCTCACTCAGTGGATACGGTGTCTTGTGCAAACAAACCTCTTCAATTCAAAATCGGTTCAATTTTTATAGAGATACACCACAACAACTGAGGCTGACACCTCTCAATACCTCACTCAACGGGTATGGTGCATCTGTAACAATTTTTTGCCGTGTTGAAGGCAACCAAGCGAGGTCTGACAAACCCAAGCAAAGTCTGACGAACCACTTGCATTTCAAAGACGTAACAAAGCTACGCCGTCAATCTCCGCACCAAGAAGCCCTTCCGCGCAACAACCACTTGTACTTAATAGTACGGTCAACTTCCAAGACATGAAAAAGAAAGTACGCCGTTTCTTCCACGAACACAAGCACACCTTCCGCGTGACAAACCACTTGTGTTTAGAGTGGAGTCCTTTTGAAAGACGAAAGTATTAGTAGAAAACTACGCCGTTTCTTCGGCGTCAAGCAGTCCTTCCGTCTGAATGTGTCGAGCGAAACGCTGCACCATGGCAACATAGTCCGGAACAGGCCCGTTATCAGCGAAGTGCGTCAAGGGGTCCCATGTCCCGTACAACTGGTCCTCAGCGGAGGCACTCCTGCGAGCGGCGGTCAGTGATAGGTGGAAACGGTGTTTGGCGGTCAGTGATTGGTGGAGGGTGGCGCTCACGGAGTAGTGGACAAGTGGCGCTCAGTGATTGGTGAAAGCGATGCTTGGCAATTGGTGGAGAGTGGCGTTCACGGATTGGTGGAGAAACGATGCTCAGTGATTCGGGGAGAATCGGCGTTTAAGGATTACTGGCAAATCTGCATTTAGCGATTGTATTCAAGCGGCGGTCAGTGGTTGGGGGCAGCTGTGTCCAGTTGGACGGCGGAGAGCAGCGGTAAGTGATTGGTGGAAACCGTGTCTACAATCTTCAGGGATTGCAACGACCAGCGATCTATATACGTACGAATGTTCAGGTGCAAAAAAAATACCTTCGGCGCTAACCGAGACGCCTTCGGAACACTTTTGAACAGGGACGGAGTTCTCCACGCAACCCCACCCGACAATATCAGCAACAACAACATCAACCACAACACCTTCGACAACAACCCAACAATAACAGCAACGCGAACATAGTAACAAGAACAGCGACAACGTCCCCTCAACAGTAACGCCCCCCCCAGCAACTTAAATAAAGCAACATCAACAATAGCGACAAAACCAACAACACTACCATCAACACCCCCACCACGTGTCCAACAACAACATCAGTAACACACAACAAACAAAACTACGAATAAACCCCGCCCATGGCTCTCTCACCACACGTAAACCGTCGCCGTCCTTGTTTCCTCGAGCCCGCCGACCTTCACCTCAACATCCACTTTGTAGTAGTAGTCATCCTCAAAAAGGTCAAAAATTAACTGAGCAGCCAATTAAACATAGCCGCGGTCGAAAACGAGACAGGTGAGGGGTGGGTGGGACAAGTTGGCGGAGGCGGGCCGAGCAAGAGGTCCAGGGTTACAGCATGTGCGGGGATATACCGGGCGGTTACATAAACCACGGTAAGCGTAGCGGTGGTAGTGGTATTGCGGTGGTAGTGGTATTGGCCGTAGCAAGTAGCACTGGTAGTGGCTGTGATGTAGTAGCAGTAGGGGAAGTAGTAGTATCGTATTAAAAATAGTAGTAGTAGTAGTAGTAGTAGTAGCAGCAGTAATAGTAGAAGTAGTAGTAGTGGCAGTAGAAGTTTTAGTAGTAGCAACAGTAGTACAAGTAGTAGAAGTAGTACTAACGATGGTAGCTGCCGACAGGAAGAAAGGAAGGAAGAAGGAAGCGCAAGCCATATCACGAATCAACCAGTCAAGCAAGCAAGCAAAAAAATGCAGGCTAACACACCAACCGACCAACCAACCCACCAAGAAAACGCAGGCTAACACCCCAATCAACGCCGGCGCAAGTGCACCTCAACAATCTCGCAAATTTTTCTGCGGCAGCACACCCTGACCTTCTCTCGAGCGTTAAGTCCCTCCATAAACAAGCCCTCCACGGAACCACCTTCCTTCGGCCGAATGCCGGGGAAAACGTGGTCCCTAATCTGGTAGCGGTGGTATCCCGATAGACACGCCTTCTGGGTCGGGGGAACTCTGTCGATCAGGGCCGACAAAACCTGCGTCGGTGTGAAGAGGTTGGTGGGGAAGTTGTCCGATTTCAATCGCAGAAATATGGTTAGTATAATATAACTTTGTTAACCCGTTGGGGGCATCAGAACGAGAAAAGGACGAATACAAGAGACACTTGCAGCATCGGCTACGCGCAGCACTGCTGGGTCAGGAGATGATGAATTTAATGTCCTCGCCACTATCAACACCATCAACACTGACACATCAACACCAACCCCAACAGCAGCTCCGACGCAACAGCCACCACAGACAAAACATCACCGTTCACCTCGTCGTTTACGAGAGTTGCGTACACCAACAGCAACACCAACACCAACAGCAATACCAACAAGACCACTCCTAACACCACCACCAGTGACACCACCACCACTGTCAATAACACCACATCATCGACAACACGACAACCCCTCTCCCCCCACTAGCGGCCACCATCGACAAACATCATCGTTCACCTTGTCGTTCATGAGAGTCCCGTACAAGAACAGAGGCGTGCCCGTTTCACAGCCTGCAGCATCACCTGCAACACCACTCGCAACATCAACCCCAGCACCAGCAGCATTAGCAGTCGTAGAAGCAGCGACCGCAGCAGCCGTGCCGCGTCCCTCGGTGCCCATGTCGCGATGCTTTCTAGAGACAGAGGTAAAAGGCACCCGGGGTGAGCTGTGCCTGGTGTTGGTCCCAAGCTGTCGGGCGAATGGTGTCCCTATGCCACCGCCGCCGCCGCGGTTGACGGTTCCGCCGTTAACAAAACCTTTACAGACGTTTCAATGGCGGTTTACGAACAAAAACGAAAACAAGCAAAGGCACATTTAAGAGGCGGTTTCATCGCTACTTTCAAAAGTTAACGAACGCTGGTTTCAATTCGCATCAACGTTTCTTGACCGGTTGAGCTCCTCATGCGTGGAACTATTGGTTAGTATGATAATATTAAGAACATATTTGTTTCAAATCTATCGCATCGATGGTCGGGCTGCGCGAACGAATGTCTTCGCGGTCATCTTTCGGGTGATGCTGATATTCACCTCCTTCTGTTAGGAGCTCAGAAAATTCTTAGAATATGCTGCACCCCTAGCGCGTGGGAGTACTCAACGGCATACTCAACGGCATTTTCAATTTTCTGCAGCATATTCAACGGCATTTTCAAAAGCGTTCAACGGCATTATGAATGTCGTTTTCATTTTTGACCGTCGGTTTCAACGGCATTTTCAACAATAACGACGATTTAAACTTTTCAACGGAATTTTGAGCAGGAACTTTTAAGGTGGTCTACACGGCATGTTCAACAATAATAACGACGATTTCACGTTTCAACGGCATTTTCAGCAGGATCATCAAAAGGTGTTTTCAATGGCACTTTCAACGGCACTTCCATTTTGCAAAGACGCTTTCAACGGGATTATCAACGGCGGTTTTAACGGTATTTTCCACCGCGTTCTATTAATAGACGGCGGTTTCAACGGCATTTTCAACGTCGGTTTCAGCGGCTGTCACGGCGGTTTCAACAGCATTTCCAACGGTAATCTCAACGGCGGTTTGAACCGCGGTACATTTTCACGTCATTTGGTGGGATCCCGTGCGACTTCCTACGAGATCCAGCGGGATTCCATGGGTGCGTCATGGCATCCCACGGCATGTCACGGGGTGGGATGCCATGACGCACCCATGGGAATCGCATTATTGGGCTTTCGGCCGGGTTTCCGCGGTGCTCCAAATTAGTTTTTTTGGTGCGATTCTGTGGGAGCTCCTATGGGATTTGGCGGGATGCTAGGTGGGATCCGGGCGTGTTCCTGCGGGATCCCACAGGGTCTCATGGGTTCCCTGGCGTTTCCACCTGGCATTCTGTGGGATCCCGCGAGATCGCCTCCATGGGACCTCCGGCGAGCAGTTCCGTGATACTCCCCGTGATAAACCCACGGAAGTCCACGGTAGTTTCCAAGAGAGTTCCCATCCCATGACATCCGTCGGCATCCCTTCAGAAGTCAAGGAGCGCATCCAAACCCGTGAAGCTAAAAAAACAGTTTGCGATTTTACATTGAACCCGTGGAGGCTGTGACTTCCTTGAAGCACCACGGGATCCCACGTCACACGCAAAACCCACGAGCATCCGTGAGTTCCCACGAGGCCCAAATTGCTTCGCGTTGTTTTTCCCGCGAGTTGCCGCGAGCTCCCACGAGCTCCCACATGTTGGTTCGCCAAAGATATGTCTAGTGACCGTGAGTTACCCATTAACGAGAAACCCGCCACGGGCGTAGGGCCGACGCAATCCACACCAAAATCTAGCAGGTACGGCTACAGCAAGCGTCCATTTACGGCGTGACGGGTAGTTGCCGTCTGTCATACTGAAATCCTAGTGATTACGGTTGTAGCAAGCATCCGTTAAATGTCGTCTATCACACCCCTAAACTGCCGTGGTTCGAATGCAAACATCCTTGTTGCATGGAAACCCCTTTCGCTTGTGCGGTGGTCGTTGGCAGGGCTTTTCGCGGGTCATAACCCGACCTTCGAGTCAGGTCGGGTCAAGAGGTGTCTGATACGCCACGGGTCGGGTCGGGTCGGGTCGGGTCGGGTCGGGTCGGGTCGGGTCGGGTCGGGTCGGGTCGGGTTGGGTCGAGTCGGGTCGGATCGGGTCGGGTCGGGTCAGGAGGTATCCAACAGCTCATGGGGCGGGTCGGGTCGAGTAGGGTCAGGTTAGGCGGGTGTCCGAAACCTCACGGGTCGAGTCGGGTCGAGTGGGGTCGAATGAGGAGGTGTTCAAATCTCACGGGTCACCCCGACCCGACCCGTGAAAAACCCTAGTTGTCGGCTGTATCAAAGGCGGTTGGTGCGAGAAAGCGTTCACATGAACAAAAAAATCGAGTTGAAAATCTAAAAAGCGCCAAATCAGGGGGCCGACATCGACATGATTGAAGCCAGCTTTTTAAGATCGCCGATCGGTATCTCCGAAAAGAAGAAACTAGGACCAGCGTTTCTTTTTCGTTCGACCAATCACAGCACGTGAACAGTTACCAGTACCGTCCACCAACGCAAATAGAATACATGTCTTGCTGCGAGAGTTCCTAGTGACAGATACACTATCAGCAATGTTCTTCGCACGATAGGCTTAACTCTTGTCTGCCATAAAAATACAGGGCACATAGTTGTGCGTTGTTGTGTCTACATAACAGAACGGAGGCGTTTTCGCGTACATTGTGGCAGGATTACAAATCGAAACCGCCATCGATTTAACTGCACATTCGAGGCCTGAGGTCGGGCCATGGTACACGAACGACGGCATCTCTTCTCCACCACAGTACAGGACACCTACTAACAAAAAGCAACCTGAATACTGACCCAGGCTAGGTTTCTTATTTGGGATAGGGTGCATTCTACACTAATCTCAGTATAACGGCTCCCAGATTTCATATGTTCCTGTGAATATCAGCTTGCTTTTCTTATTCTTATAGGAGTCCTGTACTGTATCTCGTCGATTGACACCAACGTCCAAGGAGTTCACGGGCGGGATGGACGGCGTTTACGTATCGATGGGGGGGTCGGTTACTTTCGCGACTCCGAAAATCATGACCTATTAATATGAGTTAGCCGTGGTGTGCCTGGTCGCTTAAAGCAAGACGAGAATGGAGGATGGTTGTTCGCGTTTCTTTGATTATTTAGCGCTAACCACTAGACCACTCAGTCACGTGACTGAGCGGTCTAGTGGATAGCGCGGCACACTTGACAAAAATTGGGTTTTCGGGTTCGTTGAATCCCACAGGCGCAGGCGAGCCTGTCCACGGGGGGCAGAGGATTTGGGCTGTCGTCGGCTGAAGCCCGGAGGATGTCAGCATCCGCCGGAAGCTTGGTAGCGACGGTGCCGGAAGTGCTTACTGGTCTGTCCGGCGGTATAGGGGACAAAGTCCGGAGGGAGCTGCCCGGTTCAGACCTCTTTCGGCGCACTCGGAACAGTGTCAGGGACCTCCGCGATGTGAAAAGGGTTTCAGAGGAAGCAACGGCGAACATCTTGCCGGGAAGCTGGCGGGACAGAGCCTTTAGAGCAGGAGAGCAAGATGCCTCAGGGCAATCAGTTGCGGCAGTGATGCCGGCACGCGACGCCGAAATCATCAGCTCACCAGTATAGCGCCAGCAGAGACTGGGGAAGCTGGTAAACCGAGCCCATTATAAGAGGTACGTCGCCTCGCTGGGGCAGTTTTCCGAGACGAAGCCCCAGCGAGGCATGGGCGACTCACAAGGAGAGAAGGAGACGAGAGGCTTCGCCAAGGCCCGGCAACGGAGCCATCGGGACCAGGAGCTACCGTCTTCTTAAGGGCGAGCAAGGCCTGTCGACTCGGCCAGAATCATCCCAGCGTCAGAGTTCGTGACTGCGGGAACGAGGTTCTTGGGGATAGAGGAAAACTAGACATAATTACTGGCGGCAAGGTGCCCCTGCAGCGGCGGAGAGGAGGCAAATACGCGGCATGCACGATTTTGTCATCGATAGAGCGCGCAGGTGGGTCAGTTCCAGCCCCTGGTGCACGCGCTCTCCCGCACCTTAAAGAACATGTCCATACATCACCTTGCGGAATGTGGAGCCCCCTTCGACGCAAACAGGGGTTTCAGCACGACATTGGTATGGAGGCGGGAGGACTCCGAGGTGCTACGAGTACGGCATCGGAGTATCGCAACAAAGCGATATTACTCGACGTCACGTACGCGGACCCACAAGCGGGGGTACACATGCGGACAGGCAGAGCTGACCGACGCGGATCAGCTGCTGCCACTTCTGAGGCACGCAAACGCAATCACTACGCTCGTCCGGGACAGGTGTCCTTCGAAGAGCGCAACTACAAACCCGACACCCTCGCGGTGGAAAGCTTTGGGCGCCTCGGGGAAAAAGGCGGCGATCTGATCGATCTGCTGTAGGTGCACAATCTCCCCAAATTGAACTCAATTTCCGATTAAATTCGACGAATGCGTGGATACCAGGCCCTACCCCCTAGATCGTACCGCCCCTCTTCATCACTGTAATCCTTCAAGGCCATCCTGGCTCCTCGAGGGCATTATGAGGTGTTCCCTCATCGCCGACCCTCGAGCGTGCGGTTGCGCACATAAACCACCTCGGTGTGTCTCCACACCAACACCTCCATCTAAGAAAGAGATCAAACCTGCTACGGGATTACCGTCTCACAATTGACGTTTCAGCTGGGAATCTCTGTGGGAGTAACGCAGCTGACCGTATAGCGCGGGTAGTTTTCGTTCAACCTCCCCCCGTACGTTTGTCCCGTTTGCCGTGATGGCAGACGACACCCCCCCCCCTGGCCCCGGGGATGGTCGTAGGGACCCCCTTACAGCCTTCCCCTACTTCAGGAGGGAGTTCGCCTCCCCTGACACCATGAGGAAGGCGGCCGCCAAGTTGTGCAGGGTCCGATTAATCACACGGACCCTATTCGCAATCCATCTGTGTCGGGTGGGACTAGCGAGCACCAGGCGAGACTGCAACCAAAGGAACATTCAACTTTTTTACTTCTTCAATATTGAACTTGATTTTTCGTCAAAATTGTGAAAATGCCTGCTTGGTGATTCATTTTTCGACCGATCAGATGCAAATTATATTCAAAGGTGAAAAAAAAATGGAATGCTTTCCGATAAGATGGGGGCCTAACCCTACTCGGAAGGGAAATCTTGTGTTCACGTACAACCACAAAAGTCAAGAGTCCAATACCCCAGAACATGCCAATAGCCCGAATCGGCTCGTAATCGTCAATGTTGAATAGACAAACACGAACACGCACTGCGTTAGGGACTACCCAGTACCCTGTACCATAGGACTAACGGTACCATCAGCGATCTCTAGTCTACAATGTAGTACCTTGTTGTTGTAACTCGAATAATCAAGTTCGCGGTGACAGGACAGGCTCCATTCCCTCTGGAATGGAAGAATACCCCAGGGAAAACACAAGCAACTATATACTGCTGTGTCTGGCTACGAGTATTATACTATCTACCAATGAATTTTTACTACGATGCGATGTGACGTGTGTTGGTACTAGGGCATTAACCAGCTGTTGCGCTGTTGCGCGCGCGCAACATTTGGGTAAAAAAAACGTTTTGCGCAACAGTCGCCGCGAGGCTGGTTGTGCGCAGCGTAGCACGCAATTTTGGGCGCGCAATTATTTTCGCCGCAGGCTATTTTTTTGGAGGGGGTCTCTTTCTCGCCGCAGGCGTTTTATTTTTGGGGTGGGTGTTTTTTTCTGAATCGTCGCAAGTGATATTTTTTTTTTCAAGCATTTTTTGTCCAATTGGCCGTAGTTGAACATTTTTTAGGTCCATTTTCCTATTCGACATACATAGCCGAAAACAAGTAGTAAGCACTAGGGCACTAGGCACCTTTCGCTATTCGCCGTAAGCTTTTATTCTATTTTGGGCGCCTTTTTCTATTCCCGTAGTAGCCGAAAATAAATTAGAAGGCTTTTCTCGGCATCCGTCTTACGTAATGTTTGGTTTGGCACGTTTTGCGGTATTCGCCGTACGTGTTTTATTTCGTTTTGCTATTTATTCGGGGTCATCGATTTGGTTTTGTGAGGCAACTCTTACACTCTGGGACCATACAATACCTGGTATCACAGAAATACAAAAAGGCGGAAATAGGCAATTTTTTGTTTCAGGCACCTTTCTTTGTTCTTCAACGATGCTTTCTGCGGCGTTTTCAGGCATATTTATGCAGCATCGCTGTAACTGATGTACGATAGGGCGAAACAAGCCTTGCACCAGAAAGGGAGGATTTAGAGCAGATAGCCGGGCATGTCGGGTTTCACCGGCTAGGCAGATATTGCGTGCAGCACAAATAAAGGTTCAGGGAGGGGCGGTGGTTTATTTTTTTGTCACGCCTTTCTGGTGTGGCGTCTTCGGCCATTAACTGGCCTGTCCTCAGGTTTGCTGCTGCTGCTGATGTGCTACTCGAGCGGTAACATGGAAACGGCATAGAGACTGGGCAATGGGAACGTCACCGATCGCCGACTATTTATGGCGAATGGAGAACGGCGAAGAATATATCATTAATAATATGTTATTTTTCATCGATTGACCTGGGAGCAGCGATGCTCCTGACTTCGGGAATGTATGTGCAATCAGGTCGTTTCTGCTTGAAGACATCCCAAGGCCTCCTGACACACGCCTTTCGAGATTCGAGAGGCGTTTAAACACGGTTCGTTATGTTTATTTTTCATCGATTGACCTGGGAGCAGCGATGCTCCTGACTTCGAGAATGTATGTGCGATCAGGTCGTTTCTGCTTGAAGACATCCCAAGGCCTCCTGACACACGCCTTTCAAGATTCGGGAGGCATTTAAACACGGTTCGTTATTTGGTTTTCAGGCGTATATTCGCACATATATCGCAATATTTTCGCCTCCGGCGGCCCTCCGGGGGCGACATCCCTAGGCATCCTGACACACGCCTGTTTGAGGTTCGGGAGGCGTTCAAGTTCGTTACTTGGTTTTCAGGCGTATATTTACGCATATTTCGCATTTTTTTCGCCTTCGGCGGTCCTTCGGGGGCCCTCCTGGCCCCCCCCTCGGGGACGACATCCCAAGGCATCCTGACACACGCCTTTTCGAGGTTCGGGACGCAATTCCTTACGTGGTTTTCAGGCGTATATTCGCGTATATATCGCAATTTTTCGCCTCCGGCGGTCCTCCGGGGGCTCTCCCCGGCGGCCCTCCGGGGGTCTTCCCGGGGGGGGGGGGCTGCGGAGGACTTGTAGTAGGCGGGTTTCAACATTTTGTATATCGTCCAAGTACATGAAAATAGCGGTGCATTTATATCTTTCTTAGATATATGTAGACCATGTCTTTAACAAATTTTGACTATAGTAGTGTACCGATATACCTGGCGCCAAATCCCAACCCGACCAGAAGCCTAAGCCCTAACCTAGCCCGAATATCATAGCGGGTGGGATCAGGGTGTGTACATATATAATTCCAACTTCAGTAGTTTGGGGTGGGGTGCATGGCTTATGTTTTGTAAACCGACCGCTAAGGGTGACAGGTATTATATTTTTTCGCCCTCAGGCGGTCGCCTTTCCACCCTTTTCCTTTGGCAGACCGCACAACAAGTCAACCTTGCACACGAGTGCGAGAGTAAGATAGGTAGGTGTGCATGACTTACATGCGCACCTAGGTGTGTGTGCAATTTTTTTTCGGTTGTGCTGCGTGCAATAGAGGCCGAACCACAAATCAATGCCCTGGTTGGTACCCTTTGTATACTGCCCCCTGATGTCTGACTGCTGCATGCCGCCATGGTTGCATAGGTAGTGCTGGTAGTGCTGCTTCAACCACTGCCGCACCCAAGTACTTGCAGTTTACTTGCGAGAACGGCATGTATCCTACCAAATCATACTGGTGCGCGTTTAGGAACTGGGTCGATAGCATCAGACCATCAGCAATCGGCGATCACGTCCCCGAATCGGGTTGATGATGCTCGTTGAACACCCAACGGCTGGATCATATACGAACTCTCCTGTGCTCCTGTCTACGCTTCTCTCTGCTATCTACTGCTGACTGCTGCTGATGATGTACTGGTTCCGTACTCGTGCACATTGCAGGACCAGCAGAAGTAGTACCACGTACCAGTTACGAAGTACCAGGGTATCATATTAACAGCAGTAGCGTTGTATTTGAGCGATTATCTGCCGCGTAGGACGTTCCTGCTGTTCCTGCCTGCTACGAACAGAGAACGCCTCTTATCTTACCGCATACAGCAGTATTATATACTCCGGAGTATATTATAAAAATTAAAATACACTCCAGCTGTGAGATCGAAGATTTCGTCGAAACTCATCTTTGCAAGCTGTGTGTGATACTCCGATCGCGCGCATTACGAGTTGTGTGTCCTCATTAAGGATATAGGTCGGCGACTCCCCTTACAGCTACAGTGTAGCTATCAGGGTCAACAGGATGATTTTAGTCAGTCTGTGCGCGGAAACTATAAAACCCGTTTCTGAGGGGGACAAAATCTGACAGCTGTGAAGGGAAAGGGGGGGCCTGGTTTAGATCAAAAGCGAGCGGGTTTGGAGGGGGGCGGGGGGGGGGGGGGGGGGGGAAGGGGCAATTTGTGCATGTAAGCTATAAATCCTTTCGAGGGGATAAATCTGACGGTTTTGGCACCAGTATATTATTGAGGCCGGGGGGGGGGGGGCAGCTCGATATGTGCCTGGAAACTATACATTATTTCGAGGGGATAAATGTGACATTTTTGGAAATAATACATCAGTTTATCGTGTATATCCTGGGGTAAGTCGTACAATCAGTGAGTAAAGAGAGGGTGGAGTGTTCGAGGGGGTGGGGTTGGGATGGGTTGGGGGGGGAGGGTGGGGGGTGGGAGCGGGGGCGGGGGGCGGGGGGGGGGGGGAAAGGGCTTTAGGTGAGGGGTTTGTTATACGTGTGGTGCTAGGTCTAGGCGAAGGTGCGGGTGATGGGGAAGTACTCCGGAGTATATGTAGTCTAGACTTCCAGGCTTCACTTGATAAGCTGATGCATTTCCTTCCACAGCTGTCAGATTTTGTCTCCCTCAGAAACGGGTTATATAGTTTCCGCGCACAAACTGCTTAACATCACCCTGTTGACCCTGATAGCTACAATGTAGTTGCAAGGGGAGTCACCGGCCTATATCCTTAATGAGGACACACAACCCGTAATACGCGCGATCGGAGTATCACACACAGCTTGCAAAGATGAGTTTCGACAAAATATTCGATCTCACAGCTGGAGTGTATTTTTAAGTTTTACTGAGTATAATATGTCTAGTCTAGACTTAAAGGCTTCACTTGATAAGTTGATGCATTTCCTTCCACAGCTGTCAGATTTTGTCTCCCTCAGAAACGGGTTTTATAGTTTCCGCGCACAAACTGCCTAACATCACCCTGTTGACCCTGATAGCTACAATGTAGTTGCAAGGGGAGTCGCCGACCTATATCCTTAATGAGGACACACAACCCGTAATACGCGCGATCGGAGTATCACACACAGCTTGCAAAGATGAGTTTCGACAAAATATTCGATCTCACAGCTGGAGTGTATTTTAAGTTTTACAATATATCTAGTCTAGACTTACAGGCTTCACTTGATAAGCTGATGCATTTCCTTCCACAGCTGTCAGATTTTGTCGCCCTCAGAAACGGGTTTTATAGTTTCCGCGCACAAACTGCCTGACATCACCCTGTTGACCCTGATAGCTACAATGTAGTTGCAAGGGGAGTCGCCGACCTATATCCTTAATGAGGACACACAACCCGTAATATGCGCGATCGGAGTATCATCGTACACAGCTTGCAAAGATGAGTTGCGACAAAATATTCTATCTCACAGCTGGAGTGTATTTCAATTTTCATCATGTATGTAGCTCGTGCGTTCCGCACGTACATATGCACGTAGTCTACGGTAGTCGACACACGTCACAATATCAATGTCACAACAGCTCGTGTCTTGTATGTTCTTCGTTGAACGGAGACTTCCGCGAAAAACGTCGGCGTACGTCGTGCGTCCAGTACGACGGAGATACCGTTTCGTATTTTTCCTATACGTATTTTCTTAGAAAAACTATTACATTTGATTTCGATGTTGGTTTTTCGGAAGTCGGCAGAAGGTGTTGTGTTGGCTGTGTAATAATGATGAGCTGCGTGCGGTTTGTGTGGTTTGTTCGTTGTCGGGCAAGCCTGTGACCCATGGCGACACATACTCATAAGCTAATCTTGGCGTACTACCTGCTGGTACCGTGATGTAGTCTTGCTTGATAAAACGAGACATAAGGCGTGCACAGAAAACTGCAGAACGAGATCCCCGTTGGGCTACTCGCGAAGACGCTCGACCTAGCCTTCACACACGGCCCAAAAGTTTTTCGGTGTCATAGCTAGATGGGGAGCTCACACTCGCAGTGCTCGCTCGCAGGCACACACATGCCGCGTGCCGTAGCAACGCAAACATCTACTCCCAACTTGCACCACACACACCTGATGCAGTACTCCACGAGATCAGCACCAATAGCGTTACTCTCGCTGGCCCGCAAAGCAGCATCGATTTACGGCACTTTGGTTTGCACGCCCACCGAGGTCCTGCGCGTACATGCTGAAAATGGCTGTCGTATAAGGTCCCCGCATGAATACGCCTTCCAAGGTGAAACCCCCTCAGATTCGCGGGATTTTGAGCGCCCGAGGCCAACAACCAAAGGCGGTTTAAAGGCGAGCCCTGCGCGCAGCCCTCCCACGCAGAGAAGGTGAGAGGAGAGCGGCCAACGAGATCTCTCATGGAGAGGGCGAATTCGTTTGTCGTGGATTTTGGGCTGGGCTTTACAATATGGTCTGTTTTTACATTGCTATCGAGAGAGAGCCCGAGGGGGGGGCAAACAGGCGTTGCTTGTTGAGGACTCGACTTTTACTTTGGGAGGCATGGAAAATGCTACACCAAACGCTCGCTGCGCACGCGGCGCATCGCCCGAGCGGCAGAGGTGCTGGTAACAAGTAGACCCGAGCTGTCGGCGATGCTTTGGAGGCCTGTGGTTCTGGTGGTGTCTGTCGGCGCGAGCGAATCGGTGAATGCCCTTGGTAAAGAGATGACCAACGGCCGAAGAGACGAGAGATGATCTTGGCAGGTTTAGTGAAATTGGAAATATTTCATCGGGCTGCGCGATGCGGCTCCCTTCGGCGAGCTCGGGAATGGCGGATATCGCTGCCGTCGCGCGCTGTGTTGGCGTCTGCCCCCCCCGCCCTCGGGGCGAGCGAGTTGTGGGACCCCTGATGATGCCTGTTTAGATTTTAATCCTTCCAAGTTTTTTTTTGTGCAACTGGTTTGCTGGCTCGCTCGGTCGGGCGATGCGACGAGCGGGCAAAGTTTTTTATTTGAAAGTCGAAGTCTCCCACCCACCGCTGGTCTGATGACTCCCTTTTTCACGTAAACGTAATCGCATGCACCCGGTGGGTACCCTCGTACATCTTGTGTGTTTGTTCGTCAAAATTGACGTCGTTGGTACAAATCACGTACAGCAAGAAATGAGTTGGGGGAAGAGGGATCCCCCCGCTCCTTCCCCCAATAATCTCTCTTCAAAACACTGGTACGATTATCAGGTATCATATCATACCAGTGCGAGTACCGAATTGAACTTGGGGGTACAGCGGTACAATGTGGTAGCAGCAGCACCCGTAACTCTGACCGAAAAACAAGAGTTGAGCTGTGTCGAGGGTACTGGCATTGGGTGCATGCCCGCTTTCCGTCACTGCAGTAGTTACCCACCGCGAGCGGGCGGCCTGAAATCAATGCCGACACCAACGCCAACAACTGCCTCCACCCACCCCGCTCTCGCGCTGCCTCTTTTTTGCCTGCCTAGCAGGCTCAGGAGAAACTTAATCTCCCGCAAAACAGCTCCGGCGACGCTTCCGGTTACAGGGTAGCCGTTTTGAGAGAAGGTTGTCTCCGCGAGAGGCGAAGGGTACGCAGGCAGCGGAAGGACGGGGGAAGAGAGGGAGGAAGCGGGGGGGGGGGGGGTAGGGTGCTGATGGTCGGCAGGCCTGCGTGTGAACGCTGGGACGGAAGCACATAACCGAGCGTCGATCGGCGTAAGAGCAAGAGCGACGGGAGGAAGCCCCTTGTTGGTTTTGTTGTTGTGCTTCTAGCTCCTGCTGTGTGGTAGGCTTTTGTCTTGCTGTACATAGATCTATCTACACGGCAGTGGCCCGTTCCACTTCTTGTTATCTCTATATCTGAGCAGCAGCATAAGCATTAGCAGAGCGATCTGCGCAGAGGGACGGCGAGAGTAGCAGGCGCCACCGACCGCTCGAGTCGCCAAGCAGACAAAACAGGACAGACACCACAAGACAACACAGCAGTACAGCATTAGGCAGTTTCTGTCTAGTCAATCTACCTTTCTACCAGTAAGCTCGCAGTTAGAATGGAGCAGCAAGGCGGAGACGCCTCGGCTGACAATGAGGTTATGTCGATCCTCTCAAGTCCTGGCCGACAAAAAAACTTCGTCGTCAAGCCCCAGCCCCGAGCGGGAGGCCACTCCGTAACGGGGAGTGGGGCTCTCTGTCCCCCATCCCCTGGTGCAAACGGTCAATGCCTTCCAGGCTCTGCCGCCGCCGCCGATTCGTATCTTCAAAATTCCTCCTCCACCACCGTAGGTGGCGGTGGAAGCGGTGTCGGTGGGGGGGGAAGGGGTGCAGATTCGGGTCTCCAAGGAAGTGGAGGCGTTGTTGACCCGGGGCGTCTTATGAACGGGCCGTCTCCTCCACATACCCCCGGTCTGCCTAAGTCTACGAGCGCATCGTGGGACCCGCACGTTCAGAGTTCTAGCAGCGCCTTTTCGGTGCCAGCTGGCAGGGCAATTGGAGGAGGCGGTAGGGGGGAGGGGGCGGGGGGCGCAGGTGGCGTCGGAATGGGCAGCGCTGGGTTTGGAGGGTTGGGCCTAGGGGGGTTTGCAGCAGCGGGAGGCGACCTTAGAGACTTCCAGGTGAGGCTTGGTGTGAGCTGTGCTGGATTGTGGGTGTGATGGGTGGTAGTGATGGTATTACTGGCGGTGTTGTTGGTGTTGGTGTTGTTGCTGTTGCTGTTGCTGTTGCTGTTGCTGTTGCTGTTGTTGTTGTTGCCGTTGCTGTTCGCGTGGTTGTTTTTGGTGTGTTTTGTCGCTGCTGTTGGTTTTGGTGTTGTTGTTGTTGTGGTTGTCGTTGGTGCTACGGATTTATGCTTTTGTTGTTGTGGTTGTTGGTGTTGGTGCTAGCGCTGGTGCTGGTCTTTTAGGTACTGTTGGTGTTGGTGGTGTTACTGCTGGATGCTGTTGGTGTTGCTGTTGTCGTTGCTGCTGCCATGCTCGTTGCTGTTGCTATTGTTGTCGCTCCTGCACCGATCGCACTGCAAGGTTCAAGTCCAAATATCTTGCCGTGACGCCAGATCCCCACAAAGCCTCTACCCCTACGCTACGCCGTACCCGCCATCACGACCACGACTTGTTTTTCACAACATGAACAATCGCATCGCGTGCTTCGTTTTGCGCACAGGGGCACGCCGCTCCCCTCTCCCACCAGGTTTCCGGCGGCGACCAGCAAGGTCACGCACGCCGCCAAGGACTCGGCGGAGGCGGCAGAACGCCGGGGCCCGCGTTCAGGGGACCCCGGTACCCCCTCGAAGACCCGGCCGCTGCCCGCGGGCAGCACGACGCGATGGGGGTTGGAGGGGGCCAGCCGTTACAACCCGAAGGCCTCGGCAGCGACATCGCGCGCGCGGGCCACCTTCCGCTAACGTACAACGGTTACGACGGGGGAGACGATTACGACCCGCGCGATGTCATCTACGGTAGTGGAAGCGCTGGCGGTGGCGGCGGCGGCGTCAGCGGTGCGGCTGGTGGTAATTCTACTGCGGCTGCCGCAGTCGCGTCGGCGGGAGGGGGGGGGCTATCGTTTTCCCCGTCCCACGACCGGCCTCTTCGAAACTCTGCTGCTGCGATCGGGGGGGCAGGAGGGGCGCGGGCGGGCGTAGGAGACAGCGGCGACGCTGGAGGAGCGCCGGGGTTACGTAGCTCGTTTGAGTCTGCCACTGCTGCGGCCACTGCTGCTGCTGCTGCTGCTGCTGCTGCTGCTGCGTCGGCTGGCCTAGACCCGACGACAACTTCGATGGTGGCAGCAGCAGGTGCGGGAGGTGTGGGCGGTCAACAGATGGTTGCCGATAGCGCAGGCGCCGGGAGCACGATGGACAACTGGGGAATCCTCAGGTACGGGCTTACGTTAGAGGACCCCGTGGCATCCGCGGCGCACGGAGGTCCGGGACTGGACGCCGGGAGGCGTCGACAACGCTCTGGCGAGGAGGCCGATGGTAGCGACGGGTCAGGGCGATCGCGCGTCAGTGGTCAGATCGGTGGAGGCGGCGGTGATGCAGGGGGTGGGGCCAGGTTGAATGGCATGGTGGGGAGCAATGCGTCATCGGCAAATTCCTCCACTGGCGTTGCGAGGAGGATCATAGGGCCCCTGTCTCATAGGGGGCAGTCCCCGCGCGAACAGCAGCCGAACCATGGCGGTGCTGCCGCGCTATACCGTGACGGTGCCGGTGCCGGCGGTGGTGGTGGTGGTATTGGTGGCGGCGGTGGTGGAGATGGCGCAACCGGAATGCACGGTGCGATAGATGGCGGCGTTGTGACCGACGATTATGACATTGGCAGCTCGAGGGGTGGTAACGGCGGCGGTTTCGGCTTGCGTGACACGCGTTTGTCCAATTGTGACCTCAGGGGTGACGATAATTCGCCTCTGCGACATGAGCAACATCAGCAGCAGTCGGGGATCCCTATGCGACCCAGGCGAGCGGGCGGAGGGTCGCCGTCTCTAGCCCCTCAGCGAAAACGCCTTCAGCAGAGTGAAAACCTCCTCGACGGCGTCGGCGGAGGCGGAGTCGGAGCGGGAGTTTTCCCAGCCGCGACACCCGCTGGAAACATGGCCGTCAGCATCGATGCGCTGCACGGGATGGGCGGGGGTGGAGGAGGAGGAAACAACGGTGGTGGCGGTGGTGGTGGCGGTGGTGGCGGTGGCGGTGGTGGCGGTGGCGGTGGTGGCGGTGGCGGTGGTGGCGGCAGTCTTCTTCGTTGGTCTTTCCCACCCCCCGGCATGTCGGGACTTCCTGGAGGGGTGTCGGTGGGAGGGGATGGGGGTGGCGGCGTCGGTGGCGGCAGTGGTGGCGGTGGTGGTGCTAGCAATGGTCCCATGCAGTCAGCGTTTATCCGTTTGGGCGGGCTGAGGACCGAGGGACTGGGCGTTTCCGCAGAGGATGGTGGCAGTGGCGGTGGTCCCAGCGGTGGGCGAGGGACTGACCTGGGAGGGCAGTGGTCGGCCATGAGGCAGGCATTGCCGGCGGCGGATCATGGCATCACCAGGAGGCTTGTTTTTGACGGGATAGAGGGGCGGGGTGGGGTGATAGGTGGCGATGGAGGAGCGGGAAGCGGCAGAGGCGGCTTGTCCGGATCTGTGGATAGCCATCAGTACGCTTCGATGCGCGGCCAGCACCGAAGACTCGAGGTGACTGCCCCCGCTGGTGTGGATGCTAACCCCAATTGACTTGATTCCAAGTGTAGTAAGAAGAAAAACGACTACCCGGTGTTAATACTGCAATCTTATCGAGCCTTTAGGAACTGGTGTTGAGAGTTGGTTCTCGGCTTTCGCGCATCCGTTATCTTCTGTCCCCCAGCCCCATATTATACAACGTGGAGTGTGCCAGGCTTCTGCAACATCAACGGGAGGGCGATACGCGATTGTTAATAGGGCATGTTATATACATAGTTCCTTGCGCCTCCCCCTCCGCTTTCGTACCCTCACCCGTTTATTTCGGTTGCAATCTACATGCCTGCGTCGTCCCCTCCCCCCCGTCAGGCGGACCATCTCGGATCGGACGGTGTTAGCGCGGGGGTATCGTCATCGGCGGGAGCGGTCATCATCGGGCGCGCAGCGGCCGAGGGGCGACAACAGCAGCAACAGCAGCAGCAGCAGCAGCGCGCGCGCTTTCACCAAGCCCCCTTCCCGCCGGACCCTGCCCGTGGAGGCCCGCCAGGGGCGACAGCGACAACCGCAGCAGGAGAGTACGACTACGACTACGACTACGACTACGACCCTGCGCCGTTTGGCGGCGGCAGGGACATGAGCGAGACTCGGTCGGGGCTCGACATCGCCGCCTCCGGAGGGGCAGCAGGGGGCATATCCGGGGCGGGAGTGGGCGGTTCCGGCGGCGGAGGTGGTGGCTGTGGTGGCGTGGGTGGCGACGTTCGTGTTTCGGCGGATCACACGGCGCGAGATGGCGCCGCTTCTGGTGTGTCTGGTCGGGCAGAGGGGGTGTGGGGGATGGGGGGTGGGGGGGGGGGTGGAGGGACGTCGGGGTTTTCTTCTTCTCGACGCCAAGAGTACGCCGAGTTTGCATCGCAGATGGAGTTCCACAAGGGCGGTGAGGCGTCGCTGACGGATGGGCACCACGGCGGCGGCGGCGGCGGCGGGTCCCGGCAGGCGTTGGAGCAGCCGTCTCAGCAGCAACTACACCATCAGCAGCAGCTGCACCATCAGCAGCAGCAGCAGCAGCAGCAGCATGTGAGTGTTAGCGGTAGTAGCGATTCTTAGACTTCTTCGTCGCTCCTCGAAACAGGAAATAAATGCAAAGATGAAGGGCTGTGAATCGGCTTGACTTCGCGGTTAATTATTACTGTTATTAGTATTATCACTATTGTTACGAGAAGTATTACTTGGGTGGCGGAGTAAAAGCAAACCAACTGACTTATTGTTAGTATGAATTAGTCAACATCACACGCCGAGCCACAATTACCCCAGTCAGATGCAAACCCAACCTGCAGAAGTCTGCAAACTACCGCACGCAGCTAACTGTATACCTACCTCGTAGCCAACTAGTACCTAGTCGGCGACCTTATCATGAGGCAGCTCGCAGCCCTTGGAAACGTTGGACGTGCAAGGCGCCGGTGGCGTGGGGCGACGGCGGTGGTAACAGGGTCGTCGTTGCTCGTGTGCAGCATAGCGGTGAGCTCGTTGCGTCGCCCGTCAACAACGGGCCTTACTCCCCTCCGCGCCCCTTCCTCCATCCCTCCCCTGTCTCTCCCCGCCCCTCCCACGCCCTCTCGTCGCCCATTCCACCCCCCACACCCATTCCCTCCCCCCCCCCCCCCAAACAGCGCGGAGGCCTTCCTCATCCACCGTCCCGATCGCAGGCCGCATTACCCCACGACCTCCTCCAGCCTCCGGCCCCTCCTCCCCCATCTCGCTTGCTGCGAGACCTTCGCTCGACTTCGGGACTTCTCGCGGGAGAGGTACTGCGGTCGCAGCCCACGACTCCTCGCGGAGCGGGTGAAGGTGGAGGTGGTGGATGGGAGGGTGGTGTCGGTGGCGGCGGCGGCGGTGGTGGTGGTGGTGGTGGTGGCGGCGGCGGCGGCGAGTCTGCTGCGTCGTTGGAGAGGATGGGGCGCGGAATGTCGGGCGGAAGCAGTGGGGAGATGGAGTATGCGGACGGGTTTTCGGCACATAGGGGGGCTTACGAGATGCCCGCTGGCCACCACCACGTCTCTAGGCATGCGGTAAGATGGTTGAAAATGTGGGGGGGGGGTACAGGTTTGGGGTTTGGCGCACGTGTTGGATGTAGGGGCTGGGGGAGAGGGTGGCAGTGGTGTGCGTTTCACACGTGCTGGATATAGGGTGCGGGTGGGAAGAGGGTGCCGGAAGGTAGGTCTCTTTTTTCGTGAGATACGGGGGGTTTCAGCGTTTTGGGGCAGGATACCGGTGCGGGGGGAAGGGGGGAGTTTCCTTTCTTTTTCTGTAGGGTATGAGTGGGGTACTTGACTTGAAAGATAGGGGCGTGTGGGTGTTGTGGGTGTAGTACGTGCGCGGTGACCGTGTTGTGGGTGTGGTACTTGCGCGGTGACCGATGGCTTGGAAACGGTGCGGTTTGGTTGGACTCTCGCAATTGCTTGTGTCACAAGCACCGTCGCAGCAGACGATCCCGATTCGTCGATTCTCCCCTTTTTTGTCCTTCCTTCACCCCAACCGTCGCGTTAGCTCTTTTCTACCAAGATGTGGAATGCTGACTCAAACTTCTTCCTTCTCTCTTCCTGTCTGTCTGTCTGTCTACGTTTCTGCACGTCGGCCTCTCAATCGTTCACACGTACGCAGGCCTATGAATCCCCTTTCGAAGGAAACCCCAATGGAGGCATATCATTCGAGGGGAGCAGAACCTCGTACGGTAGACTCGGCGGCGGCAACGGCGGTCGCAGCAATGCAATGCTTGGACGGGGTGGTGATGGGGGTCGTGGTGGTGGTGGTGGCCGTGGCGGTGATGGTGGTGGCGGTGGTGGTGGGGGGGGTGGTGGTGGAAACGCCTACGATGGAAACCCGCAGGCGGCGTACGAGAAGGGGTGGACCCGGGGAGGCGAGGAAAACATCCCCTTTGATGTTACCGCCCCCTCCCAGGGGCATGGGAGGTACCCCCCCCCCCCCCAGGGCTCAGGGTCGTACGATGCCCAGATGGGTCTACAGCCACTACAGTCGTCGTCTGAGCAGCCGCCGTTTGGGGAAGGTCGTGGGGGTGGAGGTGCGGGCAGCGGTGGAGGGGGGGGTGGGGGATATGGCGGTGGTGAGTATGAGTACTCGGTTCGTCTCAGGCAGCAGCAGCAGCAGCAGCAGCAGCAGCAGCAGCAGCAGCAGCGGCAGGAGCAGCAGCAGCGGCCGGAGCATCCAGGTCAGGGCTACTCTCCTCCGGACCACGCTTCGCTGTCTTTACCCAGGAAGCAGCAGCAGCAGCAGCAGGACCTTCCATGGAACAGCACAGCGCCGCCCTCCCACCCACACCACCACCCTCCCCAGCAGCAGCAGCAGCAGCAGGCCGCCGGCCGAGGAGCGCCGCAGCGTCCTTACCCCCAACAGATGCTTCCGCACAAAGCAGGCTCGTGGGCAAGCAGTCGCGTTGGAATCGACCACCGACCGGGCATCAGCGGTGGCAGCGGCGCAAACAGCAGCGGCGCACCTACCACCGTCCCACCCACCTACCCGGGCTACGGCACGAGCCCTCCGGGCCAAAACCAACCGAGGGGGGGGGGGGGATCTTCTACCTTGCCCTCCCAACAAATGCCGTCCGGGGGCGTTGGGGGCCAGGGGGGGGCACCTGGTCCGTCCCCGCCGGGGGAGGGGTATGGCCGGCACGGGCAGCCGTCGCGACTGCCTGTGGCGGCGGGTGGGAGGGGAGGGGGGGGGGTGGGACCGGGGGGAGGCTACGGCGTGCCATCCCCCCAAGGGAAAGTGCGGGGTGGGGAGAGAGGCATGGGGTTGGGAGTTTCTCAGCAGCAGCAGCAGCAGATATATGGTGGGGGTGGAAATTCGGGGCACCCGCCTCAGGACCGGAGACTGACGAGAATCCAACAGCAGCACCAGCAACCCCAACAGCAAGGCTATAGAGATGCCTCCCCTCTGCGTGGGACGCTCAGCGGCGGCAGCGTGTCGGCGTCGCCCCTATTCCCGCGGAGCGCCTCCGGACCCTTGCAAGGACAACACCAAGAACCCAACTCCCTCCTACTATCAAGGGGGAGCAGCGCAAGCGCTTCTGGGGGAATGTTGGACGCGGCGGGAGCAACCCGCGGGGGTAGTCCCCACCGCCACCCCCCTCCACCGCCGCCTCCGCCGCCTCCGCCGCCACCCACGCAACCTCCGAGCAGGATGTACGGGTCTGAACCCAACTTTTCGGCGGGAGTTACCGCGGTGTCTGTGGGGCGTTACACGTACGGGGATGGGGGAGAGAGGGGGGCGGCGGGGGGTGGAGGGCGAGGAGATGGCCCGCAGAGGTTGGTTCCGCATGGCGCGAACCAAGGAGGGTACGGGCGGCCGTCGAAACAGCATGGGGGCAGCGGGACCGGCCAGGTGTGTATGGGGTGACGGTGCTGCTACATGGTGGCGGTGAAAGGTGTTGGGTGGTTGTCGGGGGTAGATGCACCGTTTGAGCGCACGGCACCTGCACATTGCCTTTTCCCGTCCCTGTAGGGGGAGTGAAGGGGGGTGCGATAGAGTTATATGGGGTTTGGTGTGATTTTGGTGGTAGGTGGCGTAGTGAGATAGCGGGGTGGGGGGGGGGGGAAGGGGTGGCAGTGGGGATGGCGTTTTTTCGGGTGTTTTTCCTTTTTATTTTATTTTCCTTCGAGCACCTACCTGCCCACCCCCACCACCCAACCCCCCCATCCCCCCACCCCCCACTCCACTCCACCATTCCCTCCTACCCTGTCATTGATCCGTTTATATGAACACGTAAACAGCATGGCCAGTCCAATGCTCCTGGAAAGGGCCAAATGCACCATTTGCTGGCGCACCACGCTGCTGCTGGGGCTTCTGCTGGCGGCAGCGGTGGAGGTGGTGGGGGAACGGGGACGATGGTTCCTGTCCCGGCCCCGGCGATGGATGAGAAGCAGGTGAAGCGGGCGGAGCTGGTGGAGTCGCCGACGACGAGACTGGCGTTCAAGGTAAGTTTACTTGTGTTCTTTTTTACGTATACAGTGCGCAAGAGCCCTCCGATGAAGCGGTCTGGATAAGGCGGTATCCCGGTATCAGGCGGTCATAATCGCTTGCCGCGACTGGGGAATTGCACTCATATCCTGCAAAGGATAAGGCGGCTTCCCCCGATAAGGCGGTCGCATTGCTCTCGCACACACCACCGCCGCACTGGGGGACCCCTGCTGTGCTGTTTTTCTTTCTTTCCGTCTTGTTTTACTGCGTTATGGAATGGTGACATGGTATTTTTTCGTTGTTTCTATTGCGTGGTTATTAACCGTTTTGGGACCCATTAGTATAAGCCGAAAAGCGACGAGCGTGATGTAGTCAATCGTTTCGGAAAAGCTTGAGGCAATCCGAGTATCGTCATGCCTCACGCTTGTTGTCTCACAGCCTCCTGCGTTGCAGTTCGAGTTCGAACACATGTCCTAATTAGAGTACACCGCCAGCTGGGGTTGCTCCCTGTGGCCGATTCCGCAATGGAGTCACTTTTTCGTCATTTTTTTGTCCGAAGTCCCGCAGGGGTTAGCGTCTTTTACCACCGGAAACCCGTTGTCAGACAATGTTGCTTGGAATTCATATAGGGAGATGTTTTGGTGTTGTGTGGAAAGGTGATAACCTGTTTTTGTCTCTCATTTTTGTGCGTGTTTATTGTTGTATACTGGGATGGTGACGTGCTATTGTGACGCGGTGTTGTGATATGGTATTTTTTGCACAGGACTTTTACCGCGCTTTCCGAGCGAAGGAGAAGATGTCCTTCCATGCTGCCAAAGTCTTTGCGATGGAGTGCTTCAAAATTCTCCCCGTGAAGGTAAGGGGAGGGGGAGTTCACACTGATATTGCAGGCGGGAGAAAACAAGAGGGGGTGGGGGTCGTTGACATGGCAGGCGCTAGGATGCGAGGAGGTACGTGATGGTGCTGTTGTTGTGGGTGTGGTTTGTTGTTGATACTGTGAGGTTGTTTGTGTTGGTGTTGGTGTCGTTGGTGTTGGTTTTGCTGCGGTTGGTGTTATTGGTGGTGTTAGTTTTGCTGTGGTTGGTGTTGTTGGTGGTTTTGGTGTTCTTGGTGTTGGTGTTGGTATTGTCTGTTGTTGGTGTTGTTGGTGTTGGTGTTGGCGTTGTTGTTGTTGTTGGTGGTGGTGTTGGTGTTGTTGTTGTTGTTGTTGTTGTGGTTGCTGCTGCTGCTGTTGTTGTGTCGTTGTTGGTGCTGTCACACTGTTTTGTCGTGGCCTGTGTTGATGGTGATGTTGCGATGGTGATGCTGATGACAACGACATATTTAGATGACAACTGCTTTGAAGGGTTTCCAGTAATCGGCGTTTTTTTTGTCCCGCGCTTGTGGTTGTCAGGTGCACTGGCGGCTATACCTGGAGATCGCCGACCTGGCTCGGAGAGAAAACCGTTTCGTCGAGGCCAGAAAGCTTTACAGGAAGGTTAGTCTATCGTTCTCACCGATACCTGCTACACCTGGTGCCTATCACATACGAAGTACCAGGTATATTGTTGGACGTTGTGTCGCGCTATCAGTGTATACCTACTGTTCTTCTTTCCCTTTTTTTTTGTCATCCTCCGGCGGATGGGGAAAAATAAAGCTTTAGCTCACCACTCTTCTTTTTTTCTTGTTGTCTACTTTGCTGACCCCTTTAGAGCCCCAAACCCTTCCTACACCAATTCCAAGTAATTCGTCCCCAACAACGGGTCCAGCTGTAAACGCGTTAGAAAAAGGCGTAACATCAGCCGTCAGCGCGTATTACGGAGATCCCTTGTTAGCAGGATGAAGTATCAAACAACAAAGGGGGCAAAAAAGCACCCGGCTTCGTGCAAAATCGCTTGGCTACGGTTTATTTTCGTTGGCTGGTCTTGCCAAGTATACGTACTGAGCCTCGATCGAACACAGTTGTAGCGCAGGAGAGCTCGCCTATAAAGTGGCGATGCTTCCCTTTTTTATATATATCTCCGTAATAACCACCTGGCGGATAGTTTATTTCGGATAGCCCGTACTAAAAGCGTCATCACATGTTGCTATTAATAGTGAATAGGGGTACGCCCAATTCGTTGTCTACTGGTATCTTGTGGTGTTTGTTGTGCTGCCGTGCTGTGTTATCTGCTGTTTTTATTTCCTGCCGTATGGTGTTCAATGTCCACTATTCCAACACTAATCTACCATGTTGTGTTGAGTTGGGTTGGGTTGGGTTGGGTTGGGTTCCTGTCGAACACAGACCGAAACGCGACACGTTGCCTTTTGAGTCCCTTTGTTATACTCGTACGCTTATCGCATATTTGTGTTCATCTGTATGTGTCCGTAAATATCGCGTACCAGGTGACGAAGATGCAGCCATTCGCTTCTCAAGGGTGGGTGGAGTACTGCAAGTTGGAGGAAGAGTTTGGCGACCTTAGCAGGTAAGGTTTGTGTTCTTGCGATTGTTGTAAGGCTAAGCGCGGCTAAACGATCAGTCGAAAGCAACCCATCAATCAATCGATTAACATGTTATCCCATCAATCAAGCAATCAAACAGTCAATCAATCCGTCAAGCAGTCAAGTAGTCAATCGACCAACCTTATAGTCGATCAATCAAATCAATCATTTATTCAGTGTTTCAACCAACCATCCAACGAAAATTTGGAATCGACCAAATCAATCGGGCAACTAAGCAAGCGACCAACCAACCACGAATCGACCAACAACCAATCAGCAACTCATCCGCCCACCACACCAACCAAATGGGCCGCTCACCGATGCCCAACAAGGTGTTCCCAAATCCTTCGGAGGGGGCTAACTTTCTGCGAATACTCGGAGACCCTCCTAATCAAGGCTGTGAAGCAAGAAGAAAGGGCGGGAAACCTGGACGGGGCTAGAGAGCTCCTCAGCCGCCTTAAGCACGTCGGCATTGAAAATGTGAGTGCTGAGCGACCAGGGAAGGGCGCAGCTACTTGCCATTCTAGAGCTGCAGCACAAGTTGTAAGCCACATCTCCTTAACGCCTTTTACAACTCGAAACCCGTTTTTGGGACAAATTGCTTTGATTTAGTGTAGGGGGCGCTTTGTAACTCTAAAGGGGTTAAGCTACGGTTCACGCATACGCGCTCGTCGCCTCCTCCGGGTGGGATCTGGTGCCGACCCAACCAGAAGCCTAAGCGGTAACCTAGCCTCAAAAATTTAGGGGGTGGAATCAGGGTGTGCGGTGGGATTAGAGTTGGCCAATCAAAATTGGGGTGTGGTCTATGTCGGTTGATCCGACAACGCCGTTCACCCTTACAGCACTAAAACCCTGATAACAGCGTGTGGCTTGCAATTTTGAGCTGCGGTTCTAGGATTGCAAGGAGGTGTCGTCTCTAGGGAAGGGGGTTGCAGGAGGTTGGGGAGGGGGGGAGGGGGAGGGGGAGGGAAGGCGGGAGAGGGGTTGAGAGGCGCGTCCTTGACATGTTGCGTTTGTTCGCATTGGCATAAGCTACTACTCCCACGGCTACCGCTCTTCCTCGTACTTATTCTCTAGTTTTGATACCACTACTGCTATTGTTGTTGCTACTACTGGTACTAGTACTCCTACTCCTCTTGTCCTTATTCCACTGCTAATACGCTGAATACTGCCACTCCTACTACGGCTAACATTGTTACGTTGTTATTGCTATTGCTATTGCTATTGCTATTGCTATTTCTTTGGCGGTTCATTATAGGTGTGGAGAACGGTGCTAGAGGGAGCACTGCTGGAGGCTAGGTCAGGCAACACCGATGTGGCGCGCAAGGTGCTGAAGTACCTCATGACACACGTGCCTTGGTACGGACCCATCTACTACGAGGCCTTCAGGTAAACAAAAACAAGCACAATCAAAAAGCACTTGAAACAAAACAAAAAAACTGAAGAAATCGTAGTAGTTTTGGTGATGTATCTGGTACTCGGTGTTTGTTGTGTATGTACCACGACGGTAAAGCGAGAATCCAAGAACATGCCTCCCCTCCCCCCCCAAAAATAGAAATCGTAATTTTTTTGGTGCTCTTGTCTGTTTTTTTTTCCGCGCCTCGGTTGGCAGAAGGACCTCTTGTGATGAAAGGTAGGACCGTTTTTTTTTTCCGAATTGGCCCAGGTCCGATGCACTGGCTGGCAGTGGACCCAAAGTCCTTCCTCGTCAAGGATAGGGTTGTGTCAAATCGCCCGCCCTTCTCCTGCTGATGCTGCGGTGTCTCGCGTTTGTCCCTCGCTGGGCTCCTGCTTTGGCTCGCTTCAAGCCTTGCTTTTCTCCCGTTCTAGGCATTCGTTCCTTGCTTTCGAGCCTTGCTCTATGCTTGGCTTTTGGGCCTTGTGTTGTTGGCTTGGGTTGTGCTTCCCTCGGTTTGAGCGTTGCGTTTTTTTCATGTTTGTGTTTCTCGCTCTTCCTTTGTTGTTGCTTTAGGCCCTGCTTTATTCCTTGTTTCATGCCCTGCTTTATTCTCATTTCGTTTGCGCCTTTCTTTGTTTCTTTGTTTTATCCCATGATTTTTGTTGTTTTTTGTTCCGCTAGGCTCGAGGAAAAGGCAGAGCATTTCGAAAGCGCCCTCGCCATAGTCCAGAGGGGTTTGCAGGAGATACCGCGTTATGGGCCCCTGTGGTTCGGCGCCTTCCGATTGAGCGAAAAGCTGGGTGAGTTGAAGAGGGTTTCGATGTGTCTCGTGGGCATTATTTGTGGTCGTGTGTGGTGCGAGGTGCTTGGTGCATGGTACATACCTCGTTCGCGTGCTGCTACGGTAGATGTTGCCGGTTGCATTCAGCGGGGTGCGGCACCCTCCAGACGGAACGAATCAATCAAATAGAAAGTGGTCCTTGTGTTGGCGCACGAAGTATTCCGGTAGAAGCGTAGGGCGTCTTGGTTTTTTCCGGGGGGGGGGGGGGGGGGAGGGAAGAGACCTGTGATCACGGCTTGTCATGACCTTGTCCTGAAGGTCGCTGAGGGTAAGAGGCCTCTTACGAGTTGAGCTGGAGAGTAAAAGTGATGATTGGAGAAGGAAAAAAAAACGTTTCCCCCGTCTCTATACTATACCTGGTATGTTATTACCCTCTGTACATGTCTAATATATTACACATGCTACGACGATATAGGTGTGCACCAACCATTGTTTTTCCTCGTCTCCCCGCTTGATGAAAAAATATATATTCTGTACGCACCCCCACCGAAGAACCGATTTCGATAAAAATGAAAATCGCAACCAGATGAAAAGATATGATGTTATAATATTACTTCGGAGTATAGTCTAGGTATCAAAACGAAAAAAACGCAAAAAAAACGAAAAAACAGCGAAAATTGGGTGAGGAGTCCCTTTGTTTTTCTTCCGTGCGAAAATGTTTTACCTCTTCCGTAGAAGGCGTCACCGTCATCATACATCCCATTTATCCTCCTGGAAACCCTCTTGTTGGTCCCCGTCATTCAGCTGTCTTTTGTATTGCTGCCCCGTGACTTTCCAAACACCAGGTTGCCGCTGAGTTAACCTTCCTAGCTTATTTTTTGTGAAAGTATTTTTAAGCACGCCAGCTGTGAGTTCGATCGAAATGAATTTTTGGTGCACCGTAGAGAAAGGTGGTATTAATAGTAGCTACAATGAAAGATGTGGGGAGAGGAAATGGGGAAATGGTTGGCAGAGGGTCACATGAAAGATACTACTGCTCTATGGACGGACATAGCCGCTTTCTATCGGAACGGCATCTACGCTATATATTGTCGGTGGGCAAGAATAACACGATTGCAAATCAATGTAATGGTCTACACTCATCTTTGAAAGCTGCGAGATACTTGCATTTTTACAGATGTATCACTCTTTGAAGCTATACATAGCAGTATATATAGCAGTATATTTATACGACTCCCCCCCCCCCCTGGAAGCTGCCAGGGTCAACAGGAGAATATTTTTTTGTCCCCCCTTTTGATGTTTTGTTCGTTTTCCTCCCGCATGGTTTTTGGTTCGTTTTGTTTTGTCGTGTTTTTTTTTTATGGTACGTGTTGTACATTCGATTCGTGGACAGACATGCGCGACGTGAAGAAAGCTCTCGCCGAGGGGCAGTCACCGCACGAAGACCTGTATAAAGGGAAAGGGGGCGGCAAGGTCTCCAGACGGGCCAAGGAAACCCTGCAGAGAGCCAAGGACTGCATCAGCAAAGAACTTGTATGGAAGGTGTGAGCAGCGTACTTTGCTTCCGTCGACTTGCCACTTGTAACCTACCTGATGTGTAATTATGTTAGCCTTGGCTGCCGGGTGTATGCAGGGGTTAAATTGTTTTTTTTCCCGTAGTCTAGCTTATTACCGCGTTCACTGCACGGTGGGGCGCGCTTGGCTTATCTTTTTTACAGCTTCTCCCTGCTTTGCTCTTCTCAGCCCCCCCCTGCCCCTCTCCGTCTCTCACTTTCTTTCTCGATCCCGATCTCGATCTTTCTCGATCTTTCTCGATCTCTTGATTTTTCTCGATCTCCCTCGATCTCGATATTTCTCAGTATTTCTCGATCTTGTTCGATCTCGATCTTTGTCGGCATTTCTCGATCTTATTCGATCTCGATCTTTCTCAGTATTTCTCGATCTTATTCGATCTCGATCTTTCTCAGTATTTCCCATACCTCGATCTTTCTCAGTATTTCCCATACCTCGATCTTTCTCCATCTTTCTTGATGGATCTCGATCTTTCTCGGTCGATCTCGATCTTTCTCGATCGATCTCGATCTTGAGCAGGTGCACTTCGAAGCGGCCCAGATCGAGGAGCGACTCGCCAGCGTCTGCGCGAAGGAGGTAAGATACAAACCTACACTGCCAGTAGCTTGTTGTCGCCTTTTTATTTTTACGCCACGACACATCCGTGTGCTTGCTGATGGCGAGGGTCGTGTTGGTGATGGTAAATGAGGGGGTGATGGGATGTTGGTGTTGGTGTTGGTGTTGTTGTGGATGTTGGTGTTAGGTAGTAGTACTAGTAGTAGTAGTAGTACTAGTAGTAGTACTAGTAGTAGTACTAGTAGTAGTACTAGTAGTAGTACTAGTAGTAGTACTAGTAGTAGTACTAGTAGTAGTACTAGTAGTAGTACTAGTAGTAGTACTAGTAGTACTAGTAGTAGTACTAGTCGTAGTACTAGTACTAGCACAGTAACTTCTAAGTACAGTACTAGTTACTGTACTAGTACTGTACTAGTACTAGTTACTAGTAGTAGTACTAGTACTGTACTAGTACTAGTTACTAGTACTACTAGTACTACTAGTGGCAGTAGTAGTACTACTAGTAGTACTAGTACTAGTGGTGGGTGTCATGGTGTCATTGGTGATGGTGGTGATGTTGGTATTGGTGTTGATCGCGTTGGTGGTGGTGTTGTTGGTCATAGTGGGGGTGGTACAGTATGGGGCCCTCAGTAAAGCGGGTGTGCGCCAAAAAAGCAAAATGACCGCTTCATTCGGGGAAGCTGCCATATTCCGTCCGGGTAAATGAGTGCAATTCCCCAGTCGAGCCAAGCGCTTTTAACCGCCGTGTATCGGAATGCCGCTTTGCTCAGACCGCCTTGTTGGGGGCCCCTACTGTACCGCTGCTTTGGTTTTGGATGTTGGTAGCGGCAGTGGACCAGTAGTAGTGATAGTGACGTCCCTGTTCTTGTCCCTGTTGATGTCGCATTTGTTGCCGTTTTTGTTGGTACCTCGCATTGGTAGTGATGGGGGCGTTTGTCGTTTGTCACTGTTGACTTCCTTTCCATTCCTTCCTGTTCCCCTCCTTACAGGTGGCGGCCAGAGCGCAGGCATCGGCCGCCGCCAAGGGCAAGACAACAGTAGTAGTGACAACTCAACCTGCATCAGCACCACCGAAGGCATCCTCGACACCGTCGACATCGCCACCGCTTGGCGCCGTCGGCGGGGAAGGAGGAATCAAAGCCTCCTCCTCCTCGACACCAGGGGACACATTACACTCATCCCCGTCTACGGCGGCCACGAGCAATGCCTCTGCGGCAACTGCAACTCCGACGGAACCTTGGATGGAAAAATATTCTTCAACGGCCACTTCAACGTCAACTTCAACGGCAACTTCAAGTTCAACACCATGGTCAACTTCGACATCAACGTCAACATCTACGTCAACAGCATCTTCAGCTGCAAATGCAACTGCAAATGCAACTTCAAGTTCAACTTCAAGATTAACGTCGTCAGTGGTCGGAGGTGGCGGTGGCGGTGGCTCGGAGCTGTCCATCCAAAGGGGAGGACGGGGACAAAAAGGAGGCGGTTTCGGCGGAGGAGGCATGGGAGAGAGGGGAGACCGCGGATCGGACAACTCGGAGGGGAAGGTGGAAGGCGTTGTGCGTCGGGGTGGCGGTGAAGGTGCGGGTGGGGATGGGGATGGGGGTGCGATGGACTTGGTGAGCGAATCACAGGCGAGGGATTCTCTGCTTGGTCCTTGTCGGGCGTCGTACGCGCATGCGGTGCTGACGTGTCCGCACAACTTGCGCTGGAAGGTGAGCGACTTCTTGTGTACCCTGGTGTCGAAATTCGTGTTCCGGTAACGTCGTCACGATTTTTTTCGGTTGTATGTGCCAGTCGGATGTGGTATGTTGTGGGGGTGGGTGGGGGGTGTAGAATGCTTCGGTAAAGGTGCATTTTTTTTCTTTTTCTGCGGCTAATCCTAACCCTGCACTTAACGCCTTTCATACAGCTGGAAACCCGCTTTTGGGACAAAATTACTTGGACTTGGTAGAGGGAGGGTTTTGTGGAGCTCCCTACTCCAAACCCAAAAAACTGATTTTGAGTCGTAAACTGCAAGGGCAACCCGATGAACAAACCCATGGACTTGTGTATGCAATATATGTATACATATTGCAAAACAAGAATAAAGATGTTATTTCCGACGATTTGGGGTTAAGGCAGCCCCGTTTTCGGATTTTTTTTTTTTGCCAAAAAGGGGTACACCTCAATTTGATACCTCTAACGCAGCACGCGTCGTGGACCGATAAGATAGGCTGTGGAGATTTGTGGCCGGGTGGGCGGCCCGTCACGTGTGTTTGCTAAAGCTGGGGTAAGGAAAGATTGCGCCAACTAGGGAACCGCAAGAACTTTAGTCTGCCGTTTGTTCGGGATGGGAGCAGTGTAGGGTTGTTGTTGGTGGTGTTGGTGTTGGTGTTGGTGTTGGTGTTGGTGTTGGTGTTGGTGTTGGTGTTGGTGTTGGTGTTGTTGTTGCTGTTGCTGTTGCTGCCGTTGTTGTTGTTGTTGTTCCACGATCTTGTAAGAGTGCCCGACGTCTGGTGTCGATCATGAATGAGTGGGGGCTCGCCCAGATAGGTAGGCCCTTACAAGTCGGTGTGCAGGGGACGGTACCCGAGTACCAGTAGTACACAATTCGATTCGAGTGGACGGGGGAAGAAAATGCTGAATTATTCTCGCGATAAAAAGAAAGGCACATCGTGGTGGAGAGGGGGGAGGAGGGCCTGCTATATATATGTCCCCGGATCTGAGCTACTACTGGGAGAGAGCGCGAGAGTAGTGCGAGGATAATGAATGGGATGAAGGAAGACAAAAAATAAAGTAGGTGGTGGTAGCCGGCCAGTCAGTCACCAAGCGACAGCCTGGCGGTTGTGTTATTTCTAGTAGGGGAGTGTTTGTATCGACCATCATAAGGAACACTAAAAAAGAAAATGTTAAGGCGACGTTTTATTTCCAAAATAGTTTCGTTGTATGTACTCGATAGTAAAACCTGTTCGTTCCCAAATATATTAGCGTAACGAAACCTGGTAGTCTTGTCTTCAAAACGTGGGCGCAGCTGTAGAGGTTTTTAACCTTGGCTGGCATGGTTTTTCCCGCTCTTATATTTGTTGTTTTCTTGTCGCTGCTGCTGCTGTCGTTTTTTTCATTCTTTTTTGTATCAGGTGTGGTTGGCGGGGGCGAGAATGGAGCTGTCGGCTGGCAATTGCTCTCACGCGCAGCGTCTGCTAAACCGAGCCTTCCAGGTAAGCGAAAACCCACCGCTTCCTCTCTGTATTCGTGGTATGGTCTGTTAATGTTAAGACTTACACTTGTATCTGTAACCGTCGCGGGTAGAGGGGAGCGGGGGGGGGGGTGGCATGAGCAGTGTTTTTTGCGTTGGTGTTGGTATTACCTGTAGCGTGGAGCGTGGCTGCTGATACTTATGAAAAAAAAATAGCTTAGCTGTAGACCCCGAAACATAATATCTGACCCTCGAATGGCTTATCGCAGCATCTTGACGAAAAGTTATCGTAGTGGGCGTATGCGTTGCGGTTTGTTGTGACGCGTTATTATGTGCTGCAACATGTTGTGACGCGTTGTGGTGAATTGTGCATGGTGTGACGCGTTATTACTTGTTGTGACGTACTGCAACGTCTTGTGACGCGTCACGCCGTCTTGTGGTACCAGGTAAAAAGTATTAAAAGTACCATGGTATATCCATCACTTGTTGTGATTGTGACATGTTGTGACGTGTTGTGACGTGTTGTGATGTGTGGTGACGTGTGGTGGCGTGTGTTGACGTGCTGCGACGTGTTGTGACGTGATGCAACGTGGTGGCGCGTGTTGAGACGTACCGTGACGGTTGATGCCGTGTTGTGACTTGAGCAGGAAGTCCCGGAGAAGAGCAAGAGCCACGTGTTCTTGGAGTGCGCCAGGCTGGAAGAATTCACGGGCAATCTCGACTGCGCACGACAGATCTTGGAGCGGGCACGGGTAGAGACTAAGAGCGAGTGGAAGGCGAGTTGCCCCACCATTAATACCTCGTAGGGCTAAACTTTTTTTTTTTACACTTTTTTGTTGTTATAATGTTTCCCTTTTTTCCCACCTCCTTCTGTTATTTTGTTTCTGCTTTAATTCGTACCTGGGGTATTTTGTTTTTCATCGCATGCGGTCCCCTCGGTTTGTGTACGTATTGGGTCGAGGGTCGAGTGAAAATTATCACCTCGTGGCCAAGGGATGCCTGGATACCGTCCCCGGTTACTCACTGGGCGCCACATACACGTATGCGATGCCCCCCCCCTCTCCACCCTCCGTCTCGAAAGGGATGTGTGGTCAATGGTCAAATGACTAAGGCAAGCAACAAATGAGTTCGCCCCCCCCACCTCCGTCCCCATCACGTAGTGTGAATATGGTAAGGCACCCACGAGGCAGTTACATAGTAATACCCATTGCTGTCCCTGGAGTGGCCACACCATAAAACAAAGTATAACTCATTGGCCCTGTCATCCGTAAGCAATAAAGTAGGCACAAGGTGCCGAATTCCGTTTTACGAGCGGTTCTTGGAAGGATGCAGTTCACCCTTGATGCGACCCGCCGAACACCTCACGGCGCTTCGCGCTTAGTGCAAGCAATGTCTGCCTGGTTGGTGAAAACCCGACGTTCTCCGTCCCGGCATAGTAGGGATGCGAGGGTCTATGGTCACACGACTACTGCCATGCATGAATATCGAGTATGCCCCTCCCTCTTTCCGCCATCCTCTTCCTGTAACACGCTTCGACACATGCCACGGTAGAACTTGCCTTTTTTTTTGCCTTGTGGGGGCGATTGCTTGACAAACTACGCCATGCCTCACCCAGAAAGTGATGTTGAGAGAATATATATTAGATCCTCCTGCGGATCCGGGTAAAAAAAGCTCAAGCTCCGTACACTTTCGTTTGTGTACCAGTTTTCATCCATCTGCAACACACAGACTTGGTGTTAACCTCGCCCCTGCGGTCAAGTCAAAACCGTGGACTTGCCGGCCTTCTTTGGCCGAATCCTGTACGGTTCGGCCAAGAAATTGGGATAGCCACCCAGGTTGAGAATAACGAAAGCGCTTGTAGAGAAAGTGCTTTTGCGATGAACAAACCCATCGCCTAGGCATACAAAAACTAACATACACCAAAACGAGAATGACATGCCGACGGTTTGGGGCGAAAGAACCCCGCCATTCTCAATTTTTGTTTTTTGCAAATTAAGTGCTTCTACCTCCATCGTAGCCCCGCGCTGTTGGGGATTTTTTTTTTCTCTCTTTCTCTTCTGGTTGCCCGTATGAATCCTGATACCTGGTTCGTATCAATGTTTCTATTGGCAGGTATTCTTGGAGAGTGTGTTGCTGGAAATCCGATCTAACGACTGGAAGAGGGCGGCGATGGAAGCGCAGGCGGCGCTGAAAGTTCACTCTGGCGCGGGCAGGCTCTGGGCGGTGCTGGTGCAGCTCAAGCAGAGGGACAGCGACGAGGCACAGCAGGCCTCGCTCAAGCAGGTGAGTCGCTTCCCCCCGCCCCCTTGCTGTATCTGGAGTGACCACACCAGAAAACAAAGTATAACTCATTGGCGCTGTCATCCTTATGCAAGAAAGTAGGCACAAGGTGTCGAAGTCCGTCGTCCTAGCGGTTCTTGGAAGGATGCAATTTACCCTTCATGCGACTCGCCGAACACCTCACGGCGCTTCGCGCTTGGTGCAAGCAATGTTTGCCTGGTTGGTGAAAACCCGACGTGCTCCGTCCCGGCATAGTAGGGATGCGATGGCCTGTGGTCACATGACTACGGCTATGCACGAGTTGAGTACCCCCCCCCCTCTCTCTTGTCCGTCCGCTTTGCCGTATCGCCACCGACATTTTTTCCGTAATTACAGTATTTTTAATATTAATGTGAATACCACCTATTCTGCCGCCTATTACGGAGATCCATTGAAAGCAGGATGAATTATCAAACAACAAAGGGGGCAAAAAAGCACCCGGCTTTGTGCAAAATCTCTTGGCTATGGTTTATCTCGTTGGCTGGTCTTGCCAAGTATAGACTAGATTACAGAGCCTCGATCGAGCACAGTTGTAGCGCAGGAGAGTTCGCCTTTAAAGTTGCGATGCTTCCCTTTTTTTGTGAAATTTCATCCTGTTGACAGTGGATGTGCCACCTAGATATGCTACATATGCTATATATGCTACATATGCCACCTAACGTGTCACCTACATGCCACCTGCTGCTTGCAGAGGTACAATAAACCCAATATGTTGGGTCCAAAGTTATTGCCTGGTGGTACAAGGATGCGCCTTGGGTCGTTTTCGTACAACACCCTATATATATATTGCGCACTTCTACTTTCCAGCTTCTGGACAAGCCATGGTCACAGGTGTCGTCCCTTTGGGGGGCCCCCCCCCCCCCCCCCGGTTCTTGCCTTCAATTTTTATCGCGCATAGGGTTCAGCAATCCCACTGCTCCTCGATTTTGAATCGAGTGTTGTTGCTACCTTACGCTCTCGCGCTTTCCGCAAGTCAATTTGTGCACAAGAAAAAGTCCCCACGAATTTATACGAGTATGCACTATGGGGGGCTCGAACTCACGAAACTGACCTATACCAGGCTCGAGGATAACCTGATACGCCACCGGGGCGACCGTATATCAAGCCACAACATCGAGGTTTAAATTGAAAACACTGAGATTTTTTCAACGAAAAGATGTAATGCCACCTTACGTGCTAATTTTGCTGTCTACCATCCGTTGATTCCAGGCACTGAAGGAAGTGCCGAAGTCGGGCGAAGTCTGGTGTGAGGGGGCGAGGATTCATCTGAACCCTCTCTCGAAAGCGTTCGACCTTGCCACGGCCGGCAAATACTTGGGCTTCGCGGTGCAGTTCACCCCGCAATACGGCGACTCTTTCATGGAGTGCCTCAGGTAAAAAAGCATGACGTGTCGTACCAGGCACCTGGAACCATACCTGGCATATAGCACGATGGGGCTTTTTTTTCGAGCATCACGAGGGTAGTTGGGGGAAATTATGGCAGCATGTCTTTTTTTGTGGTCCTTATCCAGCTAATGGCATGAACACTAGGACAACAATATGTGGGGAAACCATGATAGCATATCGTTTCAGTGGTCCTTGTCCGGCTAAAGGCATGAGCACTAGGACAAAAATAGCAGAATGGGTGTACGTACGTCTATCCGCGCCATTCCCTTTGCGTCTCTCTCGCTCCTGTTCCTCCTGTTCCTCCCCTTCGTTACCTCGTTTTCGTGTCATTCCATGTCACGTGAGAGACCTCTTCTTGCCCAAAAACTTGACATCACACAATTAATATACTTGGTATAATTCAAGACACTTAGTAATGTCCGCATGGAAGGGAGACGATATATATATGTATATATATTTTCGCACACATCTACCTTCCAGCTTGTGGACAAGCCGTGGTCACAGGTGTCGTCCCTTCTCCCCCCCGGTTCTTGCCTTCAATTTTTATCGCGCATAGGGTTCAGCAATCCCACTGCTCGTCGATTTTTCATTGAGTGTTGCTAACTCACGCTCTCGCGCTTTCCGCAAGTCAATTTGTGCGCAGGAAAAAGTCCCCACGAATTTATACGAGTATGCACTCGGGGGGATTCGAACTCACGAAACTGACCTATACCAGGCTCGAGGATAACCTGATACGCCACCGCGGCGACCGGTCCGATATATCGCCTATCGTCTCTTTTGCCTTGCTGCTGTTCCTCTCGTTGGCTCTCGCTTTATGGTGTCGTCTCGGTGTCGTCTCGCCGCTTATCGTGTCGTTCTCCTTCAACCCCCCCTTCCCCACCCTCCCCCGCAGCCCCTTAAAATGTATCTAATTAGTTGGCCTCGGTTGGCACCGACGCGGTAAGACATTATATGTATATTGGGGTTGGCGTTGGTTGGCAACGACGCTGTAAAACATGCCAGTCACTGCGTGAGCTAGACAACCAAGGTACCGTTTTTTTTCGTTTTTTTTTCTTGGCGGCCACCAATATGGTTATCAAATTAGATAATATTGTGCGGGGTGGAGAACGCTAACTGCGCACAAGGGGAATGGTCGCATCACGTAGTGTGTGAATATGGTAAGGCACCCACGAGGCAGTTACATAGTAATACCCGTTGCCGTCTCTGGAGTGGCCACACCAGAGAACAAAGTATAACTCATTGGCGCTGTCGTCCATAAGCAAGAAAGTAGGCACAAGGTGCCGAATTCCGTTTTACGAGCGGTTGTTGGAAGGATGCAGTTCACCCTTGATGCGACTCGCCGAATACCTCACGGCGCTTCGCGCTTGGTGCAAGCAATGTTTGCTTGGTTGATGGAAACCCGACGTGCTTCGTCCCGGCACAGTAGGGATTCGAGGGTCTATGGTCATACGACTACGGCCATGCACGAGTTGAGTACCCCCCCCCCACCCCGCAGCTGTTCCTCCTGCTCCTCCAATTAATTATCGCATTTTCGTGTCGTCTCATCCCTTGTGCTATTTATCCCTTATCCGTCCAGGCTTGGTCTCCTTCGAGACCTTTTTTTGCCGAGGGCGGAAGCGATCGCTGACGCAAGGTGGAGGCAGCCCGCCCCGACAGCGGCGCCCCCCATCGCCGCCGCCGCATATACAGCGCCAGAGTTACCTGGATCATCGGTAACACCGACGGTAACACCGGCGGTAACATCAACGGTAATGACACCATCGGTAACTTCTGCGGTAACACCAACGGTAACTCCGCCGGTAACTCCAGCTGTATTACCAGCGGTAATACCAGCGGAAACATCGGCGGTAGCACCCACGTCTTCAGTGTTGTCCCCCCCCCCGAGGAACGACCGGACAACGAACCCCCTCGATGGAGGCGAGAAGGGGGGGAGGGGGAAGACGGCTGATCAGTGTGTGCCGGTTGGGACCGACGTGATTGTCGATGCTGCCCGCGCAGATGAAGCTGGTGGTGGTGCTGCTGGTGGTGATGACAGCTCTACCAGTGCTTCTGCTGCTGCTGGTACCGCTGATGCTGGTGCTGGTGCTGGTGCTGCTGCAGGTCCAGCTACAGGAAGACCTGGGGGAGGAGCGGAGGAAGATCCCACAGGCAGTTCCATCGTCGACCTTCGGTCGGCAACATACCCACAACGCACCCCCCAGCCGCTGTCTCGGCCCACCTCCTCGCCCCCGGCACACGGGGACGCCGACCGACCGGTCCCCGTGTTGGGGCCGCCCTCGTGCCGCCTACTATCTCCCGAGATGTGGGCGGCAATCGACGCAGGAAAGTACACGGGCACGAACAAGTCGCACGGTTCTGCGTACAACCCCGCTGCGTCTAGCGGCGCGATCGCAGCGGCGGTGGCAAAAAACGGTGGCAGTAGTGGCAGTAGTGGGAGCGGTGGCATTAGCGGTGACAATAGCGGTGTCGATAAGGGTGGAGACAGACTAGTGGTAGTTGAGGATGGCGCTGGTGGTGGTGGGGCATTAGGAGGGAGAGGAAGAGAAGGAGGGGGAAACGGTGGTGGAGGTGGAGAAAGAGGAGAAAGAGGAGGAGGGGGTGGCGGCGGGCGCAAGGATGGTGGTGGCTCCGGCGAACGCAACGGTTCTGCAGGAGGCGTGGTGGAAGGCGGGGATGGCGAGGAAGCATCCCTCCCTTGTCGCTTCGAGCTGAGTGAGGAGGAGATTAAGGCTGCAGGGCGGTTGTCCGAGAGTGACTTTTTGAGGGCCCACGTCGAGGGGCTCGTGCTGAGATGCGTCAACGCGGACCCGAACTACGGCTCCATGTGGTTCCACTGCCGGCATCGACCTTCGGACACTGCCAAGTACGTTACATGCTGTTACCTACGTTTTTGCTTTTGGTTTGGTATTGTTAGGTTTGGAATGTGGCATCGTTTTGTTCCTGTCGCTTTTGTGTCGTTTTTTTCCTTTTGTTTTGTTGATTTTTTTGTAGGTGTTTTCACGGGTTTTCACGGGTTCATGATTCGTCCCGCTGGTCGGGTCAGAAGGTTTCCAAAGTCTCGCGGGTCGAGTCGGGTCGGGTCGGGTCGGGTCGGGTCGGGTCGGGTCGGGTTGGATCGGGTCGGGTCAGGAGCTTTTACCATTATCACAGGTTGGGTCGGGTCGGGTCACCCTAACCGGAACCGACCCGCGGAGAAGTGACCCGACCTATGAATAGCCTTGTTTTTTTGTATGGGCTTTTAGGTTGCCGTTTCTCTCCCACCCCCCCGTGCTTTTTTCCTCTTTCTTTTCCGGTTTTGTCGTGTTCTGTTGTTTTCTTGGCTCTCGTTTGTTTTTCCATCGTTTGTCCATTTTGGGTCAAGAAAGTAAGTGGAATTTTGAGTGGGGTAACTTCTGCAGTTCTAAACGGGTTGCAAGGCAGCATTGCTTTGTCCCTACAGTGTTGTTGTTGTTGTTGTGGGCCAAGATTTAGCTGGGTCTACACTACCATCAATGACAGCATCAACGGTATTTATTCGAAGGTTTTTGGTCCCCTTTGTTTTCACGCTGTTCCCTTTTTTTTTGTGTTCACTTACCCGATGCAGTTCACCTCCGGGCTTGCCACTGAATAATATGGCATCTCAGAAACTTTAACAACGTTTTGTCCCTCACCGACGTGCCTTGTCTTTGTGCGCGCTCGGTCAGATCCATCCTGACGATGGCGAAGGTGATGATGGCGGACGAGCTCACGACTCTACAAGACATCTACCTTAATGCTGTGACGCGCCACGTTCTCCTCCAGAGAGAAGCGGACGCCTACATCGCCTCTACCGATGCTGCTGCCACGGCAGAGGGCGGTACCGCTTCCCAAGGTGAAGGCGGGAGGGAGGGGATGGAAACCCCAAGACGGCGCGTGGGAGGAGGAGGGTCGAGGTTGTCGCGAAAAAAGGAGGGGAAGGAGGAGCGGCGAGACCGCTTGTTAGCGGTTTCGGCTAGGATAGCCCCTGGGGTGGCATTCGCTCACCCGAAGGGAAGCCTCAAGGGCATCAGGTGTGTTGTTGGGGCGTTGTGTGTTGCGGCGGTGCAAAATGGGGGTGTTGTGTGTGTTACTAAAAAGTTAACAATACATCACGTACAGCTGTGAGATCCAGGATTCCGTCGAAACTGGTCTTGGCACGCTGTGTATGATAAAACGGTCGCTGGAGCTGAGAGTCGGCACGACTTCACGACGACCAGCTATCGGTAGCTGCCGCCGTTAGCCGACTGACTAGCTTTGGTCGGCCAGTCGGCTGCCGACGCCAGCTGGTGGCCAGCCGACTTGCCGACGCCAGCTGGTGGCCAGCCGACTTGCCGACGCCAGCTGGTGGCCAGCCGACTTGCCGACTTGAGTCAGGCGAGCAAAGCCAGCCCAATTAATCCCGCCCGACCTACGGGTCCCCGCCCCCCCAAAACCAAATGCATCCCGTATTAATCGTCATTCCTAAAGGCATGGGCTCCCAATAAGTCGGGTGGTCCGCACCTCCGTGAACGACTGACTATCGGTCCGACTAATAACTAGTTGGTGACATAAGTCGTGCCGACTAACAGCTCTACCGATCGCGGTGTTGTAGTTGTGTGTTGTGCACGGTGGGGCTGTTGTGTTGTGCGTCGCGGGAGTGAGGACAGGCTCAAGGGCATCAGGTAGTGCTTTTTTTTGCGCATATGTTGTAGGATGTGCTGACGTGTGTTGTGAGTGTGTTGTGTGTTGTAGGGTTGGTGGTTGTTGCGTGTCTGCTTCGTGTACTCCTTTGGCTGCTTAATTTTCATGGGGCGGCCTTGTCGAACTCAGTCGGTTTTAAGCAATCAGCAACTACTAACATCGTCTGACATCCTTCCTGCCCAGTCCCGGTCTCCCGGGCGTCTGCCACTCGTACCCCTTTTACTGCTCGGGTCGAAAACCATCACACTCTAATTCACTCTCGTTTCTACCGGTAATGACCAACCCTTAATAGCACCGCTGTTGAGGATGTTCTCTTACTCGGTGTCGAGATATAGATGTGACCACCTTTTGTGGGGGTTTCAACTAATACAGCAGGGATGTTTCTGTGGGTCGTTGCTATTATGTGGTGCCTTGCTTCTGCGTGTGCTTCCACGGGACGACGATAATATATTTATTTATTTCCCTTGCCCTACTTGTACATCATGAGTGCCTTTCTGTGAAACTACTCCGACCCCCGCATCGAAATTAGGCTATTTTGATACGAGAATATTCGGAGTTGGACTCGAGTCGATCCCCACACGATGTGGTTGCACACGATGTGGTTGCATGTCTAGGGTGTTAATACCTCACTATCGCCGCCTTTCTGTCTTTGTCGTCGTCGTGTGTTGGTTTTTGTGGTTTGGCAGGGCGGAGGATTTCGTGACGGGTTTGGCGAGCCTCAACCGAATCACGGCACAGATGGGCCGTCTTCGCAGCGAGGACCGCCGCAAGATACTGTTCGGATCCGACCAGATCGTACCGTAGGAGCTCTCTCTCTCTTGTCGTGTATCTGTCTTGTTTTGGCGGTGAGATCAGTCTTGACTTGAGACGTCTTGCCTTGACAAGCGGCGTCTCGCCTTGTCTTGACAAGTTTGGTCTATGGCTTGTCTTGACCTGAAAAGTCTTATCTGGACAAGTCTTGACAGGTCTTGACGGGCCTTGACAAGTTTTGATAAGTCTTGTCTGCACACGTCTTGACATGTCTCGTCTGGCGTTGCCTAAGGGGAGTAGTGGACACTCCATGTCAAGGACACCCCATGCGGTTTGGACACTCCGTGTTGTTTTCTTGCTGTTGCCCTCCCTCCTCCCTCGTCCCTAAAAAACACCGTTTCCCGTACTTGTTGCCGAATGGTGAAGGAATCATCTTGGGCACACGTTGGGGACGGTATTTTGAACGAGGCGTTACGTTGGTTGGGGACCAGGAGGGGAGGGGGGGGGGTATTGTTTCCACCCCCGCCTCCCCCCAACATACCCTAAGCACGACCGCCTACATGTCACTAGTAGGACCAATCAAGCACGCTAAAAGTAACATACGCTGGGGTAATTTGCTGAGTTATGGTCAGAGGAAGGGGGTTTCATAATGTCAGAGTGAGAGGGTCAGATTGGCGTTTTTAGTAGGGGATGGGGGGGAGAAGTAGAGAAAGGTGATTCAGTGGAATTTCAATTTTCAGGTCCAGCACAAGCTTGACTCGGATCGAGTGTAATGGTTTTCTGTATTTTTAAGCGATCGGCTTGGACATTTATCGTCGAGCGTGCTTTTACGAAGTACGAAGCTCGCTTTCTTTGTAGCGTTTTTTTCTTTTCTGTTTTAGCTCTAGTACTGTTACGACTCGTGAGTAGTCGATTTTTTTCGCTCCGTTGAGGTATATAGCATACCCTTTGCTTATTTTGCGGTGTGAAAATGCGAGCGGTTATGCTGCTTCGGTTTTCCCCGTAAGCTGGTGGCGTTTCGAGCGTTAGGCGAGAAATAGACGCCTAGCAAAGGTGGAAGCGGGGGGGGGTGGGGGGTCAGGGGATGAGGCTATATGAGGTCGGCGGAATGCGAGTTTACTACGCACCACGTCCGGGGCGTTTTGAATTCCTTAGCTGTACGATTTTATTAGGGTTGGGTGGGGGGGGAGTGAGGCAGGGGGTCGTTTGAGGCCTGTGATTCATGAGACATTTTTGTGGCATGACGTGCGGCTGGCCTCTGGTTGTTTACCGCTTACCATCTACCACTCTCAATATTCATATGTACAACGGACGTAAAGCCACAGATGTTATGTATTTCCGGTCGGAATTATGTAGGAAGGAGGGGAAGGAGGGGCGGGGGGGGGGGTGTTTGGGGGGGGGTGTCACACGGTAGTAGCAGCAAGGCGTATGGATCGTGGGGGGTGGGGTTGGGGATTTTGTGTGATGTGGTTTTCTATTTTGACACAAACCGCCTTGACGGCGTTTTTTCTTGTTAATGTGCTGGAGGAGGGGAAGGGGGGTGGTATTAGTTAGCATAGCGAGGGGATGTTAGTGACTCCGCGCCAAAAGTTGGAGCGGCATTCCCTGGCACTTTTTGTCATTTTTTTTTTGTCACGAGGCGACGGCAAAACGATTGATTCGTTAGTTGATTCGGTTGGTTGGTTGGCTTGTTGATTGATTGGTTGATTGGTTGGAGGAGTGATTTTGATTGGCTGGTTCATTAATTGAATGAGTGGCTGATGGATCGATCGATTGATTGATTGATTTGTGGAGTGACCGGCTGGTTGGTTGGTTGATGAGTTGGTTGGTTGATTTGTTGATGGGTAGAAGATTGATCGATCGATTTCTCGATGGGTCGCATCATCGTTCTTACGCAGGGGCATTATGAGCCTTTCTCCGCCATCTTCTCTTAGAGGGAACTCGGCGTTGAGTGTGGCAAACGTCTGTTGGGTAGGGTAGCAGTTGGCAAATATCCGGTAGGGCGGGTAGCAAGGGTATATACAGGGGGTTGAAGAGGAGACACAAGCAATCACACCGTTTTTTTTTTCAAGTGTTCATCACGCCGATTGTTTTCAATTTTTCGATGCCATGCCACTTTTACAGTAGTGCACAGACCACCCCGCCGGGCAGTGATGCGGACGTTGCCGACTTGTGCTGGTATTATTGGTGATGCCTGCTGTGTTTGGCGTCTTCTCGACAGAGTGAGCCATCCACAGCACGACCCCTGCACTCCTGACCTTAGCAGGAGCCCAAGGCTGACATCTTCACACACCCGACTTGGTAGATGGACCCGAATCAAGAGCAATAAAGCGAGAAAGCGGATTTTATTTGCCGTAGTTGGCGACGTTTCCGAATATCTGTGACAGTGGACAGCCGGGGTGCATCCCCGGGTTCCCATTATTATTTGAATTTGTATCTTGATGGCAAAACGGATTCTTCTGCTGCTGCTTGCTCTGAGATTGTCGCGAACAACAACAGCAGCAGTTTGTCGGTGGTCAAGGGTTTCCCCGCGGCTGCGAGTCGTCGGTCAGCGTTCGTTCAGTCCCAATATATCTTTCGCCGGTTACGGTGTCATGTTACGGCTCGAGAAGAAAGAACCCGCATGCCTGCATGTTAGTAGGAGCCCCTAATAATCGGCCAGATGGCTTCAGACGCCACATATAATGTCTCGCCAACCTTCGCGTACACGGGTAGTTGTGAGCGTCAAAGATTATGAATAATACCTGGTAAAAGAAGGAAGGGGGCTCCACTATGCGGGCGGATGACGCCGTCCGCTGCGCTCGCGCAAGAAATACAAAAACAAAGAAGGTGTGAAGGGTCCAGAAAAAAAGAGGCCCATGATTGGTGCGACTAGCTGTTTGATAATGCCAAGAGCTACTACTCGTGCAGAGCTGATTGCCCTGTGGTGTGCTGTGCGCTTGCTGGCGATGTCACGTTCTGATCGGCGGTACGGGTGTAACTCGTAATTTGCGGGGGAGAAAGCATGAAGAGGACCGAGACAGGACGATCAATCAAGAAAGCAAAAACACGAGTTTACACGTACATACCTGCACCTAGTATCTGGTATTTTGCATGATAACTGGCTGGTATTGTATGTACGAAAAAGAAAGCACAGCACCGTACCGCAGGGCACCGCACCACCGCACGGCGTTGCGCTGCGCTGCGCTGCGCTGCGCTGCTGAGCTATATTATTATAGCTGAGCTGAGCTGAGCTGGGTGGGAGTGCATCTTTTGTGATTCAACAATCAACGTGGTACGTACAAACCTGGACCAGGTACCTGGTGCACGGTACCTGGTATGATACTTCGAATGATACCTGGCATGTCGAAATAGTAAATACTTCGAAGTATAGCACAGCGCGCAGCACGGCAGGACGCCGCACAGTACTGCATCGCACGGCAGGGCACGGTACCGCACAGCGCTGCGCTGGTGAGCTGAGCTGAACTGATGAGTCGCGCTGAGCTTAGCTGGGACCTGGTGTGATGATGCTTCGCATTCAACTTCTACAAGAAAAGAGAAGATAAAGAGTAAGGAAAAAAAGCTATGAAACAAAATAAAATCGAGGAACAAAACAAATTTGAATAAAACAGTTGAAAAAGTCAAGAAACGACTGAAAAAGGCAACTTCCACAAAAAAGCAAAAATGTACGTATAAAACTATATACCTAGACCTCGCCCCCCTCGGACGTCTCGCTCGGCATATCCTCCCCCCTCTCAGCCCTTCTCAGCCCGTAATTGCCGAAAAGAAAATTAGTTGCTGGGAAAAAGAACCGTCCCGAAGTTCCTTGCCTTCCTTGCTTTCCCTAGTCTCATTCCTACTTACTTTTTAGCTCTCATTCTTTGATCTTTACTGCTTGCTCTCTGATATTTTTATTTTGCTTTTTCAGCAACTTCTTTTTTGTACTTTTACTTTTGAAGTTGGCCAATTGCTGGCTGTTGAGAGGGAATTGCCGTTGACGGCTGCAAACAATTTGAATTTGAAATTTGCCGGATCGGCGATAACAATTTGAAGTTGAAATTTGCGAAGCGGACCAAGGCTAGTGCAAGAGTGCGGGAGAAGGCTCCGCCAACAGTGGGGGTGGTGGAGGTTCAGGATCAGGCGTGTGGAAGCTGGTCGGGCAAGAACGGGACTCAGCTTCTTCTGGCAATCCTGATTGGCCGTGCCCGAGCAAGGGTTGTGACGGCTTCCTCATCGCACGAAATAGGAAAAACAGGAGTTCCCAGTACGCTGTCTGCGACACCTGCAGGAGTGACGAGCCTTCCACGTGCCAAGCTTTTCATAACCTTAACAAGAAGCACTGCACTGGGGAAGCGACGACAACCCTCGTGTGTGTGACTGGTGTGACATACTGGAAAGGGAAAATGCCGACAATTTTTCCCCGATTTCCCGTGTCAGCGGAACAATGCGAGAAGGCAGCCTGGAAATTATGGGAGAGCATGGCGGTTCACCCCAGCTGGGTGACGCTCTGCGTTGCTACGCAGAAAGGCGCGGCCACAGCTGCTGCTGTGCATATACCATTTGTAGCTTCGTGATGCTGCTGTGCATATACCATTTGTAGCTTCGTCATGCTGCAGGCTCATCATAGCTTCAGCTACTGCTGTACATCATGTACATGTTGTTGTTGTTGTTGTTGTTGTTCTCACATTAACTCGCATAATCAAGTCCGTGGTCACAGGACAGGCTCCAGACACTCTGGAGCTGAGGAATACCCCAGGGAAAAACACACACAACCCAAGGTGGAACACGCATATATCACAGCTGACGCAATTCATGCCTCCACCAGAAACATATAAAAGTGAGATCGGGAGTCAGTCTACGATGTGCCAGGTCCAGGCCGGTGCATACGTCTCACTACTCACGCCTGGAGAAACCAAATATTCCGATTGCCACCCAGGGAAGACTACCACGTATATATTACACGTAGTATCTATCACTACGCATACGCACGACAGGCATAAGTCAATTGGAGAAAAAGAAACAAAGAAAAGAAAAGAAGATAAAGGAAAGGAAAGAAAAGAGAAGAAAAAAAACGAAACAAGACGAAAAAGGCAAGCAAAGAGAAGAAAAATACATGTACGTGCTGCTGTAGACTACCGGGGGTTCAAAAATATTGAGAGTTCGCAGTTCTCCCCGACGCCTAGCTGCTGCTGTGCATATACCATTTGTAGCTTCGTGATGCTGCTGCGCATATACCATTTGTAGCTTCGTGATTGATGCTGCAGGCTCATCATAGCTTCAGCTACTGCTGTACATCATGTACATGTATACGTGCTGCTGTAGACTACCGGGGGTTCGAAAATATTGAGAGTTCGCAGTTCTCCACTACGCCTCGGTGGCATGTGTTCTCGGGGATTACGAACTTTTCTTCCCCATATCCTAGCACAAACCTCGCTTAGTGGCCTTTACAATGGCGACGCCGGCCAGGTAATCGACCCCCCCCCGTGTGTCGGAGGTCAGAGAACACGTACCGAAGAAATAACGCGAAGACATTAGCCCTGTGTGCAGACTACGCACCAAACGTCTCACAGGGCACGATTTTTCGGAGATCTCGTCGTAGATCTCGACGTCGAGGCCTCGCGCGCGCGCTACGGCGCCGAGCGGGCGGATCAGCTGAGCCGGTGGTTGCAGGCGAGGCGGGGGCACGCCTCAGCGAAGAAACCGCGCGGAAAGGCGGTCAGAGGCGGGGGATATCCGCAGACGTAAGGATGTGCATATGTGATAAGCGAACTAAGATACATATATTTATACCGGGGCTTACACTTACCAGTTGCGACTGTGAATCCCGTTCGTTCCTGTCCCAGTGGTGGTTTCATAGGTGTTAGCAACGTTGTGGTACCAGGCAGGGCTTTGCCCATAAACGACCGCTTTCATTACAACAGTGTTAAATTGTACGACTTCCTTTCCAACTTTGGAAATCGACGACAGGTACGTGGCCTTACTATTTTGAACATTCACTGAACGCAAGGTATTCCCATCCGTTGTTGTCGTTTGCAGAAGCCCTGCGAAGCAGCCGCCGAGGGCCGCCAAGTCGGCGAGGACATAAACACGAAGTGCACCGGCGACATCAAGGTCGGTGACCTCCTGAAGAAGGCAGGCGACCACTTGCTCGATATACATCCCGCATTCCATTCCCACGGTGCCACGAGGGCGTTCGACATCGAGGTACGTTCTACTCTCATCTTGCGTCCTGTGTGTCACGAGTCGAGACATCCATGTCTCTTGCTTAAGACTAGGGGGTGGCGTGCGGATATAGTCTATGAAGTGCGGCTCTTTTTCCAAGTACCAAGAGCAAGTACAACAATACCACAACAATTACTAACAGCGAAAGGAGCTCCATTAATTTGGATGGTTACGACGTCTGCTGGAGAGAAGTACGAATACTTTCTTACACATACTTATCGACGTTCTTCCGCCATGCTTCAACGTTTGTGGACAGATCCACAAGACCATCGACAAAAAACAAGAGTGCAAGGTGCTGGGTACCTCCGCTGAGGAGGAAGAGTCCAAGCAAGCCTGCATGCTCCTTCGGAAGCAATGTTGACAGCACGTTCTTTATAGAACGTTAAGTTGTGGTTTATTATACCAGCATCGTTTTTTGAGAACTATGCCTGAATGCGTGCTCTTCGTCTTTCAGGAATACAAATGTACTTCACATGTTTGCGGTGTGTGCGTTCAAGTTCCTGCTTCCAGCATGTTTTTTTTGGCACTGCGCTCCTTTACATCTTAAGTTGTAGTTTTCCTGTCTCTATCCTTGACAAGCGCGTGCCTGGTGTTTATGCACTGCGATAATTTATTACTGATGATCGACTTAGAGAAGCTATTAATAGGTGTACAGGACCTAGGTGCTACCTGAGAGGTGGAAGGATATGCCAAGCAAGTCCTCCGACGCGCCCATCATGGACTGGGCGAATGGATGATAATAACAAACTCATAATCATAATCGCCTCTATCCTGTACCGTTGTACTATATATGGACCTCTTGGCATTTTTAAGTCGCCAGTTGCGCCATTTGTGCTTATTTTCCGCCTTTCTACTGAATGTCTATTCCTCCTTCCGCAAGCGTAGCGGGCGGCGCCCAGCCGCCCGCGAGCGAAGCCCTTGTATAGACTAAAAAAAAAGTGACAAAAAAAAAGTCCACAATGGGGTTGGCAGAAACCAAACGTGAAGGAAACCAACAACAGCTGAAAAATCAAGGGAAACGGTCAAAGGGGGGAGGGTGTATCCCCGGGTCGTTCGGTCATTTGGGAGTAGGAAAACACGCTCACGGAAAGTGCCCGCGCTTGCCCCAAACTGCCTATATTTCAAGTCTGACACGCTGGCAAGAAAAACACCCGCAAGCCCATCCATGCCGAGCGCGCGTACCGTTTTTATTTTTGTCGGGCACGGTGTTGGGGCTAACGGGGCCGCGACGCAGGAGGGAAAAAAAAATGAGCCCCCCTTTGACTACAACAACAACTTGATTGAGGGGGTATAACCCCACAAAATCTACTATCATTATTATTATAAGTTTAGACTAAGCACTACCCCATCTTGACCACACTTACTTGTCCCCCTGTTGACCGAAACCATACCCCTTTTTAACCAATTATGGTACCCTCAAAAGCGAGTACAACAAGGATGGCGCGTCACCGCCCAACAACCCGAATAGGCCACGAACGGAACGCCCAGTAGTAGTTGCGAGTAGCTGCTGCGATCGCTTGTCTCCGAAAAAGTGACGGCAAGGAAACAATCAAAACAAAATAAAACATTTATGGACGAAAACAACATTTTCTTCGTACAGTACACAATGGGAGAACCAAAGGCATACCGCAGGTAGTGGGTGCGTGCGCTGCTCGGGGCTCGGTGTTACGCTCGATTTTTCGTGACGGGCCACAAACGAGGGCACAACACAATGTCATACACCGAAGCATAAACAATGAATATAATAGTAACCAACGGTATAGCAAGTCTGCCCATGGTTGTTGAAGATCAAAGCAGCGGCATGCTCTCATCCGTCATAGAGAACGTTACGAATGTTGTATGTTAGAATATATATGATATCCTATGATATGAGACGACACGTACACAGTGGATGTCCCTTTTTTTGCAGGTTGAGTAGTGGCGGTTACCGTGGCCACTACTGTATGAGGGACCCGTCAAGTTTGTCAAATTTGTATGAAACCAATTGTTGTATATGCTACGTACGTGTATCTAAATCGGCGTACGTATTTTTTTCCGTGGTTAGAGGATGTCGACCTGGCCGCCTGTGCAAAGTTATTTACGTCGTATATATTCAGTTTTGTTATCTTCTTGGAAAGGAAGATCTCCGTACATTCAACCATTCGCCGACCTCTTTGTTTTCTGACAAGACAAGAACAAAAAAACTAACGCAGCATATGGAATTCTTTGTTATATTATCCGAAAACATCATTGGAATGCACGGGATTTGGGGACCTTGAACTGACTTCGTGACACGGCCCAGCAACTAACTGCAGTCACCGCTGGGAAAAAATCGCGTATAATCGTCACATCTGCTACTATATAGACATCAACAATAGCACCTGTGCGCTTCTCTTGCAGCCACCCGAGGGGGAAGCACTACGTGCTGGCTGTCGGCGTGCATGCTCTCATCATCCACGTCTGTGTGTTGTGAAGAACTGCGCTGCCGGCAATTTACTTAGTTCCACCATACGTACCAATTTCATATCCAAACAAGATGATACGTGCGTTGGAGAGATGAGCCTCGGCAATCCATCGAGCACACTAGGGCACCGAAAAGCGAGCACAATTACCCAGGAAAAAAAACAGGGTGGGGATTTAGATCGAGGCTGGGGCTACCCCAGGCGATTCTTATAACAATTATTATTATTTTTTTTGTCCTCCGACAATATAGCGTAGATGTCTTTCCGATATAAATCGAGTATCCTTTCATGAAGCAGCAGTAGCGCTTATGAAGTCGAATGATCGCACCATAACGCAGTGGTATCTTCCGCCAACCATTTGCCCATTTCCTTTCCCCACATCTTCTCATTTTATCTACTATTTCCTTTTCTTGTGTATGCTTTAGATGAGAGTCTAACTGAATCCTCATCAACATTGCCACCCCAGGCCAGTGGCCGTAGTCCTTCCGATTTTTCCTCCCTTCCCCTCGCGGCCTGACGATCCCTCAGAGATAGTCTATATCGATGAACTCTGCGCAAAATTGCGACCTGAGTGGTCACAGAAATGATTTGGAATAGTCGCTCCTTGCACACGCCTTTCCGCGCTAGGGACGATGCGTCCGTCCCTCCAACGATGCTTGCCGCTACCTGATCTATCAGGTCGCTGCCTTCTTTACCGAGGCGCCCAAAGCTTTCCACCGCGAGGGTGGCGAGTTTGTAGCTGCGTTTGTCGAAGGACACTTGACTGATTCTACGATAGCCCCCCCAAAAAACAGCGATTTTCTTTAACGAACGTTTCATGGCTACTCGACACAACGAAGGGTGATATTTAAGAAACGTCTCCGTACATTTTCTTGTTTACAAAGGGTTGTCGAACATTGACGTCGGGGTGACAAGGGACACCGTATTTCAGGAGGCACGGCCGGGAGCTAGTTTCAAAACCGGCGATTTTGTTAAAGAAATATTGAGGGGGCTACCGTAGAATGACTCACTTGTCCCGGACGAGCGTAGTGGTTGCGCTCGCGCGCCTCAGAAGTGGAAGCCGCTGATCCGTTTCGATCCGCGCTTCCTGCCCGCATGTGGACCCCTGCTTGTGGGTCCGCATGTACGTCACGTCGAGGAGTATCGACTTGTCGCGATACTCCGGTGCCGTAGCATCTCTTAGTCCATCTGCCTCAATCACGATGTCCATTCGCAAATCCCTGTCTGCGTGGAACGGGTACAACAACCATTTACAGGACAAGCATGGTGAGTGAACAAGTTGGCGGCGTGCAATAGGAATGAGTCAATTTTTCTCGGTTGCCATAAGAACGGTGCTGCCGTGGCAACGTTAACAGCGCAAGGCGACACGACCTCCTGACCTCTCCGAGCGGCTGAGAAAAAGTAACAAGACGACTGAGCTGTTTATGGCTTTCAGTAAGAACAGAAGCAAGAAACTGTAGAAACAATCAATGTTTGGGCTGTTTCGGGCCTTCCGCGAGAACTGCAGTAATATGTTTCGCCAAATGTCGAAGCGGGCCCTGACGAACTCGCTGAAAACGGTCGAACCAGACGCTGACGTCAATAACTCGTCTCAATAGCTTTGTTTCGCTCAGGGTGTGTCTAAACTTATTTCGAAATTGTTGGAACGGTTGGAATGGAACAAGGCTATTCGCATTTGTTCGTTCCATTCTATCCTGTTTGTGTCCGATGTCAAACTGGTGAATTCTGGGCAAGCGACCCGAACAGACAATAATGCAACTGACTTTTGCGGCGGGACCGTGAAGCTTGACTCTAAGGCAGAGGTATCGTCACGTGGGCAGCGATTGCTCCCGACACAGAGAACAACTTCACACGCAACTAGATATCAAGGCAAGCCTCACAGACGACGGTGGCAGTCATCCAAGTGGCACCGTCGGGACAGATTTAGAAGTTGTTGTGATATTGCCCTCGTGGCTCAGGGCTCAACGAAGGCTAACATACTGAAACTTCTACGAACATCGGTGCCACGCTTTTGCCAGAATATATATCGTCAGAGCCTCGTTCCTACCCCAGTATTTTGCCCCGTGAGCCTCCTGGTCAGGTCATGGCGGTATCGCGTGGCCCCTGCCACGGGCGAGCCCTACGGCGTCCACATACGCTCCACCCCATAAGTCCTACGCCATTCAACGTGCACCATATACCCTCGTGGGCCTTAAGCCTGTCAAAAACAACTTCCAGTACCAATCAGTTGCCGTAAATCTCGCTCCAAGTGGGCCGTTCGGTTTTGCTGCACAGCATGAACTACTTTGGGACATATTCTTCGTCCAAAAATTACGGTCAGGGTGGGAACACTAGGAATCTATTCAATTTGATAACCAATCGACAGCAAGCAAAGCTACTTGTTGTTCCAGGTTTCAAGCGTTCCAGTGCCTCTTGGGTGGGGTTAAGGCACCCCCTAAGTCTCGATTCAGGGCTTCCTCCGAACTGTCTGTGGAGAAGTTGTTCCTTCTTGTTCTTCTTACACTGCCTTGACCAAAATGAGCTACACCCTTTGAATTGAAAATGGGGCTTCAGTCTTTCGTATAGTCAAAATTATCTCAGCTTTTGTGCAGGCGCGGGCTAAGGTTCCTCGCCGAGTAGTATTAGTAGTAGTAGCAGGAGAATTCCTAGGCAGCAGTGGGTGACATGCGTGAAGCCACCGCCGTAGCGCGTAGTTGTGGCTTTCTGGGGCTGGGGATTATCGGAAGCGTTGAAGAAACTCCCGTCAAAAAACCACGGTCAAGAAAATATGGTCGTCTGAGGAATAATAGCCGGAAAAAAACCTAAAACACCAAAAAAGTTTTTGGCAGTTTTAGAATAACGATTTTGCGCCGTTGTTTCTTGCGAAAACAGTCAGGAAAAGCGCAAGAAGAGCTCGTCTGTTTCTGGCCGTCCGCAAGAACCGCGGGAAGAAATTGTGAAATGGTTGGGCTGTTTCCGGCCTTCCACAAGACCCGCAGCAAATAATTGTGCCCGAGTTGGGCTGTTTCTGACCTTCCACCCGTCGTAGTCATAGTTTGTAAACTTAAAATACAGTGGGTGGTGTTGTGCAGGCTCATTCGTATTTTGCGACGCCCGGCCATGCTCAACGAACATGTCATATATAGTTGTAAGGGGAGTCGCCGACCTATATCCTTAATGAGGACACACAACTCGTAATGCGCGCGATCGGAGTATCACACACAGCTTGCAAAGATGAGTTTCGACGAAATCTTCGATCTCACAGCTGGAGTGTACTTTCATTTTTTATAATATATATTATTGATCTCAAGGCGGCAGTTAAGAGGTGTGGCGGAAATCATTCTCCATAGAAAAAAATGAAGTGGCAGATGTTTGCAAACACCGAAAGTGGAAGCCACTATTAATACCAGGTTTGTAGGTTTCTGTGAGGAAAATGAGGTCGGCCGAACGCCCGTGACTGCCTCTTGTTTTTGGGTGACCGACCGTCATAGACTATCTTATCGTCGTATTTTTCTTGATCGGGCTCGGCTGGTACACCCCTGGTCTCTGAAGACCTCCCACTTGAACACCGTGTAGGATTGACTTTTTGCTCGTACCAATGTCTGATGTGTGTGACTGCATAAAATCTACGGAGGAGATGATAGAGTAGAACTATTACTATTGATATAGTTGGTGGTACTAATCTTCATATATTCGAATTGATCACCATTTGGCTCAGTCGTTTTCTCGTCGTTTTCGGGTCGTCTGCGAGTCTACTCCGAACCTACTTTAGAGTATGGTAATTTATACTCTTGAATTTTTCTGTCCTAAATATTCTCTTCTCCGCCTGATGGCGGCCCGTCGGGTATCGAGAGCCATCTCCCCGTGAGCCACCCTACCCCAGGCACGTGATGGTCGATCATGCTAGCTAGGTCGTACGACAAGACAACTGGTGCCTTTGGACGTACGGTGCTCTGAGGAGCTCGAGAACGAGGATCATGGTCGACTGCAACTACATTTGCGGCGGCTACAGTCGAGACGGGGGGAAACGAATCTGCTGGGAAGACAGCTCAGTCTCCGAGGATCAGAAGGTAGAGGCCCAGCTTGGTGTTCACAAGGGCAGGCGTTGTTTGCTGCATTTTGAGTACAGGATTTCGCCGAGACAATCTTTCGTGGAGAGAAGCCAGTCGAGGAATGGACAGACGCCCAAGGGGGCGCTGCATTCCCGACGACTCAAAAGTTCCTGGAGGGGATTCTCCAATGGATAGTCGGCCAGTTGAAATGGCAACAAAGGCAAGGAATCCATGTGAGGAGCAAGAGCGTGAGGAGCAAGAGCTACTCAGAATTATGGCTTCAATGCTAATAGCGTGGTCTTTGGAGGAGGAAAATAGATTGGAGGAAAATTGCGGAAACCAACCCGAGTCGCTACCGGTAGAGGCAGAAACGCCACCGCAACCGCCGGAGTCGCTACCGCCGCAGCAGTCGCTGGCAGCGCAGCCGTCTCCGCTGCCGTCCGTGGAGAAATTTGGCGAGGATGAACAGGAGGAGGTGATTGTAGCTGAGAGAATGGTTGAGATTGGGTGGTGTGAAAAATATGAGGTGATGGGAGACGGAATTATGGTGATTGACGTGGAGCAAGGGGCGGGAAGAGGGATGTTGGAGGTTGAGATGAGAGTGGAAGAGCAGGAAGAGCAATGGCCGCCGCCAGCGCAGCAGCAGCTGCAGGATCGGTAGCAGCAGGATCAGCAGCAGCAGCAGCAGTCGCCGGAGCCACCACTGCCTGGTTGGCCGCCGCCAGCCCCCACTGAATTCGAGAACGATCATTCCGTCAACGGGGGGAGGCGTCGGGGGCAGAAGGGATGGCCCGACGGTGAGAAGGGATGGCCCGACGATTTGGTTGTGAAACTGAACTATGAGTCTAATCTATCGTGCTCCGTGGGAGCGTCGGCTGCTGAGCCCATTGACGTCTGGGCCAGAGCTGGAATCGGCACAAGGTGGCTGGATGGTGGTTGTGATAATGGCGATGAGCGCAACAATGAGCTGGAGTGTGGTAGGCAAGAACTGGTGCTTGGTGGTTTTGGGGATGGTAAGGACTTGGTTTCTCTATTGGTTCCGTGGGGGAAATGCAAAAATACCAAGGGGGAAGGTCAGAGCGGTCGCGAGCAGGATGGCAATGGTTGGAAGCGAGAAGGCATTGGTACGGAGTGGCCTTCGGGAAAGCTGGTGCGTCTGGGGTGTGAGACTGCTTATCGACGTCTCACCCGGCCGCGGCGCACACGTGTACGCGAAAAGAGGTGACCTGCTACGAGCTCCGGGATCCTACGGCGCATATTATTTTCGAATACAACAAATGGTATAATATTAGGTATTATGCTTTTGGCCGTCGAATGATGCTATACTACAACTGGTACATTTAGCGGCCAGTACTCTGCTAATCAGGCGTAACTACTGAAATGCTGGGTTATTGGAGGGGCGAACGATGTGCCTGGTGTTATGATACTCGTAGCCGAACATAGCGCTGACATGTAGTACCCAAATTGTCTGTCGTATAGGACAGTTTGGTACTTTGGTTTATTTTTAACCAACTGCTTCCCTCGCGTGCCAAAGAGTTAAGAAACTGATCATCGCCGAAAACATCATTTTTTGTTTCGGTCATGAGAAGAAAATACGAGATTGATGGTAATTTAGCGGTTAATCATGGCTGGTACCTGGTATTCATTTTGTTTGTTGATCGGGGAGAGTTCACATATACGTAGTTTATTTTTTGTTGCAAAAACGAAAGGTTCAAAAGCTTCGTTACTACGAGTACTGCTGTCGTGTGCCAAGTTTTCTTAATACATAAACTGGCACGCAGAAAATACAGTATTCATTTGCTCATGTATTACAACGAAACATGACGCTGGAAATTGTTTGTTTTCTTCCCGTTCGCTGAAGGTTCCACCCTGATCTTATGTCTGGCATTAACATAGTACCTGGTATGAGATTGTAGTTTATGGACATACTTTGCTGGGCAATGATGGATGATGGGATTATGTCTAGGCCTCCTCCCCCCCCTCAATCCCCCTCCCTTCTCATGCGTGTGAGCAGAGTGCATGATGCGGTATCTTTATGTCGTACCAAATCGAATGAGCAGGGGGAAGGGTAGATAAATACAAGGTTATATAATCCACAGGTGCTCACACATTATGTACGAACAACGTAATATACGAGCGTTTTGAGTACAGACGAAAATGGGCAACCTCTAATATTTTAAGGTGGAATATTTGTTGTTTTTGGGAGCATTGATACTGAAATTTAGCGAGTTTTCGTCTTTGTTTCAGTATTGAATTTGGATCGATCGCACTTTTGGAGTAGATACTTGCAGATAAAATATTGGTTATTTTTGGGAGCATGAAGTTTGAGATTTTTCTCGTATTGATTTTAGTATTGAATTTGGATCGATCGCACTTTTGGAGTAGATTACCTGGAGATAAAATATTGGTTGTTTTTGAAGCATTTATTTGATAAGGAAATTTGTTTTTTTGCGTTATATGCCTGATAATGGACGGTATGGCGTACTTTGTGGGCAAGAATATATGACACTGTGGTAATTTTTGGGGGTATTTGAAGGTAGAATTTGCAGGAAGCTAACGACGCATTTTCTTGACCTTTCCCATAGATTAATACCACTGTGCGGGTATGCGTGCTTCCAATAATGAATTTTCCGACATCTTGAGAATCTGATATTTGGGGACGGAAACGTATTGTTAAGCTACCCAGGGTCAGCGCTGCGTAATCAGTCCATGACATTATCAAAACAGCCCACTATTAGTGAGAACCAATTGAGCCGAATCGTTTAGTTCATATTATGCACACTAGGTCTGGATATTTGCTTGGGAGGGGGCGGCAATGGTTTTGGTAAACTACCCAGGGTCAGCCCTGCGTAATCAATGGCACTCTCAAAACAGGCCATTATCGAGAACCAGCTGAGCCAAATCGTTTATTTTATGTCCTGCAAGCTAGATCGATACGCTCGGCCCTAATTTACTAAGCAATTCCCGCTTGGTCACCGTGGAAGACACGTCCCTAGTTACGGCGCTGAGTACCGATTACTGGAAGGATTTTGGAGTACAAGCCAGTATTGTTTAGATGAATGTGTTTGGCTACAACACTGACGCTTGCTCTATCATATTTCATTGAGCCCATGACGGTCTTCATCGGAAAGGCTGAGTGTGAGCCCATCCATGACGGTTTTCATTGGAAAGGCTGAGTGTTGGTTACCGGGATGATGATGAAGGCGATGACCTCGTACTTTATTCGAATTCGAAGATTCTACTTTTGGGTTTGCATGAATCAAGAATGGAACGAGGACGCTTGCTATAATAGAGGTGCATCACTTTTTTTCTGAGGTTTCCTCAATGTGGGAGCTTAAGACCCCTTTCAAAAACTGATTTGAAAAAAGATGAAACTGCTACAGGATAAAAAATCCCTTATAGCCTAGGTGTAGGACGAGAATCCTGCAAAAAAAATGGCCTATTTCCGACGATTTTGGGTTAAGGAGCCCCGTCATTCAGAAACCATTTCAGACGAAAACTGCTCGTGCCTTTATCGTAGCACGTGTCCGAGCATTATCATGACAGTTGCCACAAGCAGAGGGGGTGTAGGATTGGCAATTTGCTCGTACGAATGTCTGATATGTGTGACTGCATAGATTCTACGGAGATGGTAGAGTAGAACTATTGATATGATTGGCGGTCCCCAATCTTCATATATATATGCTCGAGTTGAGGCCTATAACAGCTCAGTCATTTTTCTCGTCGTTTTTTTCTAGTCGTCTGAGAGTCTACTTTGGGTCTATTAATAGTTTAGAATACGATAATTTATACTCGTACATGTTTGTATCTATCTTCTCTTCTCCTCCTGATGGCGGCCCGTCGGGTGTCGAGATCCATCTCCACGTGAGCCAACCTACCCCAGGTACCTGATAGTCGATCACACCGCCTTCTTCTGCCACTATTACTTGCGGAACGGTCCAGCTTTTCTTTGATTTACCCTTCATATTTTTTTTTTCACTTTTTTCTACGTTTTTTTCAGTTAGTTGTTTCTTGGCTTTTGGGACATGTTCAAACGGGAGTATACCTCCGTTTATTTTCGGTCATTCGGAGGTATAGGGAAAACACGCCCACGGAACGTGCCCGCGCTAAACTGCCTGAAATTCAAGTATGACGCGCTGGCAAGACACCCGTACCTCATGCCGAGCACGCACATCGTTTTCGTTTTTTTTTGCACGGTTTTGAGCCTAACGGGGCCACGGCGCACGAAAGGGGCAAATACCCCTTTTGCCTAAAGGTTGGGGGGTATAGCCCCGCAAATCTACTAAATTTATGTACTAGCCCTTCTTGGCCACATTTGTCCCCTTTTAACTGAAGCCACAGCCCTTGAAAAAACAAGACCTTCTGGATACCCTCAAAAGCGAGTACAACAAGGACGGCTACACGTTCCCACCCAACAGCCCGAATAGGCCACGAGCGGGACATCCAATAGTTAGTTGCGAGTATAGTTACGACCGTTTGTCTCCGAAAAACTGACGGCACAGACAGGAAGCAACCAAAACAAATATTTTAAGGACGAAACCAGATATATTTTGACTTCTTTTATATTACACAAAGGGAGCACCAAAAAAAGGTGTATCGTACGTCGTGGGTGCGTGTACTGATGATGGGGCTCGGCGATGTGCTCGGTGGTGCCGCTCGGGGCTCGGTGCTGTACTCAGTGCTACGTTGTCGGGCCACACAAACCAGCACGGCTCAAATCGAACGCACAGCACAGACACCTGGCGGCTTGGACCGTGGAGTCGGGTGGATCAATTCCTTCCGAATGAGGAAAAAAAAGGGAAACAAACAGAGGCCACAAACAGCGCCAGTAGTCGTATACCAGTACTGTATTGCACATACCGACCGATATTATAGCGGCAACCGGCACTACCTCCCATACTTCCAATACCGGTCGTTCCCATCTGTGCCAAGCGATTTCACAGACATATTAAAATATTTATGACGTCGGTGATTGGAGTATGCATACAATCAATGGCCTAATGTAACCAGCTCGTACGTTGATTATTTTATGTGTGTTGATTGCCATTACTATAGTCTAGTGTCATTTCTGTTGGTTGTTTTCGGCTTCCGAACAGATACTTGGCCGAGCGGTCAGTATACTGGACTCAATCAGTGTATCTTTGACTTGATGTTAGACAACAGCCGCTAGTATATACTGGACTGCATCAGTGTCCTGGGCGAGATTTTCTTAAATATACAGGGAGCGTAGGCGTTGAGCAAGTGACGTCAACTTTGCGCGATTTTTTCCGGGATTGCTCGCCGAGCTTGGCGAGTAGGACCGCGAGACTTCCCAGATGGCGGTCGTTGACATGTATGTGCAAAGGCACCACCGAGTGCGCGTGGGCGTCGGGGTCCTTATCAGTCGCGGTGAAAAAACTGCGCTAAAAACTGCGCTAAAAAAACTGCGGTGAATCCACTGCGGACAAAATATAGCCGTCTGAGCAATAGCCAAAACAGAAACTAAACACTAAAGGGACTCACGCGATCGACGAAAGGAGCAGTAGTGGTGATATATTTTAAAGAAACAGGACACGTGAGGGAAAATCAGAACGATAGGTGTATTCATGCTAACGCGACTTTGGCAACCGCTCAAAATTGACACCCTTGCACTTCACATACACTACGTGGAAGCATCTGGTGTAATATCCGCTGCAAAAACTACGCCACACTAATTTCAAGTACACTAATTTCAAGTACATTGTCCCTGGAAACGTGGGTGCATTTCTAAAGGGTTAATCCTTGAAAACTGCAACACATATTCCACACTACTCTCCAGCCATTTCTTCCCAAGACACGTGCGTGAGGTCCCAGAGTGTTGAGCTGCGTTTTCACCCATCCGACAGAGGATACAAAAACAAACAAGCAAGCGGGCGGGCGGGCGGGCGGGCGCCGGGAGATCTGTGACATCCCGTTTGTGTTCTGTGCTCTCAGCCGCTCGCTGTGGACGATCGTATAACAGTGCCTGGCATGTGTATTTATATATTATCCATGTACGAGTTATACATTAACGATATGTTTTAACTAGCAACTAGACACAAGCGCCACCGCAACCCGCAAACCGCAACCAACACAACGAACAAAACATCAACAACGACGACGACACCACCACAGCGCTGTATATGGTTTGTTCGTTTGTTATAGAGCGTTCGCGCTTCTCAGTATAGAAAACACAACGAAAGAAGAAAACATCAAAAAAAGAAACTTTACGAAACAACAAAAAGAAGACGTGACAAAACATAAATGATTCCGAAAAGAAACGAGAGACTACTATCAATACCAGTCCACAACGAGAAAGAAAACTACTATTAATAATAGAATAAGACATCCCCACTGCCAGCACGCTACTATCAGAGCGGTGCTTTCGTCAAAATAGTGGAGCATGTAAAAAAAGCCAACGACGGTGGAAACCCAACTAAGCCAGTCACCCCGAGCCCGAACACCACCAACAAAAAGGAACAGGTCTATCAATCGAACACATCGCAGACGCCACCGCGTCCGCTATACAGTAGTAGTAGTGGTCCCTCCATAGTTCACTATAGCGGCAACCGGCACTATCGCGGCAACCGGCACTACTCCGGATACTGACACGTGTGTTCCATATGTGCCAAGCGATTGACAGGCACTATAGCGGGAAACCGGCACTACTCAACCGGCGCTATAGAGGGACCACTACTGTACATCTATCACCGAACGCAAAACTAATCAGGACGGGGTTGGAACGCTCCATAGAGCAGACCAGGGCGGTGTTCGTTCAGTAAACAATGGGACACCGCTCGGCATCCGATTGGACGCTAGCAACAGTGCTGCTCGGTATCCGATTTCACCTTACCTACCGTTCATTATCCAATTTCTCCTATTATATCTATGGTAACGGTATCCAATTGGACGTTCGCTACGGTGCTATCGGGTATCCGATTTGACGGTCACTCACGAGTCCTTCCCAGTACCCCGTTGGATGTTGCCCACCGCCCGGAATCCAAAATGACGCTAGCCGCCGAGCTAATTCGGTACAATGTACGATATCGACGGCGCTATTCGGCATTCGGGTACCCGATTGGACGTCGCCTACAGCTCGAAATCCAATTGGACGCTATTAATAGCCACGGTGGCAATTCGGCAAAAATCCGGTTGGTTCATACCTACGGCGTCATTCGGTATTCGATTGGACCCTACCTACGGTGCTGTTCGGTAAAATATCCGATTGGACTGTAGTGATACCGACATCATTCGGCTTCCGATTACATGTAACCTACAGTGGTGGTGTGCGATGTAAATATCCGAATAGATATTGTCTACGGTGTTTACCGGTACAGTATCCGATTGATCCTCCCTCCTCCCCCCGCTGCCCGGAAATATATAGAAAAATGCTTGCCAGTAACGAGGAAACAAAAATTGACTTAAGAACGCAGGAGAAGCCATCCCAATCGCAGCACGACTACAATCCAACCGAAGCTACCCCACTTAGATCCGCATCCATGCTTTTGGGGACACAGTTTGGAAATAGTGGGGTGGGATTGCTTGAAAATGATGAGGATGTGCTTTTTCGCAGCTCTGTGTAAAGGGGGGGGGGGGTACAAAAACTCGGATTGCCGCACTGCTGTCTCGTGCAGAAAACAGTCGAGTCTCAGCACTGCCTTATCCCGCAAAACGCAGTTGCTGCTTGCGCAAAAAAACGGTCGAGGAGCAACACTGCCGCTGTTTCGTGCAAACAAGAGTCCAGTCCCGGTATCATAGAACAAGACCGGAAACGCAATCGTGTCAAGGCTTCGAGGGCGCACAGCTACAGCTTTACTCTAGCAGCTCAAGATGCTCGTTCCAGGCCCTCATTGCCCGTGCCAGGGTTCTAAAGTTGCTGCTGCTGCTGCTGCTTCTCCTGCTGCTTCTACTACTGCTTGCTGCTATTTCTACAGCTGCCGCGGCTATTCCCAAGCTCTGACTCTCGGCATGCATCGGCTAGAGAAACATGCACGAGGAAAGCTCGAAACCATCACACAAACGTTCATTCATCATACATCGCAATACGAACACATGCAAACCAAGAAAAACGAAAAAAACTACGCCCCCCCTACCCCCCGCCCCCCCCCCCCTGATCACCGAGTTGGTCTCACATTTCAACATTTTCGTGGGCAACATGAGAAAAACTTCTTCGGTGGAGCAAAAAAAAACTATTAAAATCAATACTGTGTCAAAATGAAGGCATACGTTTGCCGGCGGGGGAGAGAAAGGAGGAGGGGGGGGGGGGGGGGGGGCTGCATGTCACCCATCGTTTAATTGCGTACTCTTAGATTTCTAGGGCCCGTGCCCGGCACGTTCATTGCTTCGCGAAGAAAGGGAGGGTCCAGGGCTTTTCACGAGTCGGGTCGGGTCTGGTCAGGGTGATCCATCCCGACCCGTGAGATTTGTAACCTCCTGATCCGACGCGATCCGACGCGATCCGACGCGTTCCGACCCGATCCGACCCGACTCAACCCGCGAGAGTTCAAAAACTTCCTGAACCGTGAAAGGCCTTGAACAACTTTCTCCGTCCGCCACAATTAAAAAACTCCTAGCATCGTTGCTGTACATACACACAACGACACCGACATCGACACATCGAACGCAATGTTACACACAACGTTAAAAACAATATATTAAATATAAAAACAAGAACAAAAACAAAACACAAAGCACCAAACACAAAACACGAACGGGGTTTCCGGTGTGCTGGAAAAGAGCGAAACTAACTCAACCGGGCTGGAAGAGGGAGACCCTAATTCTCTCTACCTGGCCAGAAAACCAAGCAAGACTACTATTAGTAACTCTCTCGTCCAAAAAGTGCACTCACAGAAAAAACATTTCCTCCTTGTCCTCATTCTATCCTTGTCGCTGACTGCAACTCACGTCTTGCGCCGAGCCCCGACACATGCTGCGCCAGAAAAAGAGCTAAAGGGCCAAAGCGTCCCACGGGTACGCACAAAAAAACGCCTGCCTACAAGAAAAAACCTACTTCGTGCGGAGCGAGATCGGCATTCCTGCCCCCAATCTCCCCCCTAAACCCCGCGGTGGAATCCCCCCAAAATAAAACTCTGAAAAAATGTCCAATTTACCGCTCGACGGATCCAACCACCACCAGCCATAAACAAAGGAAAGCAGCTCCTGCGGCTACTACGGCTACTGCAGCTGGTGCGGCTACTGCAGCTACTACTGCTACTGCTGCTGCAATAAAATATAAGGGCTACGTGTACGTATTGCAGCTTTTACAGCTGCTACAGCTAATACTGATACTGTAGGTGCTACAGCTGATACTGATACTGTAGGTGCTACAGCGGATACTGATATTGTAGGTGCTACAGCTGCTACAGCTACTTACTACAGCTGCTACAGTTACTGCAACAGCTACTGCAGCTGCCACAGCTACTGCAGCTTGTTCAACTGCCACAGCTACTTTGCAATTGCGCCTGCCACAAAATAAAAGGACTACCAGGCACACACTACCACAGCTTCAGCTTCAGCTGCTACAGCTATTGCGACTGCTACAGCTGCTGCTACTGCCATAAAATAAAAGGGCTACTGGTACGCACTGCAGCTGCTAGGGGACGGCGCGGATGTCGGACCTCGTGCACCCAATGCTGTCCACTAGCACTAGTCGTACAGCTCGGCGACAGCCATCATCACCTCCTTTCGGACAACGGGGGTCGCGTCCGCACTCTCGATCGTCCGGACTGCGCTGCCGCCGCCGCCGCCGCCGCTCACTTCTCGCGATAGCTGGCTTCGCAACGCCTGCCCTTGAATAAATCCCAGGCGGGCTCGCAGCGCTTTCGTGGCCGCCACGTGGCCGTTCTCCTGTCACCGAAAACGATGAGCATGGAAAAAAAAACGAAACGGTAACGGAAACGGAAACGAACATGAAAAACGAAAACGAAAACAAAGGCAAAAACGAAAACGAAAACGCGCAAGAAGACAAGAGGCGAAAAAACGAAAACCAAGCTGAAAAAGAAAACCACACCCGAAAACAACTCGAAAGTTACCACGAAGGCGAGAACGACAACGAAAACCAAGACGACAACGAAATGTGAGACGTTTCAGCTTCATGGTGGTGGCTGCAGTAACGCACAAAACCAAAAGACGAAAGAAAGGATCGTGTATACCTCGTGCGCAATTATCACCGCTCGTCTTTTTTTATCACGCTTTTCCTCGCCCCCGTCGATGAGGAAATTAGACGTATGTGACATCGAAGAGTTTGGTAGACTAGAGAGTAGCGAGAAAACGATCGCTATCCTAGGAGATAGACTGTGGCCGTAGACGGCGAAACAGGACGGGGATAAGATAAGCAAACAGCTTTTACGTAATGTATGAAAGAAGCGTAATCAGCGCCCCAATGTTGGAGGTGTCTCTACTAGAAGTAGGAACGGTGCTCCGTCTCGAAAGGGATGCGTGGGCAATGATCACATGATTAAGGCAAGAAATAAATGAGTACGCCCCCCCTTAACATGCCCCCCTTAATATCCCCCCCCCCGTCCTCTCCCTCTTACCTCCGCCGTTTGAAAGCAACCACGAGCATATCCTGATGTCTCATGGTCGGTTGCTCGGTAAGGCATACGACGCGTGCTACGACTAGGCATTAAGGTATACCACTTTTTGGCTCAAAGGTTATCGAACGACGGCGTTCCTTATGCCAAAACTCGTCGGAGCTTTTGTTGTTGTCTGGGCGAAATACTGTGTCGTGTACCTAGGCCATGAGTTTGATTTGTTCATTGAGTAGCACTTGCAGTTTAGTCATAATCAGTTTTGGGGAATAATCAGGTATAATATGTAGCTACTGCAATGAGGAGCCTCGGGGGAAAAAAAAAGTGCATCTACACCGCAGGATGTGCCATATCATAAGAGCTTCTGAACTAACAAGGCTCCAACTCCGGCGGACCCCCACCGTACAATTAGCACCGGTAGCATGCATCTATCGCCTATACTACTGCACGTTCATCGAGGTTCACATTTTCCCACCGCCTTCTCCTCCTACCGTGCCTGGTGGGCAGTTTTCAAAGCGAAAATCAAACTGAGAACAAGCCCATAAACGAAAACCGATCATATATACATACACATCGCCTACCCTTTCCAACTCCCCCCCCCCCCCCCCCCCCCCTCATCACGCTCTTCCCGCCGCCCCGTCCCTCTCCCACCCTCCCACTCACTTCCGCAGTTTTCAGAGCCACCAAGAGCACATCCTTGTCGTTCTCCTCCTCCACCGAATACAGCGTCTCCGTCTGCTCCCCCCCCAGCGACGACCCCGACATGAAGATGATCTCACCGCTACCAGTTCTACCGCTGCTACCATCACTACCCCCACCACCACCACTACCGCTGCCGCTGCAGCCACTTCTTGGACTAAGCCGCGGCAGCTGGGCAAGCTCGCCCGTTCCATCCCCAGAGCTAAACTCGGACGAGGAAAATCGGGAGGCGGAGTGGATCATCTCGGAGCCGCCTCTGGCGGCCCAGGCTCCCGTACGGCGCATCGTTCCCACGCCTCGGGTGACGCCTCCAATCACCCCCGCCTTTTGTCGAAAATCGGTACGTGACGATGACAAGGTGCGGGGGAAATGGCCGGCTGGTTACGACACGGGCAGGTGTACGGATGTAGGCCAAAGGCCGAGCGCTGTGACTTACTCGGCTCACTATTAAGTCGCTAACCATTTTAATTGTTCGCTGGGGGTCGTGGGGGATGGGAAGGCAGGCATGTAACCGTGGTCAACACCGCATCATCGTTCGAGGTACCGTTGCGGTTCCCATTCCTGATATCGTTACCATCACACCATTTCAATGTTACCGTTACCGTCACGCTATGAACGTTACCGCTACCGATACGGCCACACCGGTAAGTAACATCACCAGGGTTTTCCACTGGTCATGGCCCGACCCGCAGATCTTATCAGGAGATTCTCTAAGTCTCGCGGGTGGAGTAGGGTGTAGGGTCAGGAGGCGTTTCCAATTTCACGGGACGGGTCGGGTCGGATCAGGAACCCCTTAAATGTCACGAGTTGGAATGGGCTATCCCGACTCGACCTGACCCGTGAAAACCCTGAACATTGCCGATCCGTTGCCGTTACCAGCACCGTCATCGACACCATCATCGTTACCTTTTTTTTTGTCAACTTTCTGGCGAATGGATAAAACTAAAGCTTTTAGCCCTTTCGGAACCCATGTACACAAACGACACAAAAAAAACAGGTGCGGTCTTGCCAAACCCGTCTACAGATATTGTCCCGAACGGGCGTGCAGCAGTACGAACAGTACCGTCCAACTCCTTGCACCGTGGCTTGGTCACTAAAGCAGTCGTTATCCTACCCTGCCGCCCGCGTCAAGTAGCCCCGCCGATTCCTGTGTTCTCGGCAGCTTGCCTCTTTCAGGTCCTAAAATGGCTAAGCCCATCACAGTTCCACGTCTGTGCACATGTTTTGTCGCGTTTTGTCAACTCTAACGCAGCCGCCGCACCTGCGCGTTCCTAATCGCCCCAAATATCGCGCTCACATCCCTGCCATCTTCATCCACAAGCCCGCCACCTCCCGCACCCGCGCCCGCAAACGCCTCCCTCCCCGCTTCAGCGTCCCAAATGTTTGTGCTGTCAGATCTAGTTTGCCCTTTCCCCTCCCTCCCCCCGCCTGCTCCTCCCCCGTCTTCGAGGCTGTCTGATGAAAGCATACCGGCTCCACCTCTGACCGCCCAAGCTCCTGTGCGCGCTACGGTGCCGACGCCGTGTGTAACCCCGTCCCTCATTCGCGCCTGTCGGCGGCGGCGGTGGCGGTGTAAACAAAAAACATTACATTGGGCCAGGGTTGAGTTGGGTCCGGCTGGATTGTTGGCATCGCGTCGACTCGCGTGCAGTGCGGTGCAGAGCAGTGTAGTGCGGTGCTACGCGGTGCAATGCTAAGCAATGCTAAGAGGTGCTACTCAATGTTATGCAGTGCGGGGCGGGGCGGTGCAATGCTATGCGGTGCCATGCAGCGCGATGATTTGCACTGCAGTACAATGCAACGACTATATCAGGTCAAGAAGGAAAAAAAAAAACACTTTTTTTCAACGACCAGACAGGGGGGAGGGGGGAGGTTACTAAAACCAAGTAACAAAAAATGAAGAAAAAAAGATGTTATTTTCTCGATTCGCACAAAAATCACAACGCTCCGATTTTCTTTTTTCGTTTTGACCTTTCCAGGAGTGTGGCTCCGTTTTCTCTTTTTTGTGTGCTCCCATCCCATAGGTGAAGCCTACATTTTTTGTCAACACGCGTTTTTTTGGTGAATTATACAGCGCTTCTAAAGAAAGAGTCGGAGCACTAAGGTGCATCCCTACGGTACCGTATACGGCATGTGTCCCGGCTCCGCTCCCACCAAGAAAAAACCGCGTCGGCCACGAACAGTTCTGCAAAACTGTAAAAAGGCGTTGTTTTTAACCTTTGTGTTCACTTCGGTAGAGAACATACACCCCCTCCCCCACCTCGGCCTCGCAAACGGAAGCGTGGTATGTTATCGGGAGTATTTCAATCCGGTTTTCGCTTCCACTCCGCTATCACACGTTTTTGCCCGGTTCGATCTTAATTGTGTTACGATACCGGGACTTTTTTGTTGATCCGGTTTTTGCTATTATTGGTTTCCCTTCTAGCTGCCCCCACCTCTAGCTACTCCTTTACACCCCTACACAGCCCGTTTAAAACTGCATTCGGGTTTCGGACACTTGGCACAAGAGGTCGTTTTTTTGTAGTTTCAGGGATTTCCACGGGGTGGATCTCTTCTCGCGGGTAGGATCGGGTAAGGATGACCCGACCCGATCCGACCCGACCCGTGATATGTTGAAAACTTCCTGACCCGATCCGGCCCCACCCATGAGATTTCGAACACCTCCTTGACCTACCCGACTCGACACACAAGTTTTCAAAAACTTCCGCATGCGACCGGCGGGCCGGATCATGACCCGTGAACAGCTCTGTTTTTGTTCGCAGCAGCAACAGGGTTAGTAAGCATACGCTTTTTGCTGAAAGACAATTTGATACTCAAGAGTTTATTATTATTATTTTTTAAATCACCATTTGAGTTTTTGGCCTCCGGCGGATGGAGAAAATAAAGCTTCTTAAGCTCACCACACTTCTACGTGTTTTCATACATGTGTGCCAATTTTAGCTCAAACATTTTTGCAATCCAGAGCTAGCCAACGGGTCCTCCGCTTTCCCGTGGAAACGACAGCGCGAGCTATCCCTACGGGCGGTCCCCGTTACTACTCCAGCAGCGCAAGCCACCGTTGTAGACCATCACATTTATTCTCCAGCTCAACTCGTAATAGTATTTACCCTCAGCGACCTTCTGTGCGAAGAAAGTCTTGGCCACAGGTGTCTTCCCGACTACCCCCGGTATATTATAAAAATAAAAATACACTCCAGCTGTGAGATCGAAGATCTTGTCGAAACTCATCTTTGCAAGCTGTGTGTGATACTCCGATCGCGCGTATTATGGGTTGTGTGTCCTCATGAAGGATATAGGTCGGCGACTCCCCTTGCAACTACAGTGTAGCTATCAGGGTCAACAGGGTGATGTTAATCAGTCTGTGCGCGGAAACTATAAAACCTGTTTTTGAGGGGGACAAAATCTGACAGCTGTGGAAAGAAATGCATGAGTTTATCAAGTGTATCCTGTAAATCGTATAACCGGTGAGGGGAGGGCGGAGTTTTTAAGGGCGTGGGGGCATGGGTTTGACAAGGGAGCGGGGGGGGGGGGGCGGGGGGGGGGCGGGGGGGGGGCGGGGCAACTCAACCTGTGCGTGGAAACTATATAGGTGACTTCATTTTTTGTCGCGCATAGGGCTCACCATTCCCAACTTTTCAGCGTTTTATGCTCGTCGATTTTCACACCAGGTATAGCTCCCCCCAAGACACGGGACTTTCATAAATTTAGGTGCACCGCTATCATACCGACTCCGCCCAAACCCCCTCCTCACCAGGCCAAGGAGTTCCATCAAAGTCAGGGTTGAGGTCAAGCATAAGAGGTTCTTGAGCTGTTCAAGAAATACCTCGAAAGTAGTTAGGGGCAACTCTTCGGTGTCAGAGCGTGCATCTCTCACCAGGCCAAGCCGATCCATCACCCCCAGCTTCGGATTCCCGGGGGCGGCTACCTCCGGTTGCCGCTGACTCCCCACGTCCGACTGAGGCCCTTTCCCACCACCTTCCGAGGCGTTCGTCTTCTGAGGCTGCTGCTGCTGCTGCATATCGTGCTGCTGCTGCATCTCCTTGCGCTGCTGCTGCAATTGCTGGTGCTGCCAGTCATCCTCTCTCGCTGCGGCGGAATTCTCGTTGTGCTTCTTTCCCCTCCAAGAAAACGCCTCCCCCGCTCTGCTGGCGGCTGTCCGCTGTTCTACCGGAGGTTGCGCCGCTCGACGGTGGGCCTGCACCTCCCTCCAGAGGGTGTAGGCCTCGGGGTCGTGGTTGATTACCGTGGGCTCAAGCGGGCTGTGGAAAAGGAAGGGGAGGGGGGGGGGAGGGGGGAGGGATCAACCACGGAGGGGAATGCAAGGATAAAGCTTTTGTCATCTTGTGTGCGTTGGTAGGTGTAACACGTCGGTATTGTGATTGGTCTAACAAACAAGTCACCAGTTCTGGCACATTCAGAGTATTTTCGGATGTCCCGGTATTGTGATTGGTCGAACATTTTAGCAAGTTCAGAACGGCTCTCCCTCTCTCACCTCCCCTCCTTTTGCAAGTGGTCCACAATGCCTTCCATGCCTCCCTCCAGGATCGACACGTACGGAAAGCCGCGGGTGTGCAGCTTTTCGGCAAACGCCTGAAACATCGGAGGTAGCAAACGGAGCCATCTCGAAAAATCAATCACCAATACACAGCAGCGCAGGACACCTATCTGTATACATCTCGAAGTAGCAGTACAGCAGTAGTGGTCCCTGGCACCCGCCGCAAAAAACTACGGCATCGTCGCGGCAACCGGCACTACTCCGCACACTACCACTACTTGTTATGCCCACATGTCAAGTGATTTCACATGCACTATATCGGGCAACCGGCACTACTCAACCGGCACTATAGAGGAACCTCTACCGTGCCAAGGACACAGGAACCTACGATAGAGGTGCATCAACCATTGTTTTTTCTGGGGTTTCCTCACTTTCGGAGCTTTCAAATTTTGTTCGCAAAAAAACTGATTTGGGAGAAGCAACAAAACTGCTACGTACGGGATGAAAAACACACACAATGGCCTAGGCACACGACGAAAATCATTTTGCAAAAAAAAAAAAGCAAAAAATGGGCCTATTTCCGACGGTTTGGGTAGAATATTCTCTGTCATTCACAAAACCATTTCCGACGAAACGTGCTACCTGGTACCTCTATATCGTGGAACGCGTCCCACGCTAACATTGCGACGTCAAGAGCCCCGGGGAGAAGAGTCACTCAAACCCTAACCCCGCAGCGCTCTCGCTTGCCCCCCTCCCCGAGATTGAACGTTCGAAACGTGAACATAAAAGTAACCCAGTTTTGGTACGTTAGATAGTAGCGAAAAAATGATCGCTATCCTAGGAGGCGGACGGTGGTGACAGACGGCCGAAGAGGAAGGAGATAAGATAAGCAAAAAACATTCACCAGGCATGCAATATGGAAGAAACGTACCCAAAGCCAAACGTTGGAGGTGTCTCTTATCAGGAGTGGGAACGGTGCTCCGTCTCGAAACGGATGCGTGATCAATGGTCAAATGACTACGGCAAGCAACAAATGAGCACGCCCCACCCCCCTCCCCCCAGACCCTCCACCCCCCGCCCCCCCCCATCTTCGCGCCTGGTACACGTGATGCCTGCCTGGTCTACGAAAACCCGACGTGCTCCGTCCCGTCATTGTAGGGATGTGAGGGTCTCATCATACGACTGGGGCTATGTTCAAGTAAATGAGTACATCCCCCCCCGACCCCCCCCCCCCCCGTCCACGAAACAAGCACACGCATTTCATGTCGAAACCCTCACCCTCGCGGCCCCGAATCCTCCCTCCAATTCCTCGCCGGATGATCCACCCCCTTGCGTTCGCGCACTCTCTCCCGCCGCCCCCGCCCCCCCCGCCTCCCTCTTCCCATTCTCGTGAGCGTCACCCCCCCCCCCGCCACCACCATTCTGTCCCGGAGAAAGCTTCACCCAATCATCCTCCTCCGGCGGCGGGGCCACAGAATCTCCATCCCCGAACAAAAGACGCCTCCACAACGGATCCTCAATAATACCGGGACTTCGATTTCGATTGCTGCTGTCCGCGTCTCTGCTCCCCCTCGAGGCAGTATTTACGTTGCCCCCATCGCTGTTGGTAGTGGCGGTGGTGGAGGCGGAGGCGGCGGAGGCGGCGGAGGCGGCGACGGGGGAGGGGGAGGGGGAGGGTGCCGGGTGCAGGGAGTCGACGAGGCAGATGTGCGTTCCCCGGGTCCCGTCGAAGTGCTGCATCCACTTCTCTAAAACGTCGTCCATGTCCAGCAGGTAAGGGTCCAGGCGAACCGACTGCATTGTCGTGATCGAGGGGATCGGGTCGGGTCGGGTCGGGTCGGGTTGGGTCGGGGCGGATTAGTCCGATCAAGGCAGAGGCGCGAAGCGGTCAGTGTTGAACAGCGTTCGAACTGAGTGAAGACAACGCGTGCTAGGACAGAGAGACATAGCAGTTACTTATTCTACGGCTCCTCCTGGCTTGAGCTCTACCCAGGGTACATCCCACCCAACGACAGACCGTGAGAGGACTACAACCTCAGCCCGGCACACAATAAACAACTTCAAGGCGACATCGTCTCCGTTCTGATATATTTTCCAGACCGCAGCGGAGAACCACAGTACGAGTTACTACCAGGTACGAGTTACAAGCAGGTATTAGTTACCACCAACTCACAACTCTTATATCAATAACATAATAAATTCACCTTTCCAAGGTGCCCCACACAACGTATCCATACCTGCCAAAAAGGATCTATTAATAGATTGCCTAGATGATTTAGCTCTCTAGATCATTATCTGCCCGAGGGTTGCAACTCTACTATTGATAATAACATAATAACATATTTCCAAGATGCTCTACACACCTTGTCCATATCTGCCTACAATGATATACACGAATCTACATGGTCTATATATCTATATGATCTAGATCATCGTAAGTTCGAGGTGCGTAACTCTGCTATAATAACATATTACTACCATAATTTCATATTTCCAAGATGTCCTATACACCTCGTTTATATCTGCCAAAAATGATCTACACGAATCTACATGATCTATATGATCTATATGATCTAGATCATCGTAAGTTCGAGGTGCGTAACTCTACTAGTAAAAATATTAATTTAATATTCAAATTTTCCAACATGTCCCATACACCTTGCCCACATCTGCCAAAAATCATCTACACGATCTACATGGTCCACATGTTCTACATGATCTGTAACACCTAGATCATCACATGGACAAGGTGTGCAACTTTACCATAAGTAATAACATAAACATGTTTAATTCACCTTTCCAAGATGCCCTACACCGCTGTTCTCATACTCGTGCAAAGGACGGATGTCCAGTGCCACAGTGTCAACCGGCCCGGGGCGCATCGGGCACGGGCTGCGGTCACGCCCGTCCGCGCCTGCTCCGTCGCCCTGCAACAAAGATAGGAGGGGGAGTGGGGGGGGGGGTTCTCAGTTTGTGCATGGTCGTAGTTGTATGACCATAGATCATCGCATCCCTACTATGCCGGGACGGAGCACGTCGGGTTGCATCAACCAGGCAAACATTGCTTGCACCAAGCGCGAAGCGCCGTGAGGTGTTCGGCGAGTCGCATGAAGGGTGAACTGCATGCTTCCAAGAACCGCTCGTAAGACGGACTCGGCACCTTGTACCTACTTTCTTGTTTATGGATGACAGCGCCAATGAGTTACTTCGTTTTCTGGTGCGGCCACTCCAGAGGCAGCAATGGGTATTACTATGTGACTGCCTCGTGAGCGCCTTACCATATTCACAATACGTGATGCGATCATTCCCTTTGTGCGGAGTTAAGGTTCTCCCCCCCGCACAATATGATCTAACTCGATAGCCATCATGGTAACCACAAAAAAAAAACGGTACCCTGAATGTCTAGCTTACGCAGCGATTGGCATGCTTTACGGCGTCGTTGCCAACCAACGCCAACCCCAATAAGCATATAATGTGTTACAGCGTCGTTGTCAACCGAGGCCAACTATTATCTATATATTATGTATTTCAAGGGGGAGGGGGGGGGGGGGGGTACTCATTTGTTGCTTGCCTTAGTCATTCGACCATTGACCGCGCATCCCTTTTGAGACGGATCACCGTTCCTGCTCCTAATAGAGACACCTCCAACATTTGGGCGATCACCACGCTTCTTCCATATACTACATAGAAACTGTTTGCTTATCCTATCCCCGTCCTGCTTCACCGTCTGCGGCCACCATCTATCTCCTAGGATAGCCATCGTTTTCTCGCTACTCTCTAGTCTACCAAACTCTTCCATGTCACATACGTCTAATTTCCTCATATCCTCTAACGCATCTCGTTCCTTCTTGTATACTTCACAGTTTCCTACTATGTGAGTCCTACTCTCTATTGTTGTGCCACACGCGCACATATTTGTAGCCACGCCCTCCTCCTCCCGGCTTCTGATATATCTCTTTCTTCTTTCTGGTAGGTCCAGGTCCCCTACACGAAATCGCAGTTTCAGCTTTTTTCGCGTAGTCCATTGGGTCGTGCAGATACGTTTTCATTCCGATATCTTCCCTCAACCCCCCGTACATATCTAAGTGCTTTTCCTCTTTCACCTTAATTCTTAGCGTTTGCCTTTCCCTTTCTTCTATTATTTCTGTTAATTATGTCTTGTACCCGCCGAACTTCTCTGTGGACAGTGCCTCTTCTTGGTCTCCCCCTATATCCTTCCATACTTTCTCGACTACGCTATCCCATCTTATTCCAGCTCGCCCTCTTGTTACTTTCTCCCATACAGCATTATCAACTATGGCTGGCAACCTCTGTTCTGGCATAATCTAAATATGGGGAGGGGGGGGAGAGGGTACTCATTTGTTGCGCGCCTTGATCATTTTACCATTGACCATGCATGCCTTTCGAGACGGGGGGGGGAGGGAAACAAAGAAGACGGGGAATAAAATGGCACCAGGGGAGGAAGAGGAACGCGAGTAAGAAGGGGAGGGGGGGAGACAGGGGGGGAGACAGGGGGGGAGACAGAGGAGCTAGAGGAGGAGTGGGTGCGGGGGTTGGGGGAGGGCAAGGGTGCCGAGCATGGGAGTGCGCTTCGTTACAGTGGGGTGGGTTGTACGTATCCTCATCGTAAACGTAGCCGGGCCCCTTTCGCGCCTGTCCCATCGTCCTGCTGCCAGGACGGGGGGGGGTTGTGGGGAGAGACCACACGCTACTGGTAGAGGTGCCCTGTCTCTTTTTTGCCTTCTGAGGGTGGTGGCTTGAGGCGCTCTTCGCCTTCTGAGGAAAAAAATCATGTCGAGGAAACCGAGAGCGTGACCCGATCAACAAACCATCCCAAGGCCTAGACATACAAATATATATACATATATGAAGACGATTGATGTGTTACCAATCTAACACTTGGTCATGCATGATAAGTATTACACTACAATGTCATTCTTATGGCACGTTTTTGACCCACCAAAACTTCACGAAAACGGACGAACGGTGTATTACGCAGCCTGCAAAGATGAGCATCGACCCTCTAAATTTGTCCAGCTCACCGCTGACGTTGTTGTTGGAATAATTTCATAAAATACCTTTTGTTCATGAAAAGCAAGAACGTCATTCTGAATATTTTGGGTTAAAGACCCCCATCAACAAAAAAAAAAAAAATTCAGCCAAGAAAGTGCTACCTCTGTCGTAGCACGCGTCGGGGGTGCAACCATCGTACCATGCATCGCCGTAGTCCGTACGAAACATCGACCCGCGCATCCCGACAACGCTAGGACGGAGCACGTCGGGCTTCGATCTACCAGGCAGACATTGCGCGCACCATCAAGCGCCCGAAGTGCCTTGAGGTGTTGGGCGAGTCGCAGGGAGGGTGAGCTACTAATTTACATGCACGGTCGTAGTCGAAAGACAACAGCTATTAGACCCTCGCATACCTACAGCGCTGGAACCGAGCACGTCGGGGTTTCCACCGACAAATCAGACATGGATGGGGGGGCGGGGCACCGGGTAGTGCGCTTCGTTGCAGAGGGGGGGGGTTGTTAACACCGCGTACCCGTAAAATCGTAACCATAACTACGCTTCTGGTATATTGTGCCAGCATTATTTGTCTGGCATAGTGCGGCTGTTCAACACCTCAAGTAGTATGCACGATTTTCTTTGCATGACGTCAGCATAATTATCGCTAGCGCTAACGTATTTCCCCACTAGGAGAAACAACCCGGTAGCATAAAAACCGCCTCCGGTGAAAACATAACCACAATAGACCGAAGTCTATCCGTAACCGTATCCGTACCCGAACCCGTAACTACACCCCGTACCCGTAACCACAACCCATAACCGGACCCGTACCAGTAACCGTAACCGTCCACCGTCCGTAACCGTAACCTTAACCGAACCCGTAACCATACCCCGTACCCGTAACCATATCCCTTACCCGTAACCACAACCATGACCGGACCCGGGCCAGTAACCGAAACCACAACCCCTAACCCGGCCTGTACCAGTAACCGTAACCGTTCATCGTCAGTAACCGTACCCGTAACCGAACCCGTAACCGGAACCCGTAACCATACCCCTTACCCGTAACCACAACCATAACCGGACCCGTGCCAGTAACCGTAACCACATCCGCAACCATATCCGTAACTGTAACCATAACCGGAGCCGTGGCCAGAGCGGTACTTGAAGCCGTAGCCGTGATCGTGATCGTGAAACCTCCCCTTACCTCCACGTCGCCGGCGTCGATAGTTCTTTGCTCCGATCTCCCGCCCATCCTCTCCAACAGCTCGCCCGGCTTAATCGACGCGCACCTATCCGCCCTCGGCGTCATTAGGGAAAACACACAAAAAAAAAAGGTCACGCCGTTTCAATCTTGCACATTTCGGACAGATGAGATGATGCATCATATATGATCTATGATCTATCCCTACTTGAAAATCTAGATATTTCAATCTTTCAGGGAAGATATGTATGGTGTAGCTCATGCTACTCGGCGGGGGCCGTACGATCTGCATGATCTAGCACATGCTTTCTCGGTTGGATCTGGGCTCCATAGATACAGACCTAACACAACATTCATAACGGCCGATATTGGATGTGCTGTAGATGATCTATATGATTTGTATGATATATATGATCTATATGATATGTATGATCTGTATGATCTAGATCGTGATCAGTCCGAGGTGTGCAATCAATGTTGTCAAATAGCGCATGTCGACAGCACTTGCGGCCACGGATTGACTGTACATAATTCAGAGGTAAAAACCTCCATTTGCACATTTTTCCATTTTTTAATGGCGAACGGCCGACGTTTGCACTTATTTTAAAATAAAATCGTTATAAATATATACGTTAGCTGTCAGTTCGACAAATTTAGGGCCGATACTCATGTTTGCAAGATGCGTAATACGCCGGCCCCTTGTTTTTACACGTGTATTATCCTTTGCATGTATGACTCCTACAAAAAATTATGGATAATAAAGGTAGCTACTTCGTACTCGTATACAACTAAAAAATACCTTGGGATGAAGAACATGAATGAGAACGAGTAAATTATTATGTACCTTATTATATACCTTATTATTGTACCCCTTTGAGTAAAAAAAACTGATTTTGAGTAAAACTGAAAGTGCAACCCGATGCACAGTTCCATGGCCTAGGCATACAACGAGTATACGGAAAAAAACGGGCGATCGATGTACTTGTAGTGCGCAGCTTGCAAAGATGAGTATCGACTCGAAAGTCGTCCAACTCACACAGCTGACGTCCTTAGAATAATTTTATATATACTCCGTATGTATCTCAAAAACAAGAATGTCATTCTGACCGATTTTGGGTGAAGGGGGGGGGGGCATCCTTCAGAAAACGTCTTCGCCAAAATAGTGCCACTCCTATCTTCCGCAGCAAGCAAGACGATATACCAAGAGATACCAGGTACGTTTTTTTTTTTTTCTCACACACATTTACTTTCCAGCTTCTGGACAAGCCGTGGTCACAGGTGTCGTCCCTTCTCCCCCTCCGGTTCTTGCCTTCAATTTTTATCGCGTATAGGGTTCAGCAATCTCACTGCTCCTCGATTTCTCATCGGGTGTCGCTAACTCACTCTCTTGCGCTTTCCGCAAGTCAATTTGTGCACAAGAAAAAGTCCCCACGAATTTATGCGAGTATGCGCTCGGGGGGATTCGAACTCACGGAACTGACCCATATCAGGCTCGAGGGTAACCTGATACGCCACCGGGGCGACCGGTATACAATTCCGGATGACTCTTCCCACGCTAGGGTGCAGCAGATTCTAAGAATTTTCTGAGCTTCCAACACGAGGAGCTCAACATCTCACCTGAACATGACTTCGGAGGCCTTTAAAAAACAAAATAGTCCAAACACGTGAGCTGTGAGTTCGATAAATTTAGGGTCGATACTCATGCAAGCTTGCGCGATATACCTGATTTTGTGACTACAATGGAGCAGTTTTAACCCACGCAATGTGTGAAAATATGCGGAAGTAAGTGTGGCGAGCTCAAGCTTTACTTCTTCTTTCGAAATCATCCCGACTACCACTCACTATTTTATAAAGATATTCTAAGGCCGTCAGCTGTGAGTTCGACGAATTCAAGGTCGATACTCATCTTTGCAAGGTGCGTTGTTGGTACTTGTAATATACTATGTGGGTGAGTTTTTTCACTTAATGGGAGGGGTCCTGTTATGCTGTTTTTTCATCTTGTTGTACATGCAGTATTTAATACTCCGTATATCTTGTTTTTCTCCACCATAATGGTTGGTGTTGGTCATTGTAGTCTTAGGTGGGGAATTTTGAGCTAGATCCAACATAATATCTTACAACATCTATTTGACAAAATTATTACTGCCCTATTTGTTAACGCAACCCGACCAAAAACAAAAATGCACATGCAGAAAAATACCATACCAGCCGATAGTGCCCCACTTGACGAGCTCAACTGCACTATAGAGGTCAGAAACCTTCGGCCCCAAAAAAATCAACCCATCCGTGGGATGGATGAGTCGGCCGTACTTACAAGGACCGCTCGTGTTGGTGTGGAAAGAGGAATACCCAAAACGATACCAGGCATTTACCATTTACATTTCCGCCCAGAGTGGCAGTGTGTGTTCTGTTCATTGAACTGCTGTGGTTTCCACACATCGACGTCCAGCACACTCAAGTGTCCGTGCCAAAGCCTCTCATCCTTCTACTGTACTACTACACAAGACAAGCTCAGGTGCCCACAGAGAGCTACATGGCCAGCACACAGCAAGGGGACTTGGCCATGCAATGCCAAACGCAATGAATACGAAAGCGGAACATGCACGAACCAGCACACCAGACAACTCGCACGAGCATTTCTATACATAAGCTTTCCCTTCGGGACGTGGATCCCGGGGGGGTCGCAAGTACAAAAGGGGGGGGGGGGGGGGGGCAACAGAAAATCAAACGAAAAAAAGGCAAGAAAACATTTGAAAAATCAAAGAAAAACAACTTAGTCACCCCACAAGTAACCCGGCAAATAACATCGACCAACCCAAAACGAGTTTATAGCTTAGTTTACAAATATCGGGGCTTTCCACGGATCGGGTCCCTTCTCGCGGGCCGGACCGTGTCAGGGTGACCCGGCCCGACCCGTGATACTTGAAAACCTCCTGACCCGATCCCACTCGACCCGTGAGATTCCATACACTTTTTGACCCGACCCGACTCGACCCGCGGGTTTTTGAAGTACCAGCCTCCTATCCCGACCCGCAGGCCGGGTCATGACCCGTGAAACTCCTTGATATATTCAACATGAATCGTGCAGCGGTAGCATATATCATGGTATAGTATTTAATCAGTACCTGACTGCCTCGCAAAAGAGAGATCGGGACGTGTCGAGGGGGGTGTTGCCGTGGTCGCTGCAACAACTGCGAACGGTCTGAAGGAAGCTTCCGGGAATTTTCCGCAGCATCTCCCGCGCCTGGACGATCAGCTCCTCCAAGTCCTGTCAAGGCCACAATTGCGAGAAAAATAAACGAAAATACGAAAAACACAAACACAAAACAGCGCACGAACAAAAACGCAGCAGCGACCGGGGCAGTAAGAAGAGAAAACAAAAAACGTCCTCGAATGTCGATCGGTGCTTTCACGCAGAGAAAGCGTTGTATCGTAACCTTTAATAAGGACATAACCCAAGAAACTCTCTAGCAGGAACATACCGCGAGGAGCCGGGGTTTCGATTATGCTCGTAGGCGTGTTGAACCGGGGATATGATGTCCGCACGAAGGTGGTAAATGATAAACCGAAACAACACATGAACAATTAACATAACCCTGTTGGCCCTGGCACTATGAATACCAGGTAGCTACAATAGTACTGAGGGGATGTTGACCCTGGCACTATGAATACCAGGTAGCTATAATAGCACTGAGGGGATGCTGACCCTGGCACTATGAATACCAGGTAGCTATAATAGCACTGAGGGGATGTTGACCCTGGCACTATCAATACCAGGTATAATAGCACTGAGGGGATGTTGGCCCTGGCACTATCAATACCAGGTAGCTATAATAGCACTGAGGGGATGTTGACCCTGGCACTATCAATACCAGGTAGCTATAATAGCACTGTGGGGAGTCGCCGACCTATATATTCTTCATGAGGACATAGATGGACGCAAACACCCCGTAACACGCGCGAACGGAGCACCACACACATCTTGCAACTACTAATATGAGTTTCGACGAAATCCTTCATCTCATATATAGCTGTAGTGTATTTTCAATCTTGAATAACAATAACGGCAAAATATCGTACGTCTGAGACAAAAAGGAAAAGAGAACAGAAATCAACGTACGCTTGGTATCAGATCATATGCATGCGGTGTACGACTCGTATATATATATATCTAAAACCGGGCGGATCGCGTATACATACATACCCGTCAACGTGGGCGATCATCGTTCAGCATGATCACTACGTAGCCGTTATAGAGTTCATAGCCGTTTCGCACATCTTACGTATGCGCTAACCCTACCCTGCCCTAACCCTAAGTAAAAAGTGCGATCAAAAAAATTAAATAAAGTAAAATAAACGCCAAGAGCGGCTACGAAGAAAAAAGAGAAACGACAACATCGGCATATCGTAAACATGATGGTTTGTATGACGATGACAAACTCATGCGCATTTTGGGTAGCAGTGTGGCGGTGAGGTAACCAACCAATCCATATTAACGTCAAGACACTACTGTAATCCAAACTCCGCCTGCAAAGGAGGCCATATGGCATATGGTGCGACAACCCCTGCACCCCACCCCACCCCACCCTCCCCAAAGTCGCGTCTCCCCACTGCACTAATCATACCTGCTTGTCCGCGATGCAAAGCCCCTGCACGGTCTCCGGCATCATGTGCGCCTGGTTCACGTTCATGATGGTATCCCTGAGGCAATAAAAGGCATCACCAGGTATAGCGGAGACGTTACACGCATGTTATCACAGGGGTTGGCTACACCGTGTGGCCAGCAGATTTATCGCTGGCGAGAATCCCTGATGTAGGGGTTGTTATACCCGGTACCTATTACGGACGGCCATGAACTGCCGAGAGCGCTCATTAGCGTGGGTGAGGAAAATTAGGCGCGAGTCGACGAGGCAAAACAGGGCTAGAGTCTTCTCGCGACAACAGCAACAGCGGTGAAGGCGCGTGCCGTAGCGGGGAGAGGGAGGGGGGGGGGAAGCCTGCCTGCTTAGTGACCCCGGAGCTGAGTTACGCCTAGAGATGGGAGAAGGAGAAAGAAAAGTGTGAAGAAAATAGGAGGGACGAGATAATAGGAGGGACGAGCAACAACAAAAAAATAAAAAGCAATAGAACCCTCGGCAAAAACACAAACATCTATATAATTCCGTTATTACTAACCATATTTCGTCCTTATTACCATACCTGGTACAGCAGTGGGGGTCCCCCGACAAGGCGGTATCCCGATATAAGGCGGTCAAAATCGCTTGGCACGATTGAGGAATTGCACTCATAACTTGGAATGAATAAGGTGAATAAGGCGGCTTCCCCCAACAAGGCGGTCACATTGCTCTCTGAAGTGTATACCACACCACCGCCTTATTCGGGGACCCCTACTGTGGTGATGGCGTGGCCACGGGCTTGATAGTATGCAAGTTAATGTGAGAACAACAACAACAACGACCACAACAACCACGACAACGACAACGACAACGACAACGACAACGACAACGACAACAACAACAACAACAACAACAACAACAACAACAACAACAACAACAACAACAACAACAACAACAACAACATAGCTCATCGAGATGCATTTTTCATTTTTAGTAAAAAATAAAAATTAAAAATACACTCCAACTGTGAGATCGAGGATTTCATCGTAACCCATCTTTGCAAGCTGTGTGTTAAACTCCGATTGCTCCTGTTACGGGGTGTGCAGGTCCTCAAAAAGGACATAGGTCGGCGACTCTACGTACGGATCATGCACACCGTCCAATAACGACAGATACAGGATCTCCTGTAGATGATCTCCATGATCTATATGGTATAATATAATCTGTACGACCTATATGATCTATTATAAAAAATGATCTATATGATACGGAGTATATACGATCTATGTGATCTACATGACTTGTATGATCTATATGATCTACAGGGTGATCTGTCCGAGGTGTAAACTATGCATAATATTAATGAAGTCAGTGTGGGATAGTTTCCGTCGTGGTGAAAGCGTTTACTCGCCTATTTCGGACTAGAAGTGCGGCGAGGAGGAAGAACACCAGAGCTGGGTCGTTCACAGCCAGGTAAACGTCCCACAACCTTAAGACAAGGTCAAGTGACAAGTTCCTGGGGGAAGGGGAAGGGGAAGGGGTGGGGGGGGGAAGGGTGAGGAGGGGGGAGAAGGGAAAGGGGAAGAGGAAGGGGGGGGGAGTAGGGGGGGGCGTAGGGGGGGGCGGAGGAGGTGGGGGATGGAGTAGGTGGTGGGGGGAGAAGAGGGGAAGGGGAAGGGGAAGGGGAAGGGGAAGGGGAAGGGGACGAGGGCGGAGAAGGAGGGAGGGAGGGGAGGAGGGGAGGGGCAGCAGCCGAAGGAACGCCGGAGAGAGCGAGGGGCAAGGCAGCGAAGGGGTGAAGGCTCGATCGGGAGGAAAAAAGAGGACGACATACACAAGCGAAAGTAAGACAGCCCGCGGTCGATCGCTTTCGAGCAAACGCGCGTCTACAGTCAGCAGCTGAGCAGCCAGTGCGGGTATTGTCATCTGGCAACGCACCGCAGAAACAGAGTTTTCCACGGAGCGGGGCCGTTTCTTCCGGGTCGGGTTGGGCCAAGGTGGCCCGACCGGAACCGACCCGACCCGACCCGACCCGTGAGGTTTTGCTTTTGGAACACCTCTTGACCCGACCCGATTCAACCCGCGATAATTATCAAGTCTCTTGAGCCGACCTGAAACGTGAAAAGCCAGTAAGGGACCACGATTGCAATAATACTGTACCCGGTAGGCAGTCTTTACCTGCTGAAGAGCGTGATGAGCCACGCCGTGGCGTACAGCTCGGGCACGAAGTCCGCCTCGTCCAACTTCCCCGCCAGACCGGGGTCCACGTAGAAGAGGAGCACCTGTAAAGCCACACAGTTTAAAACGTATGAATGTTAATATAGGACATGATATACTTCCAAGTATGTAATTAGGAACGAGAAACCCTATTTGCAGGACGGGCCTGCAACGAATTCTTGCAGGACGTGCCTCTGATTGGCCACCTGCCGCTTTTTATTGCCCGCGTTTTTTTTTTGGCGAACGCCTGCCGAACGCGCGGCGAAGCCGCGCGAGGGCACTTTTAGCCCCACGTACCGGTCAAACGGTCAGGGGTCGGGTTGGGGTTAGGGTTAGGGTTGGGGTTGGGTGGGGTCTGTGCAGGTACCTAGGACAAAAGTGTGCCAAAACGTCCTGCAAGAAATCATTGCAGGCCCGTGCTGCAAATAGGGGCTCCCATTAGGAACTGCCGTAACAGGAGACTACTAACCGTCAAGTAGATACTATTAAAAAGTAGTGTGCGTTGGTATAAACAAACAGGTGGTCGGCGGTCGTAACAGCCATCTCGAACGCGGTCCCTACTTTCAGGGCTTCTCATGTGTCGGTTCCCTTCTCGCGGGTCAGGTCAGGTCGGGTCGGGTCGGGTCAGGTCAGGTCGGGTCGGGTCGGGTCGGGTCGGGTCGGGTCGGGTCGGGTCGGGTCGGGTCGGGTCGGGTCGGGTCGGGTCGGGTCGGATCGGGTCGGGTATATCTTGAAAGCACATAATAATGACACCCCGAGCATCAAGAGGAGCCGAGCTGAGGAGCCCATCGAGGACCAACCCGAGCTTGCCCTGCTTGTTTCTCCACGAAAAGCACCTGATTGTTGTGCAGGGCTCTTTCCTTGCCTACGGACTCACTCTATAACACCACTTTAATACCACTTTAATACCACTTAATATAACTAGGAATCCAGGACGACAGTTCGTTTTTTTTTTTCTTCAAGATCCTCCTGGAGGTCCGGGGTAAAAGAACGCTTAACCCCTTTAGAGCCCCAAAATCCCTCCCTCTACTAATTTCAAGTAACTATGTCCCCCAAAAGGTTTCCAGTTGTAAAGGCGGTAAGCTCCATACACTTTCGTTTGTGTACCGGTTTTTATCCATCTGCAGGGGCTTCCATAGTAATAGGCAGCGATAGACGGAAGATGCTAGAGCGATGGTGATATGTAGAAATAGCAGAAGCAGCGCCTTCTTGGTTCAAGCGAACGTGGGTTTCGGTCTGCCATTCATAGCTGCTTGCCGCCCCTGCCTTGCGATTAGCGCGGTTTATTTTCTCGTGCCCCCATCACCGCATTCCTTTGCCGAGGTGGCATCACTAGAGAACACCGGCAGCGGCAGCAGCTGCGCGTGGCAGCGGCGCGGCAACAGTAGAAAGGAAGAAGCACAACACGCAGCTAGTGATACTTTCAGCACCGTCTACAATGACTACTGCTATTACGTACTACACACCGCCAAACTTAGAGCTACCCCGACGTGCGGCTGGAATATAGAGGACGTAAATCGATTTTGTGAGCCCGCAAAAAAAAAAGGTCTCCCCTGCCGCAAAAAAACAAGATAAAATAAAATCCCATCTTACCCTGAACACCCTGTAGGAGACGAGCAAAGCCTCTATTTCGTCGTCGACGAACCACCGGCTCACGAAGCGACTCATGAACGATTCGAACAGCAGCCCCAGTACAGGGAGGGGAAGTGGTGGGTCCTGTGGCGAGGGCGCGGAGTTCGAACGGTTGAGGCGGTTGTGAGAATGAGGCGATAACAGGGAGGGGGGGGGGGGGGGGGAGGGGGGACTCGCCGGCATTGTCCCTGAAACACTACTGTTGCACGTAACACAGATGTACCTTTACTGAAATGCTTGCTGTGTACTATCGACCGCAAGTATGCCGAACTTACAGCAGACGTATTTATAATAAATACAGGTACAAAATTGCAGCTGCTGCTCGGAGTCAGCTTTTCTTAGACGTATTTTTGAGCCCTTGCCGTGCTAGCTTGAGATGAGGATCACCCCTCGGGCCGAAACTCCCTCATCTTGCTCCCCGACCCCGACTGTGTCGAAGGAGACCTCGGGCGTGCTTGCACCGTGCCCGGGCTACCTCTCTGATGTACTCGTTTTTCGCAAAAATATTTCAAATACGTCAGCTGTGAGTTCGACCAGTTGAGCGGTCTAGATTCAACGTTGCTTGCGAGCTGCGTGATTCATGAGTCTCGTGGCCAACAGGAGTACTCGCATACAGGGGAGAAGAGGGGATAAAAAGGTCAAGGTACATATGGTTGGACTGCTAAAATGATGACACAGCAGCAGTACGTTCGCGGCATACGAGGTGGTTTGGCAATTACTGCTGCCGATGTTGTAGTAGTTCCGCCATACTACCCGCCGGTACTCGTGTGTACCTGGCATATGATACGATACTATACTCATCATGGATTTCTCGTCTTCCCGACCGTTCCATAGCTTTGTCCCTTCAAAATATATAAACCCCCTCTACACTCGCTCCACCTCATACTTGCAACACTATGAACTGATTTAATACCACACCGTACACCTTGGCAGTAACTTATCGCTTCTACGGTCCCTCTCCGCTTTGTTGGCTACCTGTCTTACGGGCATATGCGGAGCCGCAGGCGGGCGTCAGCCCGCCGCGGCGAAGCCCCCCTGGCATTTTGTATAAAATGCAGGCTACGTACGCGCTTGCGATTAGTTCGAGTGTTTCCGTTGTTGATATTAACAGCGACAATCGAAATATTGCCCATCTCTTTTGCTGTAGTACCTGGTATGCCATGTCCAGGATCGTTCACGGATAGCAGGTACAGCGTGTATTCGATCGTGTCGTGCGTTGCATTGCCTCAACGGCAGAGGAGACGCATGGCACCCTATCCTAGCACGTCTCTTGTTAATCTCATCAATCTGAACCTGAATCTGAATCTTCATAATAACACGGTTACATGCTAGGGTCACCTGGAGAACGACGAAGGGGGCGATGAGCTCATTTTGCCCTTGCTTATACCGTATGCCGTGCCCGACGCAATACCTTCAGGATGAGGGGGGGGCAAGGGGTGGATGGGTGGGTGGGTGGGGGCGGGGCAGGGGAAGAAAATGCAGCGGTCAATACCTTGAGGGGGGGGGGGGGGGGGGGACGGTAATTCACCATCAGGATCAGGGGCACCTTGGAACCGTAGGACTTAGACTTCGTATGGGGGGGGAGGGGTGTACTCAGTTTGTGAATGGCCGTAATCGTATGACCATAGACCCTCGCATCCCTACTATGCCGGGACGGAGCACGTCGGGTTCACCAACCAGGCAGACATTGTTTCCACCAAGCGCGAAACGCCGTGAGGTGTTCGGCGAGTCGCATGAAGGTTGAACTGCATCCTCCCAAGAACCGCTCGTGAGACGGACTTCGGCACCTTGTGCCTACTTTCTTGCTTGTGAATGACAGCGACCAATTAGTTACTTTGTTTTCTGGTGTGCGGCAATGGGTATTACTATGTAATTGGCTTCGTGAGTGCCTTGCCATGTTCACACAACGAGTTGTGATTATTCCCCTTGTGCGGAGTTAGGGTTAAAGGTTCTCCACCTCGCACAATATGACCTGTAAATCGATAACCATCATGGTGGCCGCCAAAAAAAAAGCAAAAAAAACGGTACCCTGAATGTCTAGCTTACGCAGTGATGGGGGGGGGGGGTAGTACTCACTTGCTTCTTGCCTTAGTCACTTATTTGACCATTGACCACGCGGGGGGGGGGGGGGCGGGAGGGGAGAAGGGAGAAAGCGGCAGACGTTATCGAAGAGGGTATTGACGTCCGTGAACAATTGATGTTTGGGTGCTGTCAAATATCTGGATTAGTCCGCACGGTTGATTTCGGAGATATGTCTATATTATTAGGAAGGGCCCGACAATTTCGGCGACTTGCCGACTAAGAGTCAATTTTCCGGAAGATGGATTTCGGAAACTGTCCATCAATTGGAAATATATGGACAGTGGATTTCGGTTCGGCGACTGAATGCCGCAGTCGACACCGTAGCCGATACCGCTGTTGCTACCGAATAACCGCTACCGCTGCAGTTGCCGTAGGCCCACCTTTCGAGTACGTGCGAGACGACCTGCATGACGTCTTCTCTCTTAAACATAGCGTACGTCTGTCTCGTTCGCCTGATGTCGGCCGCCAGTACTCTCTGGTCTTCCTGTGCGACGGCAACATTCAACGATAACAACGACGGTAATCATGAGGATAATACTGACAGAAACAAGGGCGATAACAATGACAGCAACGACAACAGCAACAGCAACAACAACGACCGCAACAAGAACAGCAGCAACAGCAACAGCAACAGCAACAGCAACAGCAACAGCAACAACAACAACAACAACAACAGCAACAATAATGACGACAGCGATGACGCCATAAATAGCAATAATTGCGACAGCGACGACGACAATATTGATATCAACAACACCACAAACGACGATAACAAGGAAGAAGACAATGACGACGGCAATAACGATCACGCCCGAGACAACAATGGTCGCAACTCCGACGACAGCGATGACGACAACGACGACAACAACGACCATAACAACGGCAAAATAAGACAATAACAACGACCAAAGAAAGCACGAGCGCAGATTTAAAGCAAAACCACGGATTGCCGCGAAACGGCGCGCGTGCCGTTCTTCGGCGACAACAACAACCTCGACAACAACAACGACGACAACAAGGATGCACGCGAGCGCAGACGGCGCGTACAACACTATCACTGCCGCGACAACACGTGCGCGCCGTGCTAGCCTTCGTCATTTTCGCAGCGTGTTTAGTGGTGTTCACCCCCACCATAGAGGGGTCTCTACTGCTGCCTGTACCCCCTTGTTCGGCGCCCCGAATCTCGACTATCACTAACGATGTATTACGGAGGACGATAGTAAATAGGACCAAATATTGTTAGTAAAAATATATGAATATATAGGTTTTTGTGTCCACCGTAGGTTCTATTTACTAGGGTCCCCCGTGAATAATACTCCCTCTCCCCGACCAAAAATGTTCACCAATACGTAAGTAATGAATTACCCCCCAATGACGAAACAACTGCTCGCCTTGGGGAAGTGCATCATCCCCTGGGCATGGTCCGCCTCCGCCGTCAAGCCATGCAACGAGCTGCTCACAAGGTTGTGCTGGCTGCAGGAGGAAACCACGAGACCGACGGAAAACGGTACAGCCGGAACGACAAGGGCAGCGAAACGACGATACCGACGGAACGACAACGTTAACGGACGCATACTACGGCGACTGTGCACCAAAATATCATGAGGCGAGGACCTTCAAACTTCACCGAAGACTATTTATTGAAAAGAAAAACAGCAACCCAATCAACATTACCGTGGACCATGGTATGGGTATAGAATAAGCTACAACCTCGTTTGGGCTGGTCGGTGTTACTTGATGGGTTACCTGCGCGGTGGCTCGATACGTTCTTTAGTTTCATGACCCCCTCCCCCTTTTCAACTTGCCACATCCCCGGGATTCCAAGCCACCACATTCTGAAGGGGAACCTTGTACAACGGACAATATGGTAAATCACGTGTGCTGCCCACAAACAATAGTGAGTGGTAGTCGGGATGATGATTTCGAAACAAAAAGTAAAGCTTAAGCTCACCACACGTTACCTCCGCCTATTTTCATACATTTCGTGTGCTAATTTGACCGCTCCATCGCAGTCACAAAATTACGTATATTACGCAGCTTGCATGAGCATCGACCCTGAATTTATCGAACTCACAGCCGACGTGTTTAGACTTTTTTTTTTTTAATATGGTAAAACACATAACACTAAGAAACAAAAACGATATTCCAACGATATTAGGTGCCAGGTAGTTAGTGTGTCTAATTGTCTAACTAAGCATCGCCCGTTTGTCACAAATAGTTTGGCCACAGAGAGGGTACTGTACCCCCGTCACCACCGGGCTTATGCCAGTATCAGGTATACCCCGATAAACCATCCCATCGTCCAGGAATTTAACGAACAGTGGCATAAAACACAAGTGATACTCTAACCATATTGGGCAACTCTGTGGACTTACGCCAGTATCAGGTACACCCCGACAAACCATCTCATCGTCCAGGAATTTAACGAATAGTGGCATAAAACACGAGTGATATTCCAACCATATTGGGTAGTTTTGTAGTATTTGTCTAATTAAGGATCCCCGTCAGTCAAAAAAAAATCGGCCTAAAAGAGGTACTGTACCCCATCATAGCACGAGTCAAAGAGCATACGAGACCGACGGGATGACGAAACGACGAGGCCAACGGAACGACGAGACCGACGGAAAAACGGCACAGACGGAACGGGGCAAGGTGACGGAATAACGGTAAAACCGGAACGACAAGGCCGGAGGAACGATGAAACCGACGTACCGACAAATACTAACGGAACGGCAAAAGATCAACAGAACGACCAGACCAGCGGAACGACGAGAGCGGCGGCGTCATTTGATGGCAGCGGCGGGACTCATTTTTGTTTTATTTTTTACTTCGAACGCACACGGCCTACTGCAAAAATGACGCCGGCTTGCCTCATCTACCACTCTACTATTCAGAGTAATGAGGCAGATCGACGGAAGCACGAGAGCAAAGGCGGGGATGTCGGCGGAAAAATATGTCAGAATACAGTCTGCGTCCATCCTGACTCCCGTGAGAAGTTTGTTGTGATATTGTGACTGGTCAGGCAACTTACAGGGAGGAGTGAAGACACCCGTGACCCAAGGTTGTCCAGAAGGCCGTTGAGGGTGTCACTGGTATTGTTATTATGCCCCGGGGGGTTGAGCTGAAAAGTACAAGCGACCCCCCCCCCCAAAAAAAAAAAATATAACACGACACGACACCACGATAACGGCGCCACTACGCCTGTTATTTTACTACAGCAGTAACTACTGCATAAGTCACACGAAAACTGACTAGAGGATGGTACACAAACCACGAAACGCACACCACACCACACCACACCACACAACACCATGGCACACCACACCTTGCCCCACCATACACCATACCACACCACAACCCATATTACACTATACACCATACAAAACCACACTATCTCACACCACACAACACACATACCAGGTAGGATACACCCCGCAAGAGAAGATTTGCAGGAAGACTTGGTCAAGGAACACACTACCAAGTATACACGTAAAACATATACGTATGGGTACGCGAGGTTTCGTAAGGTCTATGCGGTGCCGGTGTGCGTGCACGACCACTACAATTTATTTTTCTTGGCTCTGCCCATCCATTATCTTCGCACTTTTCATTCTATGAAAAAAAATTCAAGGACGTCAGCCGTGAGTTCGACGAATTTCAGGTCAATACTCATCTTTGCAAGCTGCGTTGTTGGTACTTGTAGTATACTATATGGGTGAGTTTTCATTGGGAGGGGTCCTATTTTTTTTCCACCATAATGGTAAATGTTGGTATTTTTACTCTAGGCGGGTAATTTTGAGATACATCTAACATCGTATGTGTTTTATAAATTTGTTACTACTGTAGTTTCCACTAAACTGCTCCATCATATGTATGGTTTTTCCTTCTCCCTTCCTAGCCATTACTCGGATGCGGGGTCACGAAGCAGGCTCTTCTCCCCCCTCCTCACTAGATACGGTATGCGCTTTATCGCGAGAAGACGCCAGCCCTGTCTTCCCTCGTCGACTCGCATCGAGTTGCGCCTGCCCACGCTGCAAGGCGCTCTCAGCAGTTGATTCCATTTGGTCACAGGTGATATCTATACTGCTGTAGCGAGGAACCAACAGATCGAAAATCACGATATCGATCCTCGATCTTCGATCGATTCCGGGAAAATCGGGAAAATCGCGAAAATGAATCGAACGGACTCAGAGCCAGTAGAAATCAACAAAAATCGCTCGACACAACTGCTCTTGATTTTTCCCATCTTATCCAAACTGTTCTAACTTATCGAAGTTTGTCCAAGCATGTCCTAGCTGATTGGCGCGCTGTGCTATACAAATATAATATGTATGCCATTCCCGTACCGGTACTGGTGATCATTCATGCCATGAGAGCATGAAAGCTTTTCTACCGGCCGACCACTTCAAGCGCGCACTCGCAATAGCTGACAAGGGTCTGCTGTACCGTAACACAACAGCTAGTGAAAACAAAAACACCTACTTTAGCTTGATACGAGCATGTGAGGCAAAGAATTTCCGTCTATGCGCATGCCCGAGCAAGACAACGTAGGACAACGAGCACGTACTATAGAGATATCTATAACATACCTGGCAGATTGCTGCCGTATACGAGGTATATCATCTATAACGCATACCAGGGTAGCAGGTACTCGTACTCAACTGCTCTTACTGTTGGGAGGGGCCACAGTGGTGATCAAGACCACGACGGACGCCAAAACAAATAATTTACGCCTTGTTTTTGAGCCAATTTGGTCCTCATTACTATGTCCCCTCATAATATGATGAGAGTATGACAGTATATACTTTAGATCTGTGAGTCGGCGCGACTTTAGTCACCAACTACGTATTAGTCGGACGAATAGTCGTTTCCCGGAGGTGCCGACTATCCGACTCATTGGGTTTCCATACTCGTAGGAAGGGTTGTTCAATTCGGAGCGCGTTTTTCTTTTTTTTTTGGCGGGGCCCGCTCGCCCGGGGGGGGCTATGGCTCGCTTCGCTCTCCTGACTAAAGTCGGCAAGTCGGCTGACCATCCGCTGGTTTCGCCGGCCGACTTGCCGACTTAAATTGCTTAGTTGGTTAACGGCACCTACCGATTAGTTTGTAGTCGTGAAATTTTGCCGACTCACAGCTCTAATATACTTGGTGTACTTCGTACTGCTGTATGTCCATACTACTGCTGTACCGGGTATGCCCGCAAGAGCGGGAGAATATACATGGCACCCGCACCTCCAACCACGAACCCAGCTGCTGTAACCTGCTATAGCAGGCACGATAGACCTTGCGACCCAACTGGTTTCCTGATACTGGTATGATATACCAGTACCTGATACATGTCAAAGGGTTGGACATTGAACACAAACATGCAGTCGGGTTCTTAGTTCGTGCCAAACCTGCATGCCGTCTCGTTGCATGTTGCACCGGCCGGATTAGGTACTGTTCAGTAAAAAGTACTAACCTGGACGTGAATGCAAAGAACGTTTCGTATTAACACTAGTATCAAAAGGGTCCATACAGTTTCGCCCAGAGTGGTATAACTGCTGGCGGTCCGCTGTGTACCTAAACAAGAGTGACATCATTCATGTTCTTCACAGTAGAGATAATACATATCATATTATACGGAAAGATACTATTAAAACTACTTCAAGTATAAAATTTTCATAATATATTTATAAGATGTATAGTCTAAACGACAGGTAACTGTTTGCTCTGTAGAGAGAATTGCATGTTTATACCTAATGATCGTAAGTGTAATTTAAGACCTGGTAAACTGGTAAAGGGTATCAAGAGCAAGGCATGTGTAGAAGAACGAGCGCACGTTGCCGCAAAGACAAGAGACTGCACAAGCATAAGGCACTACCCCGCAGCTGTCAGGCTAGCAGCCAGCGGTGATTGCTGCTGCTTTGTGGCATGTTGCACCGACCGGATAAAATATCACCTACATGAAGTCGATCAAATGTGAAGGGCACGCTGTCGGCCCCTGTGCTACGGGGTCACTCCCGTGCTACCACTATACTGCTGTCTATGACCACGGCAGCGGGTGGTCTCGAGGCTCGACGCTCTGACAATGAGCTATCGTCTCGTCTGTCCAACATCCCCGTGTTTTTCCGAATTCCACAACGCCTCCACCAAACCCCACATTCCTTGCAGAAGGTTACAGTTTTGTGGCATGTTGCACCGACCGGATGAAATATATGTATATCGAACGTAAATCCGTAAGTTAAGTTTCCATACTTTCGATACGCGTGACGACAGTCCCGCTCCGACCAGTTTCACATCGTTCCGTCGATTAATCTCAGCACAATCGCCGGACGCCCGTGAGTCGTTGAGAGCATCATGTGAGTCACTACGCGACCAGAGGTGTCATCGCCCACCACTCCATGTCGTGGGTGGACTAAAACGTTGAGCTACGAGTACAGACTGACAGGAATTACGTACGCTATACGCTCATTCACTGCTGCGCTACAGGATGACACGTATCATGGGCACGAGGTACTGTGTATCGTGTATCGCTACTGTTAGCATACCAGCTTAACTCAACGTCATAGGAGCCGTTACCCTCAGCGACATTCTGGACAAGCCGTGAGACTGGCGCCTTCTCCCAACCCCCCCCCGGCCTTCATCTGTACCGCGTGAGGGTTCAGCATCCTCGCTATTAACACTCGTCGATGTGCATCGAGTTTTGCTAACTCGAGCTCTTGCAATTTCGGCATGTCATCTTCGTTTACTTGCGTGTCATAGACCACCACCAACTGTTGTTGCTGTTGTAGGTGCATTCAAACGTTGAGCTACAGAAACGTTGAGCTACAGAAACGCTGAGCTACAGGCAGACAGGAATCATTACCCACGCTGGTTTATCTATTTTTCACCGTCGCTTTTACTTCCCAGTTCAAACCCAGCTCAACTCATAGGAAGCTTCACCCTCAGCGTCCTTCTGGACAAGCCGTGGTCACAGCCAGTTGTCGCCTTCCCCCCCCCCCTCTTCACCCAGTACCTGCCTTCGTGTTTATCTCGAGAGGGTTCAGCATTCCCACTGGTCGCCATGTTGCACGTTTCGCCAACTCGCGCTCTCGAACATTGCCTCATGTCTGTTTCGGTACTAGAAAGAGTCCTTTGTAGAATTACACGAAACCAACTTTCTTGGTTTTTTTTTCACACTTCTACTTTCCAGCTTCTGGACAAGCCGTGGTCACAGGTGTCATCCCTCCTCCCCCCCGGTTCTTGCCTTCAACTTTTTATCGCGCATAGGGTTCAGCAATCCCATTGCTCGTCGATTTTTCATCGAATGTCGGTAACTCACGCTCTCGCGTTTTTCGCAAGTCAATTTGTGCACAAGAAAAAGTCTCCACTATTATATACGAGTATGCACTCGGGAGGATTCGAACTCACGAAACTGACCGATACCAGGCTCGACGATAACCTGATTCGCCACCGGGGCGACCGGTGTTGTTATCCGAGGTTAACCACTAGGCCACTGCGGACGCGGTCATTCTTCCCTGCTGATTATTCCAGCTGCTTATGGAGTACCTGGTGTATTTTCTTCGTTAGATTCTATATCATTCATTTTTCGGCTTATATCTTCGTTTGGAGTACGTATTAGCATGGCTGTAGTAGCTACACCAAGAGTAAGATTGCTCTACTCGATGAGCCATTCAAAGCCAACGTTTGACTCTTTTTGTTTGTTGTGTCGATCCTGAGATAGCTGCATTCGGCGCTACGGTCCGAAGCAAACACTAAACAATGCATGAATCCGCGACACGCTACAACGACGCTAAAATTACAGCATTTGACGCTATCATATGCTCCGCTACATTTATACTGCCGTGTTCAGTGGTGTTTGGCACTCACTCAAATGTTATATGTGTCCACGTGCGCCCTTCCACTGCCCACTGGCGGCCATCACGACACCGTCCTTAACGCCTTCACTACTGGAAACCCTATTGGAGGGCAATTTTACTTGATGTTAGTATAGGGAGGGATTTCGGGGCTCTCAAGGGGTTAACCCGTTGAAGTCCCAACCCCCCCTCCCTATACTAATTCCAAGTAATTTGTTCTCCAAAGCGGGTTGCCAGCCGTAAAGGCGTTCATCGCATGCACGGTTCCCCGCCGTCGGACGCGCGCTACTACAGAGGTAGCACTCGTATGGCAATTTTGTTTTCAAAATGGCGGGGCTCCTTGACCCATCCAAACCCAACATCATATGAATGCTATCATACAAGTAATGTTCTTGTTTATGCTACAAGTATTATCCTTGTTTCGCAGAAATAATATTGAGTGTGCCTAGGCCATGGGATTGGCTGTTAATCGGTTCATCGGGTTACGCTTGTACTTTTTCTCAAAACCAGTTCTTCGGCGAGGTGTACAGCTTCTCAAGTGTGTATACAAACAAGATAAATATAGTATGTAGTCTCGGAAAAAAAAAACAACTGGTGCATCTCTACCGTGGTAGGTAGCGTGTGTCGTTGTGCATCCCCAAGCAAAGATGCCAGGAGACGGCACTTTGACCCCTTGACGGACGGCAATTTTCCGTTTATTTGCCTTGACTGACGCCAAACCACTAGGTTTTTGAGTGCGGAACGATCGATTTGACGCCCTTGACCGCTGGACGTTTTCCCTTGGCTGATCGTCTCCTGACAGCTTTGTTCCCGAGGGTCAACTAACGATTTCATCATGACGTTGTAAGTGAAGGTGTCCTTATTTTCGCGAACGCCTTTTTCAAACCGCCGTTTTCCACTCCCGTTTTCCGCGTGCCGCAACGCCCGGTGGCGTTTAGCACTCGCTGGTTTTTGGTCTGTCCACGCGCGTCGTTTCACCTACCATGTCTATCAAGGTCTTGGACTCGCTTCAGTGGGCGGACGGCGTCAGCAGCAAAAAACTTGTGTGTACCAGCAATGAAAAATATAACTGTTTGCTGTGCGCTGTATATATACTTACACTAAGAGTGAGATGATGTCATTCACAATAAACCCTTTTCTCACCCCATTAATATCCGACAAACCCGTTTCCATGCTATAATAGAGCTAATTTTTCATCCTATTAACAGAGAGAAACAACGTACGCGGTCGCAAACTACGAGACGAGAAGAACACATCACGTCGCAAACGCAGCAGTAACAAGAATACACCCGAGGGCTCCAAGAAAGAAATATCGAAACACGGTGAAAGCTTAATGTGCTACGATAACACAGATGTACCAGAGGCCATAAGAGTCGATACATTTCAGCACCTGGCAGTCGTGAGTCATGATCGAATCTTGGGATTCATCGACAGCGCCGCAAGCGGCTTGTGCTGCCGCTACCCCTAGCCAACACACAAGCAATTAAACGCGCGGTACGAGACATAACTGCGGAAAACGAAAACTACCCTCTAAAGTCTGTGTTAACCCCCCCCCCCCATGTTGTCCATGCTGTTGTGTAAGAAAAAATTACACACACCCGTAGGGGTGTACATGAGCCATGCACCCCTCCCCAAGTATTGTATTTTCAGGCACACCCTGATCCCACCCCCTGCAATTCTGGGCTGTTTCGTTGGTTAGGGTTTAGGCTTTTCGTCGGGTTGGGACCTATCATACTGTAATACCAGGTATATCGATGTACTACTAGTACTACTGCTGTAGTAGTATACCTGGTATGTAATCGGGGTACATGGCTTAATATATCCCGCAGCTTGCGAAGATGAGTTTCGACAAAATCTTCGATCTCACAGCTGGAGTGTACCTGGTACTTTCATTTTCATAGTACACCCCGCTAGGGGTGCTTTCTCTTTGTGCTGTGTACCTCGCGGCCTCCGAGTATATGGTGCCAGATATAACCTAAACTCACTCTCTTACGTTTCTACACTCTTCTACTTGAAGTAGCTCTTCAACTTGAAGTAGACGCCTGCCGTCGAGATTTTTCAATGCTATAATCAGTACCAGGTAGCAGGTACCTGCTAGGTCCTTTCGCATTGCTGGTGATGGGCATCGTATCGATCTTGACGATACAGCGGTCGGTATGCAGCAAAAGAGAGAAATATAAGAGGATTTCCCTTTGCCCAAACCCGATCTCACAGCTGGAGCGCATATATATTGAAATATATATTAATACCTGGTATATAATATAAAAATAAAAATACACTCCAGCTGTGAAATCGAAGATTCTGTCGAAACTCATCTTTGCAAGCTGTATGTGATACTCCGATCGCGCGTATTACGAGTTGTGTGTCCTCATTAAGGATATAGGTCGGCGACTCCCCTTGGAACTACAAGTGCAGCTTGTACCAGGGTCAACAGGGTGATGTTAGTCAGTCTGTGCGCGGGAACTATAAACCCGTTTTTGAGAGGGACAAAAGCTGTGGAAGGAAATGCATCAGTTTATCAAGTGCATATATACCAGCATATTTCAAAAACCCACTCAAGGTCTGACACGCCTTTCCATGCTGCAAGCACCCCGATTTGCGATTTTGTAGGGGAAACAGGACATCAATATATTCGACTTCCGCGCACTCTTAAAAACGAAATTAGTTGTTTCACCGTGCAAGCATGCCTCTCGTGGGTGTAGTCGAATCCCACTTCCACGCACTTTCCATTGGGGTGCCCCTCATGTCGGGGCGAAAAATCGTTTTTCTCGCGGTTTTCCAAACTCTCTTACGTCGGGATAAGAGCGAACGCTATAGTGAAAGCCTTTCCAGTTGGAAACCCGTTTTGGGGGGCAAGTTACTTGGAATTAGTAAAGGGAGGGGTTTGGGGGCTCTAAAGGGGTTAAGAGAGGTACTTTCGGGCCGAACCATTGCCTCTCTTACCCCATTTACAAGTAGAAACCCGTGCTGGGGAAAAATACTTGGGACTTAGTATAGGGAGGGGTGCAGCTGAAGTTTCCGAGCTCCCAGCATGATGAGGTCAATATTTCACCCACCCGAAACACGGCTTCGAAGGCCTTCGCTCGCTCAATGCGCTCAACATTTCTACGCGCTACTCCCAAAAAAAACAGCACCCACCCGAAACACGGCTTCGAAGGCATTCGCTCGCTCAATGCGATCAACATTTCAACGCGCTAGTCCTAAAACAGTCTCTCTCGCAAAAGTTTCGGAACAATCGGTAGGTCCTCACTTGAGGAGCTGAACCGCACTAAAGAGGTCAGAAATGCTCATTTCGCCCAAAAATTGCAACCCCCGCCGCACAATAGAGGGATTACTCATTAATAGTTCGTATAGTGAGGGGTTTTGGGGTTCTGAAGGCGTTTTTCGGGGTGTACCCACTGAAATATCGACAGTTTCGCAGTTTGATGTCAGATACCTGGTACTCGTTACATCGTATCGCACGCGATTGTTTCCCCTGATGTTTGCGGCCTCTATTTTGTTTTCCCCTTTCCCTTCGCCCGTGTTGGCTTTTGTTTTGTGCTTCTCCCTTGCCATGGGTTCGGGGGGAAGGGAGCATGATAGCACCAGTACTCGTATATACCAGTACTGTACTCTGTACTATTCCATCAATAGGTGTAGTCAAAAGGGGGGATTATTTTGCCCCATCCTGCGTCAAGGCCCCGTAAGACCTAACAACGTGCGCAAAATATTTCGGTGTGCGCGCTCGGCATGGGCTGCGGGTGTCTCGCCAACGCATCATAATTGAATATTAGGCAGGTTGGGGCAAGCGCGGGCCACCGGCGCTACTTTGCCCACAAAACCCTAAATGCGGTACAACCTACATGGAAAACAGCCCCGCACAATTTTTGTGGGCAAAGAAACAAAGGTGGGGCACGATCCGTGGGCGTGATTTCCCTATATCATACCCCCAAACGACCGAAAAACACGGGGGTATTATATACCCCCTCTCACCGTTTCCCCTTGATTTTATCATACGTCAGCCGTGAGTTCAACGAATGTAACCCATTTCCAACTCCTAAAATGATCCTAGTCTAACTCTCAATGTTTTGTTCCCGTGTCGGAAGTGCGGTGCTAAAAGCATCAAGGGTCGATACTCACCATTGCAAGCTACGTGACACCATACGTAGACTGCTGTTCAGAGACCTCTTTTTTTTGGGATTTATCAACAGGCCACAGACCGACTTTTTTGGTCATACTTTGTGCGCACTTTACGAGCAGTTTATTCCAGGCACGTGTATACGTCAACTATTCACCGTGCTTTTCACAGAAGTAACGCTACCAGTTTAGTCCAATGCTTCAGGCTGTAGGGTAGCTCCAGAAGCCAGACTGCCGGCAACGGCACCCACCGGCAGTAACAATATGTTATTGGAACAACGCTACTACGAGAACGGTACGACTGTACCAGGTACCTTGAACCAGAGGTATAGCAGTTGTTGTGGTGTACGATTGTACCAGAGATAAAGTCGCATGATAGTAGTTGTCGCGTTCTGGAGTCTGCCGTTCGTACTCCTGTGCACGGCTTAGTGTATGGCGGCGGCAGCAGCATAAGCAGCAGTGCTCCGCAGCAGGCCAAGATTTGTACACCAGTGCCAGAGGGTGTCGCTGAACTTCAACCGATTTTTTTGGGGCCAAACTTTTGCATAACCTTTTCTATATAAATTGGATGTTGTCCGGGTCAACAGGACGATTTTCCATGATAATCATTCTGTGCACTGATACTATACGAAGTAAAACCCGAAGTTACTCTGTACACATGCTTTAATTGTTGTGGAGGGATTGTTGAAGTTCTGAAAGGGTTTGTGTGAGAGCCCTGCAAGACCAGAGAGGTTTTATAGAACCCCACTCACGTTTTTAGGAACACGCTGTTAATACTTAGAATTACAAACTTCAGGGAGATGGGTGATCGTTGCAGATATAAAAAGAGTATTGTATGACTGATGAGAGAATCGGCGACACGTGAGCTTCGGTATACATACAGCAGTGCATCAATATTGAGCTGTTGCGAAATAGCCCCGTACACAGCAGTGTGTACTTTGCCAGTGTAAAGTCTGCCATGCCAGCAACACCAGTTTGACCTCATGTGTACGAAGTTCGCGGTAAACCGTTTACAGTCCATATTTAAGTCACAAACCCTCAAAAACCTCGCGGGGCATACATACCTGCACCTGTACCGACTCACTTAGAATAATAAGTACGTACTCGAGGAACATACAAGTACCTACGGCGTGGTGGGGATTAACTCACCAATGCCTCCACAGGGGGCAGCAGTACGTACAATTATTGTGATGTTACCAGGGCAGCGCGTAGGGGGAGGAGCTTGGCAACGATACTGAGTACCTGGTACAGATTAGTCGTCCCTCTAGACTGCTGTAGTAATTGTGCACCAACAAGTTTTTGGTTGACATCTCACGTTAGACCGATCATCTACATTACACTCAACAACACCAACAGCGGGTGTGGTTACCTGGTACATACAGCCAGCCGCATGTTATATTTTTTCGCATGCTAAATTTTTTTTGCATGTTCAATTTAGCGTCCTTACGGGTTGAGCTGAGACTAGAAGGGGGGGGGGGGGGAACGCAGTACGTACACAGCAGCAGCTGTGAGCAACTATTATACCAAAGACTACGAGTACGATGCAGATTTAGTTCGTGACGGGGGAGGGGGCTAAAATAGCAAAAAAACATGATGAGTAGCAAAAAGGCTTGCTCCTTATCTGTCTCATGACGCCGTGTTCGTTTCGTGCTTGCCGAGGGGCTTTACGGGTGGCAAGGCAACTCGCGCGCATACAGAACAGTATTATTCCTGCTACCACTCCGTCCGTAAATATGAAGTCCGTTGGGTAGAGCTGTGAGTCGTCACGACGTTAGTCACAAATAAGTAACTAGTCTACTAACAGTCTGTCGTTTTCCGGAGGTACCGACTATCCAACTTAAGTGGGTTTCCATTCTTGCAGGAAGGATTTGTTTAACGCGGAGAGCGTTTTTGTCTTTTTTGGGCAGGGCACCCGCGGCCGAGGGCGGCTGACTTGGCTCGCATCACTCCCCTGACTTAAGTCGGTAACTCGGCTGACCATCACCTTGTTTCGCCAGCCGACTTGTCGACTAAAGTCGCTTAGTTGGCTACCGGTACCTCTCCGATTAGTTTTTAGTCGTGAAATCCTGCCGACTCACAGCTGAAATATTAATACCGTTTTGTTATTAACATTAATATTAAAGGGTGCTTATATTTTCGGACAAAGTGGTATGCGAATATGCGAGTAGATTAAGCGCAAATCTCCAAATCTCTTTATTTTTGATCTTATTCTTGACTCGATACTGCTGTTGCCGGTACGAGCACACGCTGGGCAAGCTGCAACCTTATCGTTGTCTCGTCCTGTCTTGGTGCAGAACCAAAGCATCACGGCTAATCAAAACAAATTGAAGCAAAGCATCTCCAACAACTCATAACCTACAAAAACGTCGTTGGAGGCAATTGGCAATTGGTTGGGGGAGCCTGCGAGCATTGAGAAAAAAGAACAAGCCCGGTGGGCCCAGTCGGCTGGCGGGTGGGGGGGAAGGAGGGCAAAAAATAATCTAAAATAATGATCTTGTTTCTCGTTTCTCTCACCACCTAATCGCAATTGCAACCGTGCGTTCAGCTACCGCACCGTACAGCAGTCACCAGCAGACCCAAACAGCACCTCGACAGTCTACGGACGCAGACACACTAAACGAAGACACACGCTCACCTGTTTAAATCCTCGGGCCTCAACCCTAGCAGCATGGCGCTCCAAAGGTTGGCTCTAATGGGCGCTATGGCATCCTCGTCCCCGCAAGCGCTCTCTGGTAGCCTCTTGATAAGCAGGCGACAAATCTCTTTAGTTGTCTCCTCGGTCACCTCCTTACTGGGCACTTCGTCGGACACGAGCGCCCTCAGGGGCTCCACGATGGTGCTGTGGTAGTCGTCCCCGCCACGGATAACGCTGTATATGTCGCTATCAAGCGACGAGCTTGCCTTGTCAACGTCCAACAGCTCCTCCGCTGGCGCCATGGCTTCAGACACGGAAGGTTGATGGGGGCTCTCTGCAACAATCTGCGATACGGCGACGCCTGTGCCTCCAGCACAGGAGTCGGGGAAGTTAGGCTCCGTGGGCTGCATGTACGCCCTTCGGTGTTCTTCTCTCCGAGCCTGGGTTTCTCTGCTGGCAGGTAGTCGAACCCGCACAGCACACGTATTTCCAACAGCACTGCTGCTCTGGCAGGTGGAGACAGACAGCAAGAGTTGAGAGATTTTTTTGGGTTTCGGGCTAAAACAAAGTTAAGATAGTCCGTTGTTTTGGTCCCGGTTTCGTAAGCAAAAAATATCTTTATAACTCCCTCCGACTCAGCGACTCAACGGACGCTTCATGTGTTTCGTACACTATCGTGACTTCTAGCTGTTGCAAACGTGGGCTATGGTGCGCTCAACTTGGTCCACGCGCGTTGCAGCGCTGCTCACGGTCCTGAGCATCACAATCCCTGTGTCAAAAGCTTTCCTGTCCGTTGTGCCGCGGATAGGACTGCTGTCACAAAGGCGATGTTTATCATGCGGTGGTGCTGCTATGAGTACCGCAGCACAGAGGATCAACGTCGACGACAGCATTAGCATCAACACCAACACCAACGCCATCACTAACGCTGGCGGAAATCGGAGATCACCCGGTGTCTTTCAACAGCAGCAGCCACAAGGGCTTGTGCTGCGAGAGTTCTCAATGCCTCTGCAACCGTCACCCGGGGCCTACGAGCGTCGGGTGCTGAGTGAATGCCTCAAGGATGTCGGTGAGGAGGCAACAGTTGTACGGTGGCACATCAGCTCTGCGGACGAACAGGCAGGGCAGGTTCGGGTGGAGGTGAGGTAGTTATTGGTTATATAGCACTACGCACTACCAAGTACTAGCTGCCCACTACCCCCTAGCCTACTTACCGTATGACGCAAGATAACACACCCCCTGTTAACAGGACGAATTTCCTGAGGTGAAATACAGAGTATACGCAGGAGGCAAAAAAGTGTAGAACCCAAAGGACTCGTACCAGGTAAACATGAACGTTTAGTCTATAATACAAGCGCTCCGCTCCGCGGGCGGCTTACGCCGCCCGCTGCGCTCGCGCAAGGAAGATTTCAACTAAATGTGAAGGGGGCAGAGAGAAGAGGCCCATAATTTAGTGCAACTAGCGATTTGATAATGCCAAGAGCTACTTGTGCGGAGCTGATTGCCCTGTCTGTGCTGTGCTGTTTGTTGGTGATGTCACGTTCTGATCTGCAGAAGAAGTACGAGTGTAATTTGCGAAGAAAAAATTGCGAAGAGAACCGAGATGGAGAACAAAATCAACGCCGAAAGCAAAAAGACGAGTACACCTACGTACTACCGGTACCTGGTACCTGGTACTTCGCCTAATACCTGGTGGTACTCTGTGTGGCTCTAAAAAAAGCACAGGAGTCCGCTCCGCGGGCGGCTGACGCCGCCCGCTACGCTCGCGCATGGAAGAATGCAACTGAAACATATGTAAAGGGGGCAGGAAGAAGCAGCCCCGCGATTCTTTGGTGCGAATATCGAATTGATAATAATGCCAAGAGGTGCTTGTGCAGAGCTAATTGCCCTGCGCTGTGCTGTGTGCTTGTTCATGTCACGTTCTGAACGGCAGTACGTATGCTATTTGCGGGGGAGGGGGGGGGGGGGGGCATGGGGACCGAGAGAGGACAATCAACTGAAGAAAGCAAAAAGACGAGTACACAACGCGTACATAAACCTGGTACCTGTATCATACCTGGTACTATACTACTGCTATATGTTCAAAAGAACACACAGCGCCGCACAACACAGCACCGCAAGACGAAGGGCAAGGCACGGCACCGCACTGCGCTGCGCTGTGCTGCTAAGCTATATACAGCCGGGCTGACCTGAGCTGGGGGTGCATTGTTCATGATCCAACAACGTATTATGTACAAACAAACCTGGTGTATGTACCGGTACGTGGTATGATACTTCGAATGTTACTGGCATGTATGTACGAACAAGTAAAAGTACAGCAAATAACGCAGCATGGCGAAGCACGGCAAAGTACGGCAAAGCACACGGCGCTGCGCTCTGCTTAGCTAGCGCTGCGGTGCGCTACAGAGCTGAGCTGCAGGGCACGGCAGGGCATCGCAGCGCACGGCACTGCACGGCGCTGCGCTGATGAGCTATAGCGTTGCGGTGGGGTGCTGGGCGATATCTCATCTGATGCAACTTCGTGCCAAGTACAAAACATATTGTGGAAATCAAAGAAAAGCTAAAGAATGACCGCTCCGCAAGTAATGCACAGGCGGCAAATTAGCGGCAAATGTTAGGAAGTTCAACTTTTACCCAACAAAAAGGAAGAAATAATCGCGAAAAGGTTCAAAATCGTGCTGGCAGAAAAACCAAATTTGCAGGAAGCAGCTGAAAGGTCAAGAAACAACTGGCAAAACGAGCAGAAACAAAAACAATAAAGGCCGATCAAGAAACCAAAGAAAACCTGGACCGTTCCGCAAGTAGTCCGACCCCGGAAATGCCAGGGATGCACCAACCGAGCACTTTCAGCAGAAAGAAGTTAGTAAGTATATTTATAAACATGAACGCATATAATACAAGGATCGGGCGGGGCCGCCGAAGGATTGTTGTTAAATATGGTGTGAGGAAGAGGAGAGTAAAGGTGAATAGTAATGACTCCTACCAAGAGGTTGAGGTGCAATTTGTGTCAGAGAAGATTATATTTTGGAAGAGAACTATGTCGGCGGTTAGCCAAGACGAAGCGGGCAAACCTCGGAAGGGTGGCATGCCGGCAGGAGACGGAGTCGTCTCTGAAAGTTTAAAAAACATGTATTGAAGAAGGTCAATCATGAAAAAGATCAAAACTTTTTCTGCAAGCGCAAAAACTTTTGCTGCAAGCTGCAGTACCCGTAAGAAGGAGAGGTAACTCCTGTTGACTGAAAAAAAAAGGTGTCGCTAGGCGACGGGGTGGACTTCGACCCGGACTCACATGTCTACGGGAAAGAGACGGTACGGAGCGAGTTCGACGGTCGCCCGTGATACTAAGGATCAACCTAATACATGGAAGAAGGTGCCGCTAGGCGACGGGGTTAGTCTACCGCAACCGAGACTCGTACGGAACAACGGAAGGCGCTCAGAAGTTGCAGCAGGTTTGCTATGCAGTACATAACCTTATATAGAAGCTGGCGCTAGGCAATTCTTGTCGACTGCGAAATTGAAGAACCACCCAACACTCTGAAGAAGAAGCTGCCGCTAGTCGACGGGTATACCGCAAAACTGCAAAATTGGAGAAGCACCCAATACTTGGAAAGAGAAGCTGCCGCGAGTCGACGGGTACTTATACCGCAACTGAGACTCATACGGTACAGGAGTACGGTGAAGAAAACTTTTGCTGCAAGCTGCAGTACCCGTGAGAAGAAGGTGTCGCTAGGTAACTCCCGTTGACTGAGAAAAAAGAAGGTGTCGCTAAGCGACGGGGTGGACTTCGACCCGAAGTCGGTAAGACAAAGAGTACGGCACGAACTCGGTAAGACCAAAATGCAGGCACATGTCTACGGGAAAGAGACGGTACGGAGCGACGTGATGATTTTTTTTCTCACTATCTGACCATGCTCTCCAAAATGCGTAATCACTTTGGGTGCATCGGAGGTGAAGGGGTTTGTGAAGTGTACCCGTTTCGTTGTTTTATTACCCCCCGCCATCTCGTGGATCGCGAGCGAGCCGCCACCCACTAAGCACCCACCACCCACCACCCACCCATCGACCACCCCACCATCACAGCAGTACAACAGCAGTACAACAGCAGTGGAGCAGCACGTACCGACCAATCCATAACGGCAGCATACAGTAGCAATACGGCAGTGCAGCGGTACACCTGTGGTCCTGTGGTACGCCAGGAGCTGGGTGGGATTCGCACTTTTTTTACGATTCTCTACCTTTCGGGGAAGAGCGCAAGCCGTTCCCGGGAAAGGCTTTTGATGCCCCCCGCTCGCGGAGTTGTTACTCGTCGGCGGTTGCGTCGCCGCGGACACCGAGGGCTTGTGTGTGAGGCGGGCGTGGCACGGGCGTGCGGTCGCCAGGGGCCGGGTGGCGAGCGGTAGAGCGGAGAGTTGTAAGTGTACCGGTTTCATAGTACCCGTAATTCCCCCGCTTGCACCTCAGCGCTCAGAGGTAATCTTCCTTACTCATACCAGGTAGAAAAGAAGGGAACGGTAAAGTAGATATTAATAGTACGGCCATTTCTTGTACAGTCGGATTTGTCAGTCGAAAACGGCCTTTTTCGACTGAAGCTCAAATCGGGCTTTCTTACGCAGTCGAAAAAGGTCTTTTTCGACTCAACTTTTTTCGACTGAGTTTTCCAACTGGGGGATCCAGTCGAAAAAAATCAGTCGAAAAAGTTTTACACCTGTTTTTTGAAACCATCACATCGCTCATCCCACCACAAAACACACCCACACGCCCACACACCCATACCAGGTACCACACAGCAGTATCGTACAACAGCGCCGACGCTGCCTTGGCTATCACTGATGTTGCTTCTCGCCGCAAGTCAGCGTGGCGCACTCCTGGCTGCGCTCGCCAGCAGCATGTATCACACGACAGCAGTAGCGTGCGATATCGATGCCATTTTGCCAACAACGGCTACGCCTGCTGTAGCTTTGGCGGCTCTCGGCTGAGTGCAACGCCACAAACGTAGCTTTGGCGGCTTTCGGCTAAGCCCAACGCCACCAACCCGTCTTGACGAAGGTTCGTCGCGCGTGAAGCACGCGTTGCTCGCGAGGAACGCGCGAAGCACAGAGCTGCCAACCGAGTTTCGAGCGCCATACAGCAGTACTCCCTCACACCAACCGCCTCCAGGAAGAGCAAGAAAACTATAAAATCGACTCGACTGACGATAAGAAGAAGGACCCTAAGAATCCAGTCGAAAAAAAGTCCAGTCGAAAAAGGCCGTTTTCGACTGGCGGAATCCGACTGTGTAAGAAATGGCCTAATGAGGAAAAAGAGGCGAGCAGGCCAAAAAAGAGGGTGACGCAACAGAAGAGAGCGAAAGCAGATGGCACAGCAATACTTAGGCTATCTCTTATAATAGTGTATCCGAAACAGAAAATGAGCTTGATTTTCGGGTGGCAGGGTCAAACAGGCAGGATCGGATAGACGGACCCTTATTTCGAGACCCGAATTATTAGTAACAGGTTTTTTTTTAACAAAATTATCGCGAAAACTAATCAACAACGGCGATCGCTCGACTACGTACACACTCGCACGAATTCGCTGTACCAGACACACGCATATGAAACTTAAGCTTTGTAGGTGGGGCGAGGGAAAAAAACACGCCGTGTGCGCTTTACGCGAGGAGGGTTGTCGTCCCCCTGGCTCCCGTCGATCTCGTGCATCAACAGCGACATGTCGCAGACGGCGGCTGTCCTCGTCGTCGACAAATACGAGTAGTAGTGTGTGTCTCGTGTTCGACGAATGATGCAAGGTCGCAACTGCGAGGGGAATGGCAAGGCTCTCGTACTCGACACCATCACTATCCGATCCCATCGGCTCGTGGTGGGGCCCGACGTGTGTGCCAGCGGATAGCGGGACACAGCAGCAGCACGAGTACGCCTATGATACTTGTCACTTGCTAAGCAGACAGATAGATGTGTCTGATGCGTGTGTCTTGTGTCTTGTACTACTCAGTACTACTACTATTTTCGACTTGTTACCAAGCTTGTTGTCAGCCCGGCGTAGCACTTGCGCACGTTCACTTTCTGTTTCGACGTTACATTTAGAGCCTTCAACTAGGCTGTCGCCAAAGGGAATCTTGAAGGTAGAATGAGCAGTGATACCTCCAGGCAAGAGCAAAGCAGCCATGTTTACGCAGCGCAAATACCTAGTTTGCCACAGGCTCGTAGGTGAATACACCGAGCGCACATAGTGCACGTTCAGCCTAAACTAGTGGGAGCATCTACCATGGAAACACCACCTTTTTGAGTTTAAATGGAGGAATTAACGGTTTCGAAACTGAGCCGTTGTTCGGTGTTTAATTTGGGGATGAGGTCATCAGCTTGAATTTGCGTGTCATCTCTGTCACAGGCGTTGAGTAGTCTGTCATACTCTGAGTTGTCGTGGTGAACAGGGAGAAGTCCAACGGTAGGAGTAGTTTTCGTTTGCCGTGCTTACTAAGTAAAGCTTCATCTTTGGTAGGCGAGGGAGACATAGTAGTAAAGAAGTCGAAAGTGAGGGCATTGCAATGAGAGTCCCATAAGGCTGAAGCTGGATCGCCTGCCAATATGAGGGTAACTGATAGCGTCCTGAGCTCAAGCGAAATGGAGGAGGCTGTGGCATCTTGAAACGTTAGATTATGCACCTGTTCATCTTGGACTAAGTCTCAATGGCGAACTGCTTCGTTGTGAGTCCCGTAAAGAACTCCGTAGACTATTCGTATGTCTTCCCAACCGGAAGCTAATATGCGATGAATCAGTAACCGAAGATACCAAGCATCTCCAGCATCAGGTTCGAATACGTTCACTCTACCAAAACATGGAAACAATTTTCGGTAAACGTAGGTATTGTAATGGTCTGTGGGTATGGCGTTATTTACCGCGAGGGACTTCGTTGTCATCGCCGAGACTGGATGAACCGTCAGACCTGCTGTCATCAGGATCATCATCGCAAGTATTTTGTCGTTTAGAGGTTCATTTTTTGGGTTGCACGGTGTGGTTTTCGAAGTAGTAGAGGAAGGTCAAATTGTCGAAGCCAGGTCCTGGTGGTCGACCAAAGTACTTCATGAGGTCAGAAACGGATTCGTTTGCTTTAGCACTTTGCTCTAAATTATCGGCTTCTCCGTGGACCACGACGTGTTCGCCCTCGAGGTGGACAATGAGCAAGGTAACGTTGGGGGTGCGATGTTGCAACTCGAACCCGAAAATCCTCCACATAGCTTTAGACCTAGAAATGTATCTGATGCTTTTTGCAGGCCTCAATTTCATTTTCTTCGAAAATAATTTTAGCTTTGGCCATATCGCGTCCCTTGAAACAGTGTTTGTAGAGGCAAGCAATAACAACTTTTGCTGTAACTTGCTCGCAACAAATGTGGCTATCAACTTTCATAATGAGGTAGTCTAGGGGTTGTAGGGCATTGTCCACTTCGGCTTCTACCGTTAAACGTTTACCGTTTCTTTGCCTAACGTTTGCCTTGTCGCCGTTGTTGAGGCGCTTGTGCTCAGCACGACCATTGGTAGAGTTCGTCATTGTGTGCTCATGAGCAGGCTGCAGATAATGCTTGGAACATTTTTTTTTGTTGGGTGTTTCACAGGCGGTCATGCAAGGTTCGTTGGGATCGAACTCACCACACTTTTGATGGATCATGTACGTAATAACTTTTTGCGTAAATTGCCATTCGCAATGCGCTCGTCGGGTAGATTGGCCCATATCCATTTGTCGACTTCATGCCTAACCTCTGAACTTGAACCTTTGAACGTAGTAGCAATATGAGCGTCCGCTAGCCCTCTCTTTTTGAATTCGATAACGGGAAAATAGTATTCTGCCTTACCGAAAATATTTTGTGTCAAGTCTCCTTCAGTTTGACTTTGAAGACACGATTGCATAAATGGGGGTGATCGAGCGCGCTTTGCCCAGGTAGTAGGTTGGCTAGATGCTGTTGCATGTCATAGTTATCATTTGATGCGGTTTGTCTTTCCTGGTCGCAACGCTCAGGCGTCGAGTTGCTTTTTTTTCTGGTTGGCTGGAGATGCATGGAAAGAAGTGGGCAATATCTCGCCTGTCGGAGCATTGCGTACAGCATTATGAATTGCGTTGTATGAGGTTATCCTTCGTTGACATCTATTGGATCCAATGTAATCTAGGACGTTGTCCTCTTGACGTGCATACGCATCGCAAGCCCACCCTTTGGGCTACTATAGATATATGGAAGACACTTTCGCCAATAAGATTTTGACGGGCGTAAGCCCAGATCTTAACAAGTTTATGGGTCGTAATATATAGTGTTTGAGATTTATTACTTGAACATTCTGGCCAGAACCGGGACTCCAACCAGGTTCTCCGTATAACAACAAAAGAGGATACTGTATGCTTTCGTACATAGGAGCCCTTAAAGGCGCAAATCTAGGGCGATCACATACATCGCTAGGGCCACAGCGAGGAAAAGTGTAAACGAATCGCTTTGCATGTGTTCCAGGGTCATCTTTAAATATCAGAGCAGCGATTTATTTTCCAGATGGTGGAGGCGCGCCTTCAATGATTGAACCGTGTGTTTGTCTGGACGCTCGTGCGAGTTTTACACCGATGATTTCGTTAAGATTGGCGTCCGTAATCTCTAAAATAAAAGATTTTTACTTATCCAGGAATTGTGTGAGCTGATTAAAGTGGAAAGAGATAAGACACAGTCCATGTTAACACCGAGGGTAGCCTCGGCTTGCCGCATCATGACGGCGTCGTAGATATACATGCGAGCTTTGTTGACACCTGGTGCATGTTCGTTGTACTGACCGCGGAAGAAGTTCATGACAAGGTGATAGGCACGTCCATGACGTTGACGCATGCTAGGGTAAAAGGGCTGAGTCCATGTCGGGGACGGGGAGGCACCGAGAGCAGTGAAAGCAACAATGACGTTGTATTCGCGCTGATTCTGAAGGAAGGCTCGTTGCCGATAGAGGAAAGCAATAAACTTGACATAAAGTCTGCAGGGCTCAACGACGTAAGTACCATTAGAGAAGCACTTGATGCGCTCTTCAACCCGTGTCCAAGCACCGCAATGCGGGCACACCTTGTGATGGGCATGCTTCAGTAACGTTTCAGAACACACGTACTCATCTGGCATAGAAGCGGACAGGTAATCGATTAATACAACGCCGAGGCGTCGATTTTGTAAGGCCATAAAGGTTTTGAGTTTATATTATTAACCCATTTAGCACCGCACTCCCGACATGGGGACGAACACCTGGACTTGGACTACGATAATTTTAGGCGTTGGAGTCCTGGCAAACACGCAAAAGCGGACGCAAAAGGAACTGTTAATAATCCGTGGTACACGCCAAAGAACTGGAGCGAAAAAGCCCCTGGCACACGCCAAAGAACTGGAGCATAAGAAGAACTTGACACACGCCAAAATGGTAGAAGCGAAAGAAGCGGAGAAAAAAGTCTGCACCCGACGAAGGCTGCAGTAATCAGCTGTGCAGCTCGGCATACGCGAAAAACTCCTATGCCAAAAACACCCACGATAGGAACCTCGACACACGCCGAATGGAACCACTACAGACGGTAACGACTACTTGAGCAGAGCGTAGAACCGGTACGGGGAAGACCGGCAACGTACGCTGAAAAGCTTAATCGAAAGAAGCCAACAACAGAGTCCAAGGCAAGGGGAAGCGTGAGAACTATAAGCTGAAAACCCTTGAAACGCTGGGGGAAGAATTACGACAGCAACTGTGGAAAACAGGCGACACCAATGGACTAAGACGAGGAAGGAGAAGCAGCTGCTTCTAGACTTAGCCCAACAGCAAAAAAAACTTCGCGCAACGAAGGATGCAAACTAACCAGCTAGTCGAGCTCGGCACACGCCAAAAGCACCTATATGCCAAAAACAACCACGATAGGAACCTTGACACGCTGAAAGGAACATCTACGAACGGTGAAGGCTACTTGAGCAGAGCGTAGAAACGGTGCGGGGAAGACCGGCGACATACGCTGAAAAGCTTAGTCGAAAGAGCCCACAACAGAGTCCAAAGCAAGGGGAAATATGGGGAACTATTGGCTACCAAACCTTGAAAAACACTGGAAAAAAACTTCGACAGCAACAACTGTAGAAAACGAAAGACACCAATGGTCTACGAGGAAGGAGACGAAGCTGCTACTGGATTTAGTCCAACAGCAAAAACAACCACGACGGAGTAGTTAACTTCAACGAGCAACTATTGGAAATGGAGTCCCACGCGCTTTCAAGCCAAACACACGGAATAACCTTACATTTTAAAACCGCTGGCAAACATCTAAGGCAAATCGTAGAAGACTGTGCCCTTCGATAAACTATAGGACGGAAAGAGGAAGCAGGGAAAACAGTCACAAAATATGGCAGGTGTCAAAAGCTTGAGGAAGCATAGGAACACAAAAAGTGCAAAAAACACAGAATAACGTAACAGCGCAAACGAAAAGTCCGCAAAACCTACCGGCAAACAAATGAAACGCAGGAAGACCTAATCAGAGTCGGCATCGAAAAGGTCAACGGACACCGCCTTGCGCTTAGCAGCCGTTTTCTCGAACTCGAGCTTGGCTCTGGCTGTGAACTTTGCGTGCCGCTCGTCTTGCATTTTCAACTTTTGAGAGGAAGTGGTTCCTGGATTTGCTTGGCACAATGGAAGTGGAAGGGAGCGTTGCACTGTTCTATCTGAACGTTCCCGCAGTTGATAGGTACCTTGCGATAGCATATATAGATGCAACACTTACCGACCTGCGGAAGAATGCTGTATTAAGAGTAACATATAAGATAACTAATAATATTCTGTATTCGTACTCTTCCCGATATTAAAGCCGGGGGGAGAGAAAACAAAATAAACCGCCTACCATACATATGATAGAGCAGTATAGTGGAAACTACGGTAATAAATTTATAAAATAGATGTGATGTTTTACCTAGCTCAAAATTCCCCACCTAAAGTAAAAATATCAACATTTACCATTATAGTGACAAAAAATAGGACCCCTCCCAATAACAACTCACCCATCTAGTATATTACAAGTACGAACAACGCAGCTTACAAAGATGAGTATTGACCTGAAATTCGTCGAACTCACGGCTGACGTCCTTGAAATATTTTTTATAAAATACACATCGAGGAGGATAGACACAATGGACATAGAAGACGTACGACATAGGTAAGAATAGATATCATAATGTCGCCGACCTATATCGTTAATGAGGACACACCCAGTCATACACGCGATAGTATCACGCACAGCATATAAATATGACTTCGACGAAATCTTCGATCTCACAGCTGGAGTTTATTTTCATTTTCATAGGGCTGATTGGTGTCATCTGCTTGGTTGCTGCGTTTGTGCTTGCGTAACTGTTAGACTTCGTTTTTGTATTCGGTACGGGAGCGACGATGCTGCTTACAAGCAAAATGTTGTTGTTGTTGCTGTTGTTCATGTCGTTGTTCTTATTCTTGTTGTGTTGTTGTTTTTGGTGGTGGTGGTGGTGGTGGTCGGTGGTGGTCGTGCATATCTAACATTACTGTCGCTCATTGCCACAGTCTCGCCTGTGGTCACGAAAAAACAGTGCTGGTAGTTTTCCAGTTTACGGGTAGTTACGAAAACAATGCCGAACGAACCCTCACGCGGTGCGCCAGGATGACAGCCAGTTCCCCGACTTACTTTCAAACACTTTTAGTACAGCTGGTACGTGCTAGCGTTGGATGAGGCATGCCCCAACTTGAAACCCTCGCATGTTAACGGAGACAACCCTATCCCGTTCGCTGTTCGCCCGGCCCGGTCACCGTAAACTCTGTCCGGCTGCCTCCGCAGGCTGTTTTTCTTGTGGGAGGAAAATCGAGCACGGATAACGCGTCGATCCCATGATAGAACGACGAAGATCAGGCGTTGCAGTCTTCATCGCACGCGAGTCGCCTTCTCTCAACTACGGTAAAAGAGGTTTGAAAGATATTAAACCAGCACCTACTTTCTCGACCTATGCTCTCTGCGTGACTCGCGCTCTGCGCCTCGCGCGGCGGGACGGGGGTTTGGTGGATGGGTTAAGAGGGGGGTGAAGGAAAATCCGGAGGAGGGGAGGGGGGGAGAGGGGACGTGGCATCGTGTCGCATGCATGCCTGCCTGCTACCGTCTTGTTGGAGAGTACTTGATTGCTTTAAATTAATTGACTTTTTCGAAAAAATTGCCAAAAATTGGGGTCGCTCGTCTATTGGTTCGTTCGTCCCCGATTCTCGACCTGACGAATCAGCACTTGAATCCCTCAGACGTCTGCGGGCACGAATTCCCTACAACGTATTCGCCCATGGTTCAGCTAGTTCGATTCATTATGTCGTTCGTGTTTTCCTTTGTCAGCTGCGTGACCAACGCGCAGACATATGGTCGCCACGGCTGGGGTGGCGTCGTCCCCGAGAGGGTGGGGATGCGGGCAGGGTTTGTTTTCACAGTAAAAGGCGAGTTACTGCCGTAGCGCAGTCGTCGGGAAGGGGGGTGGCATAGAACTTTGTTATTGAATTGTATTGCCCCATTCATGTTGTTGACTCCGCGTGGGGTCGGAGTCGAATTTTTTTGTCATATTTAGTAGAGAGCCAGCTATGCGGTAGAATAGCTGCAGCAGTATCGCGCCCGGCGGGGCCGGCGGACTGTTCGCGGAGAGTTGTGTGGCCGTTGCCTCGTAGATAGGCACATCAAATACGAATTATACTGCATACGTTCAAACATTGTATGTGGGTGCAATTCTCGGCAGCAAAGCGTTTTCGTCCTTGTGTTATGTTTCCTCGTGAGCTAAAGAGAAGCTAGTTGGCCCAAGGCCTTGAGGGTTATGAATACATTAGTACGTGACGACTGGTTCGCCCCGGAGATTGCTGACGAGATTGGGTGCTTCGAGCCCCAAGGACCATACTGATATTACTGTCTGCTATTCTTTTACCACCACCACTATTACTACTACTCTGCTATTCTTCCACCACCACCACTACTACTACTACTACTACTACTACTACTATACTACTACTACTACTTCTACTACTACTACTACTACTACTACTACTACTGCTGCTGTCGCTGCTGCTGCTGCAACTGCGGGTTCGATGTTACCAACTAAACCTCCACAACGTCATCATTCTTATCCGGCCAACCCATTCGCCGAGGTCAAAAATGTCTACTTCTGTTGTTACACGATTCAGTAGTCGTTTGTATTCGTGGGTGTCTTTGCCGTTATCGTTTGTTACGTTGCCTCAGAGTGTACGGAATCACCGACGACCTGTATTAAAAATCATTGCTACATTAGGCAAGCGATCCCTTTCCGGCGTCGTTTTCGTCTGGACCAAGCCGTCGATCCTACACTAACCCTGTGGCGTACTCCGCGCTGCGCCCAAAACCAAGAAGGGAAAGTGGCAAAGAACGGTCGAGTTGAAACGGAGATCCTCCCGTCACTAGTATCACAGCATGCATGCTGCGTTAAAGGTAGCACTTTTGGTCAACAGCATTCTGACTGACGGGGATCCTCAGCTGAGGAATTGCCCAACGTCGTTGGAAAACCGTTTGTGCGTGAACAACTTGCCAGGTTCTCGTTATATTCGTACCCAAGCCATGGGGTGGTTCGGGTTCATGTGGTTGCGCCTTAATTTTCCCCCGAAACGTGTTTTTGAGTGAGGTATATAATATCAGTTTAATAAGGTATATAGCCCCTCAAGTGAAAAGCCTCAGAAAAAGTCAGATGTCACCTCTACCGTACGTAAAACGCGTCACAGTAGTGGTACACGTTTCGAACAGGGCCTTAAGGGTGTACATACAGCCTTTACGACGGCATGGCGCCTCCTTTTTCGGGGTCAAGTCCAGCTTTGCCGCCCTCTCCCTAAGTATCACGACATAGTCAAAATCCCCACCCAAACCTCCTTCCCCACCACCCGCACGATCGCCTAGACCTAGCACCACGCGTACAGCAAGCCCCTACAGATATGCGGCCTAAACCTGTTAAAAACCTTCCCCCCTCCCCAACCCCTCCGCCCCCCCCCCCCCCTTCTTTTTTTTTTCCTGCTCCCTGTTGCTCAAACGCCCCACCTAACATCGAATCACCTCATTATCTTTCTAGAGCCATCCATGCCTCTACTCCAATTCACCCCCCCCCCCCCCCACGCCCCTCCTTCCCCGCCACCCGCACCATCGCCTAAATCTAGCACCACGCGTATATCAAACCCCTACATCTATGCGACATAAAGCTGTTAAAAACCCTTTTGCCCCCCCCCCCCCAACCCACCCCCCCGAACACTCCGCTCTCCCTTCACTGGTTGTACGACTTACAGGATATAAGTGATAAACTGGTGCATTCCTTCCAAAACTTTCAGGTTTATCCCCTTAAAGGATTTATAGTTTCCACGCACAGATTGAGTCCCCCCCCCCCCCCCCCCCGCTCCCTCTTGTTCAAACCCAGGCCCCCACGCCCTTAAAAACTCCGCCCTCCCCTCACCGGTTATACGACTTACAGGATACACTTGATGAACTGATGCATTTCCTTCCACAGCTGTCAGATTTTGTCCCCCTCAAAAACGAGTTTATAGTTTCCGCGCACAGACTGACTAACATCACCCTGTTGACCCTGATAGCTACACTGTAGTTCCAAGGCGAGTCGCCGACCTATCAGGTTATCCTCGAGCCTGGTGTAGGTCAGTTTCGTGAGTTCGAATCCCCCCGAGTGCATACTCGTATAAATTCGTGGGGACTTTTTTTTGTGCTTAAGTAAACTTGCGGAAAGCGCGAGAGCGTGAGTTAGCAACACGCGATGAAAAATCGACGAGCAATGGGATTGCTGAACCCTACGCGCGATAAAAATTGAAGGCAAGAACCGGGGGGGAGAAGGGACGACACCTGTGACCACGGCTTGTCCAGAAGCTGGGAAGTAAATGTGTGTGAAAGAAAAGAAAGAAGAAGATCCTCAATGTGGACACACAACCCATAATACGCGCAATCGGAGTATCACACACAGCTTGCAAAGGTGAGTTTCGACGAAATCTCCGATCTCACAGCTGGAGTGCATTTTTATTTTTATAGTATATCAAACCAAGTTGCCACGATAACACCTCCCTCCCTCCTCCCTCGATCAACTTGGCCAGTGAACGGCCAGCCACGCGATGCTGCTGTGGACGATAAACCCTGACAGCCTCACTGTCTTCCACTCCAGAGTGACTGGAGCCTGTTGTAGTGGTACTCCGAGCGGGGGATGCGTGGTTGGTCGGTGTTGGGAAGCGTGCTCCTCATGGGTTCCAGTGCCCTTGTTTGGTCTCCCCTCATGGCTCGCTGGATAGACTCAAAAGCTTATGCATTATTCCTCTACATTGAACTCTAAAAGACAGACAAAACAAGACAAGACAGAGTAAGGTAGGGTAGAGCACGTAGTGCAAGGTAGAGCAGGTAGTGAGATGTGGGGCGTCCTGCTTGTCCCATCATCGTCACCTACATGATGGTCCATCTATGATGGCCTTGACGTGAATGTGACATCTACTGTCACGGGGTTGCACCTCAACCATGACATGGTTTCACGTCGAATCTATAAACTATCTTTCTACGGAGGGCACTCCATTACACTAGGCCACCCTGAATAGTGGTAGGTGCAGATCACCTGGCAACCAAAGGATGTCAACAAAAACATCCAGAATTGGAAAGGGGATCGAAGATGCGGCTATTCGAAACAAACAAAAATGAGGCCCGCCTGCGGCTCCGCGCATGTCCGGCACGGTCGGGGATGTGGAAGGCAAACAGGCAAAAGAAGGCACTACGTACTGCCAAGGCGTTGAGGAAAATAAAAAAACGGGGTAACATAGTAGGGTAAATAAATAATGGAGAGTGCAGAAGGTATCAAATGTAACTAACAACCGGAATAGTGACGAGGTCAAAGGTGCAACCAACCTCCAATCTGGCATGAAAGCCCAAAAATAAAAGTGAAATGCAGCAGAGTTATTATTATTTGTGTGAAAATGGCGCATGGACACGACACCATCACCGAACATCCCATCCACGGCGAGTCGAACCCCTCTCTTGTTTGTGGTTGCCTATGTGTGGTGACGAGATGAGGTGGGGCATCCTTGTGACCGTACAGTATAGGACATACTGGTCTCAAATGAGAGAGGGAAGCAAAGTTACAATTAGTCATTGGACTACCGAAGTTGATTTTCCGAGCTTGATGGGTGGTTGCAATCTTGTTTGGGAATTCGAAGGATGAGATATTTTGATAATTTTATTTAACTCTAAAGCAAGTTTTTGCATTTGTTTTGCAATGGAAAACGGGGTGGCTTGTAGATAGTCAGATACTCTTTGCATCAGGGAGGGTGTATGCTATTTTTCGCGTCAGATAAATTCTGTGTTTGCGGACAAGCATTTATGCTATATTGTTTTACCAGTATGACCTGTGTATCTATGGCGGTAGTAGGGGACAACGGGAAAAAAAAATTTGGTCGGGTGACCTCGCGACCTCTGGCATTTTATTTGTCGCAATTAGTTTTTGCCCTGAAGGCGCGGCTGTGGTAATCTCTTCTTGTGATTACAATTGTTGTAAGTGGGAGTATGGGAGAGGTTTTCGCTCATGAGGATGAGTTTCCACTTACTTGCTATTTTTGTTGTTTTAGGTGATGGAATTGAGTCAATTGTTGATTCGTCACTGTCTTGTGAAGAATCCGGGAGGGTGTTGATTTGGGATCTTTAGTATGACAGTTACTTATCAGTTTCGTGCCATTTCGGGCTACTGGACTATTATTGGGTACCTAGTAGTACCTGGGTGGCGTTCTTAATTGTAGACTGCTGTGAGCTCTCGCTCGGGAGCTCACCCTTCTTGGAGAAGCATGCTACACGATAGAGGTATGTAACGGAGTGCCCTCCGTAGAATGATAGTTGTAGACACGCCTAAGCTAGGCAAGGTCTACTGACCAGAAAGTGTCCCCCCTTGGCCTGAGGGGGGCTGGTCAGCACCATTCAGGTGCTAGGAAGGAGAGATAAGTTGTCGTATTATTAGCTCCGAACACAAGAAAACAAGCGATCTTAACTTCATCCCCAAATCCCTATATCAGAATCCAGAAGAGGATAAGTAGAAACCCCTACTACAGTAGTTGTCTTCAGATCTAGATGACGTCCACACACCAGATCAGATCCTCAACAGTCAATCACCAACAAGAAGGTCAACTGTCGTGTCTTACCAACAACACTACACACTCTCTGGTGCTCCACTGTCCACATAGTTTACAGATTCGACGTGAAACCATGTCATGGTTGAGGTGAAACCACGTGACATTAGATGTCATATTCACGTCAAGGCCATCATAGATGGGCGATAATGTAGGTGACGATGATGGGACAAGCAGGACGCCCCACATCTCACTACCTTGCACTGCCCTCTCTACCCTGCGTTTCCCTGCGTTACCCCGCACTATCGTGCCTAGCCCTGTTATGTCTGTCTTTCAGTATCCTCTTTAGGGAAATAATGCATAAAAGCTTTTGAGTCTATCCAGCGATCCATGAGGAGAGACCAACAAAGACAGTGGAACCAATGAAGAGCACGCTTCCCAACACCGACCAACCACGCATCCCCCACTCGGAGTACCACTACAGGCAGCACTTTTCATCTGAAATGGTTTCTGAATGACGGAGCTCGTTAACCCCAAAATCGTCTGAAATAGGCCATTTTGTTGCATGATTCTTGTCGTGTATCTAGGCGCCATGGGAGTTTTTATCCAATACAAAGTAGCAGTTTTATTTTGCTCAAAGTTAGTTTTTGGGAGAGGTCTTAAGCCCCCGAATCGAGGAAACTAAAAAAAAAGCAGTGCACCTGTATCGTAGCACGCGTCCGGAGGTCTTACGCACGAGTTCTCTTCTCGGAGGTCTCACGCATGAGTTCTCTGCTCGACTTGCCTCTACCCTGTGATTGGGAGGCGTAATACAACGACTTGAAACCTACCCCGCTTGGAGCTAACGAACACTATTCCCACTAATTCACTAATACCGCCACGACCACAGCCGCTGCTACTTCAATGCGAGGGTATCCAAGCCAAACTACCGCTTGGCGAAAAAGAACGGTCGGTATTAGGCAATGATGGTGCTCATCGTGGTTTGAACCCCAAAATTACCATTAGTTCTGTGTTAGGATATCCCATCTACACAAACACTACTGGTGCTAGATATCCCACGCCCCATCGTCGCGCAGCACTGTTCTCATCGAACCACAAAAAAACTGCCATCGTGGTTCTGAGCTATAGCCTAGTGCTAGTGTGTCCCAAGTAAACAACTGCAGCTGTATCAGAAATCCCACGTCCCACCGTCGCGCAGCACAGTAGTACTAATGGAACCCCAACTCTGCCATAGTTATATGCCGGTATATATCAAGTAAGCAACTACCTGGTATACTGCACGCCAGTGTATCTCAACAAAACAACTACTGTGCCAGATATGAGTTATCTGCCAGCGTCTCTCAACTAAGCAACTGCGGAGAACGGCACTAACGAACACGAAAACGGCCATGGGTTTGTGCCGGTGGAACCCAACAAAGCAACTAAGCAACTGCGGTGCCTGATATATCCCATACCTTATATTTTGTTATTTATAAAAACATGTACGTGTAATTTCAGCAACAGCAGGAGCGGCAGCTGCGGCAGTTCGACAACTGCAAGCAGCACTTCTGGTATAAAGATATTGTAGCTGTCGCTAAAACGAGCGACAGCTGATAGATGTAACTGTCGTCAGAAGTGTGCGTTCACGGGCCATTGCTGTTTTTTTTTTTCGTGTGGTCCGCCATCACAGCACTCATTTTTCTAGTGACCTAGTCTAAATTCAAGTTAAAGCGTACAAACACACGAACGTTTTTTTTCGAGTAGAGCGCTATTACGGGGGGACCGCAGGTGGGAATTAGAAACTCGCTTCGCTCGAATAATAGGCATAAAATGTTATTTTTGCTTTGCTGTGAATCGGTACATGAACAAAAAGAACGGAGGGGGGCAAAAGTGTAAGTAAAGAGTATCGAACAATGTACACACCGAGGCTCGAACCCAGAGAAGAGAAAAAAAAGAAACAAACTTATATAAAAAATTATTCAACGGGGATTCGAACTCACGCCAAGTCGACTAACAGCCGTTCCGACTTACCCCTAAAGCTACTGTTATATGGTTACTAATGAGCCAATTTTTTGTGTTTAAATATCTACGACTACGCACTTGACATTTCGCAATAGAAATTAAAAAAAAAACACGATCGTGCACCAGCTGTCGCTACACGAAGCGAGAACGGCCGAGGCCGACCCCGGCAGGGTCGGGAGGGCCGAGCAAGGTGAGGGGCGTCCAGGAAACAGCGCCGAGAGGTGGACCTCAGCTCGAGTTATTTCGAACACAACCCAAAACCGGGTCTAACTCGGAGCCTGCGGCTGGTCTCGTGCAACCTCTGGATAATGCTCCATGTATTCATGACCGAACACAAGCCTGGCATGTCCCGTACAGAGCTATAAATACAACGCTAAAGCACACAATGCCGCATCCGCGATAATAGGACCAGCCCCAGCAATCTCTTCGTCCTCGCCATCCTCACCTCCCCCCTCCCCTCCTCCGCGACCGTCCCGGAAGCGTCCGGCAACGAACGCAAGTCGCAAAATGTGGCTTGTTGGCTGGACAGGAAGCTATCGTCGGGGCGAAGGCTTGCTTCCTCCAGGCCGTTTGCCTATATATAATACTACACCGACCCGTCCACCACCCCGTCCCGCCTGCTCCGGCGTCCCGTAACTCTCATCATCGTCCCTGCTCGGAGGCGTCCTGTGGCGAGACGAGTGCCTCACACTGCTTGGGGTATAGGGGTTACCCCTCCCGCTTGCCGACGTCATGACGCTGTGTCAAGACCTTGTGCTACGGCAGTAGTACTACCCCTCTACCCTCGTGTACAACCCACGGGGGAAGGAACAACGCACGCCTTGCACCGAAGAGCAATGCTGTTGTAATAACAACCAAGGACGAGGTACCGTTGAAGACCGGGCTTCGCCACGTGATCCGAATACTGCCGTCTTCGTACTCCTCGCTTTCTGCTCGACGTTCTACGTTGTGCTCCGCTTAGCCTGCCCAAGCTTCTGTGATTGCTCTCGTCTCGGCTGAGTGCCGCGTGCTGTTTGATTATTCTGGTTCCGTGCAGGTTGTCGGCTGCAAAGAGTGAGAAACAGAGGTCTACTCGGGTGTGGTCAAAATAACTTTTATCACACGCGTCGCGTGTTTTTCTCTCAACACACAGAAAAAAAACACACATACATACAAAAAAGAAGTTGTGGAACAACTGAAAGGCCAACTGCATGAAAGATCTAGTCTAAATTATTGTCTTTTTTTATAGTGGAAACCCTCCAATAACCAGAATTACTCGCACCTTGGGCCGGTTGTACGGTCTGTAGCTTGAAAACACCAGCTGGAAGGAGGGCGGACGGGAACGTGAACTACCCGGCAAATACCCATTCCACAAGGCACAAAGCGTGCCCAACTGGCAGCGGCCGGGAGTAGACCTGTTCAACACGGGCCAACGCTTTCGCCTGCGAGGCCCAGTTTGCCGCTACTTCGTCAAGGTATCTGCCTCGGTACTTCCGACGAGCCGCCCCCGTAGAGTTTACCACTCATGTGTCTAGCAGCAACAACATCCACATCGGCGCCGCTGCGATCTAACGCCCCTAGATCTCCGGGTCCGCCCCCCAAGGGTACGCGAATTCGTTTGAATTGTATGAGGTAAATTAGTTCCTCGTGTGTAACGGCTACAAGTATGCTGGCCGTTATTTCTCACGACTGTCGTTAATCCTCCTCCGCGCGGCCTCGACGTCCCGCAAGGTCTGGTCTCGATAACCCCTGCGTGGCCTCTGCGTCGTCCGTCCGTCTGTGATACGAACACGTCGAGAGCACCACGTGCGCGGACTATGAGCTAACAGGAGGAGCTGAAATAGTGTCGCGGCGACCGGCAGCGCGGGGCCTGGCACATATCTATAGGTACTTTTTGATCCAGCATGCTGGGGCGGCGTGTTCGTCCCACCGGATGCCGGATGGACCAACGATCGTTCGACAGCATCCGATATGGTGCCCCGTCGGACTTTGCAATACCTTGGCCTCGTGCAGCTGATGTGGGTGGAGTTTCCACACCGTGAGGGGCGGTATCGCACCGGGGTGCAATGTCTTCGTCCCCGGGTTATTTAGCCGCAAATTTTGGAAAATATTTATTGTCCAGGGAGAGGAGCTTTCGTCCCCGGGTGCGGCGGAACCTTCACTTTGCCCCGAGGGGCAGCTCTCGCCGAGCGCTGGCTCCACGAGTCCCAGCCAATCAGCGATCGGCCGATGTGGGTGGGGTTTCCACACCGTGCGGGGCGTCATCGACCCGGGGGATCACCGCCTTCGTCCCCGGGGTTTTGGAGTTGCAGATGTATGCTTTATAATCTAGGGGTGGAACCCCATCCTACCCGTGTCCAGCGGGACCTCGGCGCTTCGCTGTTGGGGGGGGGCAACTCCTGCTGCGCGCTGGCGCTCCATGAGCCCCAGCCGATCGGTAATCAGCCGATGTGGGTGGGGTGCCCACAACGGGCGGGGCGGTATCGCACCGAGGGACCACCGGCTTTGTCTCCGGGGTGTTGGAGCAGCAACTGTAGGGAAACATTTATGGTCCGGGGACAGGAACCTTTTGTCCGTGGGTGCGGCGGGGTCTCGACTTTGTCCCGAGAGCCACGGAATGGCTCCATAGACAGACCCAGCCGATCGACCATCAGCCGATGGGGGTGGGGTTTCCACACCTGCGGGCTGGTATCGACTGGGGGGATAATCGTTTTCGTCCCCAGAGGGCGTTGGAGTTGCAGATGTATCGATTTATGTCTGATCCGGGGATGGGAAGTTATCCCCCCGGGTGCAGCGGGACCTTGGCGTTGTCTTGAGGGGAAACGCTTGCTGCGCAATTGCTCCATGAGCCCCGTGTTGGTTTATGCTTGGTTACAAGTATGATTTTGTGTAACCGTTAACACCTGCGGAGATAGATGCGGTTGAACTCATGGTTCCCCGAACGGGTACATTAATTTGGTTGTTGTTGTTCTCACATTAACTCGCATATTCAAGTCCGTGGTCACAGGACAGGCTCCAGTCACTCTGGAGCTGAGAAATACCCCAGGAAAAAACACACACAACCCAAGGTGGTACACGCATATATCACATCTGACGCGATTCATGCCTCCACCAGAAACATATAAAAGTGAAATCGGGAGTCAGTCTACGATGTGCCAGGTCCAGGCCGGTGCATACGTCTCACTACTCACGCCTGGAGAAACCAAATATTCCGATTGCCACCCAAGGAAGACTACCACGTATATATAACACGTAGTATCCATCACTCCGCATACGCACGACAGGCATAAGTCAATTGGAGAAAAAGAAACAGAGAAAAAAAAAGAAGATAAAGCAAAGGAAGGAAAAGAGAAGAAAAACGAAACAAAACGAAAAAAGCAAGCAAAGAGAAGAAAAAGACAAGAAAAGCAAGAAAAGACAAGACAAGCAAGCAAGAAAAGAAGAAGAAGAGAAAAAAAAAAAAGAAAAAGAAAAAGAAAAAGAAAAGAAAGAAAAACGTTATACTAGCCGACCCTAGGAACTGGTTAAGGATGGCATTGGGCTAACAGAGGATATCACGTCCATCATCAATGGCACCTGGGAGAGAACGCAACATGGCGAAGAAGTCAGGGCGGTCTTATGCTATTTTGTGACGGCCATCAAAAGGCCCACAACTTTCAATACGATGATGGCCAAACCCAGATTTCAGTCTCTTGGGCATGACGCTCCCCCTTCCCCCCCCTCCCCCCTTCCTCCCTTTCCCCCTCCCCCCTCCCCCCCTCCCCTCCCCGCCCCCCCCCCCTTCCCCCTCCCCCCGGCCGCTTAGAGATGCCAACGGTGGATGGCGCTGCCGCAGCCTTTGCGCGTCGCTCTGCAGCTTTGCGTCTCTCCGTTTCATGCCAATTCCGCATGAACAACTCGGTTCCCTCCTCTACTCTTCGAAACCATCTGCCAGCGTTCTGAGCAGCCTTTCGCCATCCGTCGAATTTCATCCAAAGACCGACATATCCTCCTTCAGGTGATCCATCCAGTCTTTCTCTTGCCCCCCTGAGTAGCCCTTACCCCCAACAAACTCCCCAAACATCACCCTCTGTGGCAGACGCTCCTCCCCCATACGTGCCACGAATCCCGCAAAAAATATCCTCCGTTTGCGCACTATCGCCTCAACGCTCTCGGAATCTGTCTGGGCAAGCGCGTCGGCGTACGATAGGGTGTGGTCGTCGCGCTTCCGTTTCCGCCATCCAAGGCATCGGAGGAGCATGGGGCGGTGAACCCGTCGTAGCCTGTCATAGTCAGGCTTCTTCGGGCTCCACGTCATGCAACCGCACAGCAGTGTCTCGACCACCTCAGCTTTTAGCAACCGCACCTTCAACCGTAAACGCACACCCGGGCGATCATAGATTTCCATCTTGTACCGCTGGAAGCACGCCCAGGCCCTCTGAAGACGCCGCGTTATTTCAATGCTAAGGTCTCTGTCTGCGGTGAGAGCCCCGCCCAAGTATACAAACTCGATTGTTTGTTTGTAAACCTGGCCGGCTGCATTGATCGTGAAGGACACCTTCCCCCCGCTTTTGGTTTCCAGGCACATTATCTCTGTTTTTGCCTCGGATACTGTAAGCCCGAACGACGAGCACGCAGTCACGATCGCCGTCATCATCCTCTCCAGCCCTTCTGATGATCGCGATACGATGCCCGCGTCGTCCGCGTACAGTATACCCCACAATCTCTGCACCCCCTCCCCCTCCTTCCCCCTCCGTCCGTCGACTTTGCCTGTGCGTGAAGTGCCCTTCTTCTCGCCTTCCTCCTTTCGCTGGAGCTGCACCATGTTGTCCGTGATGGCTGCATCAGCGAGGAAGCGTTTCTCGGCCACACGCAGTACCGCCGTGAAAAACATGTTGAACAGCAGTGGCGCGAGCACGCATCCTTGCCTGAGACCTTGCCCCACGTCGAACTTATCCGAGCACTCTCCATCATCCAGCCGCACGCATGCTTGCATACCGTCGTGGAATTGGCGGATGACGGCGAGCATTCTCGGTGGCACGCCAAAACGAGCAAGGACATCCCACAAAAGGCTTCGGTCGACGGAGTCGTATGCTTTGGTGCGGTCGATAGAGCACATGTACAAGGGGGTGTCCTTCTTCCGCGCCAGTTCCTGCAGTCGTCGTACTACGAACATCATGTCAACCGTCGAGCGTTGGGGTTTGAACCCACACTGTTCCTCCGGCAGAATGTTCTCGCGTTCGCAATAGTCACTCAGGCGACCCGCGATGACTTTGAGGAATACTTTGCCGGCGGGAGCCACGAGGGAGATGCCACGATAATTGCCACACTCAGTCCGATCTTTCTTCTTGTGAAGCACCTTAATCGTTGCATCTTTGCATTGTTGCGGTACGCCACCCCCCCTCCACACAGCGACGATGATATCGTGGAAGTTTCCCAGGGTGTTGAATTCTCCTTCGTCGGCCAAAACCTTCAAGAGCTCGGCCGGGAGACCATCGGGACGTACCGCCTTTCGGTTTGCCAGCGCCCGGATCGCCTCCTCTATTTCGTACCTAGACGGGACATCGTCCAGTGGTCTGCACGGGGGCCACTGCTTAAGCTCGTCCACAATGCTCGGATCAAGGGTCGGCGACTTGGTGTTGAGCAGTTTGTGAAACCACCTCACCCACCGCGCGGATGAGGGCATTATCCCGCAGCAATCGACCTTCCTCGTCCTTGATGTACTGCGAGTTAAACGTCCTCTTCCCTTCCACATCCATCCCCTTGAGGTGTTTGTAGAAGCCAAATTGATCACCTCCTCGGATACGCCCTTCGAGTTGGCTAACGTAATCTTCGAAGAAGCTCTGAACAGCTTGCGCCCGCGTGCGTTTCAGCTGTTTGATGGTCGCCTTCAAGGCTTGCCGTAGACCACGATCGTTTGGAGCAGAACGGACCCGTCTCCTTGCGTCTTCTCTATCCTGCCATCATGCATTCAACTCCGCTCTCGTCTCCTCGGTCGCACACCACCCCCTCGGCACTTGTTTGCGCCGAATAGGGGGCGCTATGTCGGCGGCGTTTGACAGTATGGTCTCGGTCAGTAATGAGGCCATGTCGTCAACGCTTCCGGCATTAGTACCGGGTGTCGGAGAGGCAAGGTTGGCTGCTATCGCATTTGTCAAATTCATCCTTAGATGCGGGTCCGCCATTAATCTTTGTAGATCAATAGCTCGCCGGCTTTTGATAACTATCTTTGGACGATTTGGTGCGATGCGGCCTAAGAGGCGAATACTTGCTATCACGAGGTTGTGGTCCGACTCGGCGTTCTCCCTGGGTGGAGTCCGCACAGTGACATTCGGTATGTGATCGTGACTCGGGGGTCACCTACACCATAAACGACAACAGAGCAACGCCACTATGTCAATTCTTTAATTTATACCAATGATGAAAATATATTTTTATCTCCTCTTCTCCCAGCCTGATGGCGCTCCGGATATCGAAACTCCTCTCCCCGTGAGCAAGCTTACACCCTGCACCTGTATTGTCAATTATGCTCGATGACCGCTGCATCAATTGGGTCTGCCTAGACCGCGGGGCGCCGCTCTCTTCGGTTAGTGCTCGTGCCTCTATTTGTGCTTGGCTGGGCTCGGCGGTGTCTAGCTGGTGTTGCAATGCTCATACTGCTTCTCAGGTTTGCCTTCGTTGTTCAACACCGTATTGGTAGGTGGCTTCCGTTTCTTCTTTAGAGCAAGCCATAGCGGCTCGATAGTCCCAGGTTGAAAAGTCCCACTTCGGTGGCATCTCTGCTGTGGCCTGCCGCTGAGCATCCGACGAGTAATTCATGTTTCCCCCTGGCATTGGGTCTGTCGCCGATTGCTTCTGCTGTGCTCGTGCGTGATCCTGCGGGAACTGCTCTGATGACTGAACGGCGCCTCCTGAGCCGGTCTCTCTGGTTGTAGGGTCGTTCTTGGTCTTTCTTGGCAGCATCCTGTTCGGTTAGGGCCAGTCCAAACGAGGGAAAATCATCGGGGGGGGAAAAGTGAAAAAAACAAACTAAAACAAACCAAAGAATAGCCGAGCCTCATTGGTCAGACAGCAGAAACTAGCTGTAGAGATCTGTTATGGAGTGCTCTCGGTACACGGATAGTATATAGATTCGACATGAAACCATGTCATGGTTGGGGTGAAACCAGTCAAGATGCGGCTATTTGAAACAAACAAAAATGAGGCTATAGATTCCCCTGCACCTCGTAGTAATGAGCCTAAAATACCTCTTTGCAAGACATACAACCCAGTGAAGATGGTCACATCCGTGAGAGGTGGAAAGGGTATGTACCTACGGTGTACCAGTAGCAATCGCCCTACAATATTGGTTGTATATCTTTCTTGTAGGGCGGTTGCTACTGGTACACCGTAGGTGCATACCCTTTCTCGAGCTCTCATGGATGTGAGCCCCATCACCTGATTGTATATTTTGCAATGTGGCATTTAAATTTTAGAATTTTGTATGGCGATTGCTACTGGTACACCGTAGGTACATACCCTTTCACGAGCTCTCACGGATGTGAGCTCCATCACCGGGTTGTATATCTTGCAATGATTCATTTTAGCCTCATTACTACAAGGTGTGGGGGATCTGTAACCTCATTTTCGTTTTCTTCGAATAGCCGCATCTTCGATCCCCTTTCCAATTTCTGAATGTTTTGTTGACATCCTTTGATAGTCATTTTTTTTAATCTGCATCTACGACTATTCAGGCTAGCCTAACGTTATGGAGTGCTCTCCGTAGACGGATAGTATATAGATTCGACATAAAATACGATGTCATGGTTTGGGTGAAACCAGGTGATTTTTTATGTCACACTCACGTCAAGGTCATCGTAGACGGGCAAGAATTTAAGTGACGATTGCCCAGGCAGGACATCCCCCCATCGTCACTGCTTCTGCTCTGCTCTGCCCTGCCTTGCCCGGTTCTGTCTGTATTTAGGGTTATTTTAGAGTATAAAGTAAGCCTTGAGCTTAGCCAGCGAGCCATGAGCAGATAATAAAGACAACGGAACAATGAGAACGCTTCCCAACACCGACAACCCTGCACTCTCTCGGGATCCTATGTAAAACAGATCCCCAAAACGGTGCTTATTTGTTTTTTTAATAATAGCACAACCATTTCATTTTTATTTATTTTTTTATCCTCCGGCGGATGGGGAAAAATAAAGCTTTCAATTTTATCGAAAAGGGGGTGAAATTGTCGAAATATGGGATGCACAGCACGAAGAGGAACATGGAATGACCGGTTTGCAAGCGCACTGCCGTGTGTGGGGTAACGGCGCTAGTCCGCCGGGAAAGCCAGCATATGTAGGTGTCAGGGTATGACCAAGGGGTGGCTATGCGCAAAAACAGAGGGCCAGGACGTGGCTGTGACGATATACTTATCGATGAGGGTGCCACTCGGTAATCCAACGGCTGCCGACGAACATCCATGATGACCAAAACACAACTTCTAGAGCACTCCCGGGGGAGCGGGTTGGACCACGAGCACCGCCTACTCTCAGGGGTACCTCTGGTGTGCAAGAGGGGTGTATTCAGCTGCGTCGTTGCGTGCATTCACCGCGAGCCGGTGTGCTGTGGCGGTTGCATTATTTTGTCAAGTTGCACCGCTACAACTCTGCGGTTTTACAGTGGAAGATCGATCATTTTCAGTTTTCTTTTCAAGATATTTCGGATGTCGCTTGGAATGAACCTGCATTTTTTATCAAAAAGCGAAGGCTCTTTCTATTTTTCGTTGTTCTTCTTCAGGTGTGTTTTCAAATGTGTTTTTCCTCATTTAGGCTGGCCCTTATTAGGTCGAGGAAAACAACCCCCAGAGTTCGGCCAAACAGGCCATTTCTTACACAGTCGCATTCCGCCAGTCGAAAACGGTCCTTTTCGACAGGACTTTTTTTCGACTGGATTATTTTGGTCCTTCTTTCTATCGTCATTCGAGTCGATTTCATAGTTTTTGTGCTCTTTCTAGAGGCGGTTGGTGTGAGGGAGTACTGCTGTATGGCAGTCGAAAATCGGTTGGCAGCTCTGTGCTTCGTGCGTTCTTCGCGCGCGCGCGACGAACTTTCGTCCAAGCGGGTTGGTGCCATTGGCTTAGCCGAAAGCCGCCAAAGCTACGTTCGTGGCGTTGCACTCAGCCGAGAGCCGTAAAAGCTACAGCAGGCGTAGACGTTCTTGGCAAAGTGACATCGATATCGCGCATTGCTGCCGTCGCGTGATACACACTGCCGGCGAGCGGAGCTAGGAGTGAGCCACGCTGACTTGCGGCGAGAAGCAACAGCAGTGATAGCCAAGGCAGCGTCGGCGCTGCTGTACATATGACACTGCTGTGTAGTGCCTGGTATGGGTGTGCGGACGTGTGGATGTGTGTTTTGTGGTGGAATGAGCGATGCGATGGTTTCAAAAAACAGGCGTAAAACTTTTCGACTGAGTTTTCGACTGGCAGATCCGGTCGAAAAAGTCAAGTTTTCCAACTGGCCCCAGTCGGAAAACTCAGTCGAAAAAAGTTGGGTCGAAAAAGCCCTTTTTCGACTGTGTAAGAAAGCCCGATTTGGGCTTCAGTCGAAAAAGGCCGTCTTCGGCTGACAAATCCGACTGTGTAAGAAATGGCCACACGAAGAATATAATCGACCTTCGCAAAATTTTCCAAAATCCCAAAAAACCGAGTAGAATCGCCCTCCAAAAATGTGGCGCAATGAATTAGGTAAGATTTTATGCATTTCGTCAGGTTTTCGGTCAGGTTTTTGAAATACCAGTAGCCAAGATCGGGTGTACCCGAAAATGTGGCCATCGTCGGGTGGTGGCCGGCGTTGGCCAATCAGATGGTCTCCTGGGATTGTTGCTGTCACTAAAATAGAAAGATACCCTATTTCGGCCACAAAGGTAACGGGTATACCCTATTTTGGCCAATGTCTTTTTGAAACGTGGAAACCGAGGTACGAAAACTGCATCGTCTGCACATACCTCTGGCCCGCTGCTTCGACGCCGAGCGGTGAGATCCGAAGTGCCTAGTTGGGTGTATGCAGAAGCACGGTCTCCGTTTTACTTTTCGGACACGGTGAGGCCTGCTGCTTCGAAAACGGTCACATTGACGGTCATCATCTTCGCACAAAGGCCTTCCGCCGACTTATTAGACACAATAATGCCTGCTGCATCGTCGCGGCGTACAGCTACCCCAAGCTGACCTCTGTGCATATGCTGGTCGTTCAAACACCCCGTCCTCCCCGAGGTCCTCCTCGAGGTGAACCAAGTCCCTCAAAATGTCTGGGTCCTCACTGAAGCGGACCAGAACAACATGTATCGCAGCGGCGAAGAAGACATTGAAAAGAAAGCGGGTAAAATCGGACGACAAGTTGTTGATACATTCCGGCATGATGCGGTCGAAATAGCCGACAACGTGCATGTCGGTAGCTCATTGGCGACCGGGGTATTGTCCGCATAACAGCCTATGATTGGTCAAACTCACCCGTACTGGTTCGAAAAGAAAACTCAATTTTCTAAATACTGGAACCTGATGGTTCTCTATTTCAAATTTTTTGCTTCCATGATTTTTATCTTGGGGATCCACCTTTCTGATTTGACTCCGCCATCAGCATCGCGCTCTGCACTTCACACAGAGCAGCACCTACCTGCTGCGGCAGTATCACCACCTCCCCAACCTCCATCTACTAAGGGGCTCGTGTTGCTGACTAGCGCTTCGCCCAAGCCAGACGGGAGTCTTGCGATATCGCTCGTTGAATTCAGCCTACCATCTAATATACACGGACATGGTTGGATGTTCGCCGTAGCGAGAGCAAATCAGACACGGGGTTAGGGCAGCACCAGCACTAACAGCGCTATGAAGAGGAGACCCTGCACGGGCATCGGCGTCGTGGGTCTTGACCCGACGGCTCAGGAAGCTCTGCGCTGCCGCTCCGCATCTCCTAGCCGGAGAGGAAGCAAACTGCTACTCGTAGAGCTTTTGGGTTGTCTTGATGCAATGCGTCCCTCCTTGGCTGTTCGCCGCCTGGCTGGCGTCTTGCTCGGGTTGGGCCTGCTGTCTGGCATGGGGGGGAGGGCGGGCTGCGAAGCTGCTACAGTCAAGATAGGTGAGAGGTGGGAGGGTGGTATGCCGTTGGTGCTCGGGATCTAATGAGAGCAGGCCTGTGCGTCGTTGTAGTGGTGGTTGCCTCGCGATCAGACGCGGACAATCTCGTTGTATATTACAGTCTATACATGTAGACTACGGCTTTTGTTTTTTAGTATAGGCACTATAGCGGCAATCGGCACTACTACTCTTTCTACCGAGTCTTTGTTCCCGTCGTTGCCAATTAACTTCACAGGCACTATAGTGGGCGCAACAGGCTGTACTCAAGTGGCACTAAAGAGGGCCCACTCCCGTCGCAGGTTGCTCTCGCGTCATGCTGCCATGTGTGATTGTAAGCTACTCGCTCGTTGAGCGCTGTCAACTGTCAAAAAACACCTCTCGCAATCAATCGTCCTCAGCAGACCTTCTTTGTTTCAGCGAAATGGGTGCGTCGTAGCAGGGAACATAGCACCAGCAGTAGTAGTGGCGATATGAGCAGTTCAAGACCGATCAGCAAAGGGCTCGCTTGGTGCTCGTGTTTCTGGTGTCGCCTTGATACCACATCTACCTTGAAGCCAGCTTTGGCCCAAGTAGACAAGTACCCACAGGCGACAGCAGACAGCAGTACTACTACAGAAGTGGCTTAGTCACCTGGTGCAGGGGTACAGGACCCCTCATACTAAGAAACAGGGCAGGAACAGTAACAAGAAAGGCAGGCTGGTGTTTTCCGGAAGGTAAGAAATTCGGGAACCTTTATATTGAAGTCAGTGAGCGGGCGTCGCTGTGGTAGTAGTTTTCCTTTCCTTGGTTCCTCTTCTTGTCTTGTCTTGTCTTTTCTTGTTTTCTTTCCTTTCCTTTCCTTTTTCGCTTTCTTTTCTTTTCTTTTCTTTTCTTTTCTTTTTCCTTTCCCTTCTCTTCTTTTCTTTTCTTTTCTTTGTTTCTATTTTCCAATTGACTTGAGTCTAACGTGCGTATGCGTAATGATAGGTACTACGTGTAGTATATACGTGGCAGTCTTTCCTGGGTGGCAAGCGGTATGGTCGGTTTTTCAGGCGCGAGTAGTGAGACGTATGCACCAGTATGGATCTGGCACATCGTAGGCTGACTCCCGAGTTCACTTTTATACGTTTCTGGCGGAGGCATGAATTGCGTCAGCTGTGAGATATGCCCCCTTCCCCCCCCCCTCACCCCCGCCCCTTTTGATCGAAACCAGGCCCCCACGTCCTTCAAAACGCCGCCCGCCCCTCACCGGTTAGTCGACTTACAGGATTCACTTGATAAACGGATGCATTTCCTTCCACAGCTGTCAGATTTTGTCCCCCTCAGAAACGGGTTTTATAGTTTCCGCGCACAGACTGACTAACATCACCCTGTTGACCCTGATATCTACACTGTAGTTGCAAGGCGAGTCGCCGACCTATATCCTTAATGAGGACACACAACCCGTAATACGCGCGATCGGAGAATCACACACAGCTTGCAAAGATGAGTTTCGACAAAATATTCGATCTCACAGCTGGGGTGTATTTTTATATTTATTTTATGCGCATACCAACTTTGGTTTGTGTTTTTCCCTGGGGTATACCTCAGCTCCAGAGTGACTGGAGCCTGCCCTGTGACCACGGACTTGGTTATGCGAGTTATTGTGAGAACAAGTAATAATAGTAGGTGAATGAATATCGTCCCTACCAGGTACTGCAGACAAGGGCTCCGCTCCACGGGCGGCTGACGCCGCCCGCTACCCTCGCGCAAGGAATAATGTTGCTGTTGTTGTTCTCACATTAACTCGCACAATCAAGTCCGTGGTCACAGGACAGGCTCCAGTCACTCTGGAGCTGAGGAACACCCCAGGGAAAAACACAAACAACCCAAGGTGGTACATGCATATATCACAGCTAACGCAATTCATGCCTCCACCAGAAACATGAAAGTGAAATCGGGAGTCAGTCTACGATGTGCCAGGTCCATACCGGTGCATACGTCTCATTACTCACGCCTGGAGAAACCGACTATACCGCTTGCCACCCAAGAAAGACTACCACATTTTATATATATATTACACGTAGTATCTATCACGACGCATACTCACAGACGCAAGTCAATTGGAGAAAACAAACAAAGAAAAGAAAAGAAGATAAAGGAAAGAAAAAAAAAGAAAAGAAAGCGAAACAAAAAAACGAAAAAGGAAAGGGAAGAAAAGAAAAGACAAGAAAAGCAAGAAAAGACAAGACAAGAGAAAGGAAGGGAAGGAAAAGAGAAAAAAAAAAAATTGTCATACTAGTAGACCCTAGGAACTGGCTAAAGACTAAACACGGCATTGGGCTCATAGAGAGTATCAAGTGCATCATCAATGGCACTGGGGAGAGAACGCAACATGGCGAAGAAGTCAGGGCGGTCTTATGCTATCTTGTGACGGCCATTAGAAGGCCGACAACTTTCAAGACGATGATTGCCAAACCCAGACTTCGGTCTCTTGGACATGACGCCCCCCCTCCCCCCCCCCCCCCCTTCCCCCCTTCCCCCCTAATACAACTACCTGGTAGTGTAAAGGGGGCAGAAAGAAGACGCCGATGATTTGGTGCAACTATGATTTGCTACTGCCAAGAGCTATTTGTGCAGAACTGATTGCCCTGTGCTGTGCCGTGTGCTTGATGATTCCGCGCTCTAGTCAGCAGTACGGATGTAATTTGCGAGAAAAACATGAAGAGGACTGAGAGAGGATAATCAAATAAAGACAGCAAAGAGACGAGTACACAGGTACATACCGGCATCTGGTATCTGTACTTCGCGCGATACCTGGCACTCTGTATGTTCGGAATATAGCACAGATGGTGTATCACGGATAAGAACGCACCGCAGGGCAAGGATTTGCATCGTACGGCGCTGCGCTGTGCTGCTGAGCAAGCGCTGCGGTCGCTGCTGGCGCTGCGGTGCGCTGCTGAGCTGAGCTGAGCTGAGCTGAGCTGATGAGCCAAGCTGAGCTCAGCGTGGACCTGGTACGATGATACTTCGTGTAACAAAACAAAACAAAAGTTGAGAAAGCAGTCAAAGAAAAGCTGTACCGTTCCGCAAGTGATGAAGGAGGCGGAATGGGGGGTTTTGAGAGGCCAAGGATGTACCAACCGAGCGGGAAAATACAACGATAAGTAAGTCTGTTATCAGGTCTGGGTTGGGGTTGTAGGGGCAGGATTTCAGGTTGGATGTTGATCCATGTATTGGTTCATAGTCTATATGTTGATCCGCATCTATAGTACACAACTACTACGTACCTGGTACGAGCATGATATTACATGATACCTGGCATGTTTTTTTTGTGCACGAAAACGGGTACCAACTTGGATATCCGGCACTTTTTGGATTCAGGTGGTCGGGTCCGGGTGGGATGTGGGATCAGGTCGGCGCGGGGCGAGGGTGCCAAGCGCAAGCGGAAGAAGGTTGCCAATTTGTTTGTTCGTCGACCCTGGGAATAATTCGGGGGAAATCCCATCTGAACGCTTGTACGAGCAGTCTGCTGGTAGTGTTCCCTCTGCTCGGGAAGAGGCCCCGTGATTCGATGATTGGTGTTTGATGTTTGATGTTTGATATTCTTGTTCTTCCGCCACGGCGCCACAGCGAGGCTGTTCTTAGGTTGCACGCGTATTGATCCATGTCACGCGCGCGTATATGCGCCTACACGCACGCAGATTTGTTTCATACGCTTTTTTTATTTCAAGTTTTTCTTTTCTTTTCTTTTCCTTTTCTTATCCTCGGGCGGATGGGGGAGAATAAAGCTCGAGCTCAACACGCTTCCACGTATTTCATACATGTCGTGTGTCAATTTACCTCCATCGTATTCGCAATCCAGTGCTGTCTGGCGTATTCTTCAGTTCCCGTGATAGCGATAGCGCGAGCTGTCCCTACCGGCGGTCACCGTTACTACTCCAGCAGCGCAAGCTGCCATTGTATACGGATGCGTGGGTATGTCGACCCGACTTGACCTCTGGGGATCAGGTGCGGTGGAGGTAACCACCCGGAAAGTCGTCCCTCCGGGTGGTGTGGGACTTGCGCAAGCTCAAGAGTTTTGTCGCCCAAATGATTGACCACTGCTGCTGCATCACTTGGCGTTGTTGGTTGTTGGCATGTCACTGCCTGACCGGTCGGCCGGTCGAGCATAGGCCGGCCGGTCGAGCACAAATATCTACCGGGTGTCGTCGACCGGTCTATTCAATAGCCCACTCGTTATGCTTTTTGTTGGTTTCGTCGTACATACCGAAATGGAAAAAAGTGTTCAAGAGTTCCCCGAGATAGTTTTTTTTTTCTTGTCTACACTCTTGACTCTTCACTGCTGTCTGCGTAGTATTCGCACATCATACTGGTATATACGTGCTGCTTACGTTTTTTGGTGTGCTCGTGTATATACACAGCAGTACAGCAGCAGTAGTAGTAACGACATCCCCCCCCCCCCTCCCGCCCCCCCACCCCACTCCTCCTTTCAACGCCTTCGCCTTCATCAACACCCGCCCTACGGAACCATCCCGACACCATATAAACACTTCCACGCCCTGGACATCACCTCGTTATCTTTTTAGAGCCGTCCATGCCGCTGCTGCAATTTCCACCCCCCGCCGCCCCCAACGCCCCCTCCTTCCCCACCACCCGCACCATCGCCTAGACCTAGCACCACGCGTGTAGCCAACCCCTACATCTATGCGACCTAAAGCCCCCCCCCCCCCCTCCCCCACAAGAAGAATTTATAGTTTCCACGCACAAATTGAGCTGCCCCACCTGTCCCCCCTGCCCCCCTTTTGATCAAAATCAGGCCCCAACGTCCTTCAAAACGCCGCTCGCCCCTCACCGGTTAGTCGACTTACAGGATTCACTTGATAAACTGATGCGTTTCCTTCCACAGCTGTCAGGTTTTGCCCCCCTCAGAAACGGGTTTTATAGTTTCCGCGCACAGACTGCCTAACATCACCCTGTTGACCCTGATAGCTACATTGTAGTTGCAAGGGGAGTCGCCGACCTAAATCCTTAATGAGGACACACAACCCGTAATACGCGCGATCGAAGTATCACACACAGCTTGCAAAGATGAGTTTCGACAAAATATTCGATCTCACAGCTGGGGTGTATTTTAATTTTTATAATACCTATGATTGATACACCATGCTCGTCAGGTTTTTGGTCGACTGCCCCCCTCCCTTGGCACCTCCGCCTCCTCAACGCCTCCGCGATCACAATGCCTCATCATAGTTTACGTATGATTGATACACTATTCGTCAGGTGTTCTGGTGGACTGGGGCTTGAGATCTCCGCTGTACCCAGCTGCGGCTGCAGCCGCGGCAGAAGGCGCCGCGAAAGCTCTCGGAAACGCGGGCGTTTTTCCCCCCGAGGACACGGTGGAATGGGTCTGGCAAGACTCCGCCTGCGACGCTGACAGGGTGAGAGGCGGGGCACGCCATTTTTGCGCATCACAGTGTATTTACTAGTTGCAAAATGGTTATGGTCCATGTGACCAGGTGTGACGACTAAGCAAATGATAGCACCGTCTATCCAACCGTCTATTACAGTGCAAGCTTGTGGCCATGCGGGTGGTATCATGCTGCGGGCATTTCCGTACAGTCGTGGTCCCGCATTTGTGCGACACCCTTGAGTGCGGTGCCCCAGTTTAGTGCCGTGCCCCAGTTTTAGTGCGATGACAATCGCTTCTTACGACCTGTTCGTCCTACAAAGTGCTACTGTACTGCACCTTCCCGGGATACTGCGGGGTCCCACTATAGCGCGGGTATCGTCGTCTAGCGAAGCGCCGCACTAACGAGGGACCACGACCGTATATACAACTCCTTGCGTTCTACTTCGGACAGTAAACTGCACTGTATACACGCTATTTGCACACCGGGTATGTTTTTGTTGTTTGGGTAGTCACTTTTACCGTTCAGCTCACCCGTGGAAGGCTTTGCCCTCAGCGGCCTTCTGCACGAGCCGCGGTTACGGGTAGGCATCGTCCGCTCCCGCCCCCGTGCTTGCCTCATTGTTTTCGCGCGAAGGGTTCTACGGCAGACGGCAGGTATAAGTCATCCATGTCCATTTCCAGGTAGACTGTCCCCAACCCCCCCCCTCCTCCCCCTCAAATTTAATCCCCCCCCCCTTATTTCCTTTTCTCCCCCTCCGTGCAACATTAACAGCACCCCCAACCCCCCCTCTCCCCCGTCAAACCCTCCCTATCCTGCTTCTCCCACTTCCACAGGCCTACGATGCCACTGAAACCCTGCTGGAGGCGTTTGGTGTAGACCTCATTGTCGGGCCTGCCTGCTGCTCCGCGGCGGCGACAGCGAGCGTTTTGGCGGCAAGGAGAGGAGTTCCAGTGATATCGTGGGCGTGTTCGGCGGATTTTTTGTCAGACAAGGTGTAATCGGCGTTCTGATCTGCTCCAAATTTGGGTCGACCGGTTATCCCGAGGAAACGGAGGATGTGACTCTTAACGCTTTTCTTGGTGCTAAACATTTCCCGCGCTGACTCAACGTAGTTTCAACGTCCACAACACCAACAGTAACAATTACAGCAATGACACCAACACTACCAACCCACCAACAACAGCCAACACACATCACCGCCACACAGCTGTTGCTACTAGCGGCAGCTAGCAGCTAGCGGTGCCAGAAGCAGCAGTACTCGCAGAAGCACCGTGCCCCCCCAGTCTTATCCCCGACATAGGAGTTGATGAAATCCCCCCCCCCCCCCCCGCCGACCCTTCCTTCTGCATTTATCCGTATTCTACCTCCCTCTCCCAGCTGCTATACCCATCCTTCTTGAGGGTGGTTGGACCAAACGGTGACTTTGCCTCGGCTGTGGGGGCCCTTTTTCGGCGACATGGTTGGGGGGAGGCGAGCGTGATATTTGCGCAGGGGGCATCACGCGGGCTGACGTACTCGTCTCTTGCGCAGCAGGTGGGATGCGATGTGGTGGGGTGGGGTGAAGTTGTTTATTTGTTTTTTGGCGCCTCTTTTGCCCGCTCGAGCCCCAAAACCCATATTTAGAGACTAGGAACTCGACGAGTGCGATCTAGTCAAGCGTCTATGGAAACTGTTGTGCAGTAGTACCAGGTGCACGCCACGCTGGTATCGTGCAGCTCCGTACACTGCGGTTCGGACACATCTCCTACTGCGGAAGCACGGGCCAGTTTGTGTGCCCAATGCTGTTATCGTCATTTTTTTTTGCTCTTGTTCCCTCTGATGCTGTCTGGTTCGCCGAAAGGGTTAATGTGTTAGCAACTCACACACATGCATCTACACATGGTGTCCTTCCTTCTTTCCCAACGGACAGACGCGGGAGCTGTTGGAGGGGCAGGACGTTTTGATAGGAGCGTGGGAGGCGTTTGATGGCGAGGAAGCATGCACTACGGGAGCAGGGGACGCCGCGGGAGTTCGCAAGGCGGTGAATGCTGTGGAGGGATCGGGGGACAGTGTTGTTGTCGTCCTTGGGGAGTGCGCCGACTATCGTCAGGTAAGCTCTGACGAGAGCGTCTGGCGCTGTCTTCGCCTGTGGTGGCGGTGATGGTGGTCGTGGTGGTGATGTTGACGTTGGTGATGGTGGTGGTGATTGGTGGTCGTGGTGATGTTGACGTTGTTGTTGTTGTTGTTGTTGTTGTTGTTGTTGTTGTTGTTGCTGTTGTTGTTGCTGTTGTTGTGTGGTGTTGTTTGTTGTTGTTGTTGTTGTTGTTGTTGTTGTTGTTGTTGCTGTTGCTGTTGTTGTTGTTGTTGTTGTTGTTGTTGTTTTTGTTGTTGTTGTTGTGTGTTGCTGCTGCTGCTCCTGTTGCTGCTGTTGCTCCTGTTGCTGCTGTTGCTGCTGCCGGTTGTGGTGGTGCTGCTTCTGCTGTTTGTAGTGCGGGTGGTGGTGGTGCTGCTGCTGATGTTGGTGCTGGTGTTGTTGGTAAAATGGTGTTGGTGTCGGTGGTGGTGCTGGTGTTGTAGATGCTGTTGTCACTGTTTTATTGGCCCATCTATGGACAGGTTTGAGCTTTGAGCAGAGCGTTTCATGCAATATGCGTTGGTGGTGACATTTGTAGTTAGTGGCGGTGTCTGTGGTGTTGGTGGTGTTGTTGTTGGTGTTGGTATTGGTGTTGGTGTTGATGTTGGTGTTGGTGGTGGTGGTGTTTTTTGTGTTTGCCACGCGTAAGCTCAACATTATCGTATCCGGCCTTGTTTCGAGCTGGATATGGATTACCATCGCCCTGTTTGTCTTTAATACCTGTCAGGTCATGACGTACGCAGCGTCGCGAGGCCTGCTGTCGGGGCGGGCGTGGCTTCTGCTCACCGCCGCGCGCGATCCTTCGTGCCACGTCAGCGCGGCTACTTGCGGCAGGTAAGAGTCGCCTTCTGTTGTCTATCCCTCCGCACCTTCGCCGTCATCTACGGTTGGTCCCAATATTTCTGTAGTGGAACGAAAAAGGCAATCAAGATAAAAAAACAGCATGCGTGGTACCAGGTGCCTGATACCAGGCAACAAATAACCTGAGGGAAATCACCCCCCCTAAAAATTAGCATCTAGTGGACGCATAGTCTAATATATACCGGTACGTCGTAGTGCGTATTACATACATGTTGCATAATTGTTTATTTATTTTTTCGCATCATGTTTACTTTCTACTTTAGCTCAGCTGGTGGAAGGTTTTAGCCTCAGCGGCGTTCTAGACAAGCCGTAGTCACAGGTGCCTTCTCTTGCCCCCCCCCCCCCGGTACTCGCTTCTTATGCCCTATATCCAGCTAAAAGCGTAAACACTAGGAAAAAATAGCAGAGTGGATAAAGTATTCGCCTAGCGCTCGCTCTTCTCCTTTGCCCTTGCGTGGACTTACGCCCGCCCTTGTTCACGTCGTTGCGCTTCGGCTTGTTCTTGTCCGTGTCGTTACTGTTGCGCCTGCGCAGGGATGACGGGCGCGACAAGCAGGCCCTTTCTGCCATGGAGGGCGCATTGTCAATAGACTGGTCTCCGATGCCCACATCCCGCGCTAACGCCGCGGCATATGCTGATGCCGCTGCGGCTAACGGCCGAAAAGAGTTCGTTGCTGCGTTTTCGCCGCCCCCTGCTGGAAGCGCATCTCCTGTTTCCGCCGCTGCTGCTGCTGCCGGCAGATGTAGCCCTCGCCCTCCGGGAGGGCAAACGTGGAGAGGAAGAAGGAGGGCTGTGGGTGCGGGTTATGATGCCGCGGATGATACAGGCAGAACTGCCGCTGCTTGTGACAGGACCTTCCCCACCGGTATAGCGAGGGGAGAAGCTACGGCAGATGGTGGTGTGAAAACTCGGAGTAGTGCCGGTGGTAGCGACGGCGATAGTAGCGGTGACGGTAGTGGCGATAGCGGGGGTAGCTGTAGCAGTAGTGGTAGCGTTAGTGGTAGCGATAGTGGTAGCGGTGACGGTGGTGGTGGTAGTGGTGGTGGTAGTGGTGGTAGAGGTGGTAGTGATGGTGGTGGCGGCGGCGGTGGTACCCTCGCTCCCTGTGAAGAAAAAGCAGCCGCTGCCGGCATAACCGACTCCAGCTCCGGGTCTGAAGGAGGTTTGGGTGGCGTTTTCTGTAACGGGGGCAATGCGGAAGGTGAACTTGCGGCGGATGCGGCGGGAGTGGGAGTGGCGTGTCCCAGAGGGGACCAGTACGGGGAAATTGCGTTGTCAGCCCCGGGTGGCGTTCTTCGTGCGGCCACGCTCATGTTCGATGCGGCGGAATTGGGAGGGCGTGTCCTTGCAGCCGCGGCGGAGGCGGTGGAGGCGGCGAAGAGGGAGGGAAGGGGGATGGAGATTCCCCGGTGGGTGGAGCTGGCGGAGGGTGTGGGGTTTGAGGGTCTCTCGGGCAAGGTGATAATTTTTTGCCGTGGATATGTTTTCGGTTCTGATGGGGTAGGGTAGACTAGGATCGATTCGGTTCAGTTTGTATTCGATCCTGTTCGATTTGGTTCGGTTGATTTCGGTTCGGTTCGGTTCGGTTCGGTTCGGTTCGGTTCGGTTCGGTTCGGTTCGGTTCGGTTCGGTTCGGTTCGGTTCGGTTCGGTTCGGTTCGGGTCGGGTCGGGTCGGTTCGGGTCGGGTCGGGTCGGTTCGGGTCGGGTCGGTTCGGTTCGGTTCGGTTTAGTTGGTTTCGAGTTTTTTTGTGCTTGCCCGGCGAAAGGTGTGCAAGATCGAGCTAGATGGTAACGATAACCGAGCGGCTTCGGGCGTGTTTCTTCCCCCGGTGCCTTGCCTTGTTCTTCTTTAACCCTTCCTGCCCACTTGTTGGCGCTGTATGTGCTTCATGCGCTGCATGTGTTGAATGTGCCGAATACGCTGCATGTGTGCAAGGTCGAGCTGGACGGTAGCGGCAACCGAAAGGCCGCGGACGTTTCCTTCTGGTTGATGGAGGCCGCCACCGTCGATGGCGTTTCTTATCTCTCTGGGACGCAAGCCGCGCGTTTCGCCTGCTCGACGGGGAAGGTGGAGGTGAGAATTTGCCGTTGACCAAATCTCCCGCAGCCAACTTACAGCCCTACTCTTTAGACGGACTACACTCCGTTCTAGTTTTAGCTTGGGGAGTTCCTGGCGGCTGTCTGCCAAGCGGCAAAAGTGCCGCCAACCGCGGCATATTTGATCGAGGCAGCAACATAACGCCAACTCCAACACCAGTTGACGCTAACAACAACAATCAACAATCTAACCAATTGATACCCCCCTCCCCACCCCCCCAACCCCCCACGACAGCTCTTGCGGGAGATCGATTGGCCGGCTCCGCGACAAGACCTTCGGCGGCATCACTCCAAAGATGCCGGCTCCGATTACCCCCCCGTCGCCTTCCTCGACGAAACTTCCGCTGGCAAGGGCTGCGGCGCAGTCGGCCGCGCCACGGTGGACTTGAGTTCGCCGGGCCTAGCATCGTCTACTTTTATTACGCTACCCGTAGTTTTCCTTGTCTGCTTTTTCCTGGTAGTGCTCGCGGCGGCGGTGGCGGCGGTGGTTGTGACGGCGCGTGCGACGGCGCTTAATGACCGGCTCCAGGCTAGTGTAGAGCCTGGCGATGCGGAGGGGGTTGCCCCCTCCTCTCCCCGCACCCCGACCCCAACCCCAACCCCCCACGAAGTTCCTAGCGCGGAGAAGGGATTTTTCCCCCCTCGAACCGCCGCCTCTTCCCCCCCCCCCTCCCCCGCTACCGCCACCGCCACCACTGCTGCCGCCGCCACAGCCTGTGCTAGGAATAGCCCCACAGTGTTGTTGGACAACCGGCCACAAGTGTGCACGGCCGGAGACTCTCGAGAAGCGGTGGCGACGGTAGCTGCGGAGGCGAGGGCAGTAGTGGCGGTACCGCGGTTAGCAGAGGACGTGCCGGGAACCGAGGTTGTGGGAGGAGGGGGAGGAGGAGGAGGAGGAAAGGGAGGCGTGCTTGCTGACTTGGAGGGGGGGGCATCGTTGGCTGGAAGCTGTGGCGGTAGCGGCGTCGGTGATGGTGGTGGTGCGGGTAGCGGCGGGGGTGGCGGTGGTCGCGGCGGAGGTGGCCGCAGTGGTCATCGTCGTGGTGGCATTGTTGGGGCTGATGCTGGAGATCCCGTTGATCCTAGGAGGAGCCCCCTCGATGACACTGGGAAACAGACTGCAACTGCACGAGCGAGAGCAGGAGCGGTGACCGGAGCGAGTTTGGCGGAAGCGCTGCCGGCCGCCGCCGCGTCTGGCGACACCGCCGTTCCTACCCCCGCGGCCGCCCAAGTGTCGTCGCCGCGCGTGCGGGCGATCGCGCCTTTTCCGCTACCGCCGGTAGCGCCACCAGCGCCGCCGCCACCGCCGCTGATGTTACCGGTGCCGGTGCTGCCGCAGCAGCAGATGGTGAAAGTGTCGACGCCTCCGGTAGCGGCGACGGCAGACCAGGAATACTCTGAGAGCGCCGCGCAGACGCGTCACCCATTCTCGCCCGAGGCAGCAGAGAGGAACCCATTGCTATCCCCGCTATCGCTTCTCGCCGCGTCTTTGCGGGAGAGCGCGCGACTGGAAGCCGAAAGGGGGGCGTCTCCTGCGGTGGCTAGAACGAGCACCTGGCTAGACCCGCGCCAATCCGGCGTGTTGAGGTACGAGCGATCTGGACGTTATACGGTAGGGGGGTTCAGGGGTATATGAAAAATGGCGAAACCACGCCCCCCTTTCGGAGACCGGAACATGGGGAGTCAGGAAAACAAAGATGAAGCAAAAAAAAATGTTTTAATTCGTACAGAAGTCCTACCCTCTAATTAGTTTTCGGATTGACCTTTTAAGGAGTGTGGTGCCGGTTTCTCTTTTTGTCGGGTATCCTCGGACAGGGACGTACCTAGTTTTCTAGGGTTTCTCACACGAAGAGCTCTCAGACTCCTCGTTCGAGGAGCTGTCACAGTCATCGCAGTAGATCTCATATTTTTCACATGAGGAATTCTCACATTCCTCACACGTGGAGCTCTCAAGCTATTCACATGAATGGGTAAAGATTCGTAGCACTCACCCTCACACTCACACTCACACTCATACTCACACTCACACTCACATGAGGAGCTCAAAGATTCCTTACACGAGGAGATCTCAGATTCCTCACATGAGGAGCTCTCAGATGTATCACACGAGAAGCTCTCAGATTCCTCTCATGAGCAGCTCAAAGATTCCTCTTAGGAAGAACTCTCACATTCATCGCATGATGATACTCTCATAGTCCTCACACGAGGAACGCTGTATCCCCTGTATGTATCCCACCCAAAACCCGATTTTGATTGAAAATTAGGTTGCAACCCAAAGAGCAATTCCGATAGTTGGGAAGATTTTGCAAAGACAAGTCAACCTTTGCAGTACCCCCGCTCCGCTCTTGCTTGCTGTGGATGGGCAGGGGTGCAAGGAGCACGATGTCCACGTGGGCCAAGTCGGAGGGGTCGGTTTGGTCGGATGGGGCTGGACGATTTTACTTTTTGTCAAATTTGATTTTTGATCCACAGGTGGATAGGTGAAAACGAAGCTACGCTCACAACATTTCCACGCATGTTTCAATTTAATGATTTTACAAGCACGGTCTAATTTTTGCATGCCCCCCCCCCCTGTTCTTCCATCCTGGGGCCGGGCAGAGGTGCAAAGAGCACTATGTTTCCATCGGCCAAGTCGGAGGGGTCGGTTTGGTCGGATGGGGCTGTGTCCGAAGGGGCGGCTAGTGGAGGGCCTTCGGATGGGGCCAGCGACGCTGATGGTGATAATGGTGATAGTGATGCTAATGGTGCTGGGGATGGTGGTGGTGTTGATGGGGATGGTGATGGTGGTGGTGGTGGTGGTGGTGGCGGCGATGCTGATGGTGGTGATGGTGATGATGGTCAAGGCGATGGTGGTGGTGGTGGTGGTGACGGTGGCGGCGGTGACGGTGGAGATGGAGATAGTGGCGGCACCTACAAGTTTCCCGCGTTCACGCCGCTCTCGGAGGAGCGCGTGAAGATCGTGCACGACGAAATTAGGCAGATCAGCCATCGCGCCAAGGAAGCTTTGGAAGAGGTGGGTGGAAAGAGTTCACACATCAGACAGATCACGATCTAGATAATCTATTGTATAGATCCTACAAGGTTCCCCTTCTGGATGGGGTTAACTTGATATCCCGGGCGTCGCAAGTCGAAAAGAGGGAACACAGCCTTGCCAATGATATGTATGAGGGCTGTTCCTAACGCACACACAAAACGCCAGGAATCGTGACCAAAAATGAGCTACTCTTTTTGCTGCTGGTGTATGCTTCGTGTACCTGGTATGAGGTCCGACCATGTGTTTTTGATTGTTGCGTTGGACGTGAAACTGTTGTTGTCGTGGCTCGATATCCTGCTGTGCACCAATCACACACATACACCGTGACTACTGGCACAAAGGCAAGAACTTGAAACACGGCTCCTGCAGTTGTACTGCTGCTGCGATGCTGCTCCTGTATACCAATCAGAAGCGCACACACACAGAAGCACCGTTTGTGGCTGTCACTGAGACGAAACCTCACACCGCGGCTGCTGTTGAACCGTGACTGCCACAAGTACTGAGCCTGGAGGGCCATGTGTGATGCAGCAGCGCAGCAGCAGCATATGATAGCGAGAAAAACACTACGTTATGGCACTCGAGTATTGAAGTGACTACTCGTATTGATTCTAGCTTTTGTTTATCGACATTTTTTTGTCTACTTTCCTCACAATGGCGTGGCAGGCAGGCCGTGAGATTTTGAAGAGTAGGGTCGATCGAGGGTTCGATTCTCATCTTCATCCCAAAATCTACAAAAAGCAGGAAATGATCTCACTTGTCAAGAACGTACAAAACTCACACGCTTAGAAAACACCCGGATGGAACGATGAGGCAATGCGATCATTGCTTACTGTGTCCATACCCGATTATGGAGTCAGAGGAAAAATTGGCAGAATATCATTGGGATTCCTGACATAGTCCGAGATATGTGCCAGGTTTAGTGTGGGAGGATGTGGTGGAACTCGAGTATAGAAGGACCTACTCATGGTAGCTTCTGTCGGTCAACAATTTTATTTTGTTTTCCTCACAATTAACATATTGGTTTCTATGGACCCTGCGCGGCTCGGGGAAACGAGGCAAGCGGCACTATGGGCCTTCCTCTGTGGGTCTTGCTGGGTGCGACTACCTCCCAGATGCGGCGCGGGGAGAGCACAACAACTCGACAAATAGTAGCTAGGTCCCAGTTTCCCAGGTAGATGGGCGAAGGGAGGCACTTTTGCACAGGCGAGGTGTGTTGCATGTTCTGTGCGAGGTGCACAACACAAGTGACAGGGCTAGGTGCAACATATACGTATGATGATCGAGAGATGTGCTGCTGCTGTTGCTGCTGCTGGCTGTATATAACTGCGTCGTAGCAGACAGCAGAAGGGGCAAAAAACGATTGGGTTGATGTTGTACGGCGGGCGAAAGATTGGAGCGGGTAAAAAAAAAAAGAGCGCAGCGGGCTATTGGAAAATAACACAGTGTGGGGTTTTCCATTTCACGCCTATTGGGCTCAGCGAGGCGGAACACAACCCCTTGAACAAAGGAGGCAGGTCAGCGACGTTGAATGCTCAGAGCGCCGCCACTCGGCCGGGATCCCAACTTGCGTCGAAATGTACCGAAGTCCCCCTTGGTTGCCCCGCAGCCGAAAATGCGAAACAAACGCTCGGCCTTCGGAGAACATCATGCCAAATCAAATAAGTGCGTATTTCACACAGACGTTTACCTGTCGTTATGATATTCTGTGCAGAACGTGCTTATGATAGTACGGATCGAATCTGCTAGATCATTTAAGGTAATCCGTAATCCGGCTCTCACCCGGCAACATGATTTGTAGGCCATGCAGATCGTATGGGCCAGGGATATACCTGCCCTCAAAGACATGCTGACCATGAATAAGGACCTGGACTGTCAGATGTGTGAGATATTTTGGAGCCCTTTATGGGTATGTTATATACGCGGTGACATTGCATGACCATCACCTCGCCTGTTGTATTTGGCAATATGCATCTCCTTATAATAAGCGATGTCAGAAAATAATGGTACCGCGTGGCTGGTTTATATGATTGGCTTGTGTGATTGTGTACGTACCTGGTTTGGTCGGCGGGTTGGTTTGATCGATCATCTGGTTTCGCTTGGCCGGCTGGGCCAATCAAGCAAACGAGACGCTTTAGACTGAGCAATCAACCATTTGATGCATCTGTATTAACGCCCCCCCCTTCACCCCCCCCCCCCCCGGAGCCCTACTCCCTGCCCTACCCCGCCCCGCTCTCCCCCCGTTCTCATCCTTCTCCTCTTCTCCCGTCCCCTGCCCTCTTTTCCCTCCCTCTGCCCCGTCCTCCCCCCCCCCCGCTCCCCTGCCCGAAAATCTTCCCTCCCTCCCGTACCCACTCCCCCGCCCCCCCTTATCCTTACCCTCCCCCTCTCTTCCATCCTCTTCAGGTTGAAATCGATGCCGACGACATCGCTCTGGGTGAGATAATCGGATCGGGATCTTTCGCGGAAGTGAGAAAAGGACGCCTTTTTAGGGGAGTTGCTGAGAGGCTTGGAGGCGTAACCGACCGGGAAAGCAAAACCATCGCCACCCTTAAGAAGAGGGGGGAGAGGATGTGGGCGGGAATGCCTCCGGTGGTCGAAGGGGGGCGGGGGACCGAAGTGGCGGTGAAGGTCTTGCGGGATGTCAGACGGCAGACCTTGAAACGCTTCTGGTTCGAGGTTCTCATAATGAAGGTGAGATATTTTCGGAGGGGGGGGGGGTGATATGACAGATGGGGAAGGGGGGAGAGGAGGGGTTGGGGGGGAAGAATGGTATGGCGGACGGAGAAGGGGGACAGGAGGGCGGGGTATAGAGAAAGGCAAGTGGCACGTGGAGCGGGGGGGGTGGGGAGGGGACCGCGGAAACGGGGGAGGGTCGGCAACGCTACCGCAGCGCTACCGTGTCGTGAGACCGTAGGCCATCAACCGGACGCTGCGAATAGGGATCCATGTATCCTCGCACCATTATTGAGGGAGGCACGTGTGTATGTGTGTACCAGTGGGGGTTGTCTTTTGTCTTGTACTGGTAACTATTTTCTCGGCTTAAAACAGTATCCAAATTTCGGCGCAAAGGGGGGCCGAGCGAAACACCCTCCTCGCACTCTAACCCAGGGATGCGAGGGTCTATTATGGTCATACGACTACGGCTATGCATGAAATGAGTGGCCCCCTCCCTAGACCCGACCCGACCCGACCCGACCCGCTTGCTTTCCCTCTTCTATGATAACGGCACCCAGGATTTGGACCACCCGAACATCGTGCACTTGCTCGGAGCGACTTGGCGGGGCAGGAGGCTCATGATGATCGTGAGTCTCCTGGCTGTTAGTTTTATTTGTTTTCCTGTTTATTTATTTTGTGGTGTTTTTGCTTTGTTTTGCTACGTTGTTGTTTTATTCTTAGTTTCATTCTTTCTTTTTTTCGTTTTATTTGACACCCGCGATAAAAGGTATGCTTGTGCCGTAGTGTGTGTGGGGGGTACCTGCTATATGACCCCGGCTACAGTAGTGGTCCTATAGTGCCGGTATGTGCCAGCTGGAAATACCTGCACGGTAGCGGCAACCGGCACTACCGCGCATACTGCCACTATTGGTTGTTCCCATCTGTGCCAAGCGATTTCACAGGCACAATAGCGGGCAACCGGCACTTGACGTGTCAGGTGCAGTAGGTGCCGGGGGCAAAAGAACAACAACACTATTAATAGCTACTTTTTTTGACAGCTACCAGGTACGACTACATATAATGCTCGTGCAGTTCTCTATCTCAGCTGTAACGTGCGCTCGTCTCTCTTCACAATGTTTGCTCTTGGTACTAACCTAACAGGGACTAAATCACACTTTTGATACTTGTATACATGCTAATCTCTCTACAAAACCAGAATAATCCCTACGTGGTATCTTATAGCGCGATATGTTCCGTTGACGTGTACCTGGTAGGTGGAGTACGTGCCAAGAGGAAACCTTGCAACAGTGCTAGAGGAGGGTCCGAAATTGACTTGGAAGGACCAGAAGTATGACATGTGCGTCGGCATCGCCACAGGAATGGCCTACCTTCACCGATTCAGGTGCCGCACACTAATTTTCGTGTTGCTGTGTTGGTGTTGTTGGTGATTGTGGTGGTGTTGTTGACGTTTTGTTTGTTCATAGTGATGGTGGCTGTTGTTGTCGTTGTTGGTGTTGGTGCTGTTGGTGATGGTGCTAGTGTTGGTTGCGGTGGTGTTGATGTTGTTGGCGTTTATGTTGTTCATAGTTTGGTGGCTGTTGTTGTCGTTGTTGGTATTGGTGCTGTTGGTGATGGTGCTAGTGTTGTTGGCGGTGGTGTTGTTGTTGGCGCTTTTTTGGTTGATGGTATTGCTGGTGGTTGTTGTTTTGTTGATAGTATTGCTGGTGGTTGTGGTGTCGTTGTTTGTGGTGGTGCTCGTGATGTTGGCTGTGTTGATGGTGTTGTTTCTTGTCTGACCTGTGGTATTCTCCCAAAGGTTTGCGTCTCCTTGGTCCTGTCTGTATGAATACCGCCCCGTGTTTTTTCGTTCACCGCTTTCGCGTGCCCCGTGTTTCTTCAGGTACTTCGACGAGCTGTCGAACTCGATGCAAAATTGCGTCATCCACCGTGATCTCAAACCGCAAAATATTCTGGTAACACATGACTTCAACGTGAAGATCACCGATTTTGGCGAGGCTACGGGAAAGGGGGATGATGCCGCCCGAACTCAGGTAACCCGTCCCGTCCCGTCCCGTCCCTCCGTAGTGAACGCCCAAACTTGGAGGGGTCTCTTTAAGGAGTAGGAATGGGGTGCGTGGTGAATGTTCAAATAACTTAGGCGAGCAATGAATGAGTATGCATTCCTTTTTTTCCCGCTGTCCAGCAATGGGCGGCGCCTATCGCCGCAGATTTTTCGCAGATGCTCTAAAATGCGGCGACGTGGCCTGGAACAGTTCCGCTGCTACTACCTGGTAGACTATGGGTACCTGCTGTGTTGAGCGTCATTATGCTACTTCTATGTTTTAGGCTCTTCAAAACGTCGAATTATGTTGGAAAAAAAGGGCATACTGGACATGAATAAGCCTGTCTACTAAATGGAGATTGCCGTGACGTCTTTTTTTAACCGGGGTGGGATGCAAAACTCTAGATTTTGGTAACCTGATAGAAATTAGGTACGGACCTCTTTTATGGCATGACTCGTTGACATCCATCCCGTGCATCCCGTCATTTCCACGCTTCCGTTCATTTAATTCGTCACACCCCTTTGACCCATTGCGTTCATTCGACCTAGTATCCCTCCGCGCTCCCTCCATTTTATGCTCCAATTCTTATCCAAGCCCCAAGATGATCCTAACTTGATCCCTAATCCCGAGCTCGACTCCAATACCAACGTGAAGTCAATCCCAATTAAAAACGCCAACTTCACGTTAATTCTAAATCCCCTTAGACTATATGCAGTACCAGCATCAGCTTTAATCCCACCTGCAGTTGGGGTCGATGAACTTTAGACGCTTGCGGTAAAATCGTCTGGCCAATCCCAACTGCACCTCTTTTTTTTCTTTTTCTGTTTTCATCCCTTATATTATCTTCGACTTGTCTTTCTCCTTCTACCCCTCCCTAGACGTAGCTCAGATCCGGGGTCACTAAGCAGGCTCTTTCTTCTGCCCCCTCCCCACTACGGTACACGCCTTCATTTTTATCGCGAGAAGACTCCAGCTATTTCGTCCCTCGTCGACTCACGTCGAATTGAACTGCAGCTTTAATCCCGTAGAACCCCAACTTCAAAAACAGCTTGTCCTGCGGTTGGTGTCAATGAACTGTTGACGCTTGCGGTGAAACCATCAGGTGGGGACGCTGCTCTATATCGCTCCGGAGATCGTTCGCGGGGACCGGTACGACGAACGGTGCGACGTTTACAGCTTTGCGGTGGTGCTCCTAGCCATGCTGGAGCTTAGAGAGGATGTCATCACGCTCTTTGGCGAGGAGGTATGTAGGATTATCTTTGTCGGTTCGTGTTAGATCCGGCGGGTAAAACTAAGGCTGTCGATATTTTGGGGGTGTTAGCCGTTAGGTGGTGCTCTTCGCGATGTTGTAGCTTAAGGCAGGATGTCATCAGGCTCTTAGGCGAGGGCGTAGGATAGGATGTAGGATTGTCCTTAGGCGCTTGCTACGCTAGGGGCCCTTTTCGTTAAATTCGGCTTGTAATATAGAAAATCGATCGAGAGTGTTAAGCGTTAGGTGGTGTTATTGATCATGCTGGAGCTTAGGGAGAATGTCATCTAGGCTCTTCAGGGAGGAGGGACGATGTAGGAGTATCCTTCGACGCGTGCTATCGTAGGGGCAGAAGCTTTTACACCTCGGGCAGATAATATAGATCATATAGATCATCTACAGTACATCCCGCATCTGCCGTGATGAGATGGTGTGCTTGGACCTGTACCTACAGAGTACAGATCCAACGTACGACACACTCGCTAGATCATGCAGATCGTACGGCTCTCACCGTGTAACATGAGCTGGACCATATATAGATCTTCCACCTAAATATCTGAATAATCAAGTACTTGTAGGTATAGATCATCTGTCCGAGGTGTGAGCGCTTTTGGCCGGAACCTTTGTGGTTGACTGGGCTCCTCACCCGAATATCTACCCCCCCCATCTTTTGTTGGAATCTCGTTGTGCCCTACAGTGTAAATGTTGTGCGTTGTGATTTCGCGCCGCTTGTCCCGCGGTTTCAGCAGCGCTGCGGTTGCCGCAGATCAGGTTTCAATCAAGCCGCTCTCCGCTGTGGCTTCACTCGTACCAATGCACCAAGGATGTGTTTGTACTAAGGCAAATACTGTTGGGTTGCCCGAGTACATACCCGAGGATGACGTGTACTGTGGGAGCACCCGGGTACATACCCGAGTTTGGCACATATTCTGGGGGTACCCGACTGTGTATCCAAGTGTGACATTTACCCAGGGGGTTCCCCTGTATATACAACCAAGTTCGGTACCCGGGTACCGCAGAGTGTTTCATGACCTGCTAAACGCACCCTTTGCAATGCATCTCCTCCCCCCCCCGCTCTTAAATGAAGGCGCTTCGTCGGGATGAGAACAGGGCTGGCAAGCGCAGCGTCTTCACGCACATGGCGATCACAAACAGCATCGTTAACGATAACCTCCGGCCCGTGCTTCCCGTAGAGGTGTTCCAGGTGAGGCCGTAGCGTTATGGGGGAATACCAGAGGCGTGCACGATTGGGGTACTCGTAGTACTTTTTGGCAGTTTTTTTTCCGACCGGTGGAGCTCCTCAACTAACCTACTATGAATATTGTCTAAATTCCATTGGTGTTTCACAGTACTATCAGGTCGGGTGTGTGCGACTTCCAACCTCTGTTGTGTTGGAACAAATGTAAAAGTAGTATTGAAGCCAACGAACATAAAATAATCCAATGTCAACCAACCCACGAAAAAAATAGGTTAGAAAATGAAACATGGTAGGAAAAGTTTTTCTGATCTTTTTTTCGGCTGATTTTAGGTGGGTTGTGGTGGCCTTGGATTGAGATGTTTGACGGTTTCAACACTACTATTAAGTGCTTTCCTACCCAATTCCTACGACACCAAAGTTGGTTTATCGCAAACAGCCTAACAATGGTTGGATCACCGTTTGTGTTTCACAGTACTACTCGTATTCATTAAATGCTTAGGCCCTGAGATTATTCACCGGGTTGTGCGTGCTTGATTTCAAAGTCAGTATAGAGCTCTAGGACCTCCAAAGAGTATATTTCGAAGTATTATGGGGACCCCATCCGTTGCGCGCGTCGCTGCGGCGGTGTGCGAGTTGTCTTGTCGAAACACTTTCACACGCCGGGCAGACCAGATCTCTCTACAGATCAGGCAGATAATTCTCACGAATCCTCGTCATCTGTACAAACTTTCGCGAAGTAATTTATTATTGGTATGGTCGTGTTGTGTACGTAGTATCATACGTGTGCCTGAGTGTGCAAGCACGTATTCTGTGCTCTGGTGCGATATGTGAAATCGGTACACGTTTACTCGTGATGGTCTGTACGGCATGCATGATGTATACACATGGCCCAAACCAATGATCTGTACGATCGAGGTCAGACAGATAATGATCTGTCCGGCGTAAACACTTTCCACCGATCCCATTGTTTTGGCGAAATTATATCACGGCAGCAGGGGGTCTTGATCGATGGGTTTCCGCTTTCTGCCCCTCCTCCCCCCGTTTGTTTGCTTCATTCCCGGGGGAAGAATGCGGCAGAAATGTACGACGGCGTGGTGGTGGTTGCCGCTTCCGATTTTGACACTACAGCATCACAGAAGTTTTTTCTGTATCGTTTTGCCCATTTCCACTGCTTGGTGTCGGTTTTAAGTTTGGTTCCAGCTCCGGCTTATGTCTTCATATTTGTATCTCGGTTTTCGTTTTCGGATTTCGCCTTCTCTTGCCCCCTGGAGTAACCACTACCCCCAATTTTCCGATTTTTCGATTTTGCTTATTTTTCGATCTCGATTTTGGTTCCAATTTTATTGTTTTCGTTTCGGCATCCTATGCGCTTGAAAAGAAAACTACCGTCCTGTTCTGTTCGGCACGCCGCACGTGCTTCATCTTCTTCCCCCTTTCTGCGTCCCGTTCCCTCTTTTCCCTGGACCATTTGTTTTTATTGATTCATATCAAATAAACAATAACATTGATAGACGCTGAAGATTCTGATCGAGCAATGTTGGGAACCGGTGCCAGCGCTAAGGCCGACATTCGACGAAATTCTGGAGTTTCTGCAGACCATCGCGAGGGACGAGGTGAGATCTGCCGAGCTGTTGAATTCTCCCCGCTTGATGTTGTCTTTTTTTATTTGTCCTCGCTTTTTCTTCCAATTTATCCCTCGCTGTTTCTCCTTGTTTTTCTTTGCGTTTGCTTGTTCTTCGTTCTCTCCGCTTTTTCCTCGCTCTTCCCTCCCTTTTTCTTCGGCTGGGCCAATATCTACACCCCCTCCCTCCCCCCCCTCTTACAACGCCACCCCCCGCCTCCTCCTTCACGACACCGCTGCATCAGATTGTGGAAGGCAATATGGTAGTGGATGACCCGGACTTGGATATGGAGGGAATTGAGTACATGGATTCAGAGGACTTCTCTGGGGAGGGAGATTCCGCATCCTTTTCTGACCCGTCTGTAGCGAAGAGTTCAACCGGCGTGGGTTCTTCATGGGACGAGGAAGATTTGTCCGCCGTCGGCGATCAGGTCAGAGGTGGAAGGGGGGATGGGGGGAGATTTCAAAACGTCGTGCCTGTGGTTGTACTGTAGTTGTGATTGTGCTTTTGACTTATCTTGTTCTTGATATTATGCCTATACTGTGGGTACCCGATCAAGAACACCATCGTGACAAGCTGAAGCAGCGCACATTGCTGTTATCTGTAGTGGAAAATATATGGCTTTTTGTATGGCGGGACATGCCGATTTGACCACTCTCAAGTCCCGAATGCTCTTATCTTGGACGCTCTTAAATCAGGCCACCCACTGTATGTGCGCTCTGCCTTTTTTTGTGCATGTTTTGTGCTTGTGATTGTGCTTGTGATTGTGCTTGTTCTTATTGTTCGTGCTCGTTCTTGTGATGTTCCTTGTTTTTATGCTTTTCTTGTTGGGGTGTTCTCGCGGCTGTGTCTGTGCTTGTTCTTATGATTGCGCTTATTCTTGCGATCGTGCTTGTGCTTGTTCCTGTGCTCGTTCTTGTGCTTGCTTACGCTTGTTTTCAGGCGCGTCAGCCTACTTACGGATCGGTAGGAGAGGTTTCCGCTGGCAACGAGGCGCACGGTAGCTGGGACCTCGAGCACCCCAGAGGCAGAAAGCGAGGCAAAAATTACCGCCCCATCAAGGGGTGAGTTGGCTTTCCCGCCAGAGAGGGTTGGGAGCTTGCGGGTTCGGGAGATCTGACGAAGGGTTCGGAATGGGGCGAGCACACCGCTATTTTCACTGCCGAGTTTAGACCACTCGCGGGAGTGGCTCTGGACCTCGCTCGACAACGTACTCTAGTGTTTCAATAGTACAGCGTAGCAAACAACCCCATGGCGGCGCGTACTACGACCCCGAAAGCGCAAGCAGAATAGGTTGCGTAACCATTCGCGCGAGGGTCTCGGAGACGCTAGAAAAAAAGCCCTACATGTTGCAAACGTACCGTAGCTTTGGCCAGCTTGCGGGTTTAGGAGCTTTCGTGTTTGGGATTTGGCGGGGCTGAGAGCTGGCTGATTTGAAAGCTTGCTGGGTTGAAGGTCTTGCATATTTGGTAGTCGGAGACTGCGTTGTTGTTTTTGTGGGGGTGGTTATCTTTATTGTTGTTTTTGTTTTTGAAACTTTCAACTTGTTAGTTTATTTTAGTTTTCGAGTTTTTAAATTAGGTATTATGCTCCGCAGTGTTGTACGGTACTTCGAAGTATATGCATCGAAGTATATGCATACCGATTGCTCGACCATCCGTGTGACCGGTCAGCTGGCTAACTAACCGCCTGACCGATCAACCGATGCACCAATAAACCGACCAATCAACCGACCGATTGCGTAACCGACCAACTAATCAACCGACTGATCAACTTATCGACTGAGAAACCGACCGACTGACCGATGCAAAGCGTGCCTATAACCCACTGTCCACACGACCCAACGTATCTATCTGTCAAACGACCAACTGCTCAACTTACGGACTGCTAAATCGGCAAACTGTTCAATCGACCGACTGCTCAGCGGACCGACGATTGCTCAACTTACCGACCGACTAACTTACCGACTGACCGACTTCTCAGCCGACCGATCAACCACCCACCGACTGATCGAGCAGGAACATGGGAATGGAGTTCTTGGAGAAGCACAAGGAGCTGGTCGGCTGGAACGGAGAAACAACAACACCTTACACCATTCACGAGGAGGAGGACGAGGACCTCACTGCCCTCAATGGCAGCAGGGAGAAAGGATCGTCGGAGGCCACAACACCAACGGCAGCTGCAGCAGCAGCGGAGGCGATAGAGCTAGAGGGGGTGGAACCGGAGGTGGTGGTGGAGGAAGAAGACTTCGAATCGCGAGTCTCGACTTTTTACGCCGCCGCTGCCGCAGCTGGGCGAACGAGGTTGCCACACTCCAGTCCTGATTTTTCTCGAGTTTTGGTCGAGGAGAGGGAGAAAGAGCAGGAAGAGAGAAGAGCAACAGAGAGTGATGACGGAACGGACCAGGGGCGGGAGGGGAGAGGAGAGGGAGAGGGGGAGGGGGAACTGATATCCTCGCAATCGGCGAGCTTGTCCGACACATGGGGGACATCAGACGGGAACGGCGTGTGGGAGTCTTTCAGCGGGACGAAATGGTCTGTGTCTGTGCACACGCCCTTGTCCCCCTCTCGACCCTCGGGCGCACCGTTTCCAGAGGTTGCCGCCCCCAACTCCGCGCGACGAGCATCGGCATCGGACCTCCCGCAGCATGTGAACACCCCCTGGCAACAGTTAGAGACGCCGCCGGTTCAGCACTCGGGGATGCAGCCGGTTCAGCAATTGGGGACAAACCCGGTTCAGCAGTCGGAGATGCAGGAGGATCAGCAATCGGAGGCGCAGCCGGTTCCTCTATCCCCCGCTGCGGGGTTACATCCATCGTCATATTTCGGTACACACCCCGGTCCTTTTAGGACTCATGCTCCGTCTTCCCCTCCGCTTCCTCCTCCTCCTGCTCCACCACCAATTCTTCGTCCCACTCATACGGAGGAGAGAGGATGGGAGGGGGGGTCGGGAGAGTGGGGTTCTGCGGGAGGGGGGGGGGACGCTGACGGGAATCCGGTCGCCGGTCGTGGAGATGAAAGCGCGCTGGGGGTGGAGGTGGCGCCGGGGTCGGTGGTGGTGGGGAGCGTGTTGGAGGAGGGGGTAGAGGTAGAGAGGGGGGAGGAGGAGATGGCGGGGGAAGAGATGGAGCAGGAACAGGACGAGCAAGAGGAAGGGGAAGAGGAGGCGGAGGAGGAGCAAAAAGCGGATGAGGCGGGAGAAAAGCAAAAAGAGAAGGAAGTGGGGGAGGAGCAGAAAGGCGAGGAGACGGGGGAGAACAGAGAGGAGGAGGACGTGGGCGGCGCGGCAGGTGCGCAAGCGGTGAACGCATTCTTGGATGATACCGCTGCTTCCTCTACATCGACAGTGGCAGCAGCAGCAAGGGAGGTGGAGGCGGGACGGTTTGGGGGTGGCGGCAACGAACGTTGCGGGAGAAGCGAGGGCTGGCAAGAGCTAGCCGCCGACACCGCCCCAGTCACCGCCGCCATCGCGGCACCCACAGCAGCCGACGTACAAGAGTCAACCGTGGAGACGCCTGGCGGGGGGACGACATGGTCTCTGGCCTCGATTGACTGCAGTGTGGAGGCGGTACAGGTGGATGAGGAGGGGGAGCGCTCGCCTGAGTGGTGCGCGAGCCCTCGCGAGGTGCAGGAAGCGTCGACGCAAGGGGAACCACCCTCTTGGAGTGGCAGTGGTGGTAGCGGTGGTGGTGGTACCGGTGGTGGTAGTGGTAGCGCCGGCACTGGTAACAATAGTCATGGTAGCGATGGTGACGGTAGCAGGGGTGGTGATGGTGATAGCGGTGGCAATGACGATAGCAGGGATTGGGCTAGCCGTGGTGGTGACGGTGACGAGGGGGAGGACAATCAGGTGGTGGACGAGGACGACTTGGGGCTCTGTTTAGCGAGCCCGGCGGTACCCGAAGTGGTGCACGAGGCGGAGGAGGTGTTGGCGGGGAGCGCAACATTGGAGGGCGACGGTAGCGGCGACGGTGACAGTGGTTTGGGGGGCATTTCTGGAGATACCTGAATCGATTCCCATGCTGTCGATCGGTCGGAAAACGTTGATGGTGGCGGCGAGGATTGCCGACGATTACGGCGCCGCCACCACCGCCACCTCTACCACCATCACCGAGGAGCAAAGGCGTTTTTTTTTGCAGCTGCCAGCCTCCCACACCACCGCGTCCATCGAAGAGCAAATGCATCTGGTTTCGGAGCCGTCGGTGCCTCAGCAAAACGCCAGTGTGGGCCGCGACGGCGATTTAGGGGACGGTTTTCACGACACTGGTAGCGACTCCCTTAAAGTCGGTCAATCGGAAATCGCTGACGGTGATGGCGAAAATGCCGTCGGATAAGTCTACCGACGAATACGTCGCCGCCACCACCACCGCCACCACCATAATCGAGGAACAGAGGCGTTTTTTTCTGCACTTGTCAGCCTCCCCCATCACTGCCACCATCGAGGCGCCGACGCGTCTGGTTTCTGAGCCACCAGTGCCTCAGCAAGACGCGATTGTGGGCGACGAAGGGCCTCATGGCGATGACGAGGGCTCTGACGTCTCTGAGGGCACGGAGCGAGAGGGCGTAGGCACGGCGCTCCCATTGTCGGCGGACGCTGTTGACGGGGGTGGCTCCGCAAGACAGGAGGACAGTGGGGGGGAGGGGGGGGATAGAGAGGGGGGATGGGGATAAAGAGGGTGGGCATGCAGTGTCAAAGCTGGCACAAGACAGGATGAGAGGGTGGACGGGCAGTGTCAAAGCCAGCGCAAGACAGAAGGATGGTGCGGGGGGTGGGGGAGGGTGGAGAGGGTGGGCGGGCAGTGCCCAAGCCGCAAATGCGGGAGGGTGGTGACGGGGAGTAGTAGAGGGGATGAGGCCGCTAGACACCGCGGGGCGGGAGGGTTGAGAGGGTGGGCGGGCAGTGTCAAAGCCGCCGCAAAACAACAAAACGATGGGGAGGGAGTGGCTCGGAGGGTGGGTGGGTAGTGTCAAAGCCGCCGCAAGACGGGCAACGGTGGGGGGGAGCGGCAGAGGGGGTGGGTGGCTAAGCAGTACCGAAGCGGCCGCTGCTGCCGCCGCCACCGGTCCAGTTTCGGGATCTGTTTCTGTTTGCGGATTCGAGAGGATGAGCTTACGTACCGTTGTGCGCGGTTATTATCCGTTCGCAAACTTGGCGACGATGGTTGGCTCAGATTGTTGGGTGGAAGCTCGATTGCTCGCCTTGTCACAACGGGGCGGTTGCTGTAACTGAAGTTGTTGCTGTAGCTTTGCTGTTGACGAGGAGCAGAGGTATAGGGAGTTGGTACTCCGTTAGACTACGGCTGCATCCCAACCACCACAGCAAGCATAAAACTCCATACGGTTTCTGATGTTGTTTGCTTCGTGCGTTGTCTGTGCTGTTAATGAGCAGAGAGAGAGAGCCGATGTTCCGGGGCGGTTCAATTTCTTGTCCGCAGTTTGTACTGTTGCTGTGTTCCGCCGCCACCTGCTGTAGCTGAAGCTGTTTAGCTGTAGCTGTCCTGCGGACGGGGAGGAGCGAGAGAGGGAGTTGATGCCCCTGTGAAGGTTCTGAAGCCCTTCGTTACCGTTGCTGTGAGTGTGATGTTGGCGGGGTGAAAGAGAGGACACCGACGCTCCGGTACAGTTTATGAAGCTGGGGTCGATGCGCCATTGTAGCCCGAGGAGGGAGGAGGGGGGGGAGGGGGTTGGTTACCCCACCATGCTTTGTCGCGTTTTGTGCAAGGGTGAAGAGTGGGCGGGAGAAGGAACGATGGTTCGTTGCTCCACCTTGACCTACCGCGTTTTGCGGAGGGGTGTAGAGGGGGGAGCGGGGATGGGAGGCGTGTTTATTGGTGTTTGTTTGTCTCATCTTACGCCATTCGTAGCCGTGTTTGGGCTGTTTGGTTGCATGTTTTTACGCGCACACACGGGGAAGAAAGAGATCCCCAGGGAGTGCGTTTTTTTTTGTTTGTTTATATGATCAATTACTTGTCACACACGCGCGCGCATCTGCGACGGTGCTGATGCAGCAAGAGGAGGAAGAGGAAGAGGAAGGGTTTCTAGGATGAAGTGCTGGGGGCCGGGGGGTCGAAACAGCGGGGTCGGGCCAGCAGTGTCTTGGCGCTTTTGGTTAGTCCGGGTAGCATGGGTGAGGGTGGAAAAACAGCATCCATGCACCAGTCAGTATGTTCGACGACGTCGCCACCGAAGGGAGGGAGGAGTTTTGTACAATATTAAGTCAGGCATGTTGACGTTGCTGATTTTTGCCCTTCAAGTTCTCTTTTTGGATAAAATGTATAATGTTTGGTGTTGGGAGTTCCTTGATGGCTGTGCTTGACGGCTGTGCTTGACGGATGCACTTGACGGCTGTGTTTGACGGCTGTGCTCGACGGATACCCTTTCCGTATATCTGTCAAGGGGCAAGAGTGCCGTCGGCCATATCAACATGTTTGTTTTTGATCACTCCATAAACTCGTGGGATATACAGTAGAGGTCCCCCTATTGTGCCGGTTGCCCGCTGTTTCGTATAGCACCTCTGAAATCGCTTGGCACAAACATCCAGTGGTGGCAGCGTGCGTAGTGCCGGTGTAAGTTCTAGTGCCGGTGCTTCCGGCTGGCACATACCGGCGCTATTAGAGGACCACTGCTTCCGTTTAGTATTAATAGGAGTACTGTAGTCGTAGTCGTAGGGAGGACGATGCTTTTGAGCACGGGTATCCTGTCATGGTTTGATCGCTGCCGCTTGCTATCGATTGTTGTGGGTGTCACACGTGGTGTGCTATTTGTATTGCTGTAATAGTATGATACCGTTGCAGAGGCGCAAGGAAGGATCTCTGGCCTGGCTGTTTGATTGCCTGGCTGTCGTTCTGCGTGTCGCTCTTTCCGCCGGCTGGTTGTCCACTCTCCCCTCCTCAGCTACCTGATTAGAGCTAAGTTCGCTTGTTTATTCTTGTTGCTGTTTTCTGTTTTTGTTTTCATAGATTTTCGTGTGTTGAATTAACTATGGACGGGTTTCGTAGTGCGGCGAGACCATCCCATATACTTCAAGTATGTCACTAGTTTGCGCGTTTGCCGGGCGGGGACGGTGCACATCGTGTGCTTGGTTGACTTGAGCGAATGACGCGACGGTTTGATCATGAAATCGAATAGGTCGTTTTCGATCATTTGAATTTTCATGGTTTGACTTGACAAGTTGAATGTTACTTTTTCATGGTTTGAATTTGACATTTTGACTCGCAAAACCGACGTTGGATATTTGAGTTTGAACTTTCAAGTTTGAGAATTCGGAAGTTGAGAAGTTAGTTTTGTTTTCTAACATGGCATTGGTCGGGGTTGTTAGCATATACTACCAGAGCACGGGGTACGTACGGTATATACGAGGTATGTCAGCAGATAGTGCAGCGCAAAGAAAAAGTGCCATCTGTATATTTGGTCGGTCACATCCCCCCATGTTTCTCCTCACGGCCAGTCGACACGACCCGGAAACCGCGATGAACGCATGCAAACATGCTCACGTGAGAGAGGCGGGGAAGGGGGGAACAAGAAAATAGGCACGCGCCACTCGCCAACGTCACGGGAAAATAAAATTAATACGAGTACGAAATACAAAAAAATGTAAGCGTCCACACAACAAATACTTGGCAGAGTTGAGAAGCGAGAGTTGGCCATGTCAACATGCAATGTGATGATTGCGGAGCGTGAGTGGGCAGTTCGAGACGATAATGAATGGAGGAACAGGGAAGCGCACATGTGTAGACAATGCGCGTTTTGACATTTCACAGTCACAGGTTGCCGATACTAGCACAACTAAAAAAGGTCCCTGCGGCGCCAAAGGAGCTGAAACTTCGTGAGAGTCAGTAAGGCGATGAACTACAGCCGACGGAGTAGATGCTTGAGTCGCAGGATGTGGCCCGGATGGAGAATCCTGAGGGACCACGACTGCATGCGAATACGAAATTGTTTCAGGAATATCGGTCTGAGAGGGACTTTTTTTCGCGCTGAGCCCTCTAAAGGAATAATGTCAATGCTCATATTGTGACCGGGCAGCAGCAGCAGTGTGAGAAGAAGTCTGATGTTTCACGTCTATCATACCGTACAAGCAACTCCTTGCATTATAATTCGGACTCATTTTTATCAATGCACTGCAGCGCCAACACCGTTGGGCTTCTTTTCCCTAGGTGTCCTACTTTTGAGGTTAAAAATTATACGGCAAGACGAACGTGACCGTCGATTGCGCGCCGTTGCCAGTTCGCTCGGTCGCTCGCGCCAACGCTTTCTTCGTAATCGATCCGTAAAGCTCGCCCGTCGCTTAAGTTGCGAATTGGCAGCGCCTTCAGTCTTGCACTTGACCACACAGCAAACTATTATAAAATCACAATGCAGGACAATTCTCGACGTTTTATATTTCCGTCTGAATGCTGGTGGTGCTGCTTTTTGCTTTTCTGCGTAATTTGCGAATCCTCAACTTGATGTAAAGGGACGATTGTTTAAAACAAGACAATATGACTCATTGTCACCATCAGACACAAGTTTACCAAACAGACGGACAGAAGAGACAGGCTTTTTAGTTTCCAATCCAAAGACCCTACTGCACAGCTATTAGAAAATTTTCTAACCCAGAAGCTCAAGGCTGTTCAATGTCTGCTCGTCTGCGTAATCCACGACTACCTTGGTTGGGGTGGTCTTACTTTCGGGTCTTACTTTCGGTATTGAGTTCACTTCTAAAAAACACATCGCATGCACCACATAAATCTGATTGGCCAAGTTCTTAAGCACACAACAAGCAAACTTGTATTCCTCCGCTCGCTGAAGCTCACCATCTCGAAATATTATACCTGGTACTTACACACCTCGGAGTGATCACGATCTACAGTAGATGGATCATATAGATCACCTACAGTAGATCCTGTACCTAACGTTATGAGATGTTAAGCTGGATCTGCGTAGACTATATAGAGTACAGATCCAACCGAGGAAACATGTGCTAGATGATGCAGATCGTACGGCTCCCACCCGATAACATGAGCTAGACGATCTAGATATTCCCCGAAATATCTAGATCGTCAAGTAAGGATCGGTAATCGGTCAGGAGGATCGGTAATCTGTCAGACGTACGGAATATTTTTTATTGTACTGCATGTCGGATACTAAAAGTTATCAGTTCCTAACCCATACGCTCGGGCTTGTTCGTGTGGCGCTAATATCTGCCATAACGCTGAAGAACATAACTTTTCACTTTCCAGCTCAACTCGTAGGAGGTTTCACCCTCAGCGACCTTATGGACAAGCCGTGGTCAGTGATACCTCAGGTGTAACCCCCTCTCACCCTCCGGTACGGGCCTTCATTTTCATCGCCCATGTGTGCTTTACCATCTGAAGCCACAAAGAAACTTTAAGGTGGGATGATTTAAGGGGCACCTTTGTGTATGCTACAAGGAAATAATAAAGTTCGCCATTCCGAACAACGGGCAAGTATTTTTTTCCGTCGTGACCGACGGGATTCCTCATGCTGGCTCTCGACCAACAGAGTGCCGAACTATTGAGTGCATGACGAGCAGAGGATGGGGGGTGTTCGTTCGATTCGATATGTCACCAAGTGCACGGGGCACGTGAGCGCAGAGACGAGTTACACGACCAGGTGGCACGACTGCTTGCTTCTGTTGATAGGTCTAAGAGAGTACTAACCCTTTCACTGCTGCTGCAATTCATATTCGACACTAAATCCAAGTGGCTCGTACCCAAAACACCCGCTGTTCGAAAGGGGTCAATATGATATTATAATGCCGGTCGCCCCGGTGGCGTATCAGGTTATTATCCTCGAGCCTGGTATAGGTCAGTTTCGTGAGTTCGAGCCCCGCCGAGTGCATACTCGTATAAATTCGTTGGGACTTTTTCTTGTGCACAAATTGACTTGCGGAAAGCGCGAGAGCGTGAGGTAGCAACATTCGACGAACAATCGACGAGCAGTAGGATTGCTGAACCCTATGCGCGATAAAAATTGAAGGCAAGAACCGGGGGGGAGAAGGGACGACACCTGTGACCACGGCTTGTCCAGAAGCTGGAAAGTAGAAGTGCGAAATAAAATATATATATATATATATATATTGCTGTCAGGGCTGAATGGGCTGACCATAAGTCGCTGGCAATTCCTTAGTGGGTTAGGTGTTATTAGCCGTGCTCGGAAATTAAAACAGCTATATAGTTGGCTTCTAGTCCGCCGCTCAAGTAGTAACTAGTCGTCAACTCCAGCCAACACATCCCAATTTGTGGTGATTTTCTAGCGACAACTAACCAGCGAGTACAGACGGCAGCGACGGACCTGCTCGACTCGGCATCGTGCACACCACAAACATAGAACCCAAAATGTGGGATATATTGAGACATTTGCGTGTTCTATCAGCAAAACGCTGGCTGTACTAAGTAGTACACCCCCCCCCCCAGTCCCGGTGTGCATATGAAGTCGTTTTAAACAAGATTATGCCCGCGTATCCTACGGGAAAAACGCGGGGTGATCTCTGGATGCTGTCGTTGCTATCCCCCCCCTAACGACAAAAGGCCTGAGTCTTTCAGGAGCTACTGTTGTGGCATCATCTTTCCGCAGCCAAATCGAATCGCAACAATTGCGCGAAGCAAATATTTCAGGGGAGATGATTACTTTGTTGAAACCGCGCTGCTATGCGAAGGCTAATATGCCCAAACAACCAGTCTCAGGCTGTGAGCTCACTGACACACACAATTGTGTGAAAAAAGGTACAAACTAGCTATTAATAGTCCCGAAAACACGTACCTGGTAAACAGATGCAAGGGCGAAACGTAGAGTGAGCCAGCGCGCTGCCTTCAAGCTCGTATCTCGTCGTATTATCATTACCCCGCAGTTCATGGAACAGCCAACGATTAACGTCAACACGGGCAGACGCAGTTGAGGCACACGCTGTTCGGCGACAGAAAGGTGACTCCTAACACTAAATCACAGCATAGGTACGACTAGTAATAACGGTTCCGACTCCATCCAATGAAACGCTTTTGTTTGACTAGCGTCCCTATTGGTCAGATGTCTATCCCGCCGCATCGGGGCAATACGCTCCATGCCCATTCAACGAAAGCGCTATCGTTCGACCGAGAGAACCTTTCTCATTGACCAGCTGTTTATTCCGCCGCATCGGGGCAATCACTATAGCGTCAGTTCGCCGGTTCCGCCGTAATTTTCTTTCCTTCAGGCTCTTCCGGCTCTTTCGCGGAAGGTGAAGGCGGGGGCGGACCATTATCCTCCCCGGCGCTGAGAGCCAGCTGCGAAACCTGAGCGAGCAGCGGCATGATCTCCTCCAGATCCTGGCACAACACCAACAAACGACGTCAACAACAGACAGGCGGCAGGAAGAGAGGGCGAGACATTTTTCACTGATCGTGCCGTTTCTCCTCACAACGATACCATGGGAGCAACGTTTAGTTTCGCGTTTTTTCCATTCCATCGAATGTCTTTGCACTTTTTAGTCCGGCTGCCTCCCTATTCGTAACTTAGATCCGGGGTATCAAAGCAGACACGCCTACCGTGCATGAATTAATTATTGTCGCGAAAAGGGGCGAACATTCAACAACAACAAAAAGCAATGCCACTGCTGCCGCATTGGCCGAAATAACACCCTCCCGCCCCACCCCCCTCCTAACTTCTTAACAGGCAACCCGGAGCGAGGGTCAACAGCACAAAGAAAACTCTACCGCCGATGATGCCGCCGTGGCTGAAACTTCATCCCCACCCTCCCACCCCTCCCCAAGCCCCTCACTCTCTCCTCCCCATCAATGACAAACGTCACCGCCACTGCTGTCGCCGCTGCTGGAATCACGCCCCCCCCTTCTCCCTCCCCCGCTACCCCAGTACCCTCCCCCCGCCTCCACACACCCCCATCCTCCTAACTCCCTTCTGACCCCCTTCTACCCTCCCTCCACCACCCTAACCCCCCCGTCCCCTCCTTGTCTCCCCTTCCACGCATCGCAAATACCCTTCCACGTTATAGCAAATACCCTTCCGTACGTCTCAAATGTGCTTACTATTAATAGTACAATCATACCTCGGCAGGGTGTATCTTGTGCAGAACTTCCCGAACGCCGTCGACGGTGTCCACTACGCGTCTCTGCACAGGGTGCAGCAGGATACCTTCCGTCGCCTTGTTGTCAAGGTACAAAGACATCGCCGCGCACACGCGAGGGAGAGCCGCCGCCGCGCTGAACAGGGCCGCATGAACGGTCTCCTGAAACCACAACAACAAGAACAGAAGTAGGAACACAAGAACCAAGACAAGAACAAGAACATGAACATAATAAGAAAATGGAAAGGGATAACATCAATAACTAGAACAAGGATAAAGAAGAACAAGAACATGAACATAATAAGAACACAAACATAATAAGAACATGAAAATGAACAATTGTGAACATGAACAAATAGAAGAACAAGAACAGGAACAAGAACAAGAACACAATGAGAACATGGGCGGGGACAATAACAAAACAAATAGCAAGAAAAAAACAAGAACAAGACCAAGACCAAGAAAGGAACACAATAAAAACACAAGAACAGGAACAAGAACAGGAACAGGAACAGCAACAGCAACAAGAACAGGAACAAGAACAGGAACAGGAACAAGAACAGGAACAGGAACAAGAACAGGAACAGGAACAAGAACAGCAACAAGAACAGGAACAAGAATAGGAACAGGGACAGGAACAGGAACAATAACACGGGACATATGCTGCGGTAGAGGTGCACAATGTGCGTGTGTGTTCCATGTGTGTGTTCTGAGGCTCCTAACCTCTTGAGGACGTTTTATGGCACAAGTATAAATCTCCCAAAAAGTTTTTTGGGGAGAAACAAAAGGGCTACCCGATGAACATGAATAATCCCATGCTCTAGGTATAGGACGAAAATTATTTTTGAAAATCAACGACGGGCGTTGGGGGCGTACAAGGGGTAAACGCCCGTAGTCGCGGAAGAGACGCACAGTGGGTGTCCGGAGCGATGGTAGATAGAGTTGAGGGTTGCAAAAAGAAGCCTGGGGGAGGGACTGTATGGGCGAAATATAGCCAGCGTGGAAAATATCCGAGAGTAAGAGCGTCGATTTACGAGACGTAGAGAGAAGAACGGGGGGGGGGGGAGAGAGAGAGAGAGAGAGAGAGAGAGAGAAAAGAAGGAAGAGCACAAGCATACGTGCACCAAGTCGCCGACCGTAGTTGTTGGAGGCCGGGGAATGCGGAGTTACGCCCGGGAGAGGTAGTTGACTTGCGTGTGTACGGATGTAGGAACGGGGATGTGTGAAGGTCAGCCCCGTGGTTTGCTTCGACCCCCTCCTCTTTGAGCGAGGGAAGGAAATCATCAATTGGCCACGATTCGAAAGCAACATACAATACCCTGGTATATGGTAAATATGATTGGTCGATGTTTTGGGGCCCTGCAGCTGAAACCGTGAAAGGTTGATTTGGACAGAAACACCAAAAACAAGTTGTAATAAAAAATCGGGTGTTTAGCCGAGATCAATGCCTACCGTCGTGAAAAATTTTGGGGAGCTTTGGACAATTTCAGGAGAGACAACAAGGAAACCCTCCACGAGATTTTCTGCAATATGGAAATAAAGTTAAAACTCGTAATTTTTGTTGAAAAAAAACTCTGAGACACCATTTTCCGGCCATTTTCACACATTTTTTTGCATTGCTTTTGCCCAAATTAATATTTTGAAATCTGACAAATTTGTCCTATTCACAGCGGTCAGTAAGATACCAACCACGAGGCGATCAGGTTGATGTTGCATGCAAGATTTGCCAGGCTCAAATTTTGGCACTTTTAACGTGAACCAGCGTGTATACATGAACACTCACGCGTATCCACGCACGTTCACGCGTATCCACGCACAAAAAACGCGCACGCACGCGAATACACACCTACACGCACATACACGCACGTACACGCACACTTACGCTCATACACGCACAGACACACGCGCGTACAAGCGAATACGCGAACAAACACGCGCATACACTCACCTACACTCACCTACACATACATACCCGTAGATACACAGACAATAGACGCATACATACACGCGCATACACGCACATACATACCCATACACGCACACATACGTACATAAACGCACATCAAACACAGACATCAACCATCCATGCTAATACACGCAATATGCGCACACACGCTCAAAGGCATACACACCATGGTATACGAATACGCACATCCACGTGTACTCACACCCACATACAGCGATACACTTACCTTGACGCGAGCAGGACTAGCGAATGGCTGCGCACGTAAACTCGCCATGCCCTCCTCCCCTCTGTCGTCAAAAGCGCGGACCTGTGCGTCAACACAGAGGGGGACGGCGCCAATATTACGCAAACCCGGCACCCGTCGGAGAGTTCATGATCTGCCTGATCTTGATCGTACAGATCACGCAAAGATAGCGAAGCTTATCTTATGGCGATGATAATATCACACTGTTGTCAAATTGTAGGGCTAGCCCACTCGGACACACCCCGGGGCTGCAACGGACAGGTCAGGCACTATTATACAGTTTTTTAATGTGGTTTGGGGTGTCAAGGGAAGCGTTAGCGTTTGGATAGGAACTACAGTAGCACATGTATACACGCGCCTGTGGGAGAATACCACAGGTCAGATATTATTATACTGATTTTAGTGTGGTTTCGGGCGTTCGAGGGTTTTTTTTTTTTCTTTAGCACACTTTTACTTTCCAGCTTCTGGACAAGCCGTGGTCACAGGTGTCATCCCTTCTCCTCCCCGGTTCTTGCCTTCAATTTTTATCGCGCATAGGGTTCAGCAATCCCACTGCTCGTCGATTGTTCGTCGAATGTTGCTACCTCACGCTCTCGCGCTTTCCGCAAGTCAATTTGTCCACAAGAAAAAGTCCCAACGAATTTATACGAGTATGCACTCGGCGGGGCTCGAACTCACGAAACTGACCTATACCAGGCTCGAGGATAACCTGATACGCCACCGGGGCGACCGGCTGTATTTATGCTCAGGTGATTAGGGTTAGATTTACCCCCCCCCCAACGAAAAAAAGAGAAAATATGGAAGGATATACGGGGAGAACAAGAAGAGGTACTGTCCACAGAGAAGTTTGGCGGGTACAAGACATAATTAAAAGAAATAATAGAAGAAAGGGAAAGGCAAACGCTAAGAAATAAGGTGAAAGAGGAGAAGCACTTGAGAGATATACGGGGGGTTGAGGGAAGATATTTGATGAAAAAATATTTTTAAGGACGTCAGCCGTGACTTCGACGAATTTCAGGTCAATACTCATCTTTGCAAGCTGCGTTAATGGTACTTGTAATATACTATATTGTAATGAAAACGTATCTGCACAGTCCAATGGACTACGCGAAAAAGCTGAAACTGAGATTTCGTGTAGGGGACCTGGACCTACCAGAAAGAAAAAATAGATACACCAGGAGCAGGGAGGAGGAGGTCGTGGCTGCAAATATGTGCCCGTGTGGCACAACAACAGAGAGTAGGACTCACACAGTAGGCGACTGAAATGTACAAGGAGGAACGGGATGCGTTAGAGGAGATGAGGAAATTAGACGTATGTGACATGGAAGAGTTTGGTAGACGAGAGAGTAGCGAGAAAACGATCGCTATCCTAGGAGACAGAGGGTGGCCGAAGACGGCGAAACAGGACGGGGATAGGATAAGCAAACAGTATCTGTGTAGTATATGGAACAAGCGTAATGGGCGCCCAAATGTTGGAGGTGTTTCTATTGGGAGTAGGAACGGTGATCCGTCTCGAAAGGGATGCGTGGTCAATGGTCAAATGACTAAGGCAAGCAACAGATGAGTACCCCCCCCCCAAAAAAAAAAGGCAACAACCCTCAAACCACTGTCCGACCCAGTCTATTTTTATCCCATAGGCTCGTGTCTACAGAGTTTTCCTGTTCAAAACACACCGCGCTCCGATAATGTAATCTGCCATAATTTTTCACCTTACTGGCCCAAGACAACAGCGGGGAGGCGACGAGATCGACGGCGCACGCGATGAAAGCACTACAGGCGGACTTGAGGGAGGCCTCCATGTCACCCTTCGCGTCCACCTGAAACGTAACATAGCAAAACGAAACGTAATGTAGGAAAGCGAACCGACACGTGAGAAACGAACAAAGGCAACACAATATATACATTATTCAACCATGGGAGTCATCCCACGGTACTCGTAGGAGCGCAGCGGAAGTTTCTGAGCTCCCTTTCGACCAGGAGCTCAAGGTTTCTCGCCCCGAGGACATGGATTCGAAGGCACTCGCTCGCGCAAGCCAAGCACTTATATGCGCTCGCTAGTCGTTAACAGATGTACTCGAAAGCATCAGAATACTCCGGCAGTTCTTGGCCTGAGAAGCTCAACCGTCCAGAAAATGTTTGGATCAAAAAGTGCAACCCCTACCGTGGAATGACTCCCTACCGCTACTACTGCTATTGCTACTACTAATACTACTACTATTGCTGCTACTGCTACTGCTACTGCTACTGCTACTGCTACTACCACCACTACTACCACTACTACTATTACTACTACTATTACTACCACTGCTGCTGCTGCTACTACTACCACTACTGCCACGACAGTTACTGCTGTATTTACCTGAATTTCGTCGATTGTTGGGATGCTGTCGAGCGTAAGCTCAACAAGCGCATTTTTGCTGGAGAGCCTGAATAGAGCCGGTGTGTGCCGGATGAACTTCCTCAGGGCCATCCTGTACCGGGAACAAGATTATTGGTTGGTTGGTTAGTTGATTGATTTGTCGGTTGATTGAGTGATTGATTGATTGATTGATTGATTGGTCAAGTGCTTGATTGAACGGTTGCATGGTTGCTGTGTTGATTGATTTGGTGTTCTTGCTGACAGGCGGAATAGCCCCGGCGTGTGTCGGATGAAATTCTTCAGGGCCATCTTGTGGCGGCAGCAACAAGATGATTGGCTGATTGATCGGTTGATTAGTTGGTTGGTTAGTTGATTGGTTGATTGATATGGTTGTTAGGTTAGTCCGGTGTTTGATTTGTGGGTTTATTGATGGATTGGTTGTGGTCGATTGATTGGATGATTGATGGGTTAGGTGATTGATTGATTGATAGGTTGGTGTTGGTGAGTTCATTGTTGTGTTGGTTGATGGGTTGGCAGATCGATCGGTTGGTCCATCCTGTAGCGGCAGCAGCAAGATGATTCGATGGTTGGTTGGAGTAGTTAATTGATTGATCGATTGGTTCGGTTGTTGGTTGATTGATATGTTACATTAGTTTGTTAGTTGACTGGCTGATTAGATGCCTCACGGTCATCTTGCAACGGCAAAAAAAAAGACAATTGATTGGTTGGTTGGTTGATTGGCTGATTGGTTGACGAGTTAGTTGATCGGCTGATTGGCTAGGTTGCTGTTTTGGTTGATTGAAGGCTGATGGGTTGGTTAACTGATTGGTTGGTTGATTCAAGTATTGGTTGATTCAAGTATTGGTTGGTTGGCTGTTTCATTGGTTCGATCGATTGATCGCCGTATCGTTTCATCGTTTGACAAATCGGTTGATCGGTTCAGGTTCAGCCAAACCCGGCCACCCCCCCCCAATCAGCTCAAACAGAACACGCCATTATCACCACACACACCCTCCCCGGCAAAGAAACGTCTCATCCCGTCACACATCTCACCTCGTCGAACCAAAATTCAGCTTGTGTTCCGCACGAACGAACTGGATGCGGAAGGGGGTCAGTTGTTCCCGAAGCGTGAGCAGGTGCTTGATCAAAAACAGCTGAGCGTCGAGTCCCCCTTCCCCCGCTTCTCCGACCGCCGCCCCCCCGCCCCCGCTAGATGGTGGCGCCGCTGCTTTAGTACTGACTGGAACTCCCGTGCTGATGGCCACCGCCGCTCTCTACGAACCGAGGGACGCATTTGGGAAAGGGGGGGGTGGGGGGGGGGTAGAGCGATAAGTCTATTAGTACCAGGTAGTCGTTTATTTATCGAGCCCTAGTTTGCAAAAAGCACGGCAAAAAATGGTAAGAAAAGCCCCATGTTTAGACGAATATACAGAAGCCCGTTAACCCATCGTCATTACCATCGTCATCATCGCGAGAACCACCGTCACCATCACCACCACCATCACTACCAAAACCACGATGTCACCACAATCATCCCACAAAATGATTGTGTCAAAAGCACCATCCTGCCGAAACCCCTGTTCCACCAAAAAAAATCACCCCTTCCCTCCACAATTACCACTCATGCCGTCACACCAAAAACCACCATCCCATCCCATCAAAAACCACCCTCCCATTCCATTTCACAAAATAAAATACCATGTCACAACAAAATCATCATCCCGTCTCATCGCATCCAATTCCATTCCACCCCATCCCATAATCAAAACCACCATCCTATTCAATCCCATTCTACCAAAACAACCACGCGATCCCACAAAGCACTATTCAATACCACCTCATCCCGTCCCATCTCAACCCATCCCGTCCCATTCCATGTCCCATCCCATCCAATTCCCTTCCATCTCACACCATCCCACAACACGTTATCCCATCCCATCTCACCTTCATCGTTTCCGCACAAGCAGCCACCGCCAGCTGTGCCAAATCCTCGAACACACCCATATCCACCGCTCTGTAAACCTTACTCAAAACCTGAAGGGTCGATCTCAAGGGGGGGTACCACGTCGTGTAGGCGGCCCCAGGGGGGGGACTGGAGGCTGGTGTCCCCGGCCCCGACAATGCCTGATCAGAAGAGGATGATGCATCGCGGGGGTCTCCCCTTGCTTGCACGAGCATACCGGGGTAGTCGAGGTGCTCCGGGGATGGTCGGAATCCCGCGATATCGTCCTTTTCAAGAAGGCGTTTGTAAGGTAAGAGGCCGAGCGACGAAGGAGGGGGGTACTCAGTCTGTGCATGGCCGTGGTCGTATGACCATAGACCCTCGCATCCCTACTATGCCGGGACGGAGAACGTAGGGTTTTCACCAACCAAGCAGATATTGCTTGCACCAAGCGCGAAGCGCCGTGAGGTGTGCCTACTTTCTTGCTTATGGATGACAGCGCCCATGAGTTACTTGGTTTTCTAGTGTGGCCACTGCAGAGACAGCATTGGATATTAACTATGTAACTGCCTAGTGGGTGCCTTACCATATTACCATATTCACATCACGTGATGCGATCATTCTTCTTGTGCGGAGTCAGGGTTCTCCACCCCGCACAATATGACCTAACTCGATAACCATCATTGTGACTGCCAAAAAAAAAAAAACGAAGTGGGGGCACGGGTGCTATTTTCACTCAACGCCATAAACCTCGCATCTCTCAAAATTCCGGGAAGGAGAACGTCTGGCTTTTACGGACCAGACAGACGTCGTATGCACCAAGCGCGAAGCGTCGTGATGTGTTCGGAAAATCGCATGGAGGATGAGCTGCGTTCTTCTAAGAACCACCAGGGAGAGGGGGAGGGGGGGGGGTGTAATAATTTCATGCATGCCGATGGATCAGTTGGTTAGTCAACCCATCAATCAATCAATCAGTCAGTCATATCAAGCCGTCAACCGATCCATCAAGCAATCAACCATTGAAATCAACCGATCAACCAATCAATCAGTCAACAAAACCAAACAATTAACCCACCAGCCAATCAATCGACAACTTACTCAACCAAGACATACAAACACCAAAGAACAGAATTAACGAAACGTTTTACTTCTAATACAGCAAAACATCGCCTACACCAGTTCCCATTTCTATCCCCCCCCCAAAAAAAAAACGGAAAAAAAACATGCGTGCAGTTCTTGACCCTTTTTCCACCGCAAAAAAATCCATCCCACTCTATTACCAAGTAAGATGCAGTTGACGCACGTGACGGCAGAGGCGCAATATTTTCTTCATGAGGCTCTTTTCACCTACTAATAATTAGGACCTCTATACTACTAGTAGTATTAGCACTATTAGTACCTCACCCAAAAAACAGATTTTGAAGAAAAATAAACCCACCAAGACAAGAGTGATACCTGCACGCACGCGATGAACGAGCCGCCTTTACTGCAATCATGAGTCATGATTTAGGGTAAAGTATGGAATCGGGGAAGTTGGTTTTCGGCCCACCCACCACGTATGCTTCCAATTATATGAGAAGGAAGAAATCAAGAAACTGCCCAGAACACTACTTTAGACCCTATCATCCTAACGCTAACGTCAACCCTAACCCTGACCCTACCTAACCCCGACCCAAAACCTACCCAGACAAGTTTGTCCGGAGAAAAATACGACTCTTTTTGTTGTTGTTGAAAATTCGGTCGATCACAACAAAACTCATACCGAAATATTCCTCAATTTCCATAATAATCACCGATTTTCATACCTTATCCTAGATAATAATCCACACATAGTCTTGTAATGGCTACTCGTACCGCGATGAACACTCCCATGGCTATTCCCATGGCTTAGGTATATATGCGTTCGACGAAAAACATTGCAAAACAAGAACGAAAATTCCCACCAGCTTTCGTGTTAAGGAGCCTCGTCATTAAAAAAAAAACGCCAAAAAACGGTATACCTTTCTACCTCCACTAACTGTGGCACGCGTCATTTCTCAAGGGCATAGTCTAAGCGGTTGAATGCCATACCAAGCTCGCTTGCTGACCTGGATAACCTTCGTCGCCATGTAGATCAGCCTTTCTTGGGAGTCTTGCACCAGCTGCAAACGGTCGGTCCAAAAAAACGTTCGGCAAAGCGGTCGATAATTCGTTCGGTCGATCGATTGATTAAATGATCGGTCGGTCGGGCAGATCCGATCAGTGTACAGATCAACACGAATCATTTGCATGAATCTGCATCATCTGCACACGTTTTCCACGGGGATGATCTAAAAGATATGTACACGTTCCACGCGATGATCTGCAGGATAAAGACGGTCTATACATATGTCCCAACCCCCTGATCTGAACGGTCTAGGTTAGACCGCAATCAACCAACCAAAGCCAACCAATCAAACACTTCAACAAACCAACTGAGCCGACAAATCCAAATCAACAAACCAACCAAGTCAAGAAAGCAAAAACATCAAAACAACCACGTCACCCAACCAACTTACCCACGTCCAGAAAGTCAAAATCAAGCATTCCAACCAACCAATCGAATCAATTCTCAAGCCAGTCAACCAACTAACCAAACAAGGTAACCGAAGAACCAACCATCCAACCAACCAACCAACCAACCAACCAACCAAGATAACCAGCTATCAACCGTAGCAACAGCAAAACAAAAACAACCGTACTCTCTCCCCCTAACCCCCTCTCCTCCCTCCACCCCCCCCCTCCTCTCCAACTGATCAAACACCCAAGAAGCAATAAACTCGACGACCATACCCCTCCCCCCCCTGCTTCCCCTCCCCCCTCACCTTCATGAGCACCGTCTCGATCGCGGCTTCTCCCTGAGCCCCCGCCTCCCCCTCTACCCCCCCGCCCATCCTGACCTGGCTAAGCCCGTGCCTGCCCCTCTGCTCCTCCACAATCTCTTCCCGAATTACGCTCACGAGCTGGAAGACCGGTGGAGGCATCGGGCGAGGGGCGGAGGTGGTGCCACACCGCCAAAATGACACGGACAAGAAAAAAAAACGAGACGAATACGTGATGAAGGGGGGTAAGCTTGGATCGATTATGCTACTGTGGAAAATATTATGACGGTTAGGAGCACACAAGTAGACCATACTTGGGTCTTTTTCCGCGCACAACGTGCGTCCTACTTGGAGGAAAGCATGATACAGAGGGTTTCGTTGTGCCGCAATAAACATTAAAAAAAAAGACGAATGAGGAGCGCGGAGGACGGGCATAACAACAACAGCATCAGCAGCAACAACGACAACGACAACGACAACGACGACAACAACAACAACAACAACGGCAACGACAACAACAACGGCAACGACAACAACAACAACAACAACAACAACAACAAGAACCTAGGAGGGGGACAAACAAACGGTAAACAATTTTCCAAAGCTCGAGTGATAACGAGTACCTGGTAGGGCATACATATTCCGGGGGTAGTCCATAGGGTACAGTTTTTTTTGTTGGTATCACAACTTACGGAGTGTGCCCAAAACAGATCAATTTCAGTACCCGGGTACGGCATAGTATACGGCGCAATAATTACCAGGATAAACAACACGAGTCCAAGACCAAGACGAAGGAGTTAAGTAGGGGGTATACGCTATTTTTATGCTACAAAAATAAAAATACACTCCAGCTGTGAGATCGAAGATCTTGTCGAAACTCATCTTTCTTTGCAAGCTATGTGCGATACACCGATCGCGCGTATTACGGGTTGTGTGTCTACATGAAGGATATACGTCGGCGACTTCCCTTGGAACTACAGTGTAGCTTCTCAGGGTTAACAGGGTGATGTTGGTCAGTCTGTGCGCGGAAACTATAAAACCCGTTTTTGAGGGGACAAAATCTGACAGCTGTGGAAGGAAACGCATCACATATATATATATTACTCCCAAGGGGGGGGCAAAATGCTGAATACTACGCTGGGGACACCCGGGTGCATACGTAATCGGCAGCTCCGAGCGGCAGAGCTGCGAGTAGGCTGACTACAAGTTGCCGACAGGCCGTGAGTTGGCTGGCTACACTAATAGTAAGTTGCCGATTAGTTTTTAGTTGGTTAGGCAGTGATTTTACTTTATTTTTTTTTAGCGTAACTATTTTCTTTCCAGCTCAACTCATAAGAGCTTTTACCCTCAGCGACCTTCTGGACAAGACACAAGCCGTGGTGACAGGCGTCTTCCCTTGTTCCCCCCGGTACGTGCCTTCATTTTTTGATCGGGTTCAGCATTCCCACTTTTCAGCTTTTTACGGTCGGTTGCTTTGCATTGATTTCGCCAACTCGCGCTCTCGCACTTCCGGCCTGTACATTTGTAAGGATCCCTCGCGGGGTTCGAACGTACGACGTCGACCTCAATAGTTACGCGGCTTACTATTGAACCACCGCGGACGTCGGTACGGGTACACAGTTAGTTGGATTACATCGTCACCCAACTATACAATAACTAGCCGTGACGCCAACTCTACTCTTCTGCGTATGTTCAGATTTGCCTACCGAACCATGGTGGCCATGTCTCGCACCAGGTAGCCAGCCGCTCCGGAGACATAAATAAAAATAACAATGGAACACAAGTAGATGCGTCCAGAATCATGACATAAAAGGAAAAACAAACACAAAAATGGAGGCTGCTCCCGAGATTACCACAAAAAAACAGTCGCACCTCGCACAAAGTGTCCATGTCGGTCCCGTGGTAAACCCTAGGCCTCAAATTCTTGTGCAACTCCGAGCAAAGCACCAGCAGCATTCCGTACAGCCCCGCCCTCCCCTCCTCCATATCCGCCTCTTCCTCTGCGTCCGGCAGCTTCTCCCCCCCTCCTACCGCCTCTTTTTCTTCGAGGTGACCCCTATCCCCACCTTCTGAAGCAAGTACGGCCTGCTTGCTTTTATCTCTCCCTTTAGACGATGTTGGGTTGTCGTCATTTTCTTCGCCTAGACAGGCATCGTACAGCTGGGTCTCAAGCTGGCCCACCCGGACCAAAAATGCCGCCCCGAATCTGCCGTTGGGGTTGAAGTTCAGGTTCAAGTTGAAGCTGGCCTTTAACTACAAGTTGAGTATGAGTTCGAATTCGACTATTAACTGTTGAATAGATGAATTTGAACATCGGGATTGGATTCGGATAGTAGAATATTATGAACGGGTTTCAATTTGAATTCGAAGTTGAATTCGAAGTCAACGCTAAAGTTCAAGTTCAATACGTGGATTTGGAGCTGAATATTGATTTGAATAGTAGAATAGTACTCCGGAGTATAATTTTATTCTAAATACGAACTTCAAGTTGAAGTTGAACGTGGGGTTGAATTTGCATTTGATTAAGAAATTTTTTGTTGATCTGATTTGAAGTTGACTTCGTATTCAAACTTGATTTCGACTTTAAATTTCATCTTGAATTTGAGTTTGAAGTCGACTTGAGATTGAAACTGAAGTTGAATATTCGGATTTGGAGTTGAATTCAGATTAACGCCTTACGGGAAGCACAAGCAATACCCTATTCGATCTGACCTGATCATGGCGGTAAGCCCTCTCTGTTTGGACATAGCCTCCAGGTGCGACCGAACCGCTGGTCTAAGCAGTGCCAGCCGCTGCCCGATTGTTAAAGTGATTATATTCATGGGGGGATGGGGAAGGGGAGGGGGCATGGGGGAAGGATAAGGCTATGATTTGGCTTACTACGCTTATAGTACTAACAGTAAGTCGCCGACTAGTCATTAGTCGGCTAGGTATTCCAACACACCACAAAACAAGTAGCGCAACACACAGCACAACACACAGCGCAACGCATACCAGAACAACCAGCACAACACAAATCACACGACACAACACAATACACAGCACAACACGCAACAAACAGCCCAGCATGCAGCCCAGCATACAGCCCAGCATGCAGTACAGCATATAGCACACCATACAGCTCAGCATACAGTACGGTCTACAGGATAATATACAGGACAGCATACAGCGTATCACACAGCCCAGTATGCAGAGCAGCATGCCATGGTACAGCACAGAATATAGCACAGCACGCAGCAAAGCAGACAGCACCGCATTATGCACAACAAACTACAACGCACCACTACAAAACAACCCCACAACATACCGCCCAGCGTACCGCATACAGCACAGCATTCAGCACAGTATACAGGATAACATGCGACATAGCACACTGCATCATACCTTCTCGAAGTACAGCTGCCTGACGTCGGAGAGCAGCGTCTTGATCAGAGGTGCGGACGACACATACTGCCGCATTAGAGCCATCCCCGCATTTACCTGAAATAAGTAAGTTGTTGATTAATGGAGTTGTTGTGGTTGTGGCTGCAAGGCTGTGAACCGGCAGGGTTTCAAGACAAATGACTAATCGTAAGACCGCGAAGCCGACTAGCTGGTTTTAGTCGGCAATAACCAACAGTACCATGCAATAGAAAATGATACTGCAAGTAGATTAACTATTTTGCCTGGTGCTGTTGCGTTCTAAAGCTAGCAGTGTGTTAATTGTTTTTAGCCGGCGAGGCGCTCCCGGAGGACCACGCCGGAGGCGCTGCCGGGAGCGAAAATTACGCTATTGGGCTTTATTTTACAAAACGAATGTATAATACAAGGTCATCGCTGTGATCGTTGTTGGTGTTGTTGCTGTAGTTGTGCATTGGTTGATCGGATAATTTGGAGAGGAGAATAGTAAAATGTACAAAGGCTCCGCCCCGCGGGCGGCTGACGCCCCCCGCTACGCTCGCGCAAGGAATAATACAACACAATGTGAAGGGGGCGGAAAGAAAAGGCCCCTGATTTGGAGCAGCTAGCGAGTTGATAATGCCAAGAGCTACTTGTGCAGAGCTGATTTCCCTGTGCTGTGCTGTGTGCTTGCTGGCGATGCCACGTTCTGATCGGCAGCACGGATATAATTTGCGGCAGGGGGGGGGGGGGGGGGCATGAAGAGGTCCGAGAGAGGACAATCAATCAAGAAGGCAAAAAGACAAGAACACAGCAGTACACACGTATACACCGGTGCATGATGTGAGGCTTTGCGGGCTGAGTGCGATGTTATGTGCTGTTCTATCCTTGTGATACATGCTACCATAGCTCTAACAGCTAAGGGTGGGTGTGTTTTATTGCGATTTGACAGAAGAAACATGTGCAACACAAAGCATCATACCTCAAGCCGGCAGAACGAGTGGCATTTCAGTTTAATCAAAATACGACAGAACTAACCTTTGGTAGTCATGGGCTCTACGGATATACGTGTCGGTAGCTTACTACGATCAGAGGCAAGGAGGAGAGAAAATATGTGCCCATTTTTGGCGCGTGCATCTAGCTTCCCGTGCATAGCTGTGCAAGAACAGCACAGGCACACGAGCGGACGGTACGACACTGCCCGCTGCCGAGTGATAGGCCTACAGGATACGCCTACTGTTGCGTTTGGGTTGCAGTGGCACCAAGCCACCAGCATCGCGGTTTTGTTTTCGGGGCGAAACAAAAGGCGACCAAGCCCAACAGGGTCGGCTATCGTGCTTACACGCGATGACGCCTGGGGGACGCCTTCCGGGGTAAGAGCAGGTGGGGGTGCCGTCGTTCTCAAGGTGCAGTTGATGTGGGGGTATCCGACATTGCCGGAATGCTCTCCCCTTTCGTCGTATCGGTACGGTAACCACGTTCGTGTGGAGGTACAAGGAGACCCTCTGGGCACGTCTCCAAGTGGTAGCGAAGCACGACTTGGGCCAGCGAAGTCGCCCTCCACCCATTGCGCGGTGGTGCAGCTACCACGCTGACGGTCCGTGAGGATGTGCCGCAGAGGGTGCTCCAGAGATAAAGGAGATGGAAGTCTTAATAGTTTCCCAAGGTATACACCAGCAATAACCGAGAGGGCGCGGGTATAACATCTCGTATGCTAGCAGGGATTGGGAAGATAGGGCAGAGGAAGTCAAGCCAGGGTGCTTACCACTAATATCGATGCAACCTCGGAGTATCAATGCTTTACTATCATTGGGGGTCTCCGGCGCTTGATTCCCAGCCAGTTGACTATGGGGAGGAACTCTCAGGTACTGGCAGTACGATAGGAAACGAGAACCAGCGGCCAGTGCCGCGGCTCTCGTACTATGCCAGTGGAACACCCCCCCCGACGTCGCAGGGAATAATAATATGACATTTCGATAGATATATAATGAAGCACAACATCTACGTTCGCAGAGCAAATGAGGTATCAATTTTATTCACATACGACAGAGTAAACCATTGGTAGTCATGGGCTCCACGGACGGACGTAACTTATCATGATCAGAGGCAAGGAAGGGAGATATTATGTGCCCACTCTTGTCGCGTACATCTAGCTTCCCGTGCATAGCTGTACAGCAGAGGCACATGAGCGGGCGGTACGACATTGCCCGCTGCCGATTGATAGGCCTAGAGGATAGGTCTACTGCTGAGGTTCTCCCGCTCACCCGCCCCCTTCTTCAGCAGTGCACGACCTCTTACCCGGTGGGAAACAGCCCTGAAGCGCGAGTAGATCTCCGAGGTTTCCAGCCGGCCCTCCACCACGGGCTTCTCCAACGACAGTCGAGCCGCTTGCTCCAGGTACTCCACCGCCTGCAACAAGACAGCAAGAGCACCAACACAAAAAATAGCAATACCACTATCAACGCCAAAATATCTATACCAACACCCCGCATCAGTACCAACGTACCAACACCAACATTAGTACCAACACTAACATATGCACCAACACCAACACCAACATCCGCAGCACTGAAACTCGGCACCAACACCAACAACATCAGTACCAACAACAACGCCAACATCAGCACCTACACCGACATCAACCTCAGCAGCAACACCACCACAAATGAAACAAGCACCAACACCAACACCAATACCAATTCCACATCCAGTACCGAAACCAAGGTCAATACCAGTACCAGCAGCACAAATACCAACGGCACCCCCCCCCACCCCCCCCTCTCCCACCTCTCCCACCCACTCTCCGAATATCGCCTTTCCCTGGTTCTTGGTGAGAGCGAAAGCTCTCCACAGGAGCGCCCCTCGAGACGTTCTACGGTATCCCCCCCCAACTTTTCTTTAAGGAAATCGCTGGTTTCAAAACCAGCTCTCGGTCGTATCTTCTGATATACGGTGTCCCTCGACACCCCCACGTCATCGATCGATAGGCCTTTGCACACAAAAAACTATATGGAGATACTTTTTGTTCAATAGTATCCTTCCTTGTGTCGAGCAGCCATAAAAAATTCGTAAAAGGATATCGCTGGTTTTGGGGTGGGCTATTGTAGAATCAGTCCCTCCCTCGCCCACGTCAAAAAATGCCTTCATACCCCCCCCCTCGATTCAAGTAGTGTGTTCCCCTCGCTTTGACGAGGATGAGAGCTCTCGACAGCAGCTGGTGGTACCAGATCATGCAACAACTTTAATTCTCCCGCGTCGAAATAAGCGGCAGCTTATGCCGCGTTCGGTTCCCGAAACGGCTATATAGTATCCCTGGTTCTTGACGAAGGCGAGCACTCTCGACAAAAGCTGGGCACAACGCTCCCTGCCCCTCACCCCCACTCCAAATACTGCCTTCATACCAAATAACACTTTCATACCCCCCCCCGCCCGATACAGGTACAGCCCCCCCCCCCCTAAAAAAAAGCAGTCATACAATGTCTTCACCTGGTTTTTGACGAGGGCAAGCGCCCTGGCCAGCAGTTGAGCGTACTTGTCCATGTACTGCGAGCCCTCTATGAACTCGGGGTGCTGTCGGAGGTAGTTCATCGCAGAGTTAGCCCGCTCCAGGGCCTACGGTCGGTTGCGAGGGGTAACGCGAGGTGGGCGTGGGGAGGAGAGAGGGAGGGGGGCGGGGGGGCAGTTTTTGATGAGGAAAAACACCAACAATCACAGCACGTTGGGGAAAACACGGGGGAGGGGGTGGCTACAATTTTCGACTAGGAAAAACGCCACCAATGATTGCATACTGGGGGGCGAAAAGGGGTACTGGGGGGATGGTGTGGTTTGAAACACGCCGAGACAAAAACGACACCACCACCACCACACCACTACCACTACCCCCGCCCCCCTCCCACCACATGCACCCCCACTCCTAGCCCCGACCCACCTGCGCAAACTCTTTGCTTCCAGGGTGCAAAAGCACCCTCCCTCGCCCCCCACCCCCAGACGAAACGCTGCTCCCTCCGCCTCCATACCTTGCCCCCTCCACGCTGCCCCCCCCAACCGAAATTCTTGCAGGTGCTGCCCCTCCCCCCGTCCCCTCTCCCCAGCCCGTCGAGGCAAACGGGAGGCCTAGCGCGGGGCCCAGTTCTTCTAGGGCTCCGAAACGCTGCAGTGGGGCGGAAAGGGCTTCCACTTGAGACTCGAGGCGTTTCTGTTCGGCTAGAAGGCTTTCGCACGTTGCGTGGAGGGCCTGGGTTTTCGATGTCACCTGGGTGGTTGAACGGACAGAGTTGGGTTGGGTTGAGCTTAGTTGGGTTGGGGTGAGTTGGAATGCGTTGGATTGGGTTGGATTGGGTTGGGTTGGGTTGGGTAGGGTTGGGTTGGGTTGGGTTGGGTTGGGTTGGGTTGGGTTGGGTTGGGTTGGGTTGGGTTGGGTTGGGTTGGGTTGGGTTGGGTTGGGTTGGGTTGGATTAGGTTAGACTAAAACCTAACGGCTAAGGTACGCCGGACGCGGCATAAGGCATGCGCCCTACAGGCCGCCGCAGGCGAAACAAAATGAGTAAGGCACGCCTTAAGGCACGCGCGTTAAGCACCTTTTGTGCCTCAAATACCTTACTTGGATAGGTTAAGGCAAATGCCTTATAAAACGCCTTAGACGTGCTTTACTGCCTTTTTGTGCCTTATTCCGATAAGGTGCGCCTGTGAAAATGCCTTAGGCGCGACTTACTGTCTTAAGTGCTTCTTTGTGCCCTAATGACTTATGGGGACACGCCAAGCGCATTAAAAAACGCCTCAGATATACCTTGCTGCCTTTTCTCGCGCTAGCATGCGTTTGGTACACAGATACGAGGGAGATCATATTAGGTACAGACTACGCATCACATATACATGACACTAGTACGACATAGACGGGCACGGTTAGACAGCAGTTACAGCAGTATGATGAAGGAAAAATATTTCAGATTTCTTAGGGTAGTATACCAGGAATAAAATAGTAGTGGAACACTTATATCATAGCATTGTGCATCACAATCCAACGTCGTAGCTTGCATTTTCACACCTCTATCTGATATCAAGCGGCGGCACAGCTCAATGTACGTCAGCAGCTCGGATGCGTGCATGCACCGGCGGGAAGGAACACGTACAACAACCGCACAACACCAGCGGACCATACATGCATGAATTGCTTCAGCCCTGGTATATACGTGTACCACTTTTGGTTTGGTTTGATTTTTTTTCCACTGGGATATTCTTTCACTCCAAAGTGACTGATGTCTGTCCTGTGACCACGGACTCGATATTAGGCAAGTTAACGTGAGAAGACGAAAACAACAACAACAACAACAACAGCAGCAATACGTTCAGCGTACACTGCAGTACCGCTGTGTAGCGCCGAGCGTAAGATATCCGTTGCTTACGATCGAGTGTAAGATATTCGCGGTTGTTGTTTTCACCAATTCTTGCGGCAGCTGGGCCAACACAACAGCATTGTGTCCAATCGACCATTTCTGGTCGTTGCGCCGTGCTCTTAATAGCTGGATCACTCTGTACCCTCCACTCTTCAGCCCGCTGCCTGCTAAGATATCCCTCGACGTGGCCCCGTACCCCGTTTTTAGATAGTTCGTATCTAACGGCATTATATGGTGTTCAAAAAGTGCCTTATTGCCCGTTTTTGAGCGCACGGACGTCGCCATACAAAAATAAGGCCCGTAAGGCACGAAACAGCGTCCAAGGCAAGCCCCTGCTGAGAAAGGGCTCTAAGGCATCATTGAAGGCATGCCTTAGCCGCTAGGGCTTAGGCTAGACCGTAATTGATCCTATTTTATTGCGTCGGGTTTGAATTTGTTTGGCATGAAATATATTGGTTTCGATTGAAAAACAAAATAGATGCTGGGGGGGGGGGGGGGGGGGTTAGGGGTCAGGGGCATGCTGGACAGTACCACACACAGTGTTCAGGGACAAAATATCAAAATATGAATACTGCCGCAGCAATCAAGATTGGATACGGTCTGCTACACTAAGGGCGCGTACAAACGGGGATTTTTAACCCAAAACCAAAACCAAAAAACAGAATCCAAGCTGAGATAAAAAGATTCACTCCTTCGGATTGGCCAAACGTCCACACCAAGGCCGCAAGAGCCCGACGATTTACGTTTTTGCTGTTTTGGTTTCTCTATAGTTCAAGACCGCGAGGGGCGCTGAAGGAATCTTGCCAAGTAGGCGCGGGTATTTAATAATAGACGTTTCGCTTAAAAATACAAAAGGCATGCAAAAAGAATCCAGAGTTTTACCAGCAAGATCCACTTTTCTCGGAACGAAAAATCGAATGATTTTTCGAAGAATTCAGAGTTTTTTCGCCCTTTTTGGCCCCTTTTTCTGGCCCAACGCTTGACGACCTCAAACGGCGACGATTTTTCCCCGTCCGCACGTTTGTCGGGTACGTACGCAGAGTGTTTCAAAAGCTCACGTTTGGTGAAAGCCGTTTCTTCGTGCGTGCTGTGGCCACGGCAGTACATACTAGCTCGCAAACGTATCACATCGCGGATTTTGGAGCAAATTTATCGACGTTTTGGTGATGCTGGCGGGCAACCTTGACGACTTCACGAAGTCACTTCGTGAGTCATTTAAGGTTGCCTACGACTGCGGCCGGCTGCACCCGACGCCCTCACGCACCTCATTGTGAGCGCGTCTCAATTTCGCGGGCTGGGATTTCTTGTGAGGAGTGCACACGTTCAGTTGGGAGTCGCATTTTAGTCTCATCAGGTGTCTTCCGATTTTCGACGATTTTCAACCACTGACTGCAGCACACAAAAGTCGAGGTGTAGACCTCCGTTGAAAAAGTGCGAACGGGCAATCTCAATAGAACCACATGCTGCTGTAGATGCAACACTATTTGCGTGAAGACCCGCGTCTGCTGAAGCACCCGATGATTGAAGGTCGGAATGCAATGTGCAAAAAAAGCGGCGCAATCGACTGCACTAAACAAACATCTAGATATTAGAGTGAACCGGAAACGCAGGGGGGTGGTTCAAGATCCCCCGCGGCCTTAATTTGTTTCGTGGATGAAAATTATCAAGAAAGCAAAATCGAAAAGCGAATGGCCTACCACCAGAGCAAGGACCGACATCACGCCGACAACCGTAACTAACAATGACGCACAGACGACACACAGAAGGCAGAGAGCAGATATTACATCGATAACATGCAGCTGGTGCCAGTCAACGCAGCTTCAATCACCGCAGCCAAAGCTATGGCTCGTGGCGTCGCCCCTGATTCAATTGACTGCTGCTGTACGACCAAAAATCGTGTGTTTTAGCAGATTATCTGTTTGGTCGGCACCTGTTCTTTATCCAGTCCCAATCTCGCGCTTCAGGACACCGGTGCCCTTGCAGCAGCAGTGCGTGGTTTGCTAGTTGTGTGGGCATAATCCACTCAATTTCCAGGACTGGGCGTCGTCTCTTTGTATCGCCATTGGATGGTGTATCAGTATCAGTGCTGGCGCCCCATCTCGACCGTTGGCTTTTTTGGGTTTTTGATTAGTTTTTTTGCGTTTCCGGTGTTTTCTGCGATTGGACAACCTCCTCTCCTCTCCCCCTCCCCCCCCCCCCAAAAGGTAAGTCTCTTCGGCTTTTAGGTTTTGTTTTTAGCTGTTGTTATTCCCGGTTGTGTGCCCCCCAAACCCTTAGGAAACCCGAGGAAAATGTGACGACGAACAATGACGAAAATATTCCATCGGTATTTGCTGTAGCGGTCGTAAAGCCATCGCCTCTCCCGACTGGTGCGGGGTAGGGGGCCCAACGAGACCGAATTGCAATGCTAGAACTGAAGCACTAAATTGCAAGCCAAACGCCAATATCAGGGTTTAGCGCTTCAGGTTGCAGGATAAAGCGCGTTGGCGAATCAACTCCAATCGACCGCACCTCTCATTTCAATTGGTCAACCTTCTACACCGGTGGTCTAATGGCTAATCTTGAACACTAAGGTTGGAGTCAGGCGTTCAAACCTCGGGATGGAGATTTTTATTCTCCAGAGACACCAACTGCCAAGAGCGCTTTGAAGCGTGGGTAAGCACATTTCGACGCGAGTCGACCAGGGAAGAAAAAAGTGCTGAATTATTATCGCGATGAAGGCGCGTACCGTAGTGGGGAGGGGGAGAAGAGCCTGCTCAGTGACCCCGGATCTGAGTTACGTCTAGGGAGGGAGACGGGGCAAAAAAAATGCGAAAATACTAGATGGGACGAGCAACCGATCCCATCCGAACCTGATATCATTTGGCACCCTGCTCCCCCACTTAGTGCTGCAGAAACACAATCAGCTCTGCAGGAGCCGCCGTAGGCCATGAGCGCGCAAGTGCGAACCGTAATAGTGTGGCTTGCAATTAGTTTTGCAGGTCTAGGAAGGCTATTAGCCGCACCTTTGGTACTCTGAAGCGGGAGATAAAAACCAGGATAACTCGTCCATCGTGCGCAAAGTCCCCGTCTCTTACCCCGTTTGTGCTTTTCATTACTCGTAGTGAGGTGCTCCATCGTATTGGGTGGCGTGCTGTGAGACGCATTATACGTAACTTGGTGCAATATAAACATGTCCAATTTACTGGATGGTGCTGTCAGCCAGTATATAGGTAAACTGCGAGTAAGCTTGCACTGGCATTATTTACTGCGCCAGTACATAGCACCAGCAGCGTAGACGTAGATGTCTGTGCTTTCGATATAAGGGCATTCCTTATACAGTCGGATTTGTCAGTTGAAAACGGCCTTCTTCGACTGAAGCCCAAATCGAGCTTTCTTACACAGTCGAAAAAAGGCTTTTTCGACTCAAATTTTTTCGACTGAGAACTCCGACTGGCGGATCCAGTCGAAAAACTCGACTTTGTCGACTGGATCCTCCAGTCGGAAAACTCAGTCGAGAAAGTTTTACACGTGTTTTACCGATCGCATCGTTCATCCTACCACCAAACACACATCCACACGGCCACGCGGCCACACACCCATACCAGGTACCACACTGCAGTATCATACAAGGCGCTGACGCTGGCGTGGCTATCACTGCTGTTGCTTCTCGCAGCAAGTCAGCGTGGCGCATTCCTAGTTTTGCTCGCCAGCAGCGTGTATCACACGACGGCAGCAGCGCGGTATCGATCCCATGCTGCCAACAACGGCTGCGCCTGCTGTAGCTTTGGCGGCTCTCGGCTGAGTGCAACTCCACGAACGTAGCTTTGGCGGCTTTCGGCTAAGCCCAAAGCCACCAACTCGCTGGGACGAGGGTTCGTCGAGCCGTTGCTCGCGGAGAAAGCGCGAAGCACAGAGCTGCCAACCGATTTCGACTGCTGTACAGCAGTACTCCCTCACACCAACCGCCTCTAGGAAGAGCACAAAAACTATAAAATCGACTCGGCTGACGATAAGAACAAGGACCAGAAGATTCCAGTCGAAAAAAAGCCCAGCCGAAAATGGCCGTTTTCGACTGGCGGAATCCGACTGTATAAGAAATGGCCGAACCTGCTTGCTGCCCCCACGAAAGATGTCCCACTTGTACAGCAGCGCAATGTGAATGATGTTAAGTGGAAGGACGCAACATGCGTGTGCCGTGTCAACTGCTGTATGAAGTCGCCTTTGCAAGGGCACCTGTATTATACCGCAGCATCTGAGCACCTCCGGGTATGGATTCGCCCCCAATCATGCAATCGCATGTGAGCACCTCTGGGTTCACGTTTAAACACGCAATCGCCCCGCAGTTCGCATGCCACAGCAGCAATCGAAGCACTCCAAGCTCGTCTGCAAAGCCACGATGATCTTGCTTCGCGTTGCAAGCTTCACATTTCGCGGTTCACATTGCATACTTTACATTGCACACTTATGGGCCATGAGCTCTATGAAGGGAAGATTGGTACGCCTTTTCTTAACTCCTTTGAGACTTCACAGATGGAAAAATCAGGAAAAAATGACGAAATTTGACGATTACGGCATCGACCAACGCTGGCTGGTGGCTGGCGATGCTAAGGCCGTTTCTTATGCAGTCGAATTTGTCAGTCGAAAGCGACCTTTTTCGACTGGAGCCCAAATCGGGCTTTCTTACGCAGTCGAAAAAGGGCTTTTTCGACTCAACTTTTTTCGACTGAGAATTCCGACTGGCGGATCCAGTCGAAAAACTCGACTTTTTCGACTGGATCCTCCGTTGCTTCTCGCAGCTAGTCAGCGTGGCGCATTCCTAGTTTTGCTCGCCAGCAGCGTGTATCACACGACGGCAGCAGCGCGCGGTATCGATCCCATGCTGCCAACAACGGCTGCGCCTGCTGTAGCTTTGGCGGCTCTCGGCTGAGTGCAACTCCACGAACGTAGCTTTGGCGGCTTTCGGCTAAGCCCAAAGCCACCAACTCGCTGGGACTAGGGTTCGCCGAGCCGTTGCTCGCGGAGAAAGCGCGATGCACAGGGCTGCCAGCCGATTTCGACTGCTGTACAGCAGTACTCCCTCGCACCAACCGCCTCTAGGAAGAGCACAAAAACTATAAAATCGACCCGACTGACGATAAGAAGGACCAGAAGAATACAGTCGAAAAAAAGTCCAGTCGAAAAGGGCCGTTTTCGACTGGCGGAATCCGACTGCATAAGAAATGGCTCAAGTATTGGTGTCCGAACCACAACGCAAAGACCCATACGGGACGTTTACCGCCGTGAGCTCGCGCTACTCGTTTAGTCTACCCTTGAAAACATCGCAATGGTCGTTTTTTTTTGTCGCTATACACGGGCCACGAAAGGGTTAAGGCCGTACTGCTGTAGCGCGTAGTTGAACACAGCTGTACACTGCACACCCAACACCCAACACTATGAACCACCACGACGCAACGCAGCCCCCTTCCCTTTCACCTGTTCTTGCTGTTGCGCGATAGTGTCCAACAGATGCACCGCCCTCTCAACATCACCGACGAAAGCCTGGCATGTTCTCACGTACTCCCGCAGCTGCACGCCTCGCTCCCTAGCTTTCTCTCCGAGCTCATCGACCCCACCTCCCGGCGCCCCATCCCCCTCGTACGACTCCTTGTACAGGGCGGCTATGCCCGCTGGCTTGGCCGAGTTTCCTAGCTTCTGTATTGGGGTGGGAGCACCCTGATTACGCCGCACTACAGCCTCGACTTCTTCCCCTCCGCACGCCGCCTTCAAGCGAGAGAGCCGATCCAATTGCGACTGCGAAGTCGGTGCATATTTATCCCAAGACATTAGATGCCCTTTATGCACTGAGTTGATGGCACCGCAACGTCGCCGGAAGCGACCTTCCGACAGACTCGACGTGCAGCTCGGCTGGCGGGGTCGACGTTCGAGGCAGCGATGTCCCCTATAGCATCACGCCGAACTATTTTTGAACTCCATATTGGCTCTGGAGGAAGACGGAAGACACGAAGACAAGGCCTGATCACGGCTGTTCCACGACCGATACCAGAACCAGCAGCACGCCACACACCAACACGTCATCGACTAGCAATCGCACCACCCACTCGGCGCCACCTCCTGCTAGCTGCTAACGGGCTGGAGCAGGAGCGATATCTACACTCGCGTAGCTCGAAGTATTTTTATATGCGAAATAGTACAGGAGAAGGCGGGGCTATCGAACGGTCTGGTTGTTATATATTGGCCAATCAACGTTTTATATACGTCCATAACTCTCAAAAATCCCAATCGATATGAATATACCGGCAATCTCTCCGGCTCTATTTTGTTGCAGACCGCTCCTCTCCGTGCACCAGACACGGAGACACAGGCTCCAGGGACGAGGACGCCCATCGAGTCATACACACAGCACCAATTATCGACGGGCAGAAGACTAAAGTGGCGCCGTATGGGCAAAGAATCACCGAGGTGGGTGTCCGTGCCCTGTTGCGTTAGCGGCATGGCACGAGGGCTCAAGCGGGGCGAGAGTAAACACTAGAGCCAAGCTTCTGTTGTTGTCGATTATTTCGAAGTTCATCGCGATGCTTTCGTGCGTTTTTTACGACTTGCCCTTGCTTCATTTGGTTTTTAAACTGGACAACACGTGGTTTGCTTTCGGTTGTCTGTGTACGAGCCAGCGCCGAGCGCGCGAGCAAACCTTGGTCGGTGGGTGTCGCTGCTTCCATATTTCGCCGTACGCAGCCATTGCTACCCTCCGTTTTCTACGGCTCGGGCCATGGTGCCATTTTGCAGAATTAACCAGTTGTTGCTCGTGTTTTTTGCGGTTGTTTGTCCACCTTGTGTCCACCGAAAGTTATTGAGTCGCTCGATCGATTCGACGCACCACACACCGCACAGAAACAGCAGCCAGTCGCAGCGATTAGGGCTCGCACCAGCAAGTGGGCCAAGGCTGATCGAGCCAGCCGTCGGGAAAATAAAACGCACGGCTCAAGTTGGCGCCCAGAGAGTATATGCTCCGATCGAAAACTACGTGGTATTTTGTATTTTACCCTACTGCAGCGACGGCGCTTTGATACTTTCACGACATCACGACGAGGCCGCGCAGTTGTGCTCGCTTTTGTTTTCGCGGGCTCGTCGTGCTCGTACGCGACAACACGGCAATACACAGCAGTGTGATACTCGTACTTGCACCTGGTGCACACTAACTACACTCAAATAGCACCGATATCGGTGTTTGGTGGCACTCTCGTGCGGTACAACGTAAGACAGCAGTAGTAACTTTTTTGTGGTCTCGTGATTCTGCAGCCTGTGACGAACAGCAGAGTTTTGATCCTCCATCCTCCTCCTGCTGCCATTGTTATCACATCACCCTCGTATGTACGACTTCTTCTACGACTTGTTTATTGTGAACAGCTGCCACAACCACAGAAATACCACACCCACGGGCGGTGCGCGCGTTCCTCTCTTGGCGAGGCTGTGATACGAAGAAGGTTGTGGTCGGTGGTGGTGGCCATGCTTGTATGCGGCATCTTGTCACGACCTTGTCGCTCGTGAAGCTCCTTCTTTGTTCCTCCCCTCATCATGCGGTTGTTTTTTTACGTGAAACTTGAAACGGTCTCTGAAAATTTCTTGTTACCAATCCATCCGTCGGTCGTTTCGTCGTTTCATGGTTCCCTGTATACATGTACTGCTACTCTGTAGTTCGATGCCGACTGCCGAATGCGACCGCCGTCATGTGACCATCACCTGACTCGCTCGCTGAGTCGTGCCACACATCAGGTTCGCGATATTGCCGGCTCCTATTATATTCTCGGCCAGATCAGGTCAGATAGCCGTTAGGAGGTAGAGCCCACGTACGTACGTGTACGAACACTAAGTACCCAGGGTATGTCGTTCTCTGCTACGCTTCCCATTAATCACGGTCAACCTATCGCATCCGCATTCCACCAGCTACACAATACACTACATACTGCTCCACACTGAACTAATAATATTAATAGTTCACTGCTGGTGACGTTGATATACACCAGGATAACCTGATACGCCACCGGGGCGACCGGCTCTCTATAATGTAGGGCCTATAATGTACCAGTACAACCAGTGTACAGTACAACAGTAAACTAAACTACTGCTGTAGTCAGTACGATCGTAGTCAGTCATTACGTATGATGTGCCCTATTAAATGTACTGCCTCTGGAAGTATAGACTATTATAAAAATAGAAATACACTGCAGCTGTGAGATCGAAGATTTCGTCGAAGCTCATCTTTGCAAGTTGTGTGTGATACCCCGATCGCGCGATAGTGCTGCGTGTGTGGCCTCATTAAGGATATAGGTCGGCGACTCCCCTTGGAACTACAATGTAGCTACCAGGGTCAACAGGGTGATGTTAAATCAATCTGTGCGCGGAAACTATAAAACCCGTTTCTGATGGGGACAGAATCTGACAGCTGTGGAAGGAAAGGTATCAGTTTATAGCCTGTAAGTCGTACAACCGGTGAGGGGACGACGAAGATATTTTATGGCGTGGGGGCCGGGGGCGGGGGGAGGCGGGGTGGTAGAGGGGGGGAGCAGCTCAATCTGTGCAGCAGCTATAAACCCATGAAGGGAACTAACCTAACGGTTGTGGGAGGAACGCATCAGTTTATCATGTGTATCCTGTTAATCGTACAACCAGTGAGGAGAGGGGGGGGGAGTGTTCGAAAGGGGCGCGGGGGGGGGCAGGGGGAAGGTGGATTTTGAACCGCTTTCGATCGCATAAATATATGATCGTAAATACATCGTAAATACCAGCTGATGAATAAAGCAGTCGTGGTTTATTGGGGGGCAACCATGCGAATCGGGAATATGGGGAAAAAAAAAGTCAACAACGCTGAACACTGAACAACCATATACTATCGCTGGGAGATGAACCCACCATCGACGAGACATTACGGGGGCAATCCGGAGCAGGGCGGCGAAACGTTGCGCTGGCGCACCTTTTCGTCGTAAATCCCGTTTTTCTCACCACGTACCGAAGGCATGGTGCGGCACCGCCGCACCATGCTTTCCCTGTGCCGCACCTGTTTTCGCCGTAGGCGAAAGAAAATGTGCGGGCCCTTTGTCGCCGCACGCGTTTTTTTTGGGGGGGGGGGTCTGTTTCACCGCAGGCGAAAAAAAAATTGGAGTGCTTTTCGGCGCAGGCGAATTTTTTTTTAGGCTTTTTTTCTGTTGATTTCGTCTTGGGCGCACATTTTGAGTATGTACATTGACGCATATGTGGTTGTATAAAAATTGAAAAATGTCAGTTATGTGGTTTAAAAAAACACCTCCGGCGGCGGTCTTCCGGGGACCCCTGCGGGGGGCCGCACCTCGCCTTCGGCTCGTGGTGCGCGCATCACGAACCGGACATCTATTTTACGCCCTGATCCGGAGTATGCCGAATTGGAAGGCGGCACGGCCAGACCCTCTGCCGGCCGAGTTGCTGAAACTCGACCACCCCGAATTCACTCGTTGCTTTCACGGCACATAGTCTACTTGTCAAATGTTTGTAAAACGGGTGATGTCCCCCGGCAATGGAAACATGCGACCGTCAAGGTCCTTCCCTAAAATAAGGATCGATTTAGTTGCAGCCATTACATGGGAATATCACCTGTTGCCCATGGAGGCAAGGTACTGTTGAAAATTGTCACGTCCCGCCTTAGCAGTTACTGCGAACAAGGGGGAATTATCCCCGAGGAACGGTTTGACTTTCGTCCGGCGCGATCAACAGCAGTGGATACGCTGTTCGTCGTGCGCCGACTGCAAGAACTCGGACGAGGGACAAAAATCCCCTTGCACATGTGTTTCATCGGCCTGCAGAAAGCTTGAGCTTATGACTCTGAACGGTGCTGATATTTTTGGGCTCCCTTATATACCGATGTTCCTTATCGCGTGATCCCTTGAAGGGGGACAAATATTGCACGGCGGTGATCTGAGCAAGGATTGAAACCTCATGGTGGCACCAACCGTAGTATTCACGCATCGCATAGTAATGACGGGCATAGCACAAGATATGGTTACAACAAAATACCAGTGCGACCAATAATAAAGTTCCCGGGAAATAAAACTGGAGAACATATATGCCGTATACCGTAAAAGCTGAAAACTCGTTGTACAACGATCAATGCATCGAAACTATGTTATTTTTCTTCGTTAAAAACATTACGGCCAAATTTGCTGTGAACAAAAGCTGGAAAGATCAAATTATTGACGAAAAACGCGGTGTACCAACAGCATATACGACAAAAGCAGGTGTGTCGCGCACATGATATGTTTCGGGTGTAGGTAGGTGTTACGTTTACAAAGTTCCCCTTCGAACGAAGGGCGACGCAAGGCTGCTGATTTTTCGCACCCCTTACCCCCTACCCCCTTTGGCGACGACGCTGTAAAATATGCCAATCACTGCGTGAGCTAGACAACCAGGGTACCGTTTTTTGTTTTGTTTTGGCGGCCACCATCATGGTTATCGAATTCGATAATATTGTGGGGGTGGAGAACCCTAACTCCGCACAAGGGGAATGGTCGCATCACGTACTGTAGTGTGAATATGGCACGGCATCCACGAGGCAGTTACATTGTAATAGCCATTGCTGTCTCTGCAGTGGTCACACCAGAAAACAAAGTAACTCATGGGCGCTGTCATCCATAAGCAAGAAAGTATGCACAAGGTGCCGAAGTCCGTCTTACGAGCGGTTCTTGGAAGGATGCAGTTCACCCTTCATGCGACTCGCCGAACACCTCATGGCGTTTCGCGCTTGGTGCAAGCAATGTCTGCCTGGTTAGTGAAAACCCGACGTGCTCCGTCCCGTCAGAGTAGGGTGCGAGGGTCTATGGTCATACGACTTCGGCCACTTACGAGTTGAGTACACCCCCCTACCCCCTTGCGTTTGCCCTCACCCTTACGGCAATGCATGGAGCTATACTGTAAGGTAAATGGTTCGGGTTTATCGAAATGAAGGAAAAGAGATATATGTAGACTAATGGTTCAGTCCATGCATACCTGGTACATCTAAGTTTTTCATTATAATACAGGTTTACCGCAACGGCGACTCTCATTTAGCCGGCGTATTAATAGTACGCATCCGGGTCCTACAAGCAACAAGCAATAAAACTGTTCTTTTAGTTATAAAAAAAATACAATACACTCCAACTGTGGGAGATAGGGAAGATTTCGTCGTCAACTCATCAAAGACTTTGTAAGCTGTTTGTGTTTTGTGTTACTCCGATCGCGCGTATTGCTGGGTGTGCGTCCAGGTCAGGTCGGCGACTCCCTTTAGAACTTCCTTGTACCAGGGTCAACAGGGTGATGTTATCATTCTGTTCACGGAATCTATAAAACCCGTTTTAGTCATTGTGTGCTCAGCATATTTGATGCGTACAGCAGTACAGCATTCCACCACTTACTACTGCGGCCACTACTCACAGCAGTGCAGCAGTCAACTATTTAACATAATACCGGTACTGCTGCGCTGTGCGTAGCCGGCACCAATGACAATCTACCCGGCACAAAAACCCAACATAAATTTTTACCTGGAAATTCCAGCAACAAATAACACTCACAGCAGGCTGCGTATACTAACTTCCGATTTAATTTTATATTTTTTGGCTGATGGTTGGCTTGCATCAGCTATGATGTATGATATGCCAGGTATACGTGTACCACTGGTTCCATTGTTGGTTTGTTTCATTTTTCCCTGAGGTATTCTTCCACTCCAGAGTGACTGGGGCCTGTCCTTTGACCACGCGACTTGGTTATGCGAGTTAATGTGAGAACAACAACAGCGACAGCACTTCGTAGAGTGTTTGCGCTTTTGGTAGATTTAGATTAGGATGTCGGTGGTAGTTTGCGCAAAAACCGAGTTTTCTCTGTGTGCCGATTTGCCACATTTACATTTTTCAAAATTGAATTATTGCCAGATTTTTTAGTATATACATATGATATCATAGTTCTGACGTAACCGGTGCCTTTTTTTTGTACACAGCAGTAGCAGGAATTTTAAATTTCAAATCTACAGCCCCCCAGAAAGCAAAAGTCCCAGCGGTGGTAGGATGGGTAGGAGGGGCTGGGGCTCAGGGGAGAGGCAGAGGCAGGGAAGCGTTGAGAGACAGGAAGAAGACCTGTAGTAATAGTACGGCACTTTACGTGAGGATGCGTGCGATCAGGGGTTTGTGGGGTGCCCAAAAAACGCCGAAAAAAGAACGCCCCGGGGCGAACTAAAAGGTAGAGGGGCGAAAAAAAACAAGCAAACGCCTGCCCCCTTTGTTCTCAAAGTTTTTATGTATCGCCGGCCGTTTTTTTTGGGGGGTAGGCGTTCTCAATGAGGAAGACGTTATCAAGGGCTACTACGGCGGTAGCCTGTTTGTTGTAACCACCACGGGTTATATATTTCAGGGAAATTATCTGTTCATTATGCGAGAACATAATAATAATCATTCTCAGCATCAATATCATCGTCATCGTTACCAGCATCATCGTCACCATCATCAACATCACAACCATCATCATCGTCATCATCATCATCATCATCAGCAGCAGCAGCATCAGCGTCATCATCATCATCCACAACAATATCATCATCACCATCATCATCATCATCATCGTATGATACTTCTTTGATCAAAACCCTTTCTGGTCGATCTCACAGCTGAGGTGTATTTTTTCATTTTCATTTTTTTTTAATAATCTTTACTTTCAACCGTACACCCTAGACCCCATCCCTGATCACCTGGGAGAATTCTGGGAGTTATTATTATTATTATTATTATTATTATTATTATTATTATTATTATTATTATTATTATTATTATTATTATTATTATTATTATTATTATTATTATTATTATTATTATTATTATTATTATTATTATTGTTACTATTATTATTATTGTTGTTATTATTATTATTATTATTATTATTATTATTATTATTATTATTATTATTATTATTATTATTATTATTATTATTATTATTATTATTATTATTATTATTATTATTATTATTATTATTATTATTATTATTATTATTATTGTTATTATTATGAAAAATGTCTAACGACAGCCGTCGACGCACACATTGTGTATTAATAGTGGGTAGGGTTACACCCAAGTCGTGGTGGGGATACATATACTACACTACTATACCTGGGCATGAACGTATGACGAAGAGTTAGTGTACAACATTTTGCCTTAACTAAACCAAGTTGTAAGCGCCATGGCGTTTGCGAGGTGCCAAATTTGGATGGGAAAACACTTGAAACCAACGAACATCACAAGCCAAGGCCAATCAAACCCAAGAACAATCGGGTGGGGCTGTGGGTTACAATGTCTAAAATGGCACTGCTAACCTAATCTTTCTTGGATTAGGTTGGCCTTGGGTTGTCACGTTCGTCGATTCATACCAGGTATGGTTTTGTGCCCAACCCAATTCTGCATCTCGCACATAGTCCATTTATCGGATTTATGATGTAACAAAGACTGAGTGTGGAATGCCAACGATTTTGTCGGAGCTAGGCCAACTCGTACCTCTAACAGCTATTCTGGGTACCTGCTTCCCTGCCGCCGTTTTTTGTTCTCGCTCACCCCCCCTCCCCCCCCCCATTGTTGCGCGCTCTGCTGTCGTTGTTAAAGGATAGGCCTCGCTGATTCGGGGAGCGATTCAAGGAGGAAGGGGGCGGCGCCAACAGCGCTCGGACGCGCGATAAAGGCGCTTTCAACGGTTTTAAAAAGGCTGAATTATACCAACCAACACCGGCGTACAAACAAATTCTACCAACCAAGCAACCATTTATTCAACGACGGACCAACAATTTCAATCAACCAACCAACCAATCACTCGACCATCCAACCGACCAAACCAGAAATCCCAAGAGGTATCCATCCGACGGGTAGTAACACGAGACGCCTAAGATATGTGGGGCAGATCCCATGGAGAGCCGCTTCCCAGGCCTTCAGGAAACCCTCACAACGACCCATCATCCCGAGAAAGGAACGAGAGCGACACGCCTCCGCCGGGGGGATGGAGGACGGGTGCCGAAGTCCCCCTCCCCCCAACCCTTGACGGCGGCAGACTGTCGCAGGGTGATGGCAGCGACAACGGCGCTGGTGGTGGTGACGGCGGTAGTGGTGGTGGTGTTTACGGTGACGTTGGGTACGGGTATGGGTATGGTGCGGGTTTTTCACCGGCCCAAGAGCAAGGTGTTCCAGACTCGAGGGATTGGCGTTCGCCGGGTAGCGGGGATACGCAGATGTCGGGGCAACGGGTGACACCTAGTGCACTCGGTGGCGGTGGCGGTGGCTTAAACAGTGGCGGCGGTAGCGATGGTGGTGACAGCAGGTGGAGTGTGGGTAGAAGCATAAGCGTTCGCGGGGGGGGATTGGGCCCGACTCCGCGATACAGCTCTGCGGTTTCGGCTGGTGGGGGAATGGACCCCGCTTCACGGTTGAGCAATGCGGTCCCGACTGATGGTCGCTTCGATGGCGGGAGTGGTGGTGTTGGTGTGGGTGACGGTGATGGCGGTGGTGGTGGCGGTGGTGGCGGTGATGGTGGTGGCGGAGGTATCATGTATCCCCAGCCGTACTCGACGGCATGGGTGCCAACCCAGCCGCCTCGAGCGGGGGCTGCAGCCGCCGCCACGGGTGGTAAGTGGGGCGATACGGGCGGTGATGAGGATGGTCACAGCGGAGTTGTCGGCGTGACGAGAGGGGTGTTTGTGGACACGCCGGGGGCAGGTGTTGCTGCCGCTGCTGCTGCCGCTGCTGATGATGATGATGCTGTTGCTGCCGATGATGCTTCTGCTGATGCTGTAGCTACCGCTGATGCTGCTGCTGCTGGTGACGACAGTGGTGTTACTGCTGCCGCTCCCGCTGTTGCTGCTGATGGTGCTGATGGGGAGCGGGCCGCTGCTGCTGGGGAACAGCAGAAGGCAGCCGAAAGCGGGGGCGCTACCGACGGCATCTCCGCTCCCGGTGCTGCCGTACCCGCACCCGCGGACGCCCTAAAGGACGGCAGAAGCGCCAGCGAGCAACCTTCGCCTCCTCTCGAAAATGAGACGTTGACGGCGGCGCCGACGATAGGACTCCGCTCACCGGAGTGCGGGAGGACCGCTCCCGCCATCCCCAGAAGCGGTGTCGCCGCTGAAAGTGTTGAAATCCCTTCCGCTTCTCAAGCGGACGAACCTTTGGAGGGCGCCTCCACTCTAAGGGTTGCAACTCCTTCCATTTCTCAAGCTGGGGAATCCTTGGGGTCACCTCTAGATGAGACAGTAGCGGAGGCGAGTAGTCCTGGCTCAGTGGTGGCGGCGTCGGTTGGGGGGGGGGGAGAGGGGAGCTCTGCGGGGGCGGCTGTGAAGACTAAGAAGAAGAAGATCACTGTGCCGACCCGATTTGGAGGGCGAACTCGAACACCGTGAGTTATGACGCCTGCTTGGTTTGATATGTGGTGTGGTGTGGTGTGGTGTGGTCTGCTGCGGTCTGCTGTGGTGTGAGTTGTACTGTATTGTGCCTGTTAAGCTATTGCGCTGCGCGGTGTTGTGCTATGCTGTGTTATGTAGGGTGCTGTACTGTAAGTTACTGCACTGTTTGTGCGACGCGGTGCTGTGCTGTGCTCTCTAGTACTGTTATGTAAGCTCATAGTACTGTCTGTGCTGTACTGCCCTGCATTCTTTTTCGCTCTACTCTACGCCGTGCTCCACGGTATAGTATTATAGCAGAGTATGCAAAACTGGTATATACCCCCACCCCCACTCCCCCCCCTCCATTTACCCATGGTACACGCACAGCTTAAGCAAGCCTAAATCAATCGTCCACCTACCCACCCCCCAAGGTACACCCCTTGCATAAGATAACAACTCCTACCTGGTATTATATACTTAATTCACCTCCTCCATCGCCTATCTGCCCACCCCCGCATATTACACGTCTTGCATAAAATAGTAACCTCTACCTGGTGTGATACCATCCGTTTACTTTACCTTCCCCTGCTCTTTGGTTCTACGGCGTTCATCTATTTCTCCCGTGTATTTTTTTATCAACCAAACGCAACCGACAACGAACAGGAGCACTAAGTTCCAAGAGTTTCAGGAAGTGCTGCAGGAGGTCAAGTCTAAGAACGATAGGCGCGTTGCCAGAAGCAGCGGCGGAGGTGGTAGTGGTAGTGGTGGCGGCGGTAGCGGTGGTGGTAGAGGCAGGGGTGGGGCTGGGGCCAGCCGCGCCGTAGATCCTCACGACGAAACTCCAGGCTCCCCACAGCAGCACTACAGCACGCGACAACCTAGGACGGAGAACGGAACGTTTGCTCCAAGGGCGAAACACGGGGTTGTGGGCCGGGCAGCCCCCCCCCAAGGATCGCCGGAGGCTCGAGAACCCGTTCTTAAGAGGGAACGCCTTATGCAAGAGCCGGTGATGGCGGTGGCGGTGGCTCCGAAGCGGCCGGGTCCTGGTAGGCCTCCGAATAAGAGCTATGCCGCGGGTGTGGGTAGGGGGCGCGGCCGGGGCCGTGGCCGTGGTGGGGGTGGTCGCGGTGGTGGTGTTGCTGTCGGTGGAGGCGATAGTCCCGAGGATGTTGTGGAGGGAGGAGAGGGGGGGGGGGGGGGAGAGGGGACAGACCGGTGGGGATGGGGGAGGTAGCGGCAGCCGCGCAGGCGGCGCGGAGGGGTCGGTGTATTGATACAGTGGTGCTGGCCAAGTGCCGCAGGAAGAGCCAGACGATGTGGCCAGCCAGGCTGTGCTCGAAGCGTGAGGTGAGGGAAGCAGAGAGAGGGATTGTCATCGGTGTTTTTAGGGAGGGGGTGTGGCAGGGGGGAGGGATGTTGCCATCATCGTTTCTAGGTTTATGCCCAATGCGTTACTGTGGGAAATTTATTGGGGCGTTTTTTACAGTATCAGTAGCATGTTCGGTATTTGGGACTGTTTTTCGGGCGTTACAACCGTATGTTAGGGAATACATAGTACAGTGACAGTTTTGTTTTGTGTTCAGTATCCAGCAAAAAGCGTATTGCTGCCAGGCACATAGGAGAAAAGAGCAGAATGGATGTAAGCCTAATTTTTTCGGGTGTGTCACGGGCTTGTTGAAGGCGTTTCGAGTTGTCGGGTCGGATGCTTTTGAGGAGATTGTTTGTCCAGGGTGTTTTGTTGTTGCAGTTGTGGAGGTCTTCATTTTGAACGTTTGCGCCGCCGAGGTGTATTAATATGACAAGTGACCCGTCATTCTTGATGGGGTGGTCTAAGTTCGCAGGCGAAGCGCGCCGCGATAGGCGTGCGTCATAGCGTTCCTCATCTCCTTGTTTGAGGAGGTCCATACCTTACCCCAAGACCTGACTGTAACAGCAACGGATGTGCAACCCGATTTTAGCAACCCTACAGCTAAAATAGGTATGTGCAAGGGATGATATGTTTATTATCCAATGAGATTGCGTAGTACCTCGGTTGAGGAGCCTTTTCGGCACGAAACAGTTTGGCCAAAAGGTGCTACCCGTATCGTAGCACGCGTTAGGTGGGGTTTCCGAACCGCGGCGGCGCCGCAGGGAGATGAGGGGAGGGGGGGGCGGGGGGGGGGAACGTGGCCGATGAAATTTCAATAGCGACATCCGACGGAGGCTGGCTATCAGCGGAACGTGCGTATCTCCCCGCGCCCCTCCCCTAGCCGCCGGTGGGGTCGGCCATGGGGTCATGGCAATCCTACGGTGGCCACCCCTAGCCCCCCCTCACGCCCACTCCTAACCTCGCCTCCGACGCCCCCCCCCCCCCCCCCCCGCCCCCCCTTATCCTCGCCTCCGACTCCCCCCCCCCCCCCCTCGCCCCCCCTCCCTCTTTTCCATCCCGGCTGAGTGCAGTTGCTGGAGCGCATTAAAGACCCCCACCCTGCCGACCAAGGGATCAATCCGCGGTTCATGTGTCTCGTGGTTTTTCTGTGTGAAGGAGGCCATCACGTCACGGACTGGGTCACTCCCGCCAACACGCGGCCTTACCTCAAGCACGCCTCCGCCTACCCTTTCAAGAAGAAGGCTTATGTAGGGCCCGCCCGTCTCCAGGTGATGATAATGATGTATTCGGGCGGGCGGGGGGCGGCGGAGGGTGGGGGGCGGGGCAATGTTGGTGGGGGGGAGTGGTGGGGGTGGGTGGGTGTTGCGGGTTGGGGGGGAGGAGGGGTGGTGGTGGTGGTGGTGGTTGAGGAAGTGGTAGTGGTAGCATTGGTGGTGGCGTTGTTTTGATGGTAGTGTTGTTTTCTACCGTTTTGGCTTTTGTTATTTTGGTACTGTTTTGTTATGTGTGTTTTGTTAATTCGTCGTTTTTTTTTTTTTTTTTTGTGGCAGCCTGACTTCGCCGCGGCGGAAACGTGGGGGGAGCAGATCAAAGATGTGGTCACCAAATGCCGGGAGGAGCAGAGGACGGCCCGAAGGGCAGAACGCCTGCGGGCGTCCGACACCTTAACCCCGGTAAGGAAAATCAGAACACACCTCACCGGGGACGCATGCCTCGGTAGGGGTGCGCCTATTTTTTCCGAGACTTCTCGCTTGACACCAAAGACGGCCAGTCAAGGGAAAACGTTCAGCGGTCAAGGATGTCAACCCGATCGTTCCACACTAAAACCTTGTAGTTAGGCGTCAATCAAGGTCGATTATTGGAAATTGCCGTGGGTCAAGGGCTCAAGTGCCGTCTTCTGACATATTTGCTTGAGGCGCTGTTTGGCTGACCCGAAAACTATCTGTTGGAAAAAACGTGAAAGCGCAGCCCGATAAACAATCGAAAATCTGTGCTTTGTGCTTTGGAGAACTCAAAAAATAATGCGACCCGTTGAATTATCCATCCCTCCGCTTTTTTTGCCAGGTTGAAGAAAAAGAGGGGAGTGGACCTGGTCCCCTCACGGCTATCGAGGGGTGCCGGGGAGACGTCTCCACGCAGAGGATGGGCGACGAGAGTCTGGCGGCGGTCGTGAGCGGTGGTGGCAGTGGTGGTGGTGGTGGTGGTGGTGGTGGTGGCGGTGGTGAAATCGATGCAGTTGGCGGGGAACCATCGCCAGCAGTGTCCGCGTCGGCGTCCTTACCTTCCGCCAAGGCGACGGTAAAAAATGAGGAAGGTGCACCGATAGCGGCAAAGAAGGACAACACTGACGGCGGCCGGTCAACGACGGCACTGGCTGCGGTGGCTGCGACAGAGGCTGCGACAGAGATGGCGGGCAACAGCACAGAAGGCGGTGGTGGTCGCGGTGGTGGTGGTGGCGGTGGTGGCGGCGGCGGCAGCGGTGGCGATGATGGTGATGGTGGTGCTGGCAGTGCCGGTGGCGATGGTGGTAATGGCATTAGCGGGGGTCATACGCTGTCACCGTCACCGGCCGCTCTCGCCACGCCGGCGGTGAAGGTTCAAGAAAATGTGCACTCGAAAGCATCCCCGCTTGGGCCGCGAAATGATGAGAATGGAGGGGTGACCGCCGGTCCCACCGAATCGAGGCTAGGGCCGGGGTCGGCCGTGGCTAGGATGGCGGTAGCTGACGATGGTGGTAGTGGTAGTGGTAATGGTGGCGGTGGTGGTGGTAGCGGTGGTAATGCTGGCGGTGGTGGTGGTAGCGGCGGCAGCGGTGGTAGTAGTGATAGCGGCGGCGTTCGTGGCGGTTTTGACGATGCTGCGGAAGTTACAGCCGCGGTAGCGGCCGCGGTCACCATCACCGGCCCCGCGCGCGCCTCCTCCTCACGAGGGGGTTTCCCCGCCGCGCACGGCGGTGTTGCAGGAGGGGCAAGGCACAGCAACGATGGCAACGGTTTCACTGACGATAACCGCGGAGGCGTCGGAGGCGGTGATGAGGAGGGGACCGGGAGGGACAGAAAACGACCGTTCGCCGTAGAAAGCGCGGGAACAGGAGCGTTTTTCGCGCAGGGTGGGGCGCGGGTAGACACGGCGCAGCTGCAGGGGGCGGAGGAAGGCGGGGGGGAGCGTCCGGCGAAGAGGTGAGCTGGCGGTTTGGCGTGTGCTTTGGTTTTGGGTGGGAAACTGGAGCGTATACTGAGTATACTAGCAGTATATTGGGTATGCTAGCAAATGTACTGGCAGTTTATTAGGTATATTGGCAAATATACTGGGTACAAGGTTCCCCTCCCGGACGTTCGTAGGGGAGTGGCGCAGGGACACATCACTATAATCACTACTGGACGCGATGACCACTTGTTGTAAATACACAAAAAACTTGCTCCGAGAAAATAACGATTTCGCATTTAACCGGTACTTTCTTGGGTGTACTCAACACTAATAGCAGTATTTTTTACACTTTTTGGGTACTCGATAGACGCGCCCATGACCGCGATCTGTTAAATCGTTATTGAGAAAACACTCACTCTCAAAACACAGCATTTAGTTTTAGACCGTTTGTAGGATACGCATGGATAATTCCCAGGAGAAGGCCACGCTTGAAACTCCAGCTACGTAGGGATCGCCAGGAAGCGGCACGTGTTTGTTGGGGGTTATGACAGAGCCACACCGATGGCGTGGGATGTGGCGTATAAATAAAACTATATAAAATCCTTCGTTGGTATCAGGGATTTGGTCAGGAGTTTTTTTTTGTCTCGGCCGAAGTATGCGATTCGCGGAACAGGAATTCTCAGTCGAATATAGCTTCGTTCAAGCGCCGCCTTCGGGGGGCGGCTCCAACGCCCCTCGCCCTGCCGTGTCCGTTCCGCTCATCGACGTGAACGCGGACGGATGCCGAGCGAGACAAGCGAGAAGTTGCAAAAATACCGCATGTCGAGGAGGAATTTCGGAAATTTTGGTTGAATCTTAGTGACTGCAACGCCTGGATGATTTACAAAATTGGCATCATTTCCAAACGGTACTTGATAATGTTTGGAATTTTGCGGTGGCATGTGCAACTTATTATTGTTTGGTCACAAATTGTGCACCAGGCGTTTAATTGCACGCGCCTGGATGATTTACAAAATTGGCATCATTTCCAAACGGTACGTAATAATGTTTTCAAGAAATAGGTACTTGATAATGTTTGGAATTTTGCGGTGGCATGTGCAACTTGTTATTGTTTGGTCACAGATTGTGCGCCAGGCACTCGAGACGAGACGAAGCGACGTTATTTGCCCCGTCCCGTCCGAGACCCAGAGCAGCGTAGGGCACCACCAGCTGCCAGAGGTGTGACACGAGGCATGCACGGCATGGGCTAGAAAACAACAACTGCCCGTCACAGTATAAACGCGCGGAAGCCGCCATGGGTCATGATTTGAGTTTTGCTTTACGTGGTTACTGCTGTTGGGGTAGCTTGAACGAACGCAGGCAAGGGGGTTGACATAACAAAGGAATAACTGACTGCTGTGCTCCAGCTACCTACTGCTGTGAAGTGCCCTCATCAACTGAAACCAAGCAACAGACACACATCTTGCCCGGGCTCGAGAGCAAGGGCGCCGGTCTGCCAAAGGGCTAATCCAGCCGTCGCGGTGATTCGTTATTCATGGTGCCGCGCTGTAGGCTTCATACGTGCAGCGGTTGGTTGCGTGTGTGCTGTTGAGATGTCATGTGCTGTGTGCGTGCTGGCCATGTGGCTGAAGGTGTGGCTGCAAGACGACACAGGATACGTCCAGAAGAACGCGGGTTAATTATACCAGTAGACTAGTAGTAGATCGCTCTAATAGTTCGGCTCTTTATATTATTGCGTTTGGTGCTGTTGGAGTGTTCATCATTTTGAGCGTGCTTGGTCTGCAGATACAGATAGGCTCAAAACCGTTCCTTTGCACGACCTTACGCAAAAACATCCAGCAGGAGGAGTTACTGTATGAGGAATGTGTATAACTTCGTCGGGTGAATACGAACGTGAAAAAATTACACCTGCTACAGTCTGAGTGCCCTCATCAACTGAAACCAAGCAACAGACACATATCTTGCCCGGGCTCGAGAGCAGCGGCGCCGGTCTGTCAAAGGGCTAATCGAGCCATCACGGTCGTTCGTTATTGGTGGTGCCGCGCCGTAGGCTTCATACGTGCAGCGGTTGGTTGCGTGTGTGCTGTTGGGCTGTCATGTGCTGTGTGCGTGCTGGCCATGACATATGTGGCTGAAGGTGTGGCTGCAAGACGACACACGATACGTCCAGAAGAACGCGTGTTATACCAGTAGTAGATCGCTCTAATAATTCGTCGTTTTATATTATCGCGTTTGGTGCTGTTGGAGTGTTCATCACTTTGGTTGGTCTGCAAATACAGATACTGTAGGCTCAAAACCGTTCCTTTGCGCGACGTTAAGCAAAAACATTCTGCAGGAGGAGTTACTGTATGAAGAATGTGTATAACTTCGTCGGGTGAATACGCACATGAAAAAATTACATCTGCTACAGTGTGATAAGATATTTGTACAACAACGACGGACAACCTACAAAAAGAAATACCAGGTAAACAAATACGCGTGAGCGATGGCGTGCTTTTCGTATAATAGACGAATGTGCATACTACTAATACGACATCTGCGAAAGGTTTCCTACGGCCAGCAACGAAAGCGGGAATATAACTTTATTACGACGCAAAATCAGACGGACACCCTTCACGATCAAATATAATATCTCCTAGACAACGTACATGACGCAAATGACCAGCCGAATTGCGACCGCGCAAATAATTGCGATCTTAGAGTTAGTAAGGTTCGACCCAATAGGCCAAGACAGACACACATCTTGCCCGGGCTCGAGAGCAGGGGCGCCGGTCTGTCAAAGGGCTAATCCAGCCGTCGCGGTCATTTGTTATTCATGGTGCCGCGCTGTAGGCTTCATACGTGCAGCGGTTGGTTGCGTGTGTGCTGTTGGGCTGTCATGTGCTGTGTGCCTGCTGGCCATGTGGCTACAGGTGTGGCTGCAAGACGACAGATGATACGTCCAGAAGAAGGCGTGTTATACCAGTAGTAGATCGCTCTAATAATTCGGCTTTTTATATTATTGCGTTTGATGCTACTGCAGTGGAGTGCCTTCATCAACTGAAACCAAGCAACAGACAGACACGCATCTTGCCCGGGCTCGAGAGCAGGGGCGCCGGTCTGTCAAAGGGCTAATCCAGCCGTCGCGGTCGTTCGTTATTGGTGGTGCCGCGCAGTAGGCTTCATACGTGCAGCGGTTGGTTGCGTGTGTGCTGTTGGGCTGTCATGTGCTGTGTGCGTGCTGGCCATGGCATATGTGGCTGAAGGTGTGGCTGCAAGACGGCACATACATGATACGTCCAGAAGAACGCGTGCTATACCAGTAGTAGATCGCTCTAATAATTCGGCTTTTTATATTATTGCGTTTGGTGCTGTTGGAGTGTTCATCATTTTGAGCGTGCTTGGTCTACAATGGGTTCAAACCTGATCTGTCACACGGATTAAGTTGTTTTGGGGCCTACCTACCACAGAGTCGGCCGCTGTTAGTGATAGTGGTACGAATTCATACCGGTCTAGGATTATTTTTCTATATCCCCTTTATTAGGGCTCCTCTCTAAGTGAGTTCTTCGTACATTGTGCAAGTAAGCCCGGAGGACCCATCGTGTATCTCACGCCGAGTCGGAGAGCTGTTTTGTGACTACGGTACGATCAAATACTGATCTGTCATACGGATTAAGTTGTTTTGGGGTCTACCTTCCACAGAGTCGGGAGCTGTTAGTGATTGTGGTACGATTTCATACCGGTCTAGGATTATTTTGTTTGTCTTGTGAGGCTTGATTATCCCCCTTTTTCCGTTTAGCTTTCCATTTCTCTGGTATAAGTTCTCTGCGTTGGAAGCACCAATTGGATCGAGGGCATCTATTTATCCCCTTTATTGGATCGAGGGCATTCTATGTCCCCTTTCGCGCCCCTCTCTAAGTCTGCAATATTCGTTTTTAATTTTTGTATATCTTCACCAGTGTAAGTGCCGCGTACATTGAAGTTGCTAATTGAGGGCATGCAGTGTCGTCTTTTTTAGTTATTTTCTGTGAGTGAGTTCTTCGTATATTTTGGAAATAAAACATGGTAAGTTCTTCGTCTACTGTGGGAGTAAACACCGAGGGGTTTTCCAAGGCACAATCAATGGCGCCTTCCTTTTTCTCTTCCGTAAATTAAACATTTTCAACCATTCATTCCGTCCAATACCATTTTTATTGATGACATCTCCTCTTTCCTTTCGCTTCGAAGCCTCCAAGCGAAGCAGGTTATCAAATTGTCCTTTCGGCATTATTTCTGGCCTACTTTTACTTGGCGGCGGTTTTAATACCAGTGTTTCGCCTATGCTTGCTTCCTCCGTTTATATGTGTTCCTTCCATCAAAGTAAACCTTAAGAACCTCATGTTCGTATTAAGCTCTTGGCGTTACTGTAAGCTTCATTTTCTTTGTTACTACAACTTATTTCGTGGAGTGCTACCCTTCCTCACCCAAAGAATGGGCGCCATGGAATGTCAAATTATGATCTGTAGAACCTGATATTCGTATTAAACTCTCGGCATTACTTTAAACTTCCAATAATGTCGAATCGAACAGCTACAACTTTTTCCCCTTTTCCTCGTCCGAGTGCCGCCCTGCCCTACCCGAAGCATGGGCGCCGGCGAATGCCGGCGCCCATGTGGAGCCCTTGTATTGTAGAAAACAATTATAAGAGCACATATTGAGAACGAGGGAGCAAGAGGACATCACGGCAGGCTAGCTATGACAAATGAAACTCGCTGCAGTATGGACATGTAGCGTTGTGCTGTCCTCATGTTGTCTGGTGCCTGTCATCTGTGCTGTGGGCAAAATCTCCGACACAAAACATTACCTTTGGTATGTACGTAAAAAGATTGCCTCTGTGAACTAAAATGTAAGGATGGGTTGGTATATAAATTACTATAAAAAATGTTCCTATATTACCGCCCAAATTGTCGCGATTTATGGACATGCTACGAATGGACATGCGCACGCAGCGGCAGCACAGCAGAAATATTGGGCATGGTGGGGTGAAAAATGGCACGCTTCGATCAAAGCAATCAGCTACTACTACAGCAGCCACACGCGCATAGAGTTGCAGGATCGTAGCACACCTATGCAGCGGCAGCACAGCAGAAATATGCGGTATGGCGGAGTGACAAATGACAGGCTCCGACAAAAGCAACTCGCCGCAGCATAGCGAGGACTCGCCACGGGCACGTACATGATGTATCTTACCACTGCTGTTGTGCGGCAGGGTTTGTACACGTAGCGTTGTGCTGTCTCCATGTTATCTGGTGCCTGTCTTCTGTGCTGTGGGCAAAATCTCCGACACAAAACATGTGGACGTAAATGTAATGATGGGTTGGTATATAAATTACTATGCTTGCAAAGCTGAGTTTTGACCAAAAAAACATTTTTGGTCGATCTCACAGCTGAAGTGTATTTTTCATTTTTTATAATAAATTAACTATCAAAAGGTTTCTATATTACCGCCCAAATTGGCGCGATCTATGGACATGCTATAGACATGCGCACGAGGCGGCAGCACACAGCAGAAATATGGGGTATGGTGTGGTGACAAATGGCACGCTCCGATCGAAGCAATCAGCTACTGCAACAGCAGCCACACGCGCATAGAGTTGCAGGCTGCTGCTGCTAGGGGGTTGGACTGCTGCTGGGTGGCAGGATCGTATCGTGGTGCTCTGTGCAAAAATAGGGAAGTGTACGTATACCCTCCAGCAGAAGAACCCGGTTTGCATCCAAATCTTACGTGCGTGCACGGGGATAGGGGATGCGGAAACCCAATTCCCGGGGGTGCGTAAACCCAATCCCCGGAGGGATGCGCAAACCCAATCCCCGGGGGGATGGTGTCTCCGCGGAAACACCATCCTCGGGGGGATGCGGAAACACCATCCCCGGGGATGTGCCTTATCTAGGCCCAGGGCCCAAAAAAAATTCAAGGCTTGCCACGCGCGACACACTGCACGGATCGCGCCCAAACCTCCGGCAACGTGACCCCGACGGTCGAATTGTGCCCACCCATCTGACGTTTCGGATGAAGGTGCGAGCACGAAGAGATGTGCCCGGGAAAAAAGGACTATTTTACGTATATACTGGCAGTATATTGGGTACACTGGCAGTGTACAGGGTATGCTGGCAGTATACTCGGTACGTTAGCAGTAAAATAGATATGCTGGCAGTTTACTGGATATATTGGCAGTACGCTTACGCTGGTATCGTGGTCCTACTCTATACCTAGATATGTAAGTACTGTGTTACCTAGGTCGTCACAGCAGTTCTGCTGCATCAGTATAGTACTGCAGGCATGGCGTACTGCGGTACTGCGAGGTACTGGGGTATACCTGGTGCCCGGTAATTTGTGTAAAGGTACGGAGCTCCTCAGCTGAGGAGTCTCAGAAAATTCAGGTGCCAGCATGCGTCGTGCGAAAACGCGTTGTGAAGACGCTTTGCGAGGCCCTTTTGAGGCGAGGTGCCTGCTTTGAGAGACGGTACCACCGCGCCATCAGGGGGGGCAAGCGCGCGCTGCGCTACGATCGAACACAAGGCGGCTAGTGTCGAGGTTGACCCCGTCATGGGGCGGAGCTGGATCGCCCCCTCCCCCTCCCCTTCCCCCCCCTCTCCCCCGATCAAAGTTTTCCCATTCTGGGGCGGGGCTGTTTCGCCCCCCAACGGCCTCCTCTCGAGCGGACTACACTTGGCCTAGCCCCTTCGCCCTCCCCCCCGCCCCGCGCCGCCCCCCTTGCGTTTTTTGTCCCCCCCCGCGCCGGTCCGCGCAGAACACAGAGTGTGCTCTCGAACGCCCCCCCTGTGACCACCGAAAGCGTGACAGGACCGCCCTACCCCTCTGCCCCTATCACCCATCCCTCCCCCCTGCAACCCCTGTTTTCCCTGTCATGTTCTTGCAGACCCGCGCTTGATGGTAGGAATAGCCTAGCTGGAGGTTCTAAAGGGGGGACTGCACTGCCGCCGACGAGTAGTACTACCGCCGCCTCCGCCGCCGTGGAACCTCTCGAACCGGCGCTTGCACAGTCGGCGTCTTTGCCCGAGAGGAAAGCAGTCGCTATTCGGGGAGGAGTGACGACGGCGCATGAGCGTTTTGGGGGAGTCGAAAAGATGGTTACGAGTACCGCCGCTGTCGCCGCCGCCGCTGGTGGTGGTGGTGGCGGTGATGATGCCGGTGGTGCTAGTGCTGGTGCTGATGCTGATGCCCCTGCTGCTCCTGCTGCTGCTCCTGCTGCTGCCGCTGTGGGTGCCGCTGTTCGACCCTACCCGCCAGGGTCTACGGGCATTGTCGCCGGCGGTGTCGGTGCCAGTTTCGAGTCTGAATCAGCAGCTGCAGCTCCAGCACCGGTCGAGGCGTTTCTATCACCGATGTTTTCGTCCTCTGGCGAAGGTATGCGTGCGTTTCCCGCGGCAGTTGCCCCCGATGGAGGGAGGGGAAGAGGAGGGGGAGGAGGAGGAGGAGGAGGAGGAGGAGAAGGAGGTGGAAGAGGTGGAGGAGCACGAGGAGGAGCTGGAGTAGAGAAAGGAGGGGCAGGGGGGGGAGAAGGAGCTGGAGGAGGGAAAGGAGGAGTAGGAAGAGGAGGCGCAGGAGAAGAAGCATCCAAATCGGGCAGACCCGTGGGGGGGATAGATTCGATGGACGAGGAAAAGCCGCTCGGCACCGCTCACCGCGGGTTTCCAGCGGGGGAGGCTGCATTCCTTGAGGGGTCTTCGAAAACGGGGGCTACGTCGACGGCGGTGGCGACGCTGGCGGCGCGTGGATGGACGGTGGGCGCGCCTGGCAAGTCAAGGGACCTCACGCAGTCGAAGAGACCGGCGGAGGCGGTGGCGCATGCTCCAGCGATAAAGTCGACAGCGGTACCGGGGGCGGCAGCAGCGGTGGCGGATACGGCAGACTCCGCCCCCGCCGGCGATCGCGCTTTCCTGGATGGTGTGCCTCCCGTGTCGATTGCGCCTTTGGCCTCGTCCTCTTCCTTGTCTACTTCCCGGGACACCTCTACCAGCGGTCTCCCCCCGCCCGCGGGCCCCGCCTCCGCTGGTCATTCCGCCGCTCCTGCTAGCGCGGCCGCGGCCTCGACCGCGGATGTGGCCGTGGCTGGTTCGGCATTACCACCCCTCTTTTCCGGGCCTGGGCATGTTGTCGCCGGGGGGGGGGCAGGGGCGAACGGAGTAACTGCCGCAGGGAGTATGCCCGTCGAGGGAAGGCAGAAGGCCCCGCCGATGCACGAGCGCCACCCGGGGTCGGAAGGTCCTGCGGCGACGACCGTCTCTAACGCTGACGCTACTACCGCCGCTACTGGTGGAGTTGGTGGCGGTGGCAGCGGTGTGGGGGTGGGGGGTGGGGCTACTGTGGTAGCTGCGTCGGCAGTCCTAAGCTCTTCGTCGACGGCTAACGGCCCAAGCAACGCGGAGGGCGGTAGCGGTGGTGGCGGTGGTGGCGGTGGTGGTGGCGGCGGCGGCGGTGGTGGTGGTGGTGGTGGCGGGGGCGGCGGCGGTGGCGTTGGTGATGGTGGCGGTGGTGGTGGTGGTGGCGACGGTGGCGGCGGTGGTGGTGGGTACCGAAAGGTTGGTAGTGACAAATCAACCCATACCGCGGCCGCCGCTACCACCGCTGCCGTCGCCGCAGCTTCCACTATTGGTGATAGTAGTGGTGGTGTCGGTGGTGTTAGTGTCGGTGGTGGTGTTGGTGGTGGAGGCGGTGGGGGAGGAGGGATGGGGGGGATGGGGACTGGACCCGGGGTGGGAGCTGGGGCGGGGTATGGGATGCCCGGGGGATATGGCGCGTTCAAATTCAACATGTCTCCGGCCGCCACGGGTGCAGCGATGAACCCGTGAGTGATGTTTGCGTGGGTGTGTTTTGAGCTGGGACGCGTGCTGCGGTGGGGGTAAGCACCTGCATATTCCGAGGCTCCTCGCTTGAGCTCTACATGTCATATCAAAAACTTGTTTCCAGAAAAATGAAAGCGTAACCTCGTGAACGATCCCTTCACCTAGATATACCATATACCTGGTACCGTAGTAGTGGTCTCTATAATGCCGGTTGCCCGCTATGGTGTCGGTGCAATTACTTGGCACAGACGGAACCCGCGGTAGTATCAATACCGGCATTACTGGGAACGGCCTTTATATTGCCGATATTGGCACTACCCCCCCCCTCAATAGTGCCGGTTTACGTTTTTTTTACACACCTGGTTTTGCCGCTTTTTATTTATTCCTGATAAAAATAAACGGCGGGTTTAACCTAAATTCATGCCCGAAACTCTCTGATGCTTTTCAAATGGGTTGTTAGCCGTGAAAATACTCCTATCGTAGCGCGAGTCCAAGTTTTTTTTGGCGGAAAAGTGCTACCCCTATAGCAGCACACATACTGGTATTGCGTTTTGAGGTGGGCCGGACGGCGTTACTCGGGGGGGGGGGGGGGGGGGGGGGGCTCAGCAGTTGGCCACAGTATTACCTTCGTCCGAGTTCGCTCCGGTTTTGGTTGATGGTTGACGGCTCGTGCTTGCCGGCAGTCTTTGCTTGCCCTGGCTTCTGTTAGTTGTTACTTGACAGGACAGCATGTTTCTAAGGTTGGCTACCCTCCGCGCGCCCGCTGGTCGTTGTTGCGGATGGTGGGTTTCTTCCCTTTGTTTACCCCCCCTCCCCCAACCGCAACCTCGCAACCGTCCCAGGTACGGACGCGGGTTTTATGGGCCGTGGCAAGGGCAGGACGGGAGCGGCAACCCCGCTCCCCACCCTCCGCACGCCTACCCAGGCACGTTTTCCCCTTACGCCGGCTATCCCTCTATGGGACCCGCCCCCGGCTATGGTTTCCCCGGGCCTCCTGCGTTCTTCGGAAGCTTCCCTACCTCGGCCGCTGGTTACCCTCCCCACCATGTGGGTGGGCCTTCTCCTTTCCCTCCTGTGTATGGCGCGCCGGGTATGGCGTATGGTGCCCCTGGAGGAGCGGGGGGGGGGGCGTGGGGTGGGGGACCGCACGACGGGCGGGTTGGAATGACGGCTGGAAGCAGCTATGGGACTGGAGTTGATGGAGGGGATGGAGGCGGTAGAGGGAGGGCTGGCGGGGATGGGAACGTTGCACAGAGGTGGGGAGGAGGTTGGGGGGGGCAGGGAGGGGCGGGAGGGAGGGATAGAGGGAAAGAAGGTTTGGGTGTTGTAACCGATTGTAACGGTCGATGTTGTCGTTTTGGTGTTTTGATGGTCGCTGTTGTTTTTTTCGTTACCATTGCCATGGTTTGTCTTTGTTGTCGTGGCCGTTGATGTTGTCGTTGTTTTCGTTGTTTTTGTCATGGTCGTCATCATGGCCGTCCTTTTTTGTCCTTTCTGTTTAGTCATCATATGTCATCAATGCCATTGTGGTGTCGTTGTCGTTATCGTCGTCGCCGTTCTTGTCGCCACACCGGCGTCGTCCTTATCCTTGCTGCTGTTTTCGTGGTTATCGTGGTCATCATCGCCTTCACTGTCGCCATGGCGGTGTCGTTGACGTGGTCGCCTCGTTGTCCTATTTTTTGCTCTTCATTGTCCTCCGGCGGATGGGTAAAAGTAGAGCTTAAGTTCACCCAACGTCTGTGTCGTGTGGCAACTCTCACTCAGTTGTAGAGATCGCGACGATGCTGCCGTGTTCCATGACTGCCGTGCCAAATCGTCATTGTCGTTACCGTTGTCGCCATTGTCGCCTCCCCCCCACCGCCACCACCACCCCCAGGAGCGCGGACCCACAAGCACGAAACAGCCAGCCCCCGCCCTACCCCAACGACAACTTCGGCACGGCAGGGGACAGCCGTCTGGCAAGATCCCCCCCCCCTCCCCCAGCTGCCAGCCAACAGCCTTGGCAAGACTCGTGGAGGGCCAAGGCCGGCGGTGGTGGTAGTGGTGGCGGTGGCGGGAGTGGAGGTACAACTGCTGCAGCGGCGGGTGCTGCGGATAAGAGGATGTCCGTGTCTGCGTCCCCTGTTGTTGAGGGGAAGGGGAAGGGGGAGGGGGAAGGGCAGGCCGTTGGTGGTGACAAGCCTTCGGAGGCGATGGACACTAGGAATGCTCTCAGCCATATGCTCGAGGAAGACCCTTCTGAGCGTAGGTGAGCGCTGGACAATATATTAATGTATAATAATTACGTAAGGGTTATACCAGGGTATCCGAAAAGACGCCTCCAAAGCCACACTCCAAACCCGTGACTCGGACAGGAGGAGTAATGCTAAAACCAAGTCGGAAAAAATGTGTTTTTGCTTCATTCGTGCAGGAAAACCCCCCCTGTTGTTTTTTTCATTCTGACCTGTTTAGGGAGTGAGTTGTCGTGTTTATCTTTTTGTTGCGATTCCTCGAGTTAGGAGTGAATGCATTGAACAATTGCAGTTGTTTCGCTAGTGTGTTTTTTGAGAGCTTAACACACTCTGATGTACCGGGGTACTGGACCTGGTTGCTTGTGTCGTACTCGGGTATATACTGGCCCCTCTAGGATTGACTATTCGCCGAACCGAGTTTTACCCACGCTATTGCTGGTGCCGCTGTTGTTGTTGTCGTTGTTGTTGTTGTTGTTGTTGGTGGTGGTGGTGGTGGTGGTGGTGGCGGTTTTGGAGTTTGTGTCGTGTTGTTGTTGTTGGTACTGTTGGTGTTGTTGTTGGTGCTGCTGGTGTTGTAGGTGCTGTTGTTGTTGGTGCTGTTGTTGGTGTTGTTTCTGCTGCTCCTATTGTGCATGCCTCAGGTATGGTGGGGGATTGGCTCATTCCCCCCCCCTCTCACCAACCCTCCCCTTTCTTGTGTGTTGTTTTTCGTTTGTGTCGGTTTGTTCCTTGGTCATGTCCAGGCGCAAGTGTGACAATGACGGATGCCAGCAGATGGCCACGCACGGCTTCATCCTTCCCCGACTTTGCGGAACACACCGGAAAGACAGGGTGAGTCAAAGGGTTGGCTTGGGTTCGGTTTGGTCTGGTTCGGTTCGGTCTGGTTCGGTTCGGTTCGGTTCGGTTCGGTTTGGTTCGGTTTGGTCTCGTTCGGTCTGGTTCGGTTCGGTTCGGTTCGGTTCGGTTCGGTTCGGTTCGGTTCGGTTCGGTTCGGTTCGGTTCGGTTCGGTTCGGTTCGGTTCGGTTCGGTTCGGTTCGGTTCGGTTCGGTTCGGTTCGGTGCGGTTCGGTGCGGTTCGGTGCGGTTCGGTGCGGTTCGGTTCGGTTCGTCGGTTCGGTTCGGTTCGGTTCGGTTCGGTTCGGTTCGGTTCGGTTCGGTTCGGTTCGGTTCGGTTCGGTTCGGTTCGGTTCGGTTCGGTTCGGTTCGGTTCGGTTCGGTTCGGTTCGGTTCGGTTCGGTGCGGTGCGGTGCGGTGCGGTGCGGTGCGGTGCGGTGCGGTGCGGTGCGGTGCGGTGCGGTGCGGTGCGGTGCGGTGCGGTGCGGTGCGGTGCGGTGCGGTGCGGTGCGGTGCGGTGCGGTGCGGTGCGGTGCGGTGCGGTGCGGTGCGGTGCGGTGCGGTGCGGTGCGGTGCGGTGCGGTGCGGTGCGGTGCGGTGCGGTGCGGTGCGGTGCGGTGCGGTGCGGTGCGGTGCGGTGCGGTGCGGTGCGGTGCGGTGCGGTGCGGTGCGGTGCGGTGCGGTGCGGTGCGGTGCGGTGCGGTGCGGTGCGGTGCGGTGCGGTGCGGTGCGGTGCGGTGCGGTGCGGTGCGGTGCGGTGCGGTGCGGTGCGGTGCGGTGCGGTGCGGTGCGGTGCGGTGCGGTGCGGTGCGGTGCGGTGCGGTGCGGTGCGGTGCGGTGCGGTGCGGTGCGGTGCGGTGCGGTGCGGTGCGGTGCGGTGCGGTGCGGTGCGGTGCGGTGCGGTGCGGTGCGGTGCGGTGCGGTGCGGTGCGGTGCGGTGCGGTGCGGTGCGGTGCGGTGCGGTGCGGTGCGGTGCGGTGCGGTGCGGTGCGGTGCGGTGCGGTGCAGTGCGGTGCGGTGCGGTGCGGTCCGGTCCGGTCCGGTTCGGGTTGGGTTGGGTCGGGTCGGGTCGGGTCGGTTTCGTTCAGCTCGGTTCGGTTCCGTTCTTTGGGGTGGGGTGGGGTGGGGTGGGGTGAGGTGGGTGATATGGGAAGAGGTGGGCATGGACTACGGTGGGCTTGGCTTGGATTGGCTTGGCTTGACTAGACTTGGCTTAGATTGTATTGGTTTTGTTGGGTTGGGTCGGATTGGACTAGGCGCGGTGGAGTCAGATGGGGTTGGGTCGGGAGGCGGGGACTGTGATACCTTTCATGGTCGTGCTGCGGAAATGGTTCGTGTCGGCTATTGTTTATACTTCGATTTACTGTAGTGCATCTCAAGGCTGCAGAAAGGCCATCGACCGTTGCGTCGGTCGGCATTCTATTTTAGGCTCTTCGACCCTCCTCTCTCTCTCTCCCCTCGCCCCCCCCCCCCCCCCCCCCCCCCCCCCCCTCCCCGCCCCTCGAGATGTACCAGTAGTCGGGAGGAGGAGGACGCGGCTACAAATATGTGCCCGTGTGGCACAATAGGCAGTAGGACCCACATAGTAGGAGAATGTGAAATATACAAGGAGGAGCGGGATGCGTTGGAGGAGATGAGGAAATTAGACGTATGTGACATGAAAGAGTTTGGTAAACTAGAGAGTAGCGAAAAAACGATCGCTACGCTAGGAGATAGATGGTGGCCGCAGACGGCGAAAGAAGACGGGGATAGGATAAGCAAACAGTTTCTATGTAGTATATGGAAGAAGCGTAATGAGCGCCCAAATGTTGGAGGTGTCTCTATTGGGAGTAGGAACGGTGCTCCATCTCGAAAGGGATGCGTGGTCAAGTGTCATATGACTAAGATATGCAACACATGAGTACGCCCCCGCCCCCGCCCCCTCCCCACCCCTCCCAGATGGTGCGCATCGTTCCGGCAGACGTCGCGTCCGGAGACGAATGGGGCTCAGATGCGGAAGGCGATGCCCGCGACTACGGCCGCTTCCGCAGAATCGCCAATTCCGGCCCGGAGACCATCCGCATAGCTTTCAAGCTCTACCCTCCCCGCAATGCCAGGACCCGCGAACGCATATACTCCGGGCTGGGCCTCGGCCCTCCCCCTGCTGGGGATGGTGGGCGTGGGGGTGGGGAGGGGGATGGTAGCGGTGGCAAGGGTGGGGATGGGGGTGGGGGTGGAAAAGGTGATGGTGGAGGCGGTGGTGATGGTGGAAATGGGGGGGATAATGGAGAGGGTGAGGATAGTGGGGGTGGTGACGGTGGGGTTGAGGGAGGGGGTGGGGGTAAGGTTGGGGTTGGGGCAGGGAAGGGGGTTTCCGGAGTTCGACCAGCCGCAGGTTCGGCGCCCCGGGGGAGTAAGGGGCGCGGGGGTGGGGGTGAGGGTGATGTGGCGGCGGCGGCGGCGGCGACGGCGACAAGTCTGCCGACCACTAGCACGGCTAGACCGAAGCCGCGGAAGTCCGGGAAGAATGACGAGGCGCTGCTGGCTTCGCACGGCATCAAGAGGCCGAAGGGAAAGCACCCGGGGTACATCGTCACGCTCTACGGGAAAAAGGTGTGCCCAGTGTGCCAGTGCTGGTTTGGTTTGGAAGTTTTGGTTTGATTTGTGTGGTTTCGCGTAGTTTGGGTTGGTTGGGGTGGGGTGGGGTGGGGTGGGTTGGGCGGAGGTGATTTTGGTATGGGTTGGTTGGGAAACGCCCGGGGTACATCGTCAAACTCTATGGAAGACAGGTGTGTCGTGCCCGTTAGTGCCCAGTGCCCCAGTGAGAACGCCTTATTTTGTATGGTGTTGTTTGGTTTGGTTTGGTTTGGTTTGATTTGGAGTTCTTTGGGTTTCTTTGGTTTGGTTTGGTTTGGCTTTATTCTATTGTGGGATTGTGGCCGTTTGCGTGGGACCTTTTCCTATGGCCGTTGGATTTGGTCGAGTGCCCTCTCTATATGTACTTGAGTCTCACTCTTTTTTTTGCTCTCTCTTCAACTGTTTCTGTTTGTCTCTGGCTCGCTTGCCCTCTCTCTCGCTCTCGCTCTCTTCCTGTTCCTTTCTCCCCTCTATCTCCCTCCTCCTCTTTCTCTGTCTCTCCCTTTCTCTCTCTCTCCGTCTCCCTCTCTCCCTCTCCCCCTCGAACAAGGCACGGCGCTGCAATCAATGCGACCCCTGTCTGTTGCCGGACTGCGGGGAATGCCGGTACTGCCTGGACATGCCCAAGCATGGAGGGAAGGGGTCATACAAGCAGCCTTGCGCGACGCGCAAGTGTGCCTGGGTGGAGTACGACCGGTGAGGAGGAATGTTGAAGTTTAAGTTGATGTTGACGTTGTAGGGTTTTGAATCGGAACCGATACATGCCATATTTTGGGATACATGCGATATATCGGGTTACATGCGATATATCGGAACCGATGCATGCGATATATCGGGACGCGTTCTACGATACGGGTAGCACCACGGTGTTCGCGAACTACCAACTTTGGTTTGGTAGGAGTTGGGTAGGAAAACGTGTTATACTATTTATTGGTATTGAAACCGTCGAACGTCACAATCCAAGGCCAACACAACCCACGAAAAATCAGTGAAAAATCAGTGTAGGAAAATGTTTCCCTGCCACTCTTTTTTTTAACCTCATTTTTCCGTGGGTTGGTTATGATCTTGAGCTGATACGTTCGTCGGTTTCAAGACTAGTTTTAGTTTATTTTTTCCAACCCAACCGAGGTTGGAAATCGCAAAACACCGTACTTTTTGGACAATTTATGCCTGACTGATAAAGCTCCTTAACTCGGGCCGAATATCGTTGGAATACCATTTAGTGTTTTACAATACGATGCTTGCGATTCCCGGATGCTGGTTGGGTTGGAAAACATACGAGCTGGGCCAGCCAAAAAAGTAATAAACAATCCGACGGTCGTATCTCGTAAGCCACTGCGAATCAGGACTCGCAATTTGGAGGCACTGACCGTGACACATCACTTGCATGTGCGAACCAAAAAGTATGTGAAGAAGTGTGACATGCTTATAATTCAACTCGATATCGACGAGATATCGGCGAAGACTCCAAAGCACCAACTTTTTAACGCTAAAGTCCTAACAAAATAGTCGTTACCCATCAAGGTGAAATTTGGCGGAGACTGTGCTGAAGCCCCAAGGAGAAAGAACATCGATATAAGTTTCATTGCCCAATTTGCCACCCGTCAGGAGATATTCGCAAAACACGACTTCGTATATAAATCAAGAACTTACGAAAAAAATAGCATTTTTCGACTCCCCGCTCCATTTTGTTAGGTTTGATCTGCGTTTTTTAACCTCGTATTCGAACCGCATGCGCAAACAAATGCAGTGCCTGTCTTTTTTTTTTTTTTTTTTTAGTCAAGTTACGGCCGCTTTCGTATTTTTTCGGGTCCTTGTATCGGCCGTATCTATCGAAGAAAGAAAAAAGAAAGGCAGGCATAGGTTTTGTGGTTGGTGCATGGTCAACATCGTGCAAAAACATCGCATCTCAATACGTAATATTGATCGGGGCATGGCGAATCTACCGCTCTGGCAACACCTTGGCTGGCCCAACTCGCCTAATGTTAGTGTTGAAACGGAAGAACGAGATAACCCCAGGCCAACCAACCCACGAGAAAAATCAAGTCGGAAAATATAACGATGGTATATGGGAAAGCGTATTGCTAGCCTTTGCTATTTTTCGTTGTTTTTTCGTCGGTTGGGTTCCCTTGGATTGAGACCTTTGACGGTTTCAATACTACTATTGCATACCAGGTACGAAGTATTTCCTCACCCAACTCCTACCCAAACAAAGCTGGTAGTTCGCAAACACCCTAATACCATTCGTTAAATACGTAGCCCATGGGCTTGTTCATTGGGATGCACTTATTTTTTTCTCCAACTCTGTTTTGTGTCAGAATAATTCCTCAGAGGCAAGGAGCCTCGGACCCCCCCGCCCCGCCCCTGCTCACCGCACCGGCCCCCCCTCTTCCCTTACCCCCCCCCCCCCCCCCCCCGGCGGTCCTGTACATAGGCGGGCCAAAGCACTGCGCCTGCAGCTGTCAGGCAAGAAGCCACGCGGCGGCGGTAGCATTAGTAGTGGCAGCGTCGGTGGTGCCTCCTCCCCTAAGGGGAAGGGGAAAACGCCTTCCAACCCTTACGAGGACGCCGCAACGAGGGGACGCAGTGGAAGCGTCCCCTCCCCCCGAAGTCCTCGAGCCGGTAGCGGTGGCAGCGGGTCTCCGGTCTGCCGCACGCAGTTGCAAACCGGGGGGAGAGGGAGGGCCCGGGGCAGAGGGGGTGGGGCCGGGCGCGGGGCAGCCGCAGGGTCGAGCGCGACGCAACCCCGTGCAAACCTCAGGAAACAAACGAGCTATTCGCGGGCACGCAGGTGAGTGAAGGAGCACACGTGTAGGGTAAGGCGGGGTAGAGGTAGGGGTAAGGGGGGAAGTGGAGGGGGGGCATGAGGGGGGGAATGTACTCGTTTGTTGCTTGCCTTAGGTATGTGAGGATTGACCCCGCATCCCTTCGAGACGAAGCACCATTCCCACTCCTAATAGAGACACCTCCAACAATTGGGCTATCATAAATTGTTTTCCATACAACACGTCAAAATGTTTTTGCTCGTCGTATCTCCTTGCTGTTTCGCGTTTTGTTGCCACCATTTATCTCCTGGGGATAGCGATCGTTTTCTCGCTAGTATTTAGATTTACGGGGCGGAAAGATTGTTCCTGGAAGAACGTGGAAATATTGTTTCTGGAAGGTTTCCGGCGAACGTTAGAGTGTGTTTTCGTATTTTTAAGCGTGGATTAGTAAGTATCTGTCGTTCGCCGTTGTCAAGTGTTAATTACATTATTGTATGTCGTTTGTCGCTGGCCTAGTGTCTTAAAACCCCCTAAATGTTTGAAACATGTGGTATCTGTCCTGGCGGTTGTCTTGCGTAAAATCGTGTCGTTGTTGTCGTCATATGTTAACCACTTGATGATGCAGATCGATCTTGATCGATATCTTCAGGGCTTTTCGCGGATCGGGTCACTTCTCGTCGGTCGGTTCGTGTCAGGGTGACCTGCGCCGACCCGTGAGATTTGAACGCCTCCTCAACCGACCCGACCCGACCCGACCCGACCCGACTCGAACCAGGAGATTTTGGAAACCTTTTGACCCGACCCGCGGAACGGGTCGTGACCCGTGAATACCCGTGGTTATCTTAGATTGAACTGGATTGTTCTTGTTGTTTGTTGTCGTTGTCATTACTATTATGACCGCATGCGAATTCTAGCTTCCACCGCGCAGAGCAATACGGACCCCTGTGAAGCTGCCTGAAGCCGAATTCTGCGATCGCGATGCTAAGACCGCCCACCGAAATCTCCGATTCTCCAAATTGTTTAACCAACGCACGCTAGCTGGCACCAGTTGCGACGCGTGCTACGATAGATGTAGCGCTTTTCGTCTGAAGCTGAATGACGGGGCTCCTTAACCTGGGCTAAATCGTCGGAAATAGGCCATTGTTTGTGCATGATTCTCGTTGTATACCTAGCCCATGGGATTTTCTCCAAATAAGTTTTTGGGTTAAGACATGTCTCAAGCTCCCAAATTAAGGAAATTCAGAAAAAAAAATGGTACGCCTCTACCGTAGCACGCGTCTATTAAATAGTATATTAATACCTGGTAGTCGATATCCTTGATCAGGACGCGCGCCCGGTAATACGCGCGATCGGAGTAAAACACACAGCTCGCAAAGATGAGTTTTGACGAAATCTTCCTCGATCCCAAAGCTGGAGTGTGTTTATATATATTTTTTTGTAATATCCTGCCATCTGCGTTGTCCCCCACCAGGTGTGGAAGTTGTGCCGGATGCCAGTCCGTGGAGTGCGGTTCGTGCAGATTTTGCCTTGATATGCCCAAGAATGGAGGGCCCGGAAAAATACGACAGGCGAGTATATTTTTTGGTGTTTTTGTTGTGTTGTGATTTGCTTTTTTCAAGTTTTTGTTTATCCGATTTTTTTTTTTTTCGATGTACTGTATTTTTTTGGGCAGACGACAGAAAGCGGTATACCTCCACCATTCCGCGCCACCGTGCGGTACAGCAGAATACACCTAGGTTTTTGACCCCGATCCACGACGCTGATTGGTCAACTCAGCCTCGTACCGGTTTTTGCACCAACTCCTTGCGGTACATCGTACCGCGGCTTCTCAGCCCGGCCGTCACCGTTTCCTGACGCGACCCATAACGCTTTCTGTCGCAAAATACACCACCCGGACCGATTTCGCCCCAGGCTCTTCACGGCCCATAGCCTTTCAATTTCTGACCGAATCTTAACCATGGGCACAACGTCACATAGCATCCATAAAACGACCCGCTTTCATATTCCTTCATATTTCGGATCCCTCCAGAGCAATCATTGCAATACCCCTTCCGCACACAGCACGAACCGCTGCTCAATCATGCATAGCTCGCACCATACGTACGTAGCTCGCACACCCCACGTACACGTACTATTATACAAGTAGCAGTAGTAGCAGTTGTTGTTGTTCGCACATTAACTCGCATAATCAAGTCCGTGGTCACAGGACAGGCTCCAGTATTGGGTTAGGTATGTATGGATGGCGGGCAAAAGGCTGGAGCAAAGGGACAAAGAGGGCGTGACAGTCCCGCTACACGCGCACGACGGTTGACCCTGTTGGCCCACAGATACACCCGATGGCGTCGGACGTCCGCCTTGCGAGTTCGTACACCACATTATTTTGAAATCCACGCAAGAAGACGCCACCACTTAAACTTGGTAGTCAAGAACTTGGGCACACTTGAGATGCCCGGAAAACAATCTATAGTACACTTTGTACCCAAACCCTAATGCCTATTAAACAAAAACGAGGTTATTGAGTGGTGACGCCATCTGTGTGGTCGTACACTGCTAGTTATGTACGAAACGGCTGTAGACTATTATTGGAATATGGACCTTGAAAATGTCGGGAGTATATTACGATGCAGTCTTGTACATAGCCTTCTACGTGTAGTCTTGCAGCCATGCAGTCAGTCTACGGACACAGACATGGTCGGGTAGGTTTGTTTCAGCCGAAGGCACAAGAGGTATGAATGCATGCTCCGGCTTACAATCGTTTTGCCGAGGCGAGGAAGATGAGTTGTTGAGTGTAAAAAAAGTGAGAATCATTGTTGGGGGTAGATATATCCATATCTGTGAAGGAATCCGAAATATGAAGGAGTATGAAAGCGGGTCGTTCTTTGGATGCTTCATGACGTTGTGCCCATGGTTGAGATGCGGTCGGAAATTGAAAGGCTATGGGCCGTGAAGAGCCTGGGGCGAAATCGGTCCGCATGGTGTATTTTGCGACAGAAAGCGTTATGGGTCGCGTCAGGAAACGGTGACGGCCGAGCTGAGAAGCCGCGGTACGATGTACCGCAAGGAGTTGGTGTCAAAACCGGTACGAGGCTGAGTTGACCAATCAGCGTCGCGGATCGGGGTCAAAAACCTAGGTGTATTCTGCTGTACCGCACGGTGGCGCGGAATGGTGGAGGTATACCGCTTTCTGTCGTCTGCCCTATTTTTTTTCGAGTTTTTTTCTAATTCTTGTTTCGTGTTTTTTTGTCTGCAGGATAGGACAGCCTAGACTGGTTATAAGTTTTGGTATTTTACCCATGGTCATTTTAATACCCGTGCTATAATACGCTAGGGGTGTATAGTAGGTGTCCCCACAGTGAGGCGGTGGTGTGCCAGAGCAACATGCCCGCGCTACTGCGGGAAGCTGCCTTGTTCTTCTCAGGTTACGAACGCTAACCCCGGTCGCGCCAAGCGATTTGGACTGCCTTGTATCGGGATACCGCCTTATTCAGACCGCCTTATTGGGGACCCCTACTGGTACACAGTGGGTACCTTGATTTAAGAGCGCCCCGTGACAAGCCGAAACAAGCGCTCTAAACTCCACATCGCTATTGTCTGTAGTGGGAAATATATAGCTTTTAGTACAGGCGGGACACGCCCATTTGACCGCTCTTAACCCCTTTACAACTGGAAACCCGTTTTTGGGGACAAATTACTTGGATTTAGTATATGGAGGGATTCGGGGGCTCTAAAGGGGTTAAGTCCAGAATGCTCTCTTATTCTGGGCGCTGTTAAATCGGGGTACCCACTGCAGCATTCTTTTGGACTAAATAATCCTGACCGACGGTGGCTAATCAATTTCGGACTGACATATCTGCCCGATCTCTCGCTGGACTCTCGTCGGACCATTTTGTATTTTGCAATCTCATCGTTATGGTCTATATGTCTGACGCGTGCTACGATAGAGGCATGATGGTGTACCGCTTTTTGGGTAAAATATTTTCTGACCGATGGGGCTCCTTAACCCCTTTACAACTGGAAACCCGTTTTTGGGGACAAAATTACTTGTATTTAGTATAGGGAGGGGTTCGGGGGCTCTAAACGGGTTCACCCGGGATCGTCGGAAAGTGTTTTTTTTTTTGCGATATGAATGGTTCGCATACCTAGGCCATGGCTCTGTCCATCCATCACAAAAGCACTTTTCGGTTAAGCTCAAGATCAGTCTTTTTGCCCTCGAGGGAGGCGCGGCTCAGAAAAAAAACAGCTGCGCCTCTTATGTACCGTGGCGTACCGTGCCGTGCATCATCTACGGTAGGCCCTCGGAGTGTTCATCGAATTTCGGCGATGTCGCTGGAATACCGTACGTATCATTTTGTGTTTTGCAACCTCCATGGTTATAGTCTGTATCTGCAGTAGGCGTTTGGAGTGTTCGTCGAGTTGCAGCGATGTCACTGGAATACCGTACCTTTTGTGTTTTGCAATCTCATCGTTATAGTCTTGTGTCTGCAGTAGGCCATTGGAGTGTTGATCGAAGTGAAGCGACATGGCTTGAATACATACCGTTTGTGTGTTGGCAATCTCATCGTTATTGTCTAAACCTACAGCAGGATGCCACTGGAGTGTTGATCGAGTTGCAGTTTCGGTTGTTCCCAAAATTAGTGTTTGCCGTGGAGGGGTGTAGGGTTCCTCAAGCGAGGAGTAGTATTAGAAAAAAATGGCGCACGTTTGCCGTACCATGCGTCTTAACCCCGTTGGGACTTGAGACGAAAAATTTGACGAAAAAAATTGACGATTAATTGCAGCATCTGCCGCATGAAGCAATCCTATCAATAGCTGGTGGTGTAGTATTTGTAGCACATGTGTTCGAACCGCAACGCAGGAAGCTATGGTAGATGTGAGGCAAGCGTGAGGCATGGCTATACTTCGGAGTACCTTAAGCTTCTCCTAGACACTTGATTAGATAGCGCTCGTCGCTTTTTGGTTTGTGTCAATGGCTCCCAAAATTGTTAACTGGTTAGCCTTGTTGGGACCCAATGATAGCAATAATGTGCGTGTGTGTGTTTTTTTTAGTGTGTAACGGCACAGAAAGTACTAGTGTTTTGTGAGCGCCGCTCAGCAGTACGAGCGTAATCATGTTGCCTGGGCTGTTGTCGCGTATGCGCAAGACTCCAGCCATTGTTGTAGAAAGATTGAAGACGCCAATTTTTGACCATCCTCCTATCAAAAACAGTGGCCGATATACTATGTACTCGTCATATTTCCTCTCACGTTCCGAAAAGGTTAGGCTAAGGCCCAGGTCGTGGCATGTAACTGCTTCACACGGCGGGCAGATGAGATCATGTATGATGTGTCCCCACTTGATGATCTAGACATTTAAGGAAATATCTGTATCAGACAAGATCTGTATGGTCTAGCTCATATTACCCGGTGGGAGCCGTAAGGTTTGCGTTATTCAATAAATTGTTCTAAATACGTCGGCTGTGAGTTTGACGAATTTAGGGTCAATACTCATCTTTGCAAGCTGCGTGATACACCGGTCGCTCGTTTTTACAGATCTAGCGCATGTTTTCTGGGTTGGATTTATAGCATAGTCTATGTGCACAGATCCTGCTCAAAATCGCATTACGGCGGATACAGGATCTACTGTAGATGATCTAGATGATCTAGATGGCCTATCTAGATGGCCGATCTAGATGATCTAGATCGTGATCTGTCCGATGTGAGAACTATTTCAAACACGTTATCTGTTGTGAACACGACCGATTGCGTAGCCGATGCGATACTCAGCTTCGCAAGCTGCGCGATACGTCGCCAACCGCGCTTTTTCTACATTTCTCATACGTTTATGTGTTTTTGAGATGTGACAAAAACGATTCCACGACGCATCTGCCTGCCTGCCTGCATGGGATATAGTTGTGCTTGAAAGAGCGCTGGGGCGTGTACACCGCTATCGAAAAAGAAAAAATGTCTTCTGAACGGAGAAAGCCGATTCCTGTTTCGCATCGACCTGTCTGCCTGCACGATGTATAGGTGTGCTTGAACAAGCGCTGCCATGCTTTAGGGCGTACGCCCGACAGCGTGCGATCGAATAGATCGGAGATGGAGGAGGATTCGGAATTCGACGAGGAAGGGGTGAGAAACGCGTTTTTTTTTCGGTGCTTCCATGATGTGTGTCGGTCTGCCTTGTGCTCTGCGGTATGTTATTGTTATCACATTAACTCGTCATCGCCCGAATCAAGTCCTGGGTCATTTGACAGGCTCCAGTCACTCTGGAGTGCAAAAAAAAAACGGGAAAAGCTAAACAAAACAAAGCATGAACACTTATCACAGCTGAAGCAAGTCGTACACCGCCCAAGAAATGAGAGTGACACGTTAATTTGCGTACGTATTTATCAGGCCCATTCCTATATACCACTCTGTCCGGAAATATAATCAACCTTGGACATTAATTTGAAAAGTAAATGTCGCTTTTAGTTCTGGACAGAGTGGTACACGTTCTAAGACCCGCAGCTGAAAGCGATGACATCGCACACCAACGTAACAAACTAATAGTGCGCGACTAGGCCGTGATAAGCTTGTCGTCTTTAAAGGGTTCGCCGTAGGTCGTGTTGGCCTACCTGGTGTGTTCGTGTATCGTTTCTTGTCGGAGTTCAACGAAGAAGAGGCTGCAGGTGTTTTTGCACTGGTGCTTCTATGGTGTTTGTCCTTTCATCCTTTTATCCTTTCGCCAGTTGGTCCTGTCGCCCGCTCATCATTTCGTACTGTCGTCCGTTCCTTTTGTAGTCCTTCTTGTCGTTTTGTTATTATTTCATTTTTTCATCCTTTCGTCTTTTCATCATTGTGTCCTTTAGTGCCCCTTCTTTGTGCCTCGTTGCATCCTTTCGTCCTTTATCCTTTCGTTCTTCCGTATCAGTTTTTTATCCTTCTCCCTTGCTTCCTTTCATCTGTTGATTAATTCGCCCTTTCGTCCTTTCATCATCATTTCGTCCGTTTATTATGTTTTCTTCTCCGTCTATCGTTCTTTGATCTTTCCATCGTTTCATCTTTTTCGTTCTTCCACCCTTTCGTCATTTATCCATTTATCCCTTCATCCTCTTGCATCCTTCCATTCTTCCATTTTTTCGTCATTTCGTCCATGACGATCGCGGATAAAGGTCATGACCGGAGAGGAAGACGAAGATGACGAGGAAGGAGAGGAGGAGGACGAGGACGAAGGGAATCCTGCGGACGATATGCGAATGTTTAGAAACTCTGGCGAGGGGGACCTCATGTTAGCAGAGGATGACATGATCGAACACGACCAGGCGAGTGCGGTGGAAAGCGCGCGTATGCGATGTTTGAGGCGGGTTGTTGTTGAGGCTCTGGCTAGTCGGTGTGGTGTTGGTGGTAATAGTTGTTGTGGTATTAGTGGTAGTATAGTGGTGGTGCTAGTAGTGGTGGTGTTAAGTGGTTGTGATGGTAGTAGTAGTAGTAGTAGTAATAGCAGCAACAACAATAGTCGTGGCAGTAGTAATAGTAGTAGCAGCAGCAGTAGTCGTTGTAGCGGTACCGTTAGCAGTGCAGCTCAACATTTTACAAGTATTAACAGTGCTCATGGGGCGGCATGTGTTTTGCTTGACACCGTTGGTGATCCCCACCGTTTACCACCGGCACGTCTGCTGTTGTTGCTGCTGCCGCCGCTGCTGCCTTTGGTGTTGCTTCTGGCGTTGCTGCTGTATTTTCTGCTCTTCTGCTGTTTCAACCGCGTCAACCCAAAGGTGGGCGATGAGCTATCGAGGCGTGATCGGGATGGGGAGGGGAGGGACGGCAGCGTTGAGTCCGACCGCGACTCGATCGAGTGCGAAGAGCACGACAGGGAGGCTGAGCTGGCCGACCCCGACTTCAAGAAAATGCACAAGTGAGATAACACTTCCAGTTATACATAGCAGATCCACCGTTGTAAGCACTTGCAGCGCTGCTCTATTTCTGATGTTCCGACCCTCCAACAGACAGACTGTCTGCTACCCACAGAGAGCGAAAGAGAAACACGAACCGGGCAATTTGTTTTAAAAGGTTGTAAAGGAAGGGAACATTTAATTAACTGGTTTAGGGAGATAAGGAGCGAGAAGAGTAGACGCGGGGGGGAGGTGGGGGGGGTGGGGAGTTATTGCTGCATCAGGTTTGCATTGTTTCTAGTTTGAGCGTTTGCACACCGAAGTTGTTTGTTGTCGTGTTATTGTTGTCTTGTTTGCGGATTCACTGTTTTATTCTAATAAAGACGAGAGGAGAGAGATGGAGGACGAGGAGAACTTTAATAATTGCCTCCCCCCCCCACTATCCCCATTCACCCCTACCTCACACCACCCAACCCAACCCCCACCGTACCTCCTACCCCCCGACCCCACTCCAGCCCCCTTAACCCCTCCCCCGCCCCCCCGACCCCCAACCCCCTCTTAAGGCTTAATTACCGCGCTTTGGATGTGGATGCGGAGGTGCTGGAGTGCCCTTGGCTATGCAAAGGGTGCCTTCGTCGCTCTACGAGCTGCGGCTGTCCGGAAGGGTTCCCGGCGTGGCTGGACAGCGATATGGGGCAAGCACGGCAGGCCATGCTGGGAAGGTGGGCCAAATACTGCTGCTGCTGCTGCTGTGGTTCAAAGCTCTCGCTAGGAACTCGCGCAGCTGAACATTTGTAACTGTCGTCAAGTTGTGTGGGCTGGTGTGCGTTGTGTTTTTTTTTTCTTGCCGGTCCTGGTTTTATTGCTATCATCGATATTGGGCAGGCGTTGCTGGGAAGCGGAGACAAATATTACACTGCAACAATCATCGTCCCTACAGTACCTTTCATTTATCCATCCATCCGTCCATCCATCCATCCGTCCATCCATCCATCCATCCATCCATCCATCCATCCATCCATCCATCCATCCATCCATCCATCCATCCATCCATCCATCCATCCATCCATCCATCCATCCATCCATCCATCCATCCATCCATCCATCCATCCATCCATCCATCCATCCATCCATCCATCTATCCATCCATCCGTCCATCCATCCATCCGTCCATCCATCCATCCGTCCGTCCATCCACCCATCCATCCTTCTTGTAAAGCACTGTGGCTGTAGCTAGGGACTGGCGCAGCAGGACATTGACATTTCTGACTGTATCATGTTGTCTGCGTTAGTGTAAACAGGATGTAATTGTCATCAACTTGTTCGTTGTGTTGTTTCTACTTTTATCAGATTGTCTCCTCCGTCGCTGCCCCCTCCTTCCTCTGACGATATCCACACTATTCACGTTGGAAACCCTTGGAATGCTGTTTTTTTTCTGTCATTTGTCTGTCAGATACAAGTGCTTGCGAGGGCGGCACGCAAAGCAGATTGGGCCGAAAGGTGTAGGGATACTTTTTTTCAGGTGTTTTACCAGATTACCCCCCCCCCCCCTCCCGAGTGCCCGCCCCCTCCTTCTCCAGACGGCATCCACACAATTCACGTTGGAGACCCTTGGAATGCTGGTTGTTTTGTTTTCGTTATCTGTTAGGTATAAGTGCTTGCCTGGGGCGGCGCAGTGCAGCTTTTGCCGAAGAGGGCCTGGGCACCTGATCCTGCTGGGGGAGTGGGCGCGGTACACCCAGGTATGGTTTTGGTTTGATTTAGTTTGGTGTTGATTTTGGTGTTGGTTTGTTTTTGGCTTGGTGTTGGCTCTTAGTTTGGTTTATTAGTCTGGTTTGGTTTTGGTTTGGGTTGGTTTTGGTTTGGTTTGGTTCGGTTTGGGGTGGTATGGGTTGGATTGAGTTCGATCTTGTTTGGTTTGGTTTGGTTTGGTTCGGTTTGGTTTGGTTTGGTTTGGTTTGGTTTGGTTTGGTTTGGTTTGGTTTGGTTTGGTTTGGTTTGGTTTGGTTTGGTTTGATGTGGTTAGGTTGGTGTGGTTTTGCTTGTTTGTTTTTCTTTTCTTTTCTGTTTTTCACAACATCGTTTTGTTTTTTGCAGGGGAAGACGGCTAAGGTCATCGGACCCGTTAAAGAGCGAAACGCTTACTACGACCGCTTGGCGCCCGCGCGGATGGCGAGAAGAATTAACTGCTACAAGCGCGCCAAGGATCTGCAGATGCAGCAAGAGCAGCACGAGCAGCAGCGAGAAGAGCGGACTGTGGAGCAGCGGGCGCAGCAGCGGCTGGAGCAACGGCGGCAGCTGCTGCATAACGGGGAGGAGGCGAGGTTGGAGGAAGAGGACGAAACAGACGTGAGAGTTAGACCTGACCCGGCCGCTCGAGAAAATAACTCAAGGGATCAAATTGCAAAATGTGTTTTGAGGTTAAAGTTTTTTTTTTTTTTGGAAGTTCCGTTTTGAGGTTCCCTGCTGGATATTTTCGTGTTGTGAGTTTGGACTTTTAGGTTTGCTTATGTTTCCCCCCCCCGCTGCTCACCCCTCCACCCCCCCCCCCGCCCTCTCCCTACCCCCCCTGCCCCTGTCCCACCCTCCTGCCTGCAACCTTAGGCGGACCAATACGCACGCGGTTACCGGTTCCGCGTTGGGGGCACTCGGAAACGCGGCCGCCGCGACTTCGACGAAACCGGCCCGACCCCGACCCCTCAACCGGGACGGGGTAGCGCGAGGGGGCCAGGTAGACCACGGAATTCCACATTGGCTGTGTCGGGGGCTCCTCTAGGGGGTCGAGGTAGTGGAAACCCCGGAGTAGGTGTTGGTGGTTCAGAAGGGGACCGGGGGGAGGGGCGCTGGTCTGGCAGCGTTGAGGTGCGGCTTGCGTTCACGGGGAGGAGGTTTGTGCGCCTTAAGCTTGATAATTGTCCAGCTGGTGTGCCCGTGGTGCCGGAGATCGGGGTGGTGGGGGCGGGAGTGACGGCGGTGGCGGTAGCGGCAGAAGGAGGAGTTGCTTCTTCTGCAGCTGCTTCTGCTGCCGACAAGGTGAAGAAGGAGGGGGCGTGCGGAACCCAAGCTTCCCTTTCTGTCTTGCCGTCGCTGTCCGGGGGCGCGGTACCTCGTGCTGGTGCTGGCGGTGGTAGCGGTGTTGGTGTTGGTGGTGGCGGTGCCGGTGGTGGTGTTGTTGGCGATGGTGGCGCTGTTTGTGTTGGTATTGGCGGTAGTAGTGGTGGTGGCCGCGGAGTTGGTGACGCCGTGGGCGAAGTGTTCTCGCCGACACCGCTTGTAGGTCCCAGGCCGGCGCTAGCGAGGGGCGGGTGGGCCTCCCTAGCATCATCCACCGCGGCTGCCACTACCGCCGCCGCCGCCGCCACCGCCATCACTCGAGCGCGCGCAGCCGACAACATCGCGAAGGAAGGCAGAGCAGGCGGAAACAAGGGAGGGGGCGGGGGCGGTGACAGTGACGATGACGGCGGGGAAGGAGCCCGGGAGCGCTGGATGAGCAACGCCGCAGCGTGGGTTAACCGCCCCGCCTCCGTGGTAGCGCATCTCCGCGACCTTCTGCTCCCCACCCCCGCCTCCGCGCCCGCCTCCGGCTCCTCCGTCCCTGCCCTAGGCTCGGCCCTGGGGAAGAAACATCCCGGGTTGGTGGTTGAGGGTCCCGGTGGGGAGAAGGGACGGGGGGGGGGAAGGCCTGCGCTTGTTTCGCTTTTGGAGGGGGGTGTCTGCATGTCGCCAGCGGCGGTGGTTTCGGCGGCGGCGGCGAAAAAGGGGACAATGGTGGTGGCGGCGGCAGGGGTGGCGGGGGGGTCTCGCGAGGCGGGGTGTACCACCTATGCGGCAGGGTTGAGGACGGATGCTCTGGAGCAGCTCGCCGGAAAGATGAGGTTGTTGCTCCGCGCGGACCTCTGGGCTGGGGGGGATAGGGATGGGGGTGTGGAGGGCGTGAAGCTTGGACTGGGAGAGTTTGTGTCTCTTGTGGAGGACGTGCACAGGTCGGTGGAGAGGACAACGAGGCAGAGGTAAGGGGTGCGAGCCGTCGATTTCATGGCGCGAAATTTCGCATTTAGACGGATGCTACTGTAGAGCTATATGGCACCTCATTTTTCCGCCACCCCTTGTTTCAAGAGCTCTATCCGCCTCGCTCATCCACTGACTTGTAGAAAAACGAAAGCGCCCCGATGAATAAGCCAACAGCCTAGGTATATACCGTGAAACGCGAAACATTTCAACGGGGTTGGATGGCTTCCTCGGTTGAGGAGCGGTTATTCACAAAATTGTGCTACCTTGGGCCGCAGTGCGTCTAGTTGCTACCACCAATATTTTTTTATAACAGCTTGTTGTTGATGTTCACCCTGGCAACATCCATGGGAGGCGTGTGTATTCAATGAACAACACCTGGTTCATCTGTAAAAACGAGCGGCCGGTGTATCGCGCAGCTTGCAAGGATGAGTACTCGTAACGACCCTTAGATTGACCAAACTCAACAATTGACGTATTGGAAATAGTTTTATGAAATAGTTTTATTAAAAACTGCTGCCCCCAATCGTAGCACGCGTGATGAATCCCTCCACAATTGGAAACCAGTGTTTGGGTACGAATAACTTGGAATAAGTACAAGTGTAGAAAGGGTTTTTCGGGCTCTAACAGGGTTAACTCGCTGCCGTAATGTAGTCCGTGATCGCAAGAAAGGCCCCAGCAATTCTACGAGTAAATGAAAAAAAAAGCAAACCATAGCAGTCGCCTGTGTCTTGGCCTCTCCCTCTCATCGTTACCGCCGCCTCACTTGTTTTCATGTATACTGCTGTAGCTTCTTGCGTTGACATTTTTTTCTGCCGATTTTTCTCCTGATTTTTCTGCTGGATTTTCCGCCAAATCTTATGCGCACGTTTCCGCCGAATTTTCTGTGTATGCTTTTTTTTTTCTTGCAGAACCCACCCCGATCGGGCCGGCGTGTCTGCCGCCGTGTGCCGCACCGTATGTTTTTTATGTTGCTTGTTGCATCTTCGTCCCCGGCAGCCTTGACGCTGTGTACCGTTTTATATATTTATTTTTTTGTGTTATTTGTCTTATTTGTGTGTGTGTTTTTGCAGTGATGACATCGTGTGCCGTGTGCTTGTTTCGTCTTATGCGTGCTTATTGGGAAGCTAAGACACCTCGTCCCGTGTGTTTTTTGTCTTCATGCGTGTTTCTTCAGCAGCCATGACACTATGTGCCGTACCAGTATGTGTGTGTGTTTTGCGCCTTTGTTCGGCAATCATGACACTGATCCTGCTGTGTGCCGCATGTGTTTGCCGAATGTGTTTTATTGGGCAGCCATGACGCGTTGATGCGGCGCAGGCAGGCCAGCAGGGAGGATGGCCTCGGGAAGCTGGAAGAACGCCTTCGACGTCTGGAGAGCAAGAGGTCAGAACGAGGGGCGCTACGTCAAAAATGCTCGTTATGCTCGACAAAATGCCCAAGTTTGGTCGCTATGCTCGACAAAATGCTCAATTATGCTCGCTGTGCCGGACAAAATGCTCAAAAATGTGCTCATTATGCTCGACAAAATGCCCGATTATGCTCGTTATGCTCGACAAAAAGCCCAATTATGCTCGTTATGCTCGACAAAATGCCCCATTTTGCCACTTAGTTCTTGTACTATTCAACATGTATCTGGCATCAAGTAGTAATTTTGTCCTCAAAAACGTGGGTACAGTTTTAAAATTGTTAGAAGCGCCAATTTTATACCAAAGAGTTGTTAGCATAATGGAGATAAGCGTATCACTCACTCATTCGCTCGCTCACTCATTGATCTGCGCGGATAAGGGTGTTATTTGGTGCGATCTCAACCGAATCTGAAGCATACCGCTGACTCGGCCACTCACTCCCTGATTGCCAAATGCCGAATAGGAGTGCCATTCGGTGCGATATCGACCGAATCCGACGCGTATCACTCAACTCATTCACTCACTTACCGATCGCCGAATACCGATGAGGGGTGCCGTTCGGTGCGATGTCGACCGAATTCGACACCTAGCACTCACTCACTCACTCGCCCACTGAACGCGGAATACCGAATAGGGGTGCTATTCGGTGTGATCTCGACCGAATCCGAAGCGACTTTGACCGAAATATAGCCTAATTTTTGTATCGTATTTTTTATGCTCTTATGACGCCCAGGTATACCTAAATATTTTTTCTATTAATTGTCTAATGGATGTAAGCCTATCTCTCAACTCACTCGCTCTCCCACTGGTCCGCGCGGAATACCGAATAGGGGTGCTATTCGGTGCGATCTTGATCGAATCCGACGCCGAATGGCTTTGAAAACCGAACGCGTCAAGACGCTCAGGACCCTCGCCGACGAGTGCTGGGCGGAGGGGGAGCCCTCCATTGGCCGCGACACCCTCGACAGCCTAGAGGTAATGCTTTAGTAATGCTTCAACAATGCTCTACAAGGGGAGGAAGGGGAGGGGGGGAGGGGGGAGGAGGAGGGGGGGAAGGTAATCATACCGGGGGGGGGGGTGGGGGGGGTGGGCTCGTTGTCATGCATGGCCGTAGGTTAAGATCATACTGAAGTACAGGCGCAATTTGATGCGAGTCGACGACGGAAGAAATAGCTGGACTCTTCTCGCGATGAAAACGAAGGCGCGTACGGTAGTGGGGAGGGGGCAGAAGAGCCTGCTTTTTGACCGCGAATGATCTGAGTTACGTCTAGGGAGGGAGAAGGAGAACGAAAAGTGCGAAGATAGTAGAAGAGAGACGAGCGAAAAAAAAAAGTAGGGGAAGGGCTCCATTCGCCGCGACACCCTCAGCAGCCTAGAGGTACCGCTATATTGTTTTCTTGCTGTGGAGGGGAAGGGGAGGGGGAGGGAGGAGGGGGGGCAGTATACTTCACCGTGGCGAAGAAGGGAAGGGCGGGAGAGCGGGGAAGGGGACGACGGATTTGTTTGGGCACGGGTGCAAATTGTACCATATGTTCGCCTGATGGTAAATGCTTGGTATGGCAATTCAGGTGTTCCTAATGGCACCTCCTCCCCTCTCCCCGCTCCCGACCCTCATATCGCCTCCATTGCGCTTGCAATACCGCTCACCATGCCGCTTACCGTACCGCTTACATACTGCATACCATGCCGCGTACTGTCGCGCCTGCGATACCGCCCATCGTACCATGCTCTCGTTGCGGTATTGCTACCTCCGTTTTTGGCCCCTTATGATACAGACCATGATTAGGAAGGAGAAGGCGCATTTATCTAAGTCTCGAGCGCGCATTCGGGAAATTGAGGCACAGGGGACGGACACAGAGGCGTTATTGTCTGGCGTGAAGGAGGACAAGGTGGGATGCTGGGGTGGTGGGGAGGCGGGAGGATAGTGGGGTGGTAGGGGTGGGTGGTGTGGTGGGTGAGGGGGTGGGATGATGGTGGGGTGTTAGGGGGATGGCGTGGTTCATTGGTTCCTTTTCCATCTCGCGTGACGCTTGCTTGCTCCTACACCGCTGCCGGTACGGAGGGTTTACGTTGCTCAACCTGTACTGTTTGCATTGATTGGTTTATCTTATTGTTATGTTGTTTTTTAGTACCCCACTTCTGCCCCGTTTGTGTCCCGCCTCCCTGTACAAGGTTCGACGCCTGGCGGATGCCTACAGGCGAGAGCGGGAGGCGGAAGTGTGCCTAATTCAAGCCGAAGAGGAGGCCCCGCCTGCCTCCGTCGGAACTCTCGGGGATGAGACAATAACACCCCCTCCCGGGGATTCCATTGAAAAATCCCCTCCCGGGCATCAAACAAAAATATCCCCTTCTTCTCCCGGCGCCCCGAAACCTGCTCCAGCAGTCATCGGCATGGGTGACTCAACTTCTGCCGGATCAGCAGAGGCTAAGGCTGCCCCCCGGATCGGCACGGACTCGGTCTCCGCAAGGGGAACGTTCGAGGTGGCGGGGGGTGCTGAGGATAACCAAGAGCAGCCGCCGCCGCCGCCGACATTGTCGCCGTTGTCGGAAAATTCTGCTATGGATATAGACGAAATGCCCGCGACAGTGGCAGCGGCGGTAGCGGCGGCGGCGGCGGCGGTTGTGGAAGCTGCGAGCGCCGATGCCCCGTCGGGAGATTTTGCACGAGAAGGCGGAGGTGAAGCGGGTACCGGTTCAGCGACGACTTCTGTGGCTTCTGTTCCTGCTACCGCTGCGGTAGCCCCAGCCCGCGGCGGCAACAGCGGTGGAAGTGGACGTGGGGAGGGGGAAGCAATGTCGTCCGGAGTGGTTAGAATGCCCGCGGTCGGCGCTGAAGGGTTTGAAAAATCAACCACAGGAGGAGGATGTAGTGATGGTGGTGGGCGGAGAGAAGCAGGATCAGGAGGAGGAGGAGGAGGAGGAGGAGGAGGAGGAGGAGGAGGTGGTGTTGGTGGAGGAGGAGTGGGGGGTACAGGTCGGCAAAACAGCGGCGTCGGGTCTGCCGGAGGTCGGTTCATCGAGCGGGACATGGAGGCAGCGCGGCTCATGATTCGTGCGCGAAAGCTTGACCTTGCCGCGAGGGAATGGATAGGGGTGAGGTGTCTCCTTTTACGTCGTGCCACGAGCGCCGCCCGAGGTGCAGCCGACGCGGCCGTGGGTGCTGATGGTGGTAAGGATGGCGGTAGCGGTGGTGCGTGCATGAAGACGTCGCTCTTACATGGGACAGCTGTGGTCAATGGAATAAGAGAGGGTGGAGTCAGGCAAGGAGTGATAGGAGAAGGTGGAGTGGGAAGAGCAGGAGTAGGAAAGGCAGGCGAGGAGGGATTGGCGTTAGCGGAGGATGTCCGGGGTTCGTCGGCTGGCTGTTCGACGCTGGTGCTAAGGCCGACCACGACGGCAAAGGGGAAAGAGGTTGGTCACGATTCGACTGCGTTCGCTGCGACGGAGCTGGAGTTGGATGGCGTTTTGGACGCGTCGCGGAGCGGGGGGTTGGTGCTGGAGAGCCCCGAGGAAACCGCTGACCTTGACAACGTGGGGATGGGTTGGGGGGGTTGGGGCTCCGTGGGCAACCAAAAGGTGGGTGGTCGTACATATGGCGATGATCAACCACATCAGCGAGACATTTTTTTTTCGAATGTGTAGGAGCCAAAAGTGGCCGTAAGAACGAAATCAGCCTCGAATAATGGAGCTTGTCTTATATTGGGGTGTACGTGCAGGAGCGTAAGGCATCGGAAGACGAAATTTGCCTCGTTTTTTTTTCTCAATTTTCATTTTTCGTTTTTCGTGTACCGACCCACCTCCCCCTCCCCACCACCACCACCACCACCACCCTCCCCGCCCCCCCCCCCCTTTGTTATATACTTGTGTGGAAGAAACGTAATAAACGCCCAAACGTTGGAGGTGTCTGTTAGGAGCAGGAACGGTGATCCGTCTCGGAAGGGATGCGAGGTCAACGGTCAAAGGACTTTAGGCAAGCAACAATTGAGTACCCCCCCACACCGCGCCCCCCCCCCCCCCCCCCCCCCACCTCACGCCCCCCTGCCCCCCCCCCCCCGCCTCCTTCAATTTTCAGCAATACCTCGCCCAAGCTCACACGCACAGCTTCCTCGCGAGCATGGTGGCCCAGGGATGGGAGGCATGGGGCCCCGCGTCGGCATCAGCGGCTTGCGTGGTGCGCGGAGTATCGGCCGTGCTCTCCGGAAAATGCGTCAACGCTCTCTGTCTTGTGGAAACCCTCGGTATGCATGCTGCGAGCGGGGGGTGTTCGGGGGAAGACGAGGGCGGCGGACAGGCGGGGTTGGACAAGCGGCCATGCTCAGTGAACAGCGTTGCTGTCGGGGCGCTTTACGCTCACTTGCAGTGGTGAGTAGAGTGTTTGCAGTGGCCTACACTCGATCAAGGCTACGGTGTCAAGTATTATTGTAGTATTATATATAGTTTTATACCAGGTATAATATTATATTATGCACAGTGATCGTATTGAAATCGGCGAATGTTATATCCCAAGACTAATCCAACCCGCGAAATATTATAGCTAAAATAACGCCCTATATCCCAAGGCCAACCCAACCCGTGAAATGTTATAGCTAAAATAACGCCCAAAATGACATATCCCAAGGCCAACCCAACCCGCGATATGTTATAGCTAAAATAGCGCCCAATATGATACTTTTACCCACAGCCCTGTGGATAAAATATCTCCGGAACCAATACGCCTACTGAATCAGTCGAAACCCCAAGCTCTACGAACATTCTGGGAGCTGTTCCTTGGGAATGCCAGGAGACTGGGTCGTCCTCATCTCGCCCCCAGGCTTCCACATCTCATCGCTCGGCAGATTTATCCGCGCGGCAGATTGGCACAGCAGATTCCTGGAAGACTCTGGTGGCCTGTCTTTGGCTTGAGCTACGAAGCAACTGCGTGCAGTGCTTGCGCACTGCCCTCACTTTTTGATATGTTCCGGGTGCTTCTTCTATTGCCCCTGTCTTGGAGCCTGTCATCTTCTCAGTCTCTCACGCTGAGCCGTCATCGTTCAACAGTTAGAACACTCCGCGTCCCGGAGAGACGAGGGATCACGACCCTCTGAGGGCGGAGCCATAGAACTCTTGGTGGCATAGGTCGCTTAGTCCTCAAAGTACTTATTGATTTGGGTTGGTCGGGATAACGCCAACGCAACCAGCCAACAAATCTCACCAAAAACAGAGAAACACACGATTAGGTTTTGGTGTTTTTACGAGTTTTTTATTTTTATTTTTCCGACCCAAAAGAAGTTGAAAGTCGCCAACGATTGGGTTTTGGTGTTTTAACGAAATTTTATTTTTATTTTTCCGACCCAAAAGAAGTTGAAAGTCGCCAACGATTGGGTTTTGGTGTTTTAACGAAATTTTATTTTTATTTTTCCGACCCCAAAAAAGTTGAAAATCGCAAACGATTGGGGTTTGGTGTTTTTTGCGAGATTTTATTTTTATTTTTTCGACCCGAAAAAGAAATTGAAAATCGCAAACACTCTAGTGATACCGCTGTTAAGGGTGGAACGGTACCGCTAACAATAAAATAGCGGTATTATTTTCTTCATTCCATGCTTTCCTTTCTTGGCTACGTATTCAGTCGCCTTCTGTTGCTGTATCTCTCATGCAGTAGGATGGAAAACGAATACGGACCCTGGGTGTGCTGTCGCTGCGGTTGGGTAGAGAGAACGGTTCTCAACGCCTTTAGAACTGAATACGTGTTTTTGGGAACAAACAACTTGGATTTACTGTGGGATCTTTTTTGCAGCTCTCAAAAGGGTCAATGTGAAACTACTTCGAAAATGTATGAGATCAGCTTTGCAGTTCTCGAATCGTTAAAGTGAAGACAGCACATTTTTTATCATTTATTTCCATTCCTTTCGTTGTTTTTTTAACCGTTGCAGGTCCGTTGGGCGTGTGGCGGTGGTTGATTTCGGCGCCCACCTTGCCACCGGTACCGCTGACATCCTTTGCCGTACGCTCGACCCGACGTTCCTCTACGCATCCATCGCAGTGTCAGGTGCGTGTGGTGTGTATGTGGTGCTGGATATCGTATCGAAAGTTTGGTTATATTAAAGTATCCGATTTTTATGTACCGTAATATACGATATCGACTTTTCGATATGTTGAAATATACCTGGTACCAGTTTTCGACGAATTATCGAATTGTGTGACGGTAGTCGACTTCGGCGCCCACCTTGCCACCGGCACCGCTGACCTTCTTCGCCGCACGCTCGATTTGACATTCCTCTAATAATATCGTATCAAAATTTTGATATATCGAATATAAGTTGCTGAAGGTATCAGTTTTTCGATGTATCGAAGCACAAGTTTTCGATAAAATCGAAATATCAAAGTCGACATGGGCATATAGTATCGTATCGAGTGTCTTTGCTCCCCCCCCCACCCCCCCACCCCCCCCCAACCTCACTCCCACCCCCACCCCCACTCCTACCCTTACACCCACTCCCGCCCCTACCTTCCCACCTCCACCCTACCTCCAACCCTGCGTTCACCCCTACTTCCATTCCTCACCCCCCACTCCCACCCCCCATCAATCTCCCCGCCCGTCACTACCTGCCCCTATCCCCCCTGCCCTGCAGACGGAGACGACGCTAACACCGGAACGGTTGCGCACGAGCACGCCCTTCGTCTCACTCGCAAAGATGACAACAAGCGCCGCGCCATCACCACCACTACCACCCCCCCCACCGCCGATAAGAACGGGGCGCTGCTGACCCGAAGGCGGCTAGACGGAGGGGGGGTGGGGGGAGGCGGGGGGAGCTGTGGCGGCGCTCTGACTGTGCTGTCTTCAGCGTTGGAGGGTTTCCGTCCAGACCTAGTGATGATATCAGCGGGCTTGGATGGGAGGAAAGGGCATCCGTGTGGCCGTGGGGATCTCGTCGCTGAGGATTACGAGTGGCTCACCCGCGAGGTTAGTGTTGTGTACATTTGTCGCTAACAACGCTTCGCTTGCTCAGGTTTGCTCACGTTCATCACACATTCCTTTTTCTCACGCACTCGCTTAGCTCACTCCCTTGCTTATTGCACTCGCTCGCTCATCGTAGTCACACGCTTAGCTCGCCCGGTCGCTTATCTCATTTACTCGCTTATCGCACCCATGCATTTATCGCACCCATCGCTTATCACACCCATCCACTTATTGCACCCATTCGCGTATCCCACCCATCCGCTTATCACACCTATTCGCTTGTGTCACCCGCTAAGATCACTGTATCACTTCACTTCCTTCTTCGTATAACTACCACTGCAATGTAGCCTAAACTATTGGAATAGCATCACTAGGTGTTCGTATCGGCTTATCTCAGTCTATTAGTTGAGATTCTGTCGTGCTGTTGTCGGCCCCCCTTTGTCGTCACCTAATCACGTTTCGTCACTTGACGCGGTAGAGTATACTAACAATAACACTAACAAGATTCTTGTTGTTTTCGCCTGTGCCCTTTGCCGGTTTTCTGTCTTTGCCCCAAACGACCTCAGGTTGTCAAGCTGTCGGAACGATTGTGCTGCGGGAGAGTCGTGTCCGTCTCGGAGCGCCGCTGTCAAGCAGCGAAATCAGACGCTCAAGCGCACATGGACAACGCAACAGCAACAACAGTTACATCAACGTCAGCAGGGGCGGCGGTATCGACAACTTCAGGCCCAGCAAGCGCATCTGCGAGGGGCGCTGTTGACAGTGGTCATATCAGCATCAGCATCAGCAGCGGCAGCGGCAGCTCCGACGTTGTTGGTGCTGGTGGGGAGTTGGGAGGGGGTGGTGAGGGGAAGCACAAACTAAAGCCTCCCGCGGGAGCGAGCGAGGAGGGTGTCGTACAAGAGAAGGGGGCAAGGGAGGAGGGGGGAAGTAAGGGCAAGGGGCTAGAACTATGTTCGGAGCTTGATTGCCTCAAAGGTCACATCCGTGGGCTGTGCTCTACAGTACGGGACAAATATTAAGAAACAGAAATGCAGACCCAGGCTGGATTTCTTATTTGATTAAGGGCGCGTTCTACGCCACCTTCAGTATATCGGCTGCCCAATTTCTTGTTTTCCCTGTGAACCTGGCGGTATCAGTACTATTTTTCGTATTTGGTGTCCTGGGCTGTAGCCCCCTAGTCGTCGGTTGGGGGAGGGGGTGTGTGGGACCTTGGTCATATAGGCGGTAGCAACTATTGTTTTGTGTGCAGCTCCATGGTAGAGAGTGTGTATGTTTGCACCGATGGATTGGCGGTGGCGCTGTTCTTTGCTGTCCTGGCTAGGTACGTGTTTGCCGTGCAGTCGCGCTGCGTGAGGTCGGTGAAGCTTGCGCTGGTGTTGGGTTTCTTTTGGTTGTTCGTTTGTAGCGTCCATGTTGTGTCGTTGTGTAGCCTTGACAGCGAACTCTGGCAACTTTTTTTTTTCGTCGCACCTGGTTTATGTGTTGTCTACTTTTTTCGCCGGGCGGAGTTGCGTGGTCTTTAGATAAAGCATGGTGGCTGAAGGCAATGGAATCTTGCGTCGATCGATCGATAATGTGTGCTGTTTTGGGAAGGGAATGGAGGTGTTCGTTTTGTGTTGATGTGCGTTTTTAGTATGATAGACAGGGTTGTGGTTTGCTTGGTGAATGCTTGTGGAAGTATCTCATTCTGTGGGTGCATCTGGGAGAACTTTTTTTTGCCATGCGGGCAACTCTTTTGTTTCATGGTGTACGCTCATCATAGCGAAAATCAGAATAACATTTTTTCGTTTAACGCATGTGATAACCCCTTCGGGCCATAACAAGCGATTGGAAAACCGAGAGGGCCCATCTTGTCATAAGTCTAGGAAAAGCGAGCAGCAGTATTCATAGTATCGCAACGATGCGCGGGTGTGGCACAGCTCCTCACATCGCGGTTTGGGCACGTCTCCTGCCTCACTCAGCAGCCCGGGCTGCTACGTGTTGGTGATGCCGTAATCGTAGTTTTTGTTTCGTCGTGTTTTTCTCTCTGCAGTCCTGAAAGGGTGAAGCCTGGTGGCAATAACAATTTGAACAATTAACACAGGGTTCACCCACCCACTTATGCCACTCCGGCGGCAATACGTATTCAGGCCCCGCGGTTCCTTGTTAACCTTATGTGCTCGGCGGCCGTGTGATGCTCGCGTTCGCCAAACATCTGTATTTCCTCCAACCTTCTGTCATATGGTACTATAAATAAGTTTATAAACCATCATGGTGGACTTAGCCATCTATGATTCCTCCAATCGTTTCCGCTCCAACCGTGTGTGATTCCTCCGGCAGATAATGCTGAACACAATCCGTACTTTTATTCGCTCGCACTTGCACCTTGGAACACACACGGTTCATACTTGTATTCCTCAGTTTACTGAGGTTGTGTGTACCCTAAACCCTCGAGCTATCCAAAAAATTAAATGCGATAAAACGGTATACCCCGTGTTCTCTACGCCAGCTTAATTAAGAAGATGACACATAATAACGGCCCAAAAAAAAACAATGTTTTTCGTCACACCGACTGAAATTTACACGGTGTACACCGTTTTGGGGCGGAATTTTTCTGGTAACTGGAGTTATTGTAACTAGTGGTACGGTCACATCTCCGCCTGTGGCACTACCTGTTGTCGGTGGTGGTAAGGTAGGGTATAGTGGTGCTCGTAGTGTGCGCTGTGATATAGCACTCTCTGCACGGAATATAAAGGACCATTGGGGTGTAAATATAAGTTTCAGACGACCCTTCCTTACATTTCCGTCCGTGGTCACTGACTGAGTGGTAGTATTTACATGGTACGAAATGCACAGCAACACAGTAGTAAACGTGCTGTAGTACTCCGACACGAGACGCGTTATTAACTGCTCTTAATCTACTACCACATCGTTCTGCGGTGGTAGTCCCCCCAACTTTTCTTCAACCAAAATCGCCGGTTTTGATACCAGCTCCCGGCCGTATCTCCTAAAAATACGGTAGCCCTTGCCACCTTGGTGTCATCGTTCGATAATCCTTTGCAACCAAGGAAATACAGGAAGATGTTTTCTTCATAGCATCATTCCTCGCGTCGAGCAGTCATGAAACGTTCGTTAAAGAAAATCGCCGGTTTTTTTGGGGGGGCTATCGTGGAATCAGCCAAACCATTATTGCTACTACATCAATATCAACGGCAACTTAATGCTAATACAAGTAGGATTATAGTAGTCGCGTGTTATGAATATTCGCCAGAGTACAGGTCTTAAGCAACCTAGCCAATGTCATGGTTTCGCCCTGGGAGCCAAACAAGAAAAAGGACACAGAATGCGGATTTGGTTGAAATATGCCCTTCTTTGAAGGCATGTGCGTGTAGGAAAAAGGGGATGGTGCAATTGCGTCGTAGCTTTGCAGGACGTTTTCTCGCGTCTTTCGATTCGTCCATTACCGCTGGGCTTTTTGCAGTCCGTTTCCCCTCTTCTGTTCTCCGTTTGTGGTTTTCTGCCTTAGCTTTTTCCCTGGGGCTTGGTGGCCTCGCAGAATATACAGAGATGTGGGAGTGGGTTTTGAAGAGCCGTATCTTCGAGTCATGTTCTACACCGGGGAACTGGTGCTTCCCCGAATCTTATATATTTACGCTTATACGGCTCATCAGGGTGGGCTAGTGGTATCATGGTATTGCCTTGGGAGCCTAACAAGAACTGGAAAATGATACAGGATGTAGATTTGTATAAAAAAGGTTTCACATTCCTTTGAAGGCATGTGCGTGTAGGAAAAACGGGATGATGCAATTCATGGATTTTTTTAGCGCGTTAAGCGCTCAGTTCTAAAGTTCTATCCGTGGCTAGCGGGATTAATACAAGAGCTTCTCTAATACAAGGGAATGACCAACGTGGCACCTGCGTAGTAGAGAAACCTGCAAAGGGTGGCCTGTATCTGAGAACAGCGCTCTATCTTGTGAAACCAATCAGTACCCAACCAGTCAGTGTGGTCGACACGGGAGATCACTATTTTCGTCCCCGGGGTGTTGGAGTTGCAGATGTCTGGAATTATATCTGATCCGGGGATGGAACCCTTCCCTCCCTGGGTATGGCGGGACCTCGACTTTGCCCCAAGGGGCAACTGCCGCCTAAAGCTTGCTTCACGAACCCCAGCTGATTAGCAATCAGTCGATGGGGTTGGGTCTCCACACCATGCGGGGCTGTATCGACCCGGGGGATAGTCGTTTTCGTCCCCGGGGTGTTGTAGTTGTAGATTTACGAAATGACTTATGATCCGGGGGTGGGAAAGTATCCTCCTCGGGTACTACAATTACTCGATGTTGTCCCGAGGGGCAACTTTCGTCGCGCGCTGGTAGTTGTAATACACATACATGTCCACCTAACGTACACCTACTACTCCCATTTACACGTCAATGTCCACAATAGCATGTTACGGTTGTGTGGCGGAATTTCCTACACCTATCTAGAGATAGATCCTTCTTGTGACAGATACCAAAAATAGCCGATCTTCTTAATTGAGAATTGCCTTTTCGATGAGAATAATCAACTTATTGTGCCTTGAACGAGCTAGACTATATCTTCCTGAGACAAAGTTAAAGTTTATACATAAAATACAGTTATTGGCAACACAGCTATCGATCGCACAAAATACAGTCGAACTCCAGATTAGAATCCTCAAAAAACAGATTATTCAAAAAATCGGCATTATTTATCCCAGATCGACTTCAATCAAAATGCAAAATTTCTTATATCACCTGTTTCTCGACACCTCCATGGCCATTTTTTTTGCGCGATTCTTTAGCTGTTGAAGAAGCTAAAACCTTTCGTATGCAGGGGAAAAGCGGTGATGCCATACAAGTACAGCACAAGACGTCGAGTACGAAACGGGGTAAGAAGTACACCGCGCTGACATTTACACAATATAGGAAACCGGAAGCCGTTATACTTGGAAATTGGTGCACAAGGAACCATGCTGTGGTCGTTAGGGAACATCCGGGTTACATCCCCGGGTTTCCTATTATTTGGGTTTGGATCTTTATGGCATGTCACGAATCGTGCCCTAGTGCAGCGAGGTCTAAAGTCAAGGCGAGACAGACGAGGATATCTATCAAGGCGAAGCAGACGAGGATATCTAGCCTACTAGCATGGCAGGGTCCCCATGTGGGCTATGTCTGTAGCACGCCTCAGATATTCATAATGACTGACCTCCGAAGGACCGATACGACCGAGTTCAGAAGGCGCTTGTACGTTCCTCGGACAAAGAGAGCAAGTCCTCTGTGCAGGTGCTCAAGATATAGTCTCCCAAGAAAGTAGTGTGTAGATGGTAACTTGATTGTTTATTCACAGGGTTTATGAACGCGAACCCAAGGAATTGATTGTGTCCGGGTGGGGCAGCCACACCCGACTTAGGGAGGGGGCGTAAACAGCGCGGCCCCTACTATCACGAAAACGCCTCTGTCATAGTAACTCTTGAAATTGTCACGTAACCGTAACATCCCCCCTAGCATAATGCGATGACAAGAGCAATATGCTATACCAATCCTGTGACTGTATAGGGTAAAGAGTCGCAAAGCTCTTTACAGAAATAATGACCTCGAGGATAGGCTGACAAACCGAAAACACAGGGGTCATGAGAGGGACATCCTCGATAAAAACCCTGTCCCCTGCCTTTTCACTGCGTATTTGATCGCCTCACCACTATTCAATAGCTAAAAGTCTGTATGTGAACGAAATTAACGTGCATGAAAGCAGCACGCAACTCCACGGGACTGACTCGTCTACTACTCCTTTTTGAGTCTGCCCACATACAATGTAATCCTCCACTAAAAAGCAACGTCGGTAGCTCAATATCATACCGCAAAAAGAAGCAGCACGCAACTCCACGGGACTGACTCATCTACTCCTTATTGAGTTTGCCCACATACAATATAATCCTCCACCAAAATGCAACGTCGGTAGCTCAATAACGTACCGCAAAAAGAAAAAAACACGAAAAGCAAAAAAATCCCAAACCTTTGGCAAAAGCGGAACTCCGATGCCAGGTATCAAAGCACGAAAAGGAAGCATCTGACACAATAAATCTCAAACAAAATAAACGGCCGAAGGTCGAGGATAAGTATGTAGCCCTCACTAAACAACCACTTAATAGTCCATTCAAATTCAACTCATACTCAACTAGTAAACACAACCCCATCACTGCTCAAGAGACTGTACCAACAGCCTACCCGACTCTTCACAAAGCAGTGCCGATCCTAGAAACAGGGCATACCCCCCACGAGCTGTGAAATAGAATCAACGCAGATGCCCAGGGGAAACCCATACAACAAGCAAAAACCCGATGAAATCCCATTTGTAACTCCGAAACGAAGCCATTACGATCGCAGAAAGGTTGTAGCAACAGTTGCGCCTCCAAAGAAAGAAAGAACTGAGTCGAAAACGGCAAAAAGCAAAACGAAATAACACGGCCAACAACAACCAATACAAAAAAATTGAAGAATTCACGCTGACGAACCAAGATCGGCGAAGGAGACAAATTACTATGACCAAACACGTAAACATACGCCTCGCACACCAGAGTAATTTCCTAGATACAAATACCCACACATAACATTCACCCCGCTATCGCAACAAAGCATCATAACATTTTTCGACCGAACTACCCCACTCCAAATCGAACAGCTGCCACCAACTGGATGCAACATTCTTCCCCCAACAATTTCTCAACAAGACTCGTGTTTGAAGTGTAACTAAACAACTAGAAAATACAAGAAGCAGAAACAGGGTAAAGAACTCTTCGCCTTGTCGGCGGACCCAATTATGGTCGCTCTAGCGCAGTCGCCAGTAGCCGGTGTTGTAGTCCGACACGTGACTCTTGTGGTCTAAACAAGTAACTCAGGTCCGTACACATGGCGCAGACACCTATTTAGCGGACAGAGACGAGGTGTCGCGACGAGAAGGAGGCACGGGCAAGGTCTCGGAGCGAAGGAAAACGTAGCAGCGCACGGGCAAGGGTTCGGAGCGGAGAAACGGCGGAACAGCGCACGGGCTAGACTTCAGAGCGAGCGATCGGTGCACGGGCAAGGCTTCGGAACGAAGGAGCATCGCGCGGGCAAAGCTTCGGGGCGAGGGAACAGCGCGCGGACAGGGGTTCGGAACGGGAGAGTGCGCACAAGCCAGGGTTCGACGCGAGGGAACGGCGCGCGGGGAAGGGAACGGCGCGCTGGGAAGGCTGGTCTAGATGGGCGTCCTTCCATCGCCTTCGCGTTAAAGATGCAGGCTTGGTACCCGTCGTTTGGTGTCGGGTGATTCCGTGCCGTGGCAGGCTTCTGGCGAAGGCGGCACCTCCCCCCCTTCACGAGTTGAAATTTCATGGAAAGAAAGGAACAGAGGAACAATTGTAACAATTGTGGGCACGGACGTTAACGGGATGGCGGTAAATAATGATGAACCCACGCAGCCGAACAGTGGCCAAGTTGCCGTCTCCTTTAGAATTGGAGACGGCAACAAAGGTCCCAACAATAAGTGCGGAGCCATCTTTAAAAGACATGCCCCCTCCTGCCAAACAAGCATATCATATCGAACAGAAGCAACACAAGCACGAAAAAAACAAAAACGAAAAGAAAAACAAGTGCACGTCCCATGGCAAGGCAGCGACCGTGGCAGAAAGCAACAGCAGAACAGCAGAGGAAAGCAACAGTGTGGAAACCTGAGTTCGATTTTCGGATTGGACACCATGTCACGAATCGTGCCCTAGTGCAGCGAGGTCTAAAGTCAAGGCGAGACAGACGAGGATATCTATCGAGGCGAAGCAGACGAGGATATCTAGCCTATTAGCATCGCAGGGTCCCCATATGGGCTATGTCTGTAGCACGCCTCAGACATTCATAATGACTGACCTCCGAAGGACCGATACGACCGAGTTCAGAAGGCGCTTGTACGTTCCTCGGACAAAGAGAGCAAGTCCTCTGTGCAGGTGCTCAAGATATAAAGTCTCCCAAGAAAGTAGTGTGTAGATGGTAACTTGATTGTTTATTCACAGGGTTTATGAACGCGAACCCAAGGAATTGATTGTGTCCGGGTGGGGCAGCCACACCCGACTTAGGGAGGGGGCGTAAACAGCGCGGCCCCTACTATCACGAAAACGCCTCTGTCATAGTAACTCTTGAAATTGTCACGGAACCGTAACAGGTAAAACGGATACTGCTGCCTGCTCTGAGATCATCGCGCACAGCAGTCGATCTGTCGCCAAGTGGTCTCCCCGCGGCCTGTGGTCAAGCGGTCTCCCGGCGCCTGCGGGTCAGTTCTTTCTCGTCTATTCTGCCCGCTGTTTTCGGTCGGATCCTTCTCCCCGCGGCTGCTGGTAGACATTTAAAATGCGTTTTCCTCTGGTGTTAACTCTCCTTTATGGGGTGATCATCTCACTCAGGTGCTCTGGCAGCCCTGGTTTGAGTTTGATCTAGTCAATCAGTCCTAGTAAATCGGCAGATTTGTTCATAAAAAAGAAAACCAGTCTGGGTCGTCAATATTTATGTTTCTTAGTAGGTGTCCTGTATTGTGATATGTAAGCTGCCGTCATCCGTCGCCGTAGGGACGTCAGTTCGTCAGGCTTTCGTGCCGGGTGAACGGGTACAAACTAGCCTTGAGGGACCGCCAGATCGCGAGGGGAAGGGACGAAGAAGCTGGAGGACTGCGGTCAATGACCTGGGCATGGAATGTTGAGGATTAGGATAGACTATATCGGTGGTAGCTAAAAAGAAAGATGCGGAGAAGGGAAATTGGGAAATTGTTAGCAGAGTGTAATAGGAGAGATACTACTGCTTTGCAGAAGGATGTTCGATTTTATATTGGAACTACGTTTATCAACGATATATTGTCCGAGGGCAAAAATGATCATAATGATAATTTGTCAAGCATCGTTTGAGGGAGATTAACAGGATTTTCTACGGGATACAACCCATCCCGTCGGTCACCATCACTACTGTAGTACCTTATAAATGCACAGTAGTAGAGCCAGTAGGTCTACTGTAAGCCTTTGCTGCTATCGGGAATAAGTCAGCAGCGACATGGATTCGGTTTCGCCGGCCAGTCCCGGTAAGGCACTGCGATTGGCACGCCAAGAAACTCAAAATATTGACACAGAAACAGTAACACTTTTTTCCTAATGATACACGTTCGTGACCGGGCGCGGTGATCGGGGTGCCGAGGGGCATGATGATGTATCAATATCGATACGCAACAACACGAAAATACCTGCTGTATTGATATACCAAAATATATCATACTGGAAAATCAATACCAACGCACTATTAATGGTACACTAGTCGCTCACTATAAACATGTCGAAATAGCAAGACCGCCTAATGACAAGACATCAAAACACCAAAACACCAAAATATTGCACCATCAAAACATAAAACTATCGAAACATTAAACTACTGCAATACCAAAGCGTCAAAAGAATGAAAAGATAAAAAAACTTACCAGCCGCAAGCGGACCGCTTCACTACTACGTACCACATAGTCCATAAAAAGCATACCTGGCACAAGCGGACCACCTTGCTACTACGTACCGTGCAGTCCTTTCGGTGCCTGCGACAGGATACGGCAGGGAGACACCACCAGCATCATACATTCTCCTACCGAAACCGAGCTTACTATGAACGGCGACGGCAAAAAAAAACGCCGCCGAAACAGCTGCGTCACCTCCACTAGGCCGGCCTAAAAACACTGCCACAGACCTGCATGAGAACCATATATACTGGCACGGAAACCGAGCTTTTCGGTAGTATTTTCGGCGACCCCAAAAAACGCGGCCAAACTAGCTGTGCTGCCTCCAATAGACCTGCATCGTAAAAAAAGACGCCCACAGCAGCTGCTCTGCCTCTGCAATACCTTGCACGGCGAAAAAACGCTGGACGCTACCCCCGTGTCCAAAGCAATACTACCATAGCCAATGATTTCTGCCACCGCCATGATAAAACCTGCACGGGACAAAAAAACGCCGCCTAACCCGCTGCCTCTGCCTGCGCTAGACCTGCGTGGCGAGAAAAAAACGCGCCACAGCCGCTTCTCTGCCCCCGTTAGACTCGTGCCGCCAAAACGCCGCCAAAGCCGCTGCGCTGCCAGTCGCTAGACTTACGACAAAAGCTCCAGTATGGGTGCACCTAGTTTTGCTGAGGTCCCTAACGCGAGGAGCTCGATCCCTTGCCCAAAGCCTGACTTGTAAGGAAATCAATGCGAAATTGCAGCCCGAGGAAACCATCCCATAACATAGCCTAGATATACGACCAAAAATATTGTAAAAAATCAATGCTATTGGGCAGTTCTCAAGTTGAGGAGCCCCGTCAGCCGGGCAATAAATGGCCAAAAAGAGGAAACCCCTATCATACATATTTGTACTGAAACCGAGTGTACCACGTATGCCGACGCAAAACAGAAACCGCCACCAAAAGCAGCTGCGCTGCCACCGCCAGACCTGAACGGCCAAAAACATGACGCCACGGTAGCAGCACTCCCAACCGCTAGACCCGCATGGCAAGAAAACGTCGCCACAGCCGATGTTCTGCCTCCGCTAGACCTGCATGGAAAAAAAACGCTGCCACAGCTGCTGCTCTGCCTCCACTATCTTACACCTGCGCGGCAAAAAAACGCCACCATAGCAACTGCACTGCCAACCGCTCCATCTGCAACACAAAAACGGCGCTACAGCAGCTGTTCTGCCTTGCCTAGCAAAAAATACGCCGCCAGAGCAGCTTAGCCTCAACCGTTACACATGCATGGCCACACGCTCCTCCGCCTTCAACATCCCCCTAACAGTGTTGCCGCCATGACCACCCTTCCCCGTGGCACACCCCGTGACACCTTCCACCCCACCTTCCCTCGACTTCCTCGACTGTCTGGCATGCTTGCCCCCCACCCCGTCAACCGAAACTCGGGCAATTTTTTCGCCGACGCAGACTTGCATCAGCGCGGTCACGTGCGAAACGACCCCGCGCACGAGCCCACCATCTTCCGTTCTCAAAACCGGCTCCTCTTTCGCTGCAGCCGCCACTGCTACGGAAAACCCTGCTACCTCAGAACCGGGTCTGACCCGAGCGGTATCACCATCACCACCACCACCAACGCCACCCTCGCTGTTTTTACCTTGCCGGGGAGCAAGAGGGGGAGCAGCGACAGCCACGCGGGCGGGTGGGGGCGGCTTCGGAAGTTCTCCACCAGCGACGACGTTTGTTGCACCTGTAGCAGCCGAAACAGTCTTCATGTGCTGAACATTTCCGGGAAAATATCCAGGAACGGTTCCCGGAGCAGTGCCCAGATCCGCGCCGGAAATAATGCCAGGGACAGATGAGGACCGTTTCTCGGGCGAAGAAGTGACCATCGGCACGACGCCCACCGACGACGTTTCGACCAGCGACGACGACCTAAAAGCCGACGATGGCTCTGCTGGTTGCGTGGCTTCTGCTACGAGGAGTGGCGCGTTTTTGGCGACCATCGAAGCCGCCGTGCCGCTGGCGGAGGAGGCGCTGCCGCGTGTTGCTGGTCGGCTACGGCGCTCGCGCCCCCCTGCCCCGCTTGACGCGATAGGTTCGGGTTTCGTCGCTCGTTTCGTATTGGCCCGAGCCTGTAAGAGACAACGTAACGGAAATATGCGCGCGTGGGGGAGGGGGGGGGGGGGGGGGGAGGGTGGAGGGGGTCGGGATGGGGGGGATGTCGGGGGAAAAGTACCATATCATACCAGACCACCCAATACGATACCTTACGATATCATTTTGTGTAGATAAATACCTGATGCCAAAAAGTACTACAATACCCCATATCGTACCCTCCCCTTTAGCAATCATGCACCATCACACGAAAGCAGAATAAAGTACCATGCCATACCATCCCATACCAAACCATAGCACATCATACCATACTACCATACTACACCACACCGCACGAGCTGGGTGACCTTAGCCCGTGACATTCTAGCTTCCAGCGATATCATACCCCGTCACACAACAGGAAAAGCAGTACCATGCCAGACCCTGCTAACAGCGTGCCACTTAACAAAACCATACCATGCCATGTACCATCATGCATTACAATGTAATACCACACCGTACCATACCATACCATATCATTCTTCATAACGTATTGGTACTACGTAATAATACCATTCCATACCAAACCACACCATACCACACCATGTAACGTATGTCACACCTGCTGGGCGGCCTTAGTCTTCGACACCCTAGCCTCCAGCGAATACCCCCCCTCCAGCACCGACACCACGCGGCCGGAAGGGCAGCACTCTTCCAAGGCCGTAGTGATCCACTCGTACGTCTCGTTGGACAGGTAATGGTAGTAGTCCTCCACATGCCCGTCAAACCCTGTCAACATCAGATCCACATCCAATTACCATCGTTTTCAACACGCGTGCTACGACAGAGGCAGCACTTTTGGCTGAAACGTTTTTGAGAACAAAAGGGCCCCGTAACTCAAAATAGTCAGATTTTTTGTTATTTTTTGGCAGGATTTTTCCTTGGATGCCTAGGCCGTGGGCTTGCTCACTGGGTAGCACCTTTTGTTTTCCTCAAATAAGTTTTTGCCATAGAGGAGTACTACTAATATATATATATGTATCATATATGTATTACAAGGGCTCCGCATGGGCGCCGGCGCCCATGCTTCGGGTAGGGGGGGGCAGCACTTCGAGGAATTAAGTTGTAGCTGCCCGGTTCGACATTGAAGTTTAAAGTAATGCCAAGAGTTTACTACGAACATGAGATTCTGAAGGTAACAATTTGACAGAAGAAAAACGTGGTATACAACAAAGAAGGCAAGCACAGGCGAAACACGCTGTTGTTGAATGCGCCGTCAAGTAAAAGTTGGCGTATATCAAACAAACATAAATACCGCAAATAGTATTGAGAACCTGCTTCGCTTCCAGGCGAAACGAAAGAGGACTTGGCATCAATGAAACTGCACTGCTGTCCCAGTGGCAATGGAGGTTCGAAGACGACAGGATGCAAAGTCGGTTTGCATCAAGCGTCGACATGGGGCCATGTCAGCCGGCGAGATTTTGGGAGAAGAGCTTTGCCTGAAGGCTGTCGCATTGCTCTGCGTGGTCACGAGTGAGGAGGAAACGAAGAAGAGGAGAGCAATCTTCTCGTTGCAACGGCGTTGTCTAAGATAGATGCGGGGGTGGCTTTGCTGGCGCGGGAGGTTGGCGTAGCGCTTCTCTGTTTTGCTCGGGAAGGCGGGAATGTGTATCTTCGCTTCGCGCGTGCTGTTACGTTTTGGAAATCGGACGCGTCCCCTCAAGAAATAATATGCGACGTGTCTCTATCATGAAGACTGCTGACAGTGCCGTGTGTATTCTCTACTAAGAGACTAAAATATTTAGCATTTTTTCATTTTCGGACTGTGCGCATAGCAGAAGGTCTTCAGTTATGATTATCTTTCCGACGGAAATCCAACCGAATAAAAAATTAGGCGCAGGGCACTTTAAAATCTTTCAGGATATGTACTACTGCACCAAAAAAAGTACTCTATAGTATTAGTAAAAATATTTGCGTAAAGAATGGAAAAAAAAAAAAAAAACGAAAAGGATAGGGATGATGCTGTGGTCATCATACTTTCGCAACTTTTTTGTTCTTTTTTCTTGGTCCCATTTATTATCCCCGCACCAAGCTCGCGCTCCCTCCCAGTAGTAACTCAGATCCGGGGTCACATAGCGGGCCCTCTTCTCCCCTCCCCACTACGGTACGTGCCTTCATTTTTGTCGCGAGAAGAACTCAGCATTTTCTTCCCTCGTCGACTCCCGTCGAATTCACCTACTACCCACGCTGGTAGGCGCTCTCAGCAGTTGATCCTCTTTTTTAGGCATTTTTGCAAATAAAGTACAAATCTGATCACGTTGGGATCGAATTCAAGGACCAACGTTAGTAGTATTCGAGGGTAACCACTAGACCACCGGGACGACCGGCTGACAACAGAACAAAAAAATAGGATAGTTGCATAGAGGTTACACTCCCCCGAAACTGTACGCTATTACGACGATTGACGCCGGCGTTACCCAGAGAGGTGCTGCCTGTGGTGCCAGTCAACATTATTTACTGCTGCTCTTGTAGCTCGGAATTTGAAAACAGCGCACCAGGTATTTCATAGACTATTATTATAGACAATTTACTGCTGTTTCATCGATTGATTGCTGGCGCACACCACATATTGTCAAAGAGATCCCTACTGTTATAGATTACTGCTTGCTGTTGTATCGTTGGTTAGCACACCACGCGTTGACTGGTCCTCGGCAAAACATCTGCCAAGATTCCTAAATCTAAAATCGCCGCCAATTAACTCTCGCTTGTGTCTCTTACCCCCCGTGGTACGCGTTCACGACCAGGTAAGGAACGGATGAGAAAGGGCGAGGGGAGTTGGAGCCGCCCCTCGAACAAAGTGGTTTGACCGGGAAATCCGATAGCACTACCCAAGCACTACCCACTGAGCTACTTAATCACTTGACTCAGTAGCTCAGTGGGTAGTGCTATATAATATACACCCTGGACAATAGGTTCCAGGTTAATAGACAATCGACAGGATCCTATTCCAATAGGAGACCTATTGTTGCCCGCGATAGGTATCGATGGGTACTTTTCGTAGCCTATTGGGGCCAACAATGGGTATCGATTGGCATCTTCAATATCAACTGTGTGGCCAATAGCCCATTGTACCTATTTATCCAAACATATTGATATAACAAGTAGGTGTCGATAGACATTTTAAGGACGGTATTGTTTGGACGATAGGATATTGGCGCTGAGAGACGGAACCCACGGGTTTGTCGGATAGGTATCGATATACTTTTCACCCAACCTATTGATTCGGAAAATAAGTATCGATTCGTAGACGTTTCACTTCTATTGTTTGGGACGATAGGTATTGACAGACCTTCCACCATTCTATTATTTCGGGTGATAGGCATCGGTACGTAGGCCTTTCGCCGTTATATCGTTTCAGTGTTGGAGAGCAAAGGCGCTCCAAGACAGCCCGTCTAGGTACCATCAACTCTAGTTCGCCATTCATCATCCACGCCGCACGCCCCTCCAGCCCAGCGGAGAATCCCCGAAAACGGCGCTGTCTGTCCGTGTTGTGCCCTAAAAAGATCAAGGTGGATGGTCTCAACAACAAGGTGGTGAGTACTACTTATGGGTGTTCGATGCGAAGCTCAAGCCTGCAGTGCTTTGGAGCGACCTGTTGTGAGCCGTCGAGTTCCTTATACCCTGGATAATACCCTATAGAATAGGCTATTGGGCTGACGATAGGTCGGCAACGATGAGGATCGATACCTATCGCACAATAACTCGGCTTCGGGGTCTATCGATAGGTATTGTAAGCAACAATAGGGTTAGGGCAGTGGCCACAATAGCCTATTGTGCGACCGATATGCTTGCGAAGGTGTATATCGATAGGTATCTTGGGTACCAACATAATTTGAAAATAACTCCCAACAGGCTATCGTTCGAACTATTGTAAGAACAATAGCCTATTGTGCCGATTTATCAGAACATATTGGTCGAAGAAATAGGTATCGATAGACAGATTCAAACACCTATCTTAAAACAATAGCCTATTTTACCAACTTCTCTGGGCCTATTGGTCCAAGCAATGGGTATTGATCGACAAATTCGCATACCTATCGAACGTGTCGATAGGTATCGATATGCAATACCCCAACCTATTGACATTCGATAGGCATATTCAATAGGCTATTGTCCGGGGTGTGCTATATATCCAACAAAATATATGTTGTCGAGTTCGTAAACTGATATTCACCGACATTTTAATAGGGATCTCCGGGGCTCTCCCCTCGCTACTGACTACAGTAGTAGTACTCAGGAGCAAACTATAAAACCATTCATAACATCTTCAGCGCGCACGCTTGAAAAGACAAATATGAAGTCGGTGAGAATCGAACTCACGACACATAGCACCACCCACTGTTCAGAGAAAACGACATAGTAAATGGAAGACTGGCATAACTCGAGCATAAAATCGTGGGGAAAATCCTGAAATGAGACCAAAGTGTGTATTTGACTCGCATAATTGTCGAATGATCATAGAATACTTGCCGGCATAATCACCTCTTGGTCGTTTATGCTACCCCGAAAAAGTCGCTGAAAATCCCTATTTCATTCGCCTATTGGGTCACAGCCTAACTATGCTCGCAATTATAGTCGCGGTTTTTGGCATGCTACTCGCTGGAATACGGCAACAATTCGCAATGCAACTGCAATTCGTACAAAACGCTCGCGCGCTTCCTGAAATTATTGTGTCCCCGCGTTCGTTCACGGCCGTAGAAAACCTTTCGTGGATGTAGTATACATGTACGTACGGAAAGCACGCTATCGCTCGCGCTATTGCTGACGCTATTGCTGACGCTATCGCTGACGCTATCGCTGACGCTATCGCTGACGCTATCGCTGACGCTATCGCTGACGCTATCGCTGACGCTATCGCTGACGCTATCGCTGACGCTATCGCTGACGCTATCGCTGACGCTATCGCTGACGCTATCGCTGACGCTATCGCTGACGCTATCGCTGACGCTATCGCTGACGCTATCGCTGACGCTATCGCTGACGCTATCGCTGACGCTATCGCTGACGCTATCGCTGACGCTATCGCTGACGCTATCGCTGACGCTATCGCTGACGCTATCGCTGACGCTATCGCTGACGCTATCGCTGACGCTATCGCTGACGCTATCGCTGACGCTATCGCTGACGCTATCGCTGACGCTATCGCTGACGCTATCGCTGACGCTATCGCTGACGCTATCGCTGACGCTATCGCTGACGCTATCGCTGACGCTATCGCTGACGCTATCGCTGACGCTATCGCTGACGCTATCGCTGACGCTATCGCTGACGCTATCGCTGACGCTATCGCTGACGCTATCGCTGACGCTATCGCTGACGCTATCGCTGACGCTATCGCTGACGCTATCGCTGACGCTATCGCTGACGCTATCGCTGACGCTATGGCTGACGCTATCGCTGGCGCTATCGCTGGCGCTACCGCTATCGCTGGCGCTGGCGCTGGCGCTGGCGCTGGCGCTATCGCTGACGCTATCGCTGGCGCTATCGCTGGCGCTATCGCTGGCGCTATCGCTGGCGCTATCGCTGGCGCTATCGCTGGCGCTATCGCTGGCGCTATCGCTGGCGCTATCGCTGGCGCTATCGCTGGCGCTATCGCTGGCGCTATCGCTGGCGCTATCGCTGACGCTATCGCTGACGCTATCGCTGACGCTATCGCTGACGCTATCGCTGACGCTATCGCTGACGCTATCGCTGACGCTATCGCTGACGCTATCGCTGACGCTATCGCTGGCGCTATCGCTGGCGCTATCGCTGGCGCTATCGCTGGCGCTATCGCTGGCGCTATCGCTGGCGCTATCGCTGGCGCTATCGCTGGCGCTATCGCTGGCGCTATCGCTGGCGCTATCGCTGCGCTATCGCTGACGCTATCGCTGACGCTATCGCTGACGCTATCGCTGACGCTATCGCTGACGCTATCGCTATCGCTATCGCTATCGCTATCGCTGACGCTATCGCTGACGCTATCGCTGACGCTATCGCTGACGCTATCGCTGACGCTATCGCTGACGCTATCGCTGACGCTATCGCTGACGCTATCGCTGACGCTATCGCTGACGCTATCGCTGACGCTATCGCTGACGCTATCGCTGACGCTATCGCTGACGCTATCGCTGACGCTATCGCTGACGCTATCGCTGACGCTATCGCTGACGCTATCGCTGACGCTATCGCTGACGCTATCGCTGACGCTATCGCTGACGCTATCGCTGACGCTATCGCTGACGCTATCGCTGACGCTATCGCTGACGCTATCGCTGACGCTATCGCTGACGCTATCGCTGACGCTATCGCTGACGCTATCGCTGACGCTATCGCTGACGCTATCGCTGACGCTATCGCTGACGCTATCGCTGACGCTATCGCTGACGCTATCGCTGACGCTATCGCTGACGCTATCGCTGACGCTATCGCTGACGCTATCGCTGACGCTATCGCTGACGCTATCGCTGACGCTATCGCTGACGCTATCGCTGACGCTATCGCTGACGCTATCGCTGACGCTATCGCTGACGCTATCGCTGACGCTATCGCTGACGCTATCGCTGACGCTATCGCTGACCGCTATCGCTGACGCTAATCGCTGACGCTATCGCTGACGCTATCGCTGACGCTATCGCTGACGCTATCGCTGACGCTATCGCTGACGCTATCGCTGACGCTATCGCTGACGCTATCGCTGACGCTATCGCTGACGCTATCGCTGACGCTATCGCTGACGCTATCGCTGACGCTATCGCTGACGCTATCGCTGACGCTATCGCTGACGCTATCGCTGACGCTATCGCTGACGCTATCGCTGACGCTATCGCTGACGCTATCGCTGACGCTATCGCTGACGCTATCGCTGACGCTATCGCTGACGCTATCGCTGACGCTATCGCTGACGCTATCGCTGACGCTATCGCTGACGCTATCGCTGACGCTATCGCTGACGCTATCGCTGACGCTATCGCTGACGCTATCGCTGACGCTATCGCTGACGCTATCGCTGACGCTATCGCTGACGCTATCGCTGACGCTATCGCTGACGCTATCGCTGACGCTATCGCTGACGCTATCGCTGACGCTATCGCTGACGCTATCGCTGACGCTATCGCTGACGCTATCGCTGACGCTATCGCTGACGCTATCGCTGACGCTATCGCTGACGCTATCGCTGACGCTATCGCTGACGCTATCGCTGACGCTATCGCTGACGCTATCGCTGACGCTATCGCTGACGCTATCGCTGACGCTATCGCTGACGCTATCGCTGACGCTATCGCTGACGCTATCGCTGACGCTATCGCTGACGCTATCGCTGACGCTATCGCTGACGCTATCGCTGACGCTATCGCTGACGCTATCGCTGACGCTATCGCTGACGCTATCGCTGACGCTATCGCTGACGCTATCGCTGACGCTATCGCTGACGCTATCGCTGACGCTATCGCTGACGCTATCGCTGACGCTATCGCTGACGCTATCGCTGACGCTATCGCTGACGCTATCGCTGACGCTATCGCTGACGCTATCGCTGACGCTATCGCTGACGCTATCGCTGACGCTATCGCTGACGCTATCGCTGACGCTAATGCTGACGCTATCGCTGACGCTATCGCTGACGCTATCGCTATCGCTCACGTTTATTTATTTTTTTTGTAGGGTGTCCGTCGTTGTTGACCAGTTCTTTGCATAATAGGTCTCTCAAAAAAGCGATTTTGAGCCTATATCAGGTTGACGTGCGGAGCAAGCACGCTCAAAATGGGGATGCGAAACACTTGAACAGCACCAAACGCAATATAAAAGGGCGAATTGGAGCGATTTACGTATCCAGGATTCAGCCCCCCCCGGTTTTAAGCACATTTTCAAACAAAAATGAGATGTTCAGAGAAAACGATACAATAAATGGAAGTAAGACTGGCATAACTCGAGCACGAAATCGTTGGAAAAAGCCTGAAATGAGATTAAAACAGTGTGTATTTGACTCGCAAAATGGTCGCACAATCATGGAATACTTGCCTGCATAATCACCTCTTGGTCGCTTATACGACCCCGAAAAAAGCCGCTGAAAATCCCGATTTAATTCGCCTATTGGGTCAAAATCTAACTAAGTTCGCAACTATTTACACGGTCGCAATTTGACTAGTTATTTGCATTATAGGTCGCACAAAAAAACGATTTTGAGCCCATATCAGGCTGACGTGCAGAGCAAGCACGCCCAATATGGGGATGCGAAACACTTGAACAGCATTAAACGCAACATAAAAGGAAGAAATACAGCGATTTACGTAGTATCCAGGATTCAGGGCCCCCGGGTTTTAAGCACATTTTTAAACAACAATGGGATGGTCTGAGAAAACGACTTGAAAAATTGAAGTAAGACTGGCATAACTCGAGCATAAAACCGTGGAAAAAGGCCTGAAATGAGACCAAAACAGTGTGTGTTTGACTCGCATAATGGACGAATGATCATGGAATACTTGCCCGCATAATCACCTCTAGGAAACTAAGCTCGCAAATATTTTTGCGGTTTTTGGCATGCTACTCGCTCGCATAGGGCAACAATTCGCAATGCGACTGCAATTCGTACAAAACGCTCGCGCTCGGAATGCATATATGCAGTTTGTCCCACCTTCGCGATATTTTTTGGTTGGTTTTGGAGGAAAGATGCAGTTTTACTTGTTCTTGTGCCTGGCAGAGAAGTTTGCAAAAAATGATGTCAAAATGGAAACTATGCCATATAAGAAAATGTTTTCCCGTGTTTTATTCGTTCAAGCTCTGTAGACGTCAACCAAAACAAACGCTCGAGAGTACCACCCCACAATACAAAACTTTAGCAACCACCGTTTGGAAAAGATGGCAATTTTGGAAATTATAACGCTCTGCAGGCGGCAAGGTTCAACCAAAGGGTCGAGAGTACCTCTCCCAAATACAAAAGTTTAGCAACTTCTCGCTTGTCTTGCTCAGCCTCCATCCGCGTTCACGTCGAGGTGCGGAACGGACATGGCAGGGTGAGGGGCGTTGGAGCCGCCCCCCGAAGACGGCGATCGAACGAAGCGATTTGACCGAGAAATTCCAGTTTCGAGAATCCTATACTGAGGCCGATACATGAAAAAAAAACTCCAGGTAACTAACACAGCAGTACGTTGTAGAAGAGGGAAGGGGAAAACATCCGCCGTGCCAGAAGTTGCTTTGACAGTCGCGGCATACAAAACATGATAGATAAAAGTAACAAAAATAGTAAGATTACTGGATTTTTGTTGTGCTTTTGCGTGTTTTCTTTTTTGAGGATTACGAGAGGGCGTCGACCCAACCAACCCAACGTCTCCAACAACCTGAATAATTGTACCTGGTACATATATTTTATTTCTCGGCTCTGTATCTGGTATGTTTTGAAGGTTGAAAACACGGCACAGCAGTCTAGTGATAGTTGTCTGTGTCCAGCAGTATCTACGTGTGGTGCACCAGTAAATATAGGTCGTCACGTTGAGCGATACCTCCCGAACTAGCCGTCGTACCATCATCAGAGGGCAATATGCCTAAAAAATAACAACATATCTAACGCGGTTGCGGAGATACTGAAAAAAGTTAATCAACATCAAAAGGGAAACGGCTATCTATGTACATTCCCGAGACCTTTTCAGTTTTTTTCTTGCCCGGTTGATTTCATTTCGGGGATATCTCTGGACTCTTCGTCAAAATTTTCGGTCCCTTCGATTTTTTCACGGGTTTCTTCGGCAGAATTATCGGGCCTCTTGAGACACATTTTTAGGGCCTGTTCGGCAAAAATGTCGGGACCCTTCGAATTTTCTCTGGCCTTTTCGATATTTTCGGACCTCTTGGAGAAAAGGTCGGACCTCTTCGAATGTCTAAAGGAGGTCGTCATGCTGGGCGATGCTTCACTAACTAACCTTCGTACAATCATCAAAGGGCAACATGATGCCATAGAGACAACAAGATATCTAACTCGTCTGCGAACGTCCTCACAAACAGTTCACATCAAAATGAAAACAGCTACGTTCACAAGAGCTTTCCTTTTTGCGGCGCCTGCTGATTTTTTGGCGGAGAAATCTCGGAGGAACTTTTCAGCAAAATTCTCGGGCCCCTTCGTTTATTCTTGGGTCTCTTCGGAAAAATATCGGACCTTCAAAAAAAAACTCGGGCTTCTTCGGGTAAAACTCGCGCCTCCTCAAAAAATGTTGGGCCTCTTCAACAGGTTTCTCGGGTCTAATCAACAACTGTATCGGTCTAATAATTGGGCCTCCCCAACTTTCTTGAGTCAGTCTCTCGATAATTTCCTCGGGTTTTTCGACAAATATACCTGACCTCTTTGATAAATGTCTCTGGCTTCTTTCGACAATTTTTTCGGGCCTCTGAAAAAAACCAAACGAACTCTTCACCCAAATCTTGGGCCTCTTCGTCACAACTCTCGGGACCTTCGATTTTTCTCGGGTCTTTTCGGAATTCCTTCGGCCTCTTCCACAAATTTCTCGGCCCTCTTCGGCGAAAACTCGGACTTCCTCGAGAAAAGTATTGGGCCTTTTCAACAGGTTTTTCGGGTGTAATCAACAACTGCATCGGGTTAACTACTGGGCCTCTCCCACAACTTTCTTTAGTCTCTCGACAACTTTGCGGAGGTTATTCGACAAGCCAATCGGACCTTTTTGATAAATGTCTCTCCCCTCTTTCGACATTTTTTTCCGGCCTTTTCGACAAATTTCTGGTGCTTTGTCGAAAAAAAACTTCGACCTCTACGGCAAAATTCTGGGGCTTCAACAACTTTTATCAGGTCGTTCTTTTTATCAGGTATTTCTACAGTTTTCTCGGGCCTTGTCGACAACTATCTCGTCTTCTACACGATTCTCGGGCCTCTTCGATATGTTTTTCAGGTCTGTTCAAGCTGAGTCAGCGTCTACGCGATTGCCGCTGAAGACCTACAGACGAGCTCTACGAGCAGAAATCGCGTGTTCCAAAAAAAATCGACAGTTGGCCACACGCACGAAGCGCAAAACCGACCCCCAGTAATTTCCGCAACCCAAGAAACTAGCGCAAGATAGTTGTGAACCCTCTGGAGACTTCAGTGCGAAAAAAATGTCCTATGAAAGAGTGCCCATCTAACAAACACATAATCGGTCATACGAAGCAGCCCAAGCTAAGCTGGGTAGGGGGGATGGTCCGAAGCGAAACGCTAGGAGATACTATTTTATAGTAGTATACGACACGCACGATGCGTGCTTCGGTGCAAATAGCAGGTGTTGGACAAAACGGTTTCTGTACGACGGGCTTCTAAACTGAGGAACTACCAAGTAGCTTGGGGAATCACATTTGCGTTTCCACATACATTGGTCGTACACCTAGCCTATCGTAGCTCATGGTAACGACAAACGATATTCAATGCAAACATGTCAAAAGTCTAGTTTTGGGCAAGGTATGGAGCTTCTCTAAGGAAGATCGTCGGAAAAAACGAGGTGCACCTCAGCCGTAGGAAGCGTCCTACAGCATACTTATTCTGCTCATACTCATACTGCTGCACGCTTTCCTCCACGGCTGAAAATATCGCGCCTCTCGTGTATTTGTGGTCGATCGATATCAATAGGCCTCGAAAGGCTTATAGGTCATTTTCAGAACCCCATGCAAGATGCGCTGAACAGCAAAAATTCTTACCAACAAACAAAAACAACCGAAAATGACACGTAACAAGGTTCGGCCCGAAAAAGGGAGGCGGGAGGTGTGCGCCTATGTCCGAGACACTACTGAGACACTCACCTGCCGAAATGATCAGTAGGTCGGGGCGGAAGTCCTTGAGCTTGGCCAGAAGTATCTGCCGTGAAAACAAACAAATAATATCGGAAAGTTACATTTGAAATTGTTGAGGCGCAAAAAAACAACAAACATGAACTATTACCTGACGTTAAATGGTTGGCACGGGGAGGACAATACATAACAGCAAGACAAAAAAATTGCCGCCGCGAAGCCTTCTCACTGGCGACGCGGGCTACGGTAGGGCTGCACCTAGTTTTTCTTAGCCTCCTCACTTTCAAGAGCTCTGTACCTCACCCAAACACTGACTTTGAGAAGACAAACAAGTCCAACCCGACGCAAAATACCCATGGCCTGTAGGTATTTCAAGAAGTACCTAGTAAAACACAGTGACCATGCCACGGTATTGGGAAGCTTCTGGGTTGAGAAGCCCTGTCGGTCATAAATACCCACACCGTTGGCCAAAAAAGTAACAAAGCGTCCCGACCTTACCATTTGGCACTTTCGCTTGAACTCGGAGCCAGCTTTGTTGACGTACTCCGTCAGTTTCGTCTTCGTCAGGGCTCGTTTTTTCCTGGAACGTTCCGCAGAAAAGGAAGGGTCACGTCAACTCGAAACCGCTAAATGTGCTAGATTTGGACGCATGCTACGGCAAGCAAGCAAGGCTGTACAAGGTTGTACAAGCAAGCAAGGTTGTGCAAGGTGCAAGGTTGTGCAAGCAATTAAGGCGGCACTCGCGTTGTGCAAGCAAGGTTGTGCAAGAACGGTTTTGCAAGCAAGCAATACGCAGGCAACCAAACAAGCAAGCTGCATGCAGGCAAGATGGCAAACACAAGCAGGCAAGCAACCAACAAAGTAAAAGCAAGCAGGCAAGATGGCAAACACAAGCAGGCAAGCAACCAACGAAGTAAAAGCAAGCAGGCACGCACGCAAGCAAAAACACAGACAAACAAATAAGCACGCGTAAGGACAGTTGAGATTAAGGAAATTTGAAGCCAAGACAAGCAAAATGAAAGCTAGGACAAGGAAAAGGGCTGACAACATCAGGAAAGAGGAAGCCATGGAAAGAAAAAAGGGGAGAATATCAGCTATAACATAAGAGCAAAGATCTACCGATAAATTGTTTCCCACCAACTCATCGCCATATCTACTCCATGGTCACAACACAGACTAAAAAAACAACAGCGTGGAAGAACACCCCAGCAAAACAACAAAACCGATAAACCAATACGCATAACTGAAGCAAAAAATACGATACACCTCAGACAAGAAACTAAAAAATAGCGCGGCGCGACTCACCCCTCCTCCCCCGGCGGTGGCCCAAGAGCCGACAGAGAAACGTTGACGATGTTATTGTTGGAGTCGAAATGTTCCTCTTCCGTTCCTGCCGTTTTAAAAAAACATGATTAAGAATACATTTCAGCTGTGAGATTGCCGGCGGGGTTACGGGTATTGACGGTTCGCTGGAGATGGCGTGCCTCAACAGGGATGCGGAGCAAATCTCGTTCCCGCATAGAAATTCCAGTCCCGCGCAACGTGCCTAATCAGAGAGAAAGACACTTCGTGCCCGCAGTAAGTCGACGGCCGGTTAAGCGAATAGTTCGATTATCACAAAGACTAAGTCGGCTGGTCGGCTCACTCCGCCCCCAAGCCGTCAAGTCCAACCAACTCATATCCCCGGCGATCAGTCATCGTCAGGGATGCGTAGAAATAAAGCCGGCAGCGTTTGCCTTTTACCATCTCGCCACCATAACAGCAACGGCGACAACAACACCTGCACTACTACCACCGCCACTGAGGCCACAACCATCACCACCGACATCCCACAACACCAACACCAACATCATCAAGATCACCACCACAACTAACGACACCCTCACCAGCAACACCAACACCAACACCACCATCACCAACACCGCCATCACCACCACCCCAAACCATGCCAACACCACAACACCATCACCATTAACACCACCAACACCACCGCGACCACCAATGCCACCACCATTAACAACACCAACAACACCAGACCAACACACGGATCAATACCCGCACAACCATTACAACCAACACCAACACGAACACGACCACCAACACCAGCACGACCACCAACACCAATACAGCCATCGCCAACATCACCAACGCACCCACCACAAACGAAACACGCACCAACACCCCCACCACCAACAAAACCATGAACACACAACTACCATCAACAGTCCCAACAACACCACGATCACCTGAGGGAGGGTAAAAGGAGTGATTGTCATGCAGGCTGACAACGTTTAAAAAATCCCCATTGCTCAAAAACAATAGCAGCAGCAGAAACATCAACAGCAGCAACACCAACTACAACACCGCGGCCAACAACCCCATCACAACGCAAACACCGTCACCATCACCGCCACCCCAACCAACCTCAACAGCACCACCACAAAAACAACACGATCACCTGAGCCAGTATAAAATGAGTCTTCGTCCAGAAGGCTACCGACAACGGTTCCTTTTTTCCCATCCCTCAGCACCCTCAACACACACCAGCACCAATACAACCACCTCCATCTCGACCAACACAACCACCACTGACACAAACACCACCAATACCGCAACCATCACCATGAACACCACCGCCACAACCCCCTGAAGCAGGGCAAAAATAGTCCTTGTCCTGAAGGCTGACAGAGCCGGAGAATACATTGCCGGCACCCCCACCACCACCCACACAACCACCACCCTCACCACCATCAGCACCCCCTCCAACAATCCCACGACGACAACAGCACCCTCAACTGAAGCAGGGTTGAAGGAGTCCTTGGCCTCAGGGTTATCGACGACGTTCTTCCATTCCTCAACACCACCCCTAACACCGACACTCAACCCCATCACAACCACCACCGCCGACACCACCGCCAACAGCACAACCACCACCAGCGACACCCACCAACAACACCAACACGAACACAACCACCGACAACACCAACACAACCACCTCCACAATCACCTGAAGCAGGGTAGAAGGAGTCCTTGTCCTGAAGGCTGACAGAGCCGAAGAAGACATTTTCGGCATCTCCCTCATCTAACCAGGGTTTGTACACCGTCTTCATCACGGGCGGCCAGCTAGGGGGTAGGGGTAGCCGAGTCGTCATCGGCTGCAGACATCTGTTCAACGTGTCATGGAAGCATTTCAGAGCCACCCCACCGTAGGGGTGCATGAGATTCTAACAAGTCCCTGCCTCCTCACGTGAGGAACTCAATATCTCACCCGAAAAATGACCTCGAAGGCATTCGTTCGCACAACCCGACCAAGCTTCTATGCCTTAGTCCTACAAAACCATACACACTCGTGTAAATTGATTCACTAACCGGTAGTTCCTCACATGAGGAGTTCAATTGGCCAGGGATTTTTTGGCGAAAAAAGTGCAACGTCTACCGTGGGATGACTCTTCACACGTCTGGCAGATCAGATCCCTATTCACGATATATAAGTGCTGTCTTTAAGGCTAGGTAGAACCCTGGTAAATAACATCTGCATGGCCTGTAGATCATGTTGCCGGGTGACAGCCGGGTGATCTGACTGGTCTACCACGTGTGTCTTGGGTTGGATTCGTACTGCACAGATCCTGCACACCATGCCGTAACGACATAAGCAGGATCTATATGATCTATATGATCTGTCCGAGGTGTGTAGGCGTTTAATTATTGTCATTGTTGCGTATTTTTAACATCTGACAATGCGCAGCGTGAGCGTCAACAACAACAAAACCTGAGGATGGCACACAAAACCAGCACCACGAAAAAAAACGCGTGCAACAAATACCCAACCAACAAAAGCTACGAATACTACACGTACCACCTCCCTTTCCCAACTGCAATAAACATGTGAAAAACGGATTTTGATTTCACCTGACAATCTCCTCGGTTCCGTTCCCGTGGTGAATGTCGATGTCCACGATGGCCACTCGAGACACCTCGCCCGACCTCCCGTACCTTCCAATCGGTCCGAAACAAAACAAAAAGCGCACGAGCATACGATATAATAATTATGTTTGTCATCCGACAATGATTGTTATTGGTAGTACAGTTTGTGAGTATACGCGTGAAATAATTAATGAACCAACACAATTCAGACAGCATTTAGTTTTCACCTTCAAGGGAGACGATAGTCAGCACGAGATTCTACATTTGATCACCCACAAAAAAAACAAGAGCAAAAGAAAACCAAGGAGGACTCGTGCTACGACAGAGGCGCACCACGTTTTTTTTTCAGGTCCCTCACGTTAGAAGCTTAAGACCACTCCCCAAAACTGATTTAGACAAAGCACAAGCTGCTACCGGATAAAAAATCTCATGGCCTAGGTATACCACGAGAACCATGCAAAAAAATGGTCTATAATTCATTTTTTCCCGACGATTTTGGGTTAAGGAGACCCGTCATCCGGAAACCATTTCAGGCAAAAACTTTACCTCCATCGTAGAAAGTGCCGTAGGGGTAAAAATATGGCCTGAAACAATCGCGAACGAAATATCACACGCAGCTTGCACATACTTCGTATATATTAGCTTCGACGACCTTCTCGATATCACAGTTAAATGTGTCCTTTTTAAACACGAGCGATTGCGAATTTCTCGATATCACAGTTGACGTGTCTTTTTTAAACACGAGCGATTGCGAATTTGTAACTATGGCGACACGAACCAATGGGGAGCCATATCGGGTTGCTTGAAGCGCGCGCAGACCACCAGAGCACTCAAGTTGGTGACAATTGCGAAACTCCCGGCTTCGCGAGTTTCTAGCCCCAGCTGCACCATCATGAAAAAAAATCAAAACCAAAGTAATCGAAACAGCAAAATGGAGACGGTATTTGTTGCCGATGTATTCATACCGTCTTTCACCGGCTATGCTGCCCCCCGCAAAAGCCGGGAGGGGGTCCCCCTCACAAGCCGTGAGGGGGCAAGTGGGGCTCGCTTGCGGGCAGCAAGTAACTAATACCAGTTATGTAACATCTAGCCAACCCTCGCATGAGTGACCAGTACAGAGCTAGAGGCACCCCTGTACAGCAGTAGGTCCATACCGCCCAATCTCACTGCAATGCACTACGCCTAGAGTTACGCCATTGTGTTGTTCATCGGGTTGCCTTTTCAAATCGTCAAAAAACAGATTTTGGGTGACGTACAGAGTTGGCCGAGTGAGAAACCCCAAAAAAATGAGAAACCCCCAAAAAATGAGGCGCACCCGTACCGCACTATTAGTACTATGAGAACTACTGGTAGCATGCATCGAGATGGATCGGCTGTCATGCAGCACCAACTAACGGTATTGCCGTGCTGTTTCACAGCGCCCTTCAAAACATTTTCTCATGATGGTTTGT